>CM055117.1:458983492-460183492 GCA_029206835.1 Rana muscosa
TTAAAACTGCAGAGGTGATCAAACCCCACCAAAAGAAAGCTTTATTTGTAGGGAAAAAAGGACATCAATTGTATTTGGGTACAGCGTCGCATTACCGTGCAGTCAGTTAAAATAACGCAGTGCCGTATCGCAAAAAAATGGCCTGATCATTAAGGGGGTAAAACCTTCTGGGGCTGAAGTCCTTAAAAGAGAATTATGGTGGAAGCTTTTTTTGACCATACTCTCTGTAACCCAGAATCCGCCAACTGATGGCTGATGTCACAGAGCTGCTCCACGCTCTGAAAGGATCCAGCCAATGATGTCAGAATTCACCCAGGCATGGTCAATATTTACTCCATAAGACGCACAGACAATTCCCTCCATTTTTTTTGGGGGGGGGGGAGTGCATCTTATGGAGCGAAAAAAACGGTGTATATATGCTCTTCATTGTTGCTTTTGTGGACTGAAATCTAACCAGTAAAAGCAGTTGTTTACCTAGAGGACCATTGTAGTAGTAATGTAAGGCAGTACCAGGTTTCACTAGCAGACAACACCAAAATTTAAAAAAGGGACTTCGGCCAACAGTCTTGATAAAACAGAGACACAGGAGGAAGGAAGCCATCTAAGTCACTGAACTGCGCTTTGATAAAGTATTGTAATGTGCTTCTCCAACGTATTTTACTTGCTTTGGGACACCGAAGCAAACACAGCCCCATTCAAATTATTTAATGGGTGAGAAAGAGAGGAGAAACTCGTTGCACAAATTGCCAAAATGATGTCAGGCCTCTCCTTCAGTTATGGAGCGTTCTCTGTAACAGTG
Source organism: Rana muscosa (assembly GCA_029206835.1). Classification (NCBI taxonomy): domain Eukaryota; kingdom Metazoa; phylum Chordata; class Amphibia; order Anura; family Ranidae; genus Rana; species Rana muscosa. The sequence goes on from CM055117.1 coordinate 458,984,292, forward strand.
GTTGTCAACCACTGGTCTGTGGTCTCTCTCCTCCCGGGCCTCCAGACACCTGCAGATCCTCTAATCTCCCACAGTGCCCCCCATAGTGGTCAGCCTCCTATGGAGGCGCCCCCAGAGTTTTCCTCAGCCCCCTGCATGCCCCTGGCCTGCTGCAGAGCAAGCTAGGAGCACTGTCACAACGCCTCTGGGCCTCTGGAAAGCCCCCAGCCTCCTCCAGAGAACCCAGCTTCCTCCAGAATCCCCTTACAGGGCCACCAAATCTGCAGTCCCCAAACCCCCTTCACATCCCACAGTGACACACAGCCTCATCTAGAGTCTTCCAGCATTTCAGTACATATTTTGTGTTCCCATACTTTTATTTTGTTAGCAACATTTTTATTTATTTTTTATTACACTGTATGAAGAGACTACTCAGTGGCGCGCAGTGTTAATTTTGATGTCCATTTCAATTTAGTTTTAGTCATAGTCTTTTAACTAAAATGCCATTTTAGTTTTAGTCTACTAAAATCTCCAGTACATTTTAGTCCACTGAAATCGAATGGGTTAGGTTAAATTGTAAAGCATTATTCAAGCATATCTCTCGAATTTATCATTATATACTCCTGGAATAATATAAAAATTGAATAATGTTATTATTTATGGTATTAAAGTGGATGTAAACCCACTCTCATCCCTTCTACTGCCATAGTGGTTATCGATAAGGATATAGATGCCTCCTGAATGTATCCTTACCTGTCAAATGTCTCCCCTCTGTCTGTTATGAGACCCGAAAAACTGCTGATTCTGTGGGTGGGTCTGTTGTCCGTAGCTCGATGGGTGGAGTCGTGATGTCAGTAGACTCCCCGCCCACCTCTACACTCCCCTTGTCAACATGCATTTTCTCCTGTGTATTTCTTACACTGAACTTCTGCTATGATCACTAACATCCAGTGAAAACACAGAAAGGTCACCACATGACTTCAGCATGCCCAATCATGCTGAGGTGTGGAGCAGCCAATCCTGGGACATCTGGAGGGGATCTGAAGTACACAGAATGTCTCTCTCAGGCTTGTGCATGAGATATGTAAATCCCCTGTCACTCACAGCAAGGGGGAGAAACAAACTCCTTTTTCTCTGTCTGACCATTTTTATCCCACTTAAAAAAAGATAAGAGGACTGCTCAGAGCTGGATTAACTCTTTGTGGTATGACTGGGCACAGATGACATGAAATCCTATATTGTACAAGATGCAAGCCGTAATTAAAAACATTTTTTTCGGGTTTACATCCACTTCAAGGATTGAACATGCACTCCAGACATATATTTAGCCGTTGTGATATGTAATGTAAAATGATATGTATGTGTTAATTTTGATGGCTTACTTCGATTTAGTTTTAGTCCTAGTCTTTTAACCAAAATGCCATTTTAGTTTTAGTTGCAACTTAGTCATCTGAATTTTTTTTATAAAATAGTGTTAATTTTGTCAGCGAAAATTTTTTTTGTCTATAAAATGAACACTGTTTGCACGCCATGGTCTACATTTCTCAATGACTCGGAGAATGTACTCTTTGTGGGGTTAGTACTGTTGTGTCTATTGGAGAGCAGTTAATGATAGTCACTCTCCTTTAAAAAAGAATCAGCCATTAAAGTGTGCTAAATGACAGTTTTCTCCACTATATTGTGTTGCAAAATTATGAATACATGTTAATGACATTCACTATCACTTTGTCTTTATAGTAATGTATTTGTTGTGCTCTGCGTATACTTAATATTTCTAAAGGCTATACAGGGATGTGTTCTGGGAAAATCACTCACAACCTTCTCTGAGAAAGCACATTGTTGTATCTGACATATAGAGACAAGAACAAGAGGCAACATCATTGAGTGCTGCAATAATAAAAAACATTTTCTTGACCCGTTTTATTCTTCTATATAAGAAAAACTAGACTATAGGGGATGAGTCGAGGACTGGGTTTGAAAGCACTTGTGTTTGTGCGTGTGCGCAGTCACTCGTTCTGAATGTAGTACAGCACTGAAATAGGAAGGGTAGCATATGTAACCCTCTTTGTCTTCATAAGGACAGCTGGTAAAGACTGGGGCTTTCTTTATTTGCCACTTGGTAACTTGGATTACGTCCGTCCCTTTAGATTCCCGTCTTTTATGTGTGCAGATTCTTAACATGTGCTGTACTAAATAGCTGTTTATGTATGACCATTCTGCTTCCGATATGGGTTTTGCTGCAAGTGTCATTTAGAAATGATTCTGCATGCTTAACCCCTTCATGCCTAAGCCTTTTTCTGACATTTTGTTGCTTACAATTTAAAATCCGTATTTTTTGCTAGAAAATTACTTGGCACTCCCAGACAACTTTGTTGTGTGAGGGACCTACAGCTGGGGAGAACCGATTTTTCAAATCTGGGCACCCCTTCCATAGACTCCCATGTTAAACGTCAGTCTAGTCATGGGCACAGTGAGGCATGGGCACAGTGAGGCATACACATGGACACAGTGAGGCATGCAGATGGACACCCTAGGCTTATACTCGAGTCAAGTTACCCCATTTTTTTTGTGGTAAAATTAGGTGCCTTGGCTTATATTCGGGTTGGCTTATACTCGAGTATATACGGTACTTAAAAATCTCCATTGGTGACATTTTAAAAATTTCTACAGGTTACCCATTTAGAGGTACAGAGGAAGTCTTGTGCTAGAACAATTGCGGCGATACCTCACATGTGTGGTTTGAGCACTGTTACATTTGTGGGCGCGACTTGCATATGCGTTTGCTTCTGCGCGTGAGCATGTAGGGATAGGGTGCTTTGATTTTATTTTTATTTTATTTTTTATTCTGCGTTCTTTTATTCTCTGATTGCCCAGGCCCCCTGCTGGCCTGGTCAGGTACAACAGGGCCAGTTCCGGCCACTGACACCAACAATTGGACACTATTCCTCACACTGACACCAATGATGGGGCACTATTCCTCCCCTTAATACCAAAGATCGGGCACTGCTTACTCCCAGTGATCAAAACCAGAAGAAAAAACTGCGCTAAAACAATATAAGTACAAAAAACATCTGAGCAGCAACTCTTCTGTGAAATATGGCACAGTCCCAAAGCAAATGTTCAAATGAGGAGTGGCGCTGTAGTTAAAAAAAATAAAAAAACGGAATGTTCCAAACACCTGTGATCAAATAAATCCTAATGTGAGGCACGATATCCACACCATCCGTCACCATATAGTATGAGATACTTCAGATGACACCTCCACCATAGATAAAGTGCTTGCTTATCAGCTTACACAGACCTCCTATCATAGGTCAGTGACGCTTATGGCTTCAAACCCAGCCAGGGCCTTTACATCCTCTGGAGATCTCCCTTGTTGACTTATGGACCAGCCATCTGGGAAGCGATAAGGTTCCTGCAGCAAGATTTTTTCATACTTTTTATTTGAAATGTGGAAATCGTGGTCAAGTGACACCAGTCAAAACTTCACTATATCATTGGGCTTGTATGTATAAACCTTTCTGGTCTCATTGATTTTTCAGGTGCTTTCCTTGACCAGAGACTTGGAATGACCAGTCTTGGTTATCATGTTCCAGAGAAGGAACCATGAAAGAGTAGCAGTGGCTAAACTCAGCTGTTTTTATGTCTTCCTCTGCTTTTTCTTGGATGTGATCATCTTTCCGAAGCTCTAGTTTTAGGTGAAGCTCATTTTGTAGACCTTGGATAGTGACACAAGCTTTCTCCTGAGATCCCCCTCTAACAACTGAGGTACAAAGATCACATAGTGGCTGAAGCCTTGACCATGGCCACAGACCGCTCCTTCTATAGTCTGACGGACAGTAAACTGGCCCTTTTTAAGAAAGTTTTGGGACTTCCTGCTATAAACTATACATCTTTGTTGTTGTAGAACGGGGGTCTCCAAACATTCTAAACAAAGGGCCAGTTTATTGTCCTTCAGACTTTTGGAAGGCCGGACTTTGGCCAGCAGGGGTGGAAATTTCCTGGCATCAGTGGGAGTAAACATCTGGTATTAGGAGGAGGAATAGTGCCCCATCGTTGGTATCATAGGGTGGAATAGTGCCCCATTGGTGGCATCAGTGGGAGTAAACATCTGGTATTAGGAGGAGGAATAGTGCCCCATCGTTGGTATCATAGGGTGGAATAGTGCCCCATTGGTGGTATCAGTGGGAGAAATGGTGCTCCACTGTTGGTGTCAGATGGCAGAATATCAGTGGGGAGGGATACTGCCCCAAGGTCCAGATAAAGGCAAGCAAAGGGCCACATCCGGCCCTCAGGCCACAGTTTGGAGACCACTGTTGTAGAACATTGTAGCAGTAAATACACAAAAATATTTATTTCAAAACCTCCATCCTACTGGTGTTGAACAATTTATTCTACTTTATTTTTTTTTGGTTCTGTCTACAATTTAAAAAAATTGGACCAAAGTAACTTGTTCAAGGTCGCTGGCCTTTGTCAGAAATGTTTGAAAGGGAACATTATCACTCAGGTTTTTCTTGAGCTGAAATGTGGTATAATAGACAGAAGCGCTCTGATAACTGCAAGGGTTGACGTGGAATGTTAAGCCTGATCCCCCTCTCCCTGCTCTGTGAGGAACTGAAGACAGATATGATGTTTCTCGGTATCAGTAACTGACACTATATAATTACATTTCATGTGCGGCCTCATGTACCTATCTGTTCTGTGCTTGCAGGGTTCAGCCGTTGTTATTGGCTGCGTATTAAACCTACTGGCTTATTGTATTGGAATTTATTGAATTCTAGACCTCAAGATTACACGATTAGATTAAAGCACAGCCTTAGATGCAGTTATATTTATTTTGCTTACTGAACTATTGATTTTACTGTAGTAGAATTTACTGTGAATGTATTCGATCAGCACTTCTTCTTGTGTTTATTTTTGCACATTTATTTTCTGTACAGTTGTAAGTTCAAATATGTGAATCTGCTTTTCTAGCTTGGCCCTTAAAATGTCATCTGATCTTTATCTGATTGAAAAGGAAAATGTTTTGGGTAGGTTATACGTTTTTTGAAGGAGAAAATATAAACGGATAAGTTTAAACTTCTTTTTGGAACTGTTTTTTTTTTTTTTTTTACTTCAAGGAAAAGTGTGAGATAGCAAAAAATAAATAAGCATACACACTTACAATATGTATATGGCTGCAGCGCTTTACTGAGTAGCCTCTCTGCCTTTCTGCGCTGCCCCTCCATCGCTCACTGGAGCCCTGGGCTGTGGAGGAGGCTGGAGCAGCTGGCTCAAGTGCTCAGCAGCTCATTGAGAGGCTAAGCCAACTGCCGGTCACATTATTGTCGGGATCCCTGCAGAGCCTGGACCGGCTCTGTGACATCAGCATAAAGCGGGCTTTAACCTGCTGTCAGCTGATTATGGGTCACATGTGTTCAGAAATTAGTGTACTCTTGTGACCCAGACGAGAAGTATGGCCAAAAAAGCTTTGGTCATACTTCTCTTTTAACTGACAAAATGAAAAAAATAGAGAGGTAGTAAATACAAAAAGGAGGATTCTCAGAGTGCTATGGGTTAGCTAAGAGATGGCGCCATTTAATTGAAGCTTTGGACTAAGTTGTCTGATCAGGCATGAGTAAATCCTATGAATGTATGTGTCTTAGCTAGCTTGAGCTATTAAAAGCTATAAACCGCGTTTTACAACATTGTGGTAAACTGAAACCAGATAATGCAGTCAGCACTCTTCTTCCAGTATTGCAACTGACAGTTCCGGCATTCATATAATAAAGGATCCTGTCATTCACTGTCCTACTTTCTCTCTGCTCCTTCATCTCCATTCACACTACATTTTGTATTCTGTGAAAAAAATACAAGGCTTTTAATGAATTAATGAGATGAGAGGAAGGGGGAAGTCAGCAACACAAACCCTTTACTGTATGAGCCCTGAAACTGTCAGTTGCAGTGCCTGAAGAAGAGCTTAGCCTGTAGTATCTAGGCTATAAGAATCTAAGATTTGTACAGAAACCAGCAATAGGATAATTGGCATTAGAGGTAAATTTTTTACTTGTGCCCATGGTAAAATGTGTTTTTCTTGCCGTTTCCACTTTAACTTCACTGCAAAATTTGTTTTTTTTAATGACTAGACATGCTGTCATTTGCATATATAATGGATTAAGCCCTGGTTCACACTGGTGCATTTTGACATGCGATTTGGCATGTCAAAACGGCGATATTTGCCGCAAATTGCCGGCAATGGCACCGTCCTAATCGGTGCGGCGCTGCACCCATTTCAAAAAGTAGTTTCTGTACTACTTTTTGCGATTTTGGCCCGCGATTTACATTGACATCTCTGCAGAAACCTGAACAGATGTCTTTGTAATCGCGGCTGAAATCGGGACTGCCAGCGAGAGTGAAATCGTGCAAGTTCAGCTGAACTCGCACGGCTTCACTCCCGCAGCCCAGTGTGAACCTGGGCTTAAAAGGAAATTTATTTTACTACTTTTTACCTATAAAAGAATGGCCTCATGAGAAAAAATCTTTACTAAACTCTCAACAATTTACTGCGGTATAATTGGACGTAAGCACTTGAAGGGTTTTTGATTGGATGACTAAATTTGCATTGTTTACGCATGATCAAATTTTTCTTTGGATTGCAGTGCATTTTCTTATTGTTTCATTTAGTTTAAAGTCCCCAAGTATCAGAACTGCTCAAACAAGACCATTGTCTGGATAAGAAAACTTTATCCTCCTTTATGTGAAGCTTCTTATGTCTGAATTTTCACAAAACGACTGAGAGTCTAGTTTGATTATGCTAGTGCAAGCATTTCAGGCTTTTTAAATTTTAAATGCGCTTATTTTCCCTGCCTAAATCCTTCTGAGTGTGTCGGCTTCTTTTATTGTTCCTGATTATAGAATGGTCCCTGTCAAATACCTGTCATAATGTAATCTCATCTGAGGCTGCAGTGGCTCAGTTCATGAATTACTGTAGGCAAACTATGAGCGATGAGCCCTTCTCTAACAAGGTTTAGGAATAGTTATGCAGAATATTGATATGTGTAGCTTGTGAGCTTTAACACCTTTATTTAGAGGGATAGTTGAAACCTCTGTGACGAAACCAAAGATTGCAAATTTGGTATGTGTCAGTTTATGTAAAGTGTAAAGCCTCGTACACACAGACAGTTTTCTTGGCAAGAAAACTGCTGGGAGAGCTTTTTGCCGAGAAAACCGGCCGTGTGTATGGTTTCTCGTTGGGAAAACTGCCGGGAATCTCAACGAGAAAAATAGAGAACCTGCTCTCTATTGTCTATCAGGATTCTCGTCGGCCTGTTTCCCGACGAGAAAACCGTGCGTGTGTATGCTTACCTGTCTCCAGGTAAACCCGCACATGCTCGATGAGACTTCGACGCATGCGCGGTAGCTTACAAGGGTAGTGTAGGGTGAAGCAAGATGGCGGCGACGGCATCGAATGCGACGAGCGCATGCTCGTCGTAGTGGATGACGTCACCGCGTTCTTGCCATTCAAAGGAACGGCGGTTCTTTTAAATGTTCCGTGTGTACACTCGGCGAGCAAGAAAAGCTTGACAGGAATCCCGTCAGGAAAACCAACATTTTTTTCCTGACGGGATTCCCGGCCGTGTGTACAGGGCTTTCGTGTGGGCAGAACTAAATGACACCCATTTAATTAAAGTGGATGTAAACCCACTCTCATCCTTTCTAAACTACTGCCATAGAGGTTATCTATAAGGATATACATGCCTCCTTTATGTATCCTTACCTGTCAAAAATCTCTGTTCTGTCTATTATGAGACCTGAAAAACTGCAGATTCTGTGGGTGGGTCTGTTGTCCGAAGCTCGGTGGTTGGAGTCGTGATGTCAGACTCCCCGCCCACCTCTACACTCCCCTTGTCAACATGCATTTTCTCCTGTGTATTTCTTACACTGAACTTCTGCTATGATCACTAACATCCAGTCAAAACCCAGAAAGAACACCACATGACTTCAGCATGCCCAATCATGCTGAGGTGTGGAGCAGCCAATCCTGGGAAAGCTGGAGAAGAAAGGAGGGGGGGATGTGAAGTACACAAAATGTCTCTCAGGCTCATGGATGAAATATGTAAATCACCTGTCACTCACAGCAAGGGGCAAGAACTGACTCCTATTTCTCTGTGTCAGTTTTTATCTCACTGAAAAACTATAACAGGATTGCTCAGAGCTGGATTAACTCTTTGTGGCAAGACTGGGCACAGATGACATGAAATCCTATACTGTACAAGGTGCAAGCCTTAATTTAAAAAATAAAATAAAAATTGGGTTTACATCCACTTTAAGTTATGTATTTAAAAAAATTATACTTGGAGACCCTGTTACCACCCCGTGTAGAAGTATTTACATACCCATAAGTCAGGTTTGACTTTACTTCTCCAATATGTTAGAATCACAGTAGACGTTATACTACTAAGCACCTCAGGCACTTTGTTGGTGTGTAACTGAAGCTATGTGCTCCTGAATGACCCATCTGTTCATTCTTCATGCCATTGGCATTAGCCAAGGTCCTGGCTGTGGCCAAAGAAGGCTTTTGTGGCCTGAAAAGACTGTCACCGTGGATCACACTATTTTTTTTTGGGTGCTGCCGAGACATCAAAACCAGGGAGAGGGAGCAGCTTGGTAAGTACCTTTACTCAGTATGTTTCTCTGGTAAGGTATAGAATGTTGACAATGTCTCTTCAACCTTTTCCTGACTCGATAACGCATATATGCAGCAGCAGGTAGAGTGCGCTTTAACGACCAGCTGTCGCACATATGCATCCACGGTGGTCTGAGGTTGTGTGCAGACAGTTGGTTCCCAGCACACTGACCGAGCTGTCACTGATGGCTTTTAGTTACGGCTTCTGATTGGCTCTCACAAAGGTTACATGATTGGTAGCCCATCGTACTGACTCCCGATCATGTGACCAGTATGACAGTAAAGTGCATCAAAATGTAAGGCAACAGCCACTTTCCAGTCTTGACTCTCCTTGCTATATTTTTTTGATTGTCAGCAAAGTGACTGCACACGTCCCTACCCAAAAACCAACCTTGGAGGGAAGGCTTATTTTTGGGTAGAAACATAATGTATGCAGTCGCTTTTCTGATAGTCAGATACAGCAAGAAGAGCTAAGATTGAGTAGGCTGTTATCCTTTGATGGGGAGTGAAGATGGGCTTTGGGAGTTGGCACCCTGATTGTTTGTGCATGGTTAAGAGCAGTGGTTCTCAACCTCGGTCCTCAAGTACCCCCCAATGGGCCATGTTTTGGGAACTTCCCTTAGATAAAATTGCTCTTATCAATACCTTGTCATTTCATATTGATTTAAAGCAGACGTGCAAAGTAAGGGGAAACCTGTAAACATGGCCCGATGGGGGTACTTGAGGACTGAGGTTGAGATCCACTGAGATAGAGGAGTGAGTCTTGAGTGGCACTATGGATCTGGGTAGAATTATTACATCCGTCATTTCATTGAGAGGCCACTCTGTCTTCCTACTTTAACTGCTTGCCGACCAGCCGCCGTCCTACTGCGGCAAGGTGGCTCGTTCCAGCAAATCGCCATAGCTGTACGTAGGTGAGAGAACTCGCTTTTGTGGGCACATGCACTTTCGATGTCCGCCGGCCCCCCGCGATCGTTCCCCACAGTGACAGAACGGGGATCTGCCTGTGTAAACAAGGCAAATCTCCATTCTGATGGGAGATCACACAGATCCTGTATTTCTGCTATGCAGGAAGACGGATCTGTGTGTTTCCCCAGTCACACAGTCCCCCATACAGTTAGAAAATACACACAAGGAACACATTTAACCCCTTGATCGCCCTTGATCTTAACACCTTCCTTGCCAGTGTCATTAGTACAATAACCGTGCATATTTTAAGCACTGATCACTGTAATAATGTCACTGGTTCCCAAAAAAGTGTAAAAAAATGTCAGGTGTCTAAAAATCACTGATTGCCGCCATTAGTAGTAAACAAATTATAAAAATGCCATAAATCTATCCCATATTTTGTAGACGCAATCAATATACGCTTATTGCGATTTTTATTAATTTTTTTACCAAAAATATGTAGCAGAATACACATTGGCCTAAACTGATGAAGAAATTTGTTTATTTTTTTTTACAGTTTTTTTTTTTTGGAAATCATTTTATTTTATTTCAAAATTGTCGCTCTGTTTTTGTTTATAGCGCAAAAATATAAAACGCAGAGGTGATCAAATACAACCAAAAGAAACTCTATTTGTGGGGGGAAAAAAGGACATCAATTTTGTTTGGGTACAACGTCGCCCGACCGCGCAATTGTCAAAGCGACGCAGTAGCGTATTGCAAAAAATGGCCTGGTCAGGAAGTGGGTAAATCCTTCTGGGGCTGAAGTGGTTAAAGCCCATTTTAAAGGTCCAAAAAGAGGCAGGTTAAAAGTGCAACATTGCTTCTAAGAAAATCAATCATTTTAATCAGAAATACTCACCTTTTGACGCAGACGCTGCTTTATGCAGCCCTGGTTTCCATAGAAACACCTCCATTTCATCTTGGTGCATTCAAGCTGCAGGCCAGTAGGGTGTAATTGACTCTTGTATACCTTTTTTAAGTTGATGAGAGTTTTGAAATTCTCACCGGTACCAGTATGTCAACAGTTTGGTTTTATCTTGCATGTGGATAGCTAGAAACAAAAAAGCTTAAAATTGGAAGGATTTTTTCATATTTATGTAAAACCGGTAAATCACAAATACACAAACTAGATACAGCTAGTGCAATTTTTCTTCTTGTTGGTGTGCAAAACGTTGAATCTATTTACTTGACCATGGTGCTTGCATTTCATCTGACATATCAAGTTGGTTTCTCGATTTTTTTTATTTTTTTTATTTCGGGCCCAATAATGGAAGGCATCTAGTTTCACAGACGTACGTTGTTGTGAAGGGCGTCAAAATGTTCATTGACCTTATCACCAAGCTAGGGTCAACTGTGATCTGTTCATACCAAAGCTACCTGATATCTAGCCCAGCCTTTTTTAAATCAATTTTTATTGGAAATCAATTAACTCATACTTTGCCGAATCCAGAGATCCAGTCTTATATCCCCACCATTGGCTTTGCTACTGTAAGAAGCCTCTGCTCCGCTTCCCCGCTCATATCTGAACTTTACTCAAACTCTTGGTGCTGTGCAATCCTCTACCATACCGAAACTTAAAAGCCCATACACCACATATACAGACAGTGATCTGTTTTTTTCATCAATTCGTTTTTGCATTTTTCCCTTTGCTCTTATTTCGGCAGTCAGAAATTGTCCGTCCCCTCCACAAAATCATCAGAATTTGAATTTCAAGAGGAGTTCAGATACTTTAAAGTAGAACTATAGGCATTTTTTTTTCTTCATTTTGGATAGAGATTAAGGGAGGGTCATAAATCCTGTCAGTTTTATATTTTTGGCATCTGTGGTACATTGGGGAGATTTCCTTTCACTTTCTGCAATTCCAAACAGGAAGTGATAGGAAATCTCTGCAAATGAAGAGAATCCCTTGGGGACCCCCAGGTCACCATCACTAATGTCCCCTATGGAAGATTTCCCCTCTAATTACTTTTCTGGGGACAACCCAAAATGTTTTATTTAACTTTTACGTTCAATGATAATGGTAAACAGGACAAATAGAGTGGGTGAATCTCCCCATCAGGGTCACAGACAGCAATAAAAACTGACAAGTGCTCTAATCCATCTCCACTCCATCCAAAACTAAAAAAAAAAAAAAAACAGTTTCCTTTAGTTATAATTTAATAATCCAAAATAATGTTTTTGGATTTGATGGTTGGATATATTTTGCAAAGCGGCCTGTTTATTAGATAAAATATAAATGCTCCTACGATACAATTGGGCAAGTCTCCGCACAGCTGTGGAAAGAGATTTGTTGTGGTCAAATGTTATTTTACCACCATGTTGGATCTAGGACCACCATATATTATAGTGTGTGTGTGTATATATATATATGTATACAGGTCCTTCTCAAAGAATTAGCATATTGTGATAAAGTTCATTATTTTCTGTAATGTACTGATAAACATTAGACTTTCATATATTTTAGATTCATTACACACAACTGAAGTAGTTCAAGCCTTTTCTTGTTTTAATATTGATGATTTTGGCATACAGCTCATGAAAACCCAAAAATCCTATCTCAAAAAATTAGCATATTTCATCCGACCAATAAAAGAAAAGTGTTTTTAATACAAAAAAAGTCAACCTTCAAATAATTATGTTCAGTTATGCACTCAATACTTGGTCGGGAATCCTTTTGCAGAAATGACTGCTTCAATGCGGCGTGGCATGGAGGCAACCAGCCTGTGGCACTGCTGAGGTGTTATGGAGGCCCAGGATGCTTCGATAGCGGCCTTAAGCTCATCCAGAGTGTTGGGTCTTGTGTCTCTCAACTTTCTCTTCCCAATATCCCACAGATTCTCTATGGGGTTCAGGTCAGGAGAGTTGGCAGGCCAATTGAGCACAGTAATACCATGGTCAGTAAACCATTTACCAGTGGTTTTGGCACTGTGAGCAGGTGCCAGGTCGTGCTGAAAAATGAAATCTTCATCTCCATAAAGCTTTTCAGCAGATGGAAGCATGAAGTGCTCCAAAATCTCCTGATAGCTAGCTGCATTGACCCTGCCCTTGATAAAACACAGTGGACCAACACCAGCAGCTGACATGGCACCCCAGACCATCACTGACTGTGGGTACTTGACACTGGACTTCAGGCATTTTGGCATTTCCCTCTCCCCAGTCTTCCTCCAGACTCTGGCACCTTGATTTCCGAATGTACTTTGGACCACTGAGCAACAGTCCAGTGCTGCTTCTCTGTAGCCCAGGTCAGGCGCTTCTGCCGCTGTTTCTGGTTCAAAAGTGGCTTGACCTGGGGAATGCGGCACCTGTAGCCCATTTCCTGCACACGCCTGTTCACGGTGGCTCTGGATGTTTCTACTCCAGACTCAGTCCACTGCTTCCGCAGGTCCTCCAAGGTCTGGAATCGGTCCTTCTCCACAATCTTCTTCAGGGTCCGGTCACCTCTTCTCGTTGTGCAGCGTTTTCTGCCACACTTTTTCCTTCCCACAGACTTCCCACTGAGGTGCCTTGATACAGCACTCTGGGAACAGCCTATTCGTTCAGAAATTTCTTTCTGTGTCTTACCCTCTTGCTTGAGGGTGTCAATGATGGCCTTCTGGACAGCAGTCAGGTCGGCAGTCTTACCCATGATTGCGGTTTTGAGTAATGAACCAGGCTGGGAGTTTTTAAAAGCCTCAGGAATCTTTTGCAGGTGTTTAGAGTTAATTAGTTGATTCAGATGATTAGGTTAATAGCTCGTTTAGAGAACCTTTTCATGATATGCTAATTTTTTGAGATAGGATTTTTGGGTTTTCATGAGCTGTATGCCAAAATCATCAATATTAAAACAAGAAAAGGCTTGAACTACTTCAGTTGTGTGTAATGAATCTAAAATATATGAAAGTCTAATGTTTATCAGTACATTACAGAAAATAATGAACTTTATCACAATATGCTAATTTTTTGAGAAGGACCTGTGTGTATATATATATATATATATATATATATATGTGTGTGTGTGTGTGTGTGTGTGTGTGTGTGTGTGTGTGTGTGTGTGTGTGTGTATATATGTGTGTGTATATATATATATATATATATATATATATATAATTAGGGCTGGGAAAAAAATCGATTTTAATCTTGAATCGAGTTTTGAGCTCAAATCGATTCAGTTTTGAAGAAAATCGATTTTTTTTTTAGATTTTTTTTTTTTTTTTTTTTTTTAAATATTTTTTTTTCCTTACCTTCAAAGTTTCCGTAGCAGGACTGCAGGGGGCGTATCCGGAATGGCACTGGGCAGCGTTACCCCAATTACATCTACTCGCTGCAGCCGCCGTCTGCCTACCTGATCAGCGTGTCATGCAGACAGACGGCGGCCATTGCAGTGTTCAAAAGTCGCGCCTCCCGAGTCCTCGTCGTATGTGATAGGCGGAACACTCAATTTCACAGCAGGCAGTATTCAGCCTATCACGGACATCCTCTCATCCTCGTCTGTGTTATGAGGATGACCATGATAGGCGGAACACTGAATGCTGGGAAATTGAGTGTTCCGCCTATCACAGACGAGGAGGAGGCGCGGCTTTTGAATACTGGAATGGCCACCGGTGTAGCAGTAAAATCCGTATCCCATGAAAATCTGCATCAGGTACGGGCACAGTGAGACACGGGCACAGTGAGACACGGGTACAGTGAGGCATGGACACAGTTCAATTCAACTAAGAGTAACCTCAGGATTTTTTGTTGTTTTATTAGCTAAATCCAAATACAGTATTAATAATTTGGATGTTTAACAATCTTTGTTGCACACTGCAAAAAACAACAAAAGGTCACAAGCGCTAAATTGGTGGATAAAGAAAAAAATATAATGGATGATAATAATAATAATAAGAAAAAAATCCCAAATATTTTGGGAAGTACAAAGTATCCAAAAGGGGGAAAAAACAGGATCCAGCGCAGCAAGAAAAAATCCGTACCCAGAAGTACAAAATACACAACATGCACACAATATAATCCAGCGCTCATGGAACATACATTATTAACTATTGAAAACTCTTGAAGAATTGATAAAAAAGCTTAGTCCATTTATCACAATAAAGAGAGGGATCCAATCCCAAATGTGCAGAGGGCAAATGAATCTTAACTCTCCAGTTGCCACTGGTGACAAACTTGTTAAACTTGCAGTGACATCCGTGGAGCAAGGAGGGGTTAAAAAAGTCAAAACAAAGCCTGTGGCATGATCTCTGTGTGAGCACAGTACCTTGAATGATGGACAACAGGCAGACCAGCGTGTGGAGGGCCCTCCAACCCAAAAGGATGCAGAGCCAGGATCGCAGCAAGGCTGGGACAGAAGGAATCACACACAGAGTTTCAAGAGTTTTCAATAGTTAATAATGTATGTTCCATGAGCGCTGGAATATATTGTGTGTTTGTTGCACACTGACTTTGCAGTTAGAGAAAGGGTTTGCCTTTGCAATTTTGTTTGTTGATGCACTTTAATTAATATAATAAAAAAAAAAATCGAATCGTAAATCGAGTTTTTTATAAAAAAATCGCAGATTTTTTTTGGGGGGAAAATCGCCCAGCCCTAATATTTATATATATATATATATATATATATATATATATATATATATATATATATATATATATATATATATATATATATATTATACATACGCACTATATTGTCAAAAATATTGGGACACCTGCCTTTACACGCACATGAACTTTAATGGCATACCAGTCTTGGTCCGTAGGGCTCAATATTGAGTTGGCCCACCCTTTGCAGCTATAACAGCTTCAATTCTTCTGGGAAGGCTGTCCACAAGGTTTAGGAGTGTGTCTATGGGAATGTTTGGGGAAGGGAAAGGGGGAAGTTCCATTCCCACGGCTCCACCCTTTGGGCAGCTTTTGCTGATCTCGTGCTTTTCAGTCTTCGTGCTTTCAGATCGTTTCCTGTTGTTCAGAATGCTGACGAATGTGCTATCTCCATTACGAACGCTTGTTTTACCTGAAGGAGAACTCCCGTCTCATACTTGATTCTGAGCATGCGTGTTTTTTTTGCCCTCGGAAAAGCATACACGTGACCGGTTTTCACAACGGGAAAAAGTCAGCCGGGAATCCTGGTGGGAAAATAGAGAATCAGCTCTCTTTTTTCCCGCCGCGATTCGCAGCAGTTTTCCTGTCGGGAAAACTGCGATGGAGCATACACACAGCCGGTTTTCCCGGCAAAACGCTCTCATGGCAGTTTTCCTGCTGGGAAAACCGGTCGCGTGTACGAGGCATAAGAATGGGATGCCATTGAAATTCATCTGTAAAGGCAGCTGTCCCAATACTTGTGACAATATAGCGTGAAAAAAAATATATGATATGTATATATATATATATATATATATGTGTGTGTGTGTGTGTGTGTGTGTGTGTGTGTGTATGTGTGTGTATGTATATATATATATATTGGTTCTTTAAAAAGTTTCCGCATTTTTTTTATTTTTATAAGTTTTACCATCTTTACCACAGCCTGACAACTCTTATACTAAACTGCAAGGTCAGCCAGCTTGCCAGACACTCCCAGACATGATCAATTACTACTTCTCCTGCCATCACCGGTTTCCAGCGAAAATATAAAAGTGCGGAAACTTTTTGAAGACCCCTTGTGTGTGTGTGTGTGTGTATATATATGTATATATATATAATTTTTTTTTTTTTTTTGGATTGGAAATGTAGTTATGCACTTGACCTATTTTGAGATCTACCATTTTGTGCAGAATTATGATTTCAACAGCCTAGCTCTTAAATAATGCTAGCTTAAATCCTTTTAAATAAAGTATGGCTGAAAGTGCGTTTCTTGCAGACTGATGATAAAATTTTTACCCTGCTTGACTTTGTGCAAAGGGAAAAAAAGATAGAAAATTGAGTGAGCATGTCATAAAGTCATTTAGAAGGCTAATTTCAGAAACTCTAATGAGTTTGCAAAGTATTTATGATGGTGCCTCTGTGTTATGATTTATATTGAAGTGTTCCTTTGAACGTCAGCCAAATCGCATATTCTCTGTTCTTACAAAGATCTGAGGCATATTTTCAGTTCAATCCATTGTGCACATTTAGAACTGCTCTTAATTATTCTGCTGAACAGTTTCCTATGACTTGCATTATGTTCTGTCACTCATAATGGATTCCATGTGAGGAAACATTAAGAGCAGCCATTATGGACTTCAGAGTAGGAGCCCCTGCTATGACCTTGTATGGGTCATTACATTAAGATTGCGCTTTGGCTTCAAATTCTACACATTTATCAGTCTATAGTCTACAGAAGCAAAATACCGAAATGTAACTGCTACAGGAAGTACACATTTTATGCAAACTACCGTAGTTACATTTTATACCCATCTCTCTGCATTTGTGTCCTGCAGAAAGGAGCCTTGGTCCATTTAAAAAGATTACCGTTTTTAAAAGTGAGCCTTACTTTTCCTGAAAAAGAGAGGATAATCCCTACCAGGTCAATGTACATTAAATTCAAAGGATTTTGGCAGCCCTCGTACTTGCTTATGTTCGGTAGCTGTTTATACAAACCATTGCATTACCATAATGATGATGGGTTGGAGGTTTTGTTTTTCTAAAATTACATGTTTAGTCACAATTTTGTGAAAGAGGGCTCATGGGAGCTGATTTACCAAAGGCAAATAGGCTGTTCACTTTGCAAGGGAAGTTGGAAAGTTATGTTTTTTGCGCTTATTGGATTCATAAAGTGCTGAATGGAGTTCTTAAAATGAACTCATGCCAAGCCTATGCACACTAAAGGGTTTGCCTATTCTGAGCAAGCAGTACAAGCACATCAGAACAATCTTTCACACACCTCTGTAGCTACAGCATTGTGGGGAAACGAATTTTCAAATTCTTTGAGAATAACGCATTTCACAGTAGAAGCAGCTTGTGAGGGGAGGGCTTTTACGTCTTGTTAGTAGTAGTATGTTAACACGTCGATGTTCATAGTTTGGACACCGATACAATTAAAAATTTTGATGTAGGAGTTGGGGAGAGGATTCTGTTTAGAGTAATACTGTATAGTGTTTGTACTGTATATTGCAGTAAATCATTGTGTGCAATGTATATGATTTCAGTTATGCTACCCTAATAAAACTAGATGTGTGTTTATTTCACTTGATTCTACTTTAGAAAGTAATAATGCAAAAACACGTGGAGAATTATTACAGCGTTCCAGCTCTACATTTATATAGCATAAACGCTCGCTGCGAAGAGAAACTCACAGCCAATTTCCAGGGACTATAATAGTCAGTAGTACAAGGCAGGAGAGATCAGAACAATTCAATTCATTATGAATGTTTCATGTAGACGAAATTAGAATGGGAAGTAAAGCAGCTGAGAAAATGGATGGGGAGTTAGGGGAACTGTTCATCTAAATCCGTACTGATAAACAGCATCTTTTTTTCCTATTACATTGTTGCCAACAGAAGATACAATCTATTTAATTCAAATCATGTGTTTGTTTGTATGCAAATTCATGCGGCGTAACTTGTACATAAAGAACCAGACAGAAGAGTACAATGGACCACCCCAAGCTTATGCTATAATGCACAAAGGTAGGGGCTAAAAGCCTTTAGGAAAATGTGATCAAGGAGCAAAAGGTACAGGAGGGACAGGCAGCTTGGGGATAGACTCGCCTGCAAACAGACCCATACACACCGCTCCAATTTCATTAGATTCCTGCTCAATTGTCTAAAAATCCAGCCCTGCCAGCACTACCTGGCTCCAATAGGAAAAAGCCAGGTAGAAAATTGTTGTCCTATCAGATGCAGACATGTTCTGACAGCAGTTACTGTTTGATAACAATATCCAAAGCATGTCTGGCTTGCCTTAGATGGATCCCTGGATGCAGGGATCTCCTCCTGCATTATTGTATTCTGACAGCGGGGACTTCAGCACCCTCCACTGTCAGAATACACAGACTAGCACTGCAGCCATTGGGCACAGCGGCTAATCCAATGCTGGTTTTCCAGCAGGACCGTTCGATAGAAGCCAGTTTAACGACTGGCTTCTCTTGAACAGAGTGCGGTACACATGTACTGAAATTCCTACGGTTTCTGCTGAACCGGCTGAACTTCGATACGTGTATACCCAGCTTTAGGCAGTCCATAGACTGCCTACACTACAGATAGTGTTGAGTCTGTATTGTAAATCGCGGCCCGAAATCGCAAAAAGTAGTACAGAAACGACTTTTTAAAATCGGTGCAGCGCCGCAGATGCAGCGTTGCACCGATTAGGACGGTGCCATTGACCGCAATTTGCGGCAAATATCGCCGATTTGACATGCGATTTGACATGTCAAATCGCATGTCAAATCGCACCAGTGTGAACCAGGGCTAAGTAAAACTTATATTCAAATTCATCCAGAGCAACAACTAAAATAATAATAAAAAAAAAAAAAAAATCCAATACTAAAAAATGCGTTGCTTGCTCAAACACTGTGCAGGTGCTTCCACAACACCTTCCTAATAAACCAAATAATCCAAAATGAGTGTAGTGCAACAATGTAATGTGAATAATATAATTATATAGATAAAGTCCATAAAATGATATTTTAAAAAAAAAACTCCACTGTGCAATTCGTGACCCTCTATGTTCAATCTTCATCAAGCATCATGCATGCCTCCACCCAAATACCGTATATACTCGAGTATAAGCCAACCCGAGTATAAGCAGAGGTACCTACTTTTACCACAAAAAACTGGGAAAACTTATTGACTCGAGTATAAGCCGAGGGGAGGAAATGTGCCCATTGCCACCTCACTGTGCCAATTGCCCAACCTTACTGTGCCCATTGCCATCTCACTCTGCCACCTCACTGTGCACATTGCCACCTCACTGCCCATTGCCATCTCACTGTGCCACCTCACTGTGCCCATTTTCACCTCACTGTGCCCATTGTCACCTCACTGTGCCCCCTTACTGTGTCCATTGCAGCCTCCCTGTGCCCGAGTCAGTGTACCTCAAAATCTTGTAATTCCGCGGCCGGCGTCCATTGTTCAAATCTCACGCCGCTCTCCCTGTCCCTTCCGTGATAGGCGTTTCCAGCAAACACTGCGTTGAGTGTTGCGCCTATCACGGAGGTCCTCTCATTCTTGGACTCCCTTTCCCAGCAGGCACTGTGTTCAGTGCTCCGCCAATCACGGACGTCGGACAAGAGGACCTCCGTGATAGGCGTAACACTCAACACAAGTGTTTGCTGGAAACGCCTATCGCGGAAGGGACAGGGAGAAAGGCGCTAGATTTAAACAATGGACGCCGGCCGCGGAATTTCACGATTTTCAGGTACTGACTCGAGTATAAGCCGAGGGGTATACTTTCAGCCCTAAAAAAAGGGCTGAAAAACTCGGCTTATACTAAAGTATATACGGTAGGTGAAAAACCTGCTCAGCTCTTAAAAGATCAAATAACGCCCATCAATATTCCAAAGATGACGATACTCTTTAGATAACTCCCTTCATGGTCCTCCTTTGGGTCCAGGGTTTCTATACTCTGATATCAAGTATATTCATATGCCATAAGGTACGGATCCTGCAATGCCACAGGGGCCGTACTGCAGGGTACCGAGTTCACTCCACTTCCAGAGTATGCCATTCCTTCAGAGCGCATGTGCCAGTGACGTCACTGGATACCAAACAAGCTACTATTCATTTTACCTAGAGGTAGGCTATAGTTATACATAAGTTATAGGCTTACCTTCTAAGTTATACGTTTTATAAGGCTTATAAGCTTACCTGTAGGTAAAAAAAAACAGAGGGGGAGATTACTACCACTTTAAGATGCAGACGTGCTGCATTTCTGTGCAGCATACTACAGTGCACCTGAGCACAATGTTATGATACGAATAGGGTACATAGAAAATAATTCTGTATGTACCCCTGCGTTAAGCCTGTGCTGACCTATGCAGATCAATGCAGCTCAAATGAGATGGTGTGAATGAGCCCTATAAAGAGTATGTGTCAATGTGAACTTTTTAATTGACCCTTACATGTTCTTTTTTTGTTTTTTTTCTTTCCGTTGTGTTTTTGTTTAATTATTTATCGATTAATGAGGCTTGTTGTGTATGTGACAAGGGAAGCTTTTAATGACTAATATCATTACAATAAAGAACTCTATGTTTAGATGACATTTTAATGAGAATTTTGTCTGCATATTAGATCTGATTTCCCGTTTGTGCTCAGATTAATTAAAGTCCACAATGATCATTTAGTGATGCGTCAGTTTTTTTCCCCTTCCGACATTGCCTTGGGAACAATAAAACCCTATTTCTAGGTTTGGAATGGAGGACTTGAGATAAGGTCACGGTAATTGCTGCCTTATGGTGTGTTTGTTTTTGCTGAATTTAGTTACAAATGAATTGTATTGAAAAATCCAGTGGTACGCAGCAATTACCCTGCTGTAACTGAATTGCCTCTTGATTCCCACCGCTTAATAGCTCCTAGTAGATTTTACTTTGTCTTCTACATGTATAAGCAGCCTTATTATTATGATATTAAAGATCCTACAGAGTGGATTAGGATGTGCTCTTGCTTTGCCATTATTATATGGTATATGTTCAATTACATTAGTGTACATTTATGCCAAGGTATTTTCTCAGTAGCATATGTCAGTAGTACAGACGTTGCCCATGGCTGTTGTCTGTTGCTTCTGGCTGTTAGCATAGCTATTTCAAAAATCAACTGTATCTACCTTCATAGCTTCCTATTTGCTGTATCTCTTTTGCTAAAGATCACATATTATTAAAAAAATTATAATAAAAAATAAAATATTTTAGACTCCAATGCCACACGCGGAACTAATAAGTGCAAATCGCATGTGACCTTGCATTAGCAAAGAATTTGTATTAATGTTTAAAACATGAAAAAAATATATATTCATGGATCTGGTTATTTGCAATTGATCTGTCATGTTCCCTTGGGTTTTCACATTGTTAGTCATAAAAATAAGATTTTTTTCTTTTAAGACTCTGGAAGTAGACATTCAAGGACATCATTTTAACCTTTTTTACATGTTGCAGTGAACCTCTTGCCTAACCCCTTCCTGCCCAGGCAAATTTTTAGCTTTCAGGGCTGTCGCAATTTTGAATGACAATTGCGCGGTCCTGCAGCACTGTACCGATATGACATTTTTATCAATTTTTCACACATAGAGCTTTTTTTGGTGGTATTTAATCGCCACTTGTTTTTTGTTTTTTTTTGCTAAACAAACGAAAAAAGACCAAAAAGTAAAAAAAAAAATAATAATAATATTTTTCTTAATTTGTGTTATAAAATTTTGCAAACAGGTAAATTTTCTCCACTGATGTGCACTGATAGACTGAACTGATGGGCACTGATAGCCGGCACTGGTGGGCACAGAGGTTGCATTGATAGGCAGCACTGATGGGGGGCACTGACTGCACTGTGGCAGCGTGAGGACAGGAATGCCGATTACTGGAAAGTGTGTTTTACATCGTTATCAGCTATAATTGGACACCGCTGATCACGTAGTAAAGAGCCGCTATGATTGGCCCTTTACCCCGATCTGTGATCAGCTGTGTCCAAAGGACACAGCGATCACCGAGCGCCCTGGATGCGCGAATACGGGAGAACGTCATGTGACGCCCTCGCAGGACTGGCTAACCGCGCTGTAGCCGTCATTTTGCTATAGCGCAGTTGGTAAGTGGTTAAAAGGGTAAGGTTACTTTTATTGCCCTAATGCCTATTGGGCCCAGAGGCTTTCCCCCAGCTATCTTGACAAACCACATACTCCTCTCGACCCTGCCAAAAAATCCTCGCCATTGGATCCTGCTTTTCCCACACATGTGGTGTTGAGCTGGCCACACAGCAAAAATCTCAACAGTGTATCTCAACATTGTGTGGTTAGGTAAGTACTTGGCTTTAGGGATGCTAGAGGAGGCTGTATAATGGGGCCCCATAGCAAAACCATTAAGGGTCCCTCTTGTCCCTCTATTTCTATATAAAGCAGACGTTTGGGGTTTGCAAAAAAGTCTAAATATATACTCATCTCTATGCTGCAGCATCGGTGGGATGCTGCAGCTGCCCCGCATTGATTCTAATCCCGAAAACTGAGCAATCACACGATTGCTGATCACTCAGTTCTCAGTCCGCTGCAAGTGGAGTGCAATGACAGTCAGTCTTGGTTCTCCTTTCTGCTCCTGCAGTGCTCACTGGGGCGCCAGGCAGGGAAGGGGACAGGCGCATCTGGCTCTGGCTCTCAGACATGTCCTGGAAGTTGGAGTCAGCGGTCAATCAGACAGCTAGGTAAATCCTGACAAAATTGTTGGGATCTTTCCTGAGCCTGGAGCAGTCGCATCAGCTAATAGCGGCCTATAGCCCACTGCCAGCTGATTCTGGGTCACAGGAGAGCAAATGTAAATGCACTTCTGTGACGCACAAGAGAAGTATGGCCAAAAAATTCAAAAAGTTGTGGCCATACTTCTCTTTTAATGGTAAGCTATCTGGTGATGCAGAATACTAATTACTTTCATAGAAATTGTGTAGCGGTTTCCAAGATATTAGTACAGCCATATTGATAGAAATGTATGGTGTAGCGGATAGCACTTTCGCCTAGCAGTAAAAAGGGTTGCTCCACGACACTACCTGCCTGGAGTTTGCACGTTCTCCCTGTGCCTGCGTGGGTTTCCTCTGGGTACTCCAGTTTCCTCCCACACTACAAAGACATGCTGGTAGGTAAATTGGATCCTGTCTAAAAATTGCCCCTAAAATGTGTATTTATGAATGTGAGTTAGGGACCTTAGAGTGTAAGCTCCTTGAGGGTAGGGACTGATGTGAATGTACAATGTGTATATATAAAGCACTACGTACATTTACGGCACTATATAAGTACCTGAAATTAAAAAAAAATATGCATTTGCCCAATGCCATTGCTGCCTGCATAAATTACTGTGCAGACAGACATCTCTCGGTCCCACAGCAGTTGCATGCTTTCCTATGGCTATAATTCTGTGCTTGCATAGATGCTCACTAAGGGCAAGTGCTTAAAAAAAAAAGAAAAAAAAGATAAATGCTCTATAAAAATTCTATCCAGTACCATAAAGTCTTCCATAATTGGGTCACATGGTCCCGCTGTTCCGCTTCCTATTTCAATAGATGCAGCCTAATGGAAAGAGTCGCTGCAGTCACATGACACTGGGAGATGATTTGCTCTGTAAGGTCTCATGCACACAGGGCTTCAAGAATGGCGCTTTTTACAGGCCTTTGACTTTTTTTTTTGCCTCTAATTGTGCCCCTATGTGAGCCTAGGTCTCCATGCACACATGGGCATTTACAGGCGTTTAGAGGCAGAAAAAAAAATCAACACTTGCACTTTCAAAAGAGGAGCATTTTCTTGTTTTGACTTCCAATCTAGCAACGTGAGCAGTTTTTTATTATTTTTTTTATACAGAAGTGCAGCAGCTATATTTGCAAAATATAATGTGTTCCTCGTTATTTTAGTGTGAAAAATACTGTAAATATGTTTTATATTTGGTATTTTAAATTTGTGAATTTAGTTGGGTAAGAGTGGAATAAGCAGCTGAATTTTATTCATGGTAAATGTATCTCATTTTGCAGCTGATGGAACTTTTATCATTTTAGGGTATGCAAGAGTAGAAAGGTAATTGTTTCAGCCTAATTTCAGCAGCACATGTGGCCATGCCGCATGGAATACAGTGTTCATTTCGTAGATGAAAATATTTTAGACTAAAGTACAACAAAAACAATTCAGATGATTAAAATACGACTAAAATAATTCAGATGACTAAAATTAAAATGGCATTTTAGTCAGACTATGACTAAATCGAAATTTGACGTCAGAATTAAAACTGCACATAAGCGTAAGTAGAGGGTATTCCAGTAAGCTTAAAAAAAAAAAAAAAAGAAAGAAGAAAGTCTTTCTTTTTTTTCTTCTTAATATTTAATGCTGGTAATTTATTCAGGTAATACTGTATGTGCAATGGCATGCCAGCCAATAGAGTTTACAGTGTTTATTTATTTATTTTAAAGTTTCACTTCTCTTTTAATAAAAAAACAATATTCTTGTTTCTTTATGAAACTTGGTTTTATTTATAAAGACGTTCTATATCACAATGTCTAAATCTGTGTCTGTAGTCTAATTTCCCCCTCTCTCCTTTTTTTCTTTTCTTTTCCCACTCCCCCTTTGAGAGACCTGAAAGTGTACACATGCAGTTCTTGAATTTCCTAGCTCTAAAGTGTGTGTTGTGTGTTTTTTTTTTTTTTTTTTTTTTCTTACCTGGGGTACACACTACTATTGCCAAGTTCTCTATGATTCTGTTTTATCCACCTTTGTTATATAATCTGTACAATATTGCTTGTAAGATGAATAAAAGGACTTAGACCCCATTCACACAGGGGGCGACTCGTCAGGCGTCTCAGCCGCCTGACAAGTCGCGTCCCATTTTGTACAATGGCACCGTTCTAATCGGAGCAACTGAAGTCGCTCCAACTTAGAAAAAGGTTCCTGTACTACTTCAAGACGACTTCAGGGCGACTTCCATTGACTTCAATACAGTAGTCATTTTTGAAGTCACCTTTGAAGTCGTCTTGAAGACGCCCAGCACAGTCGCGGGACAAGTCGTGGCGCCCCTGTGTGAATGGGCTCTTACCTCTGTTGCAATAATAATAATATTTTTTGTTTTGTACAATAAAAATATGTTTACCTCTAATCTGTAGTGCATGTTCAAACCTTAGTGAAGCGATAGTAAAGCCTTGTTTTTTCTTTTAATAACAAACATATTGTACTTGCCTGCTCTGTGCAGTTGTTTTGCACAGAGCAGCCCAGATCCTCCTCTTCTTGAGTCCCCCACTGGCGCTCCTGGCACCTCCCTCCTGTGGGGTGCTCCCACAGCAAGCAGGCATGCTCCTGACCCATGGCTTAGTGCAGGGTTTCTCAACTCCAGTCCTCAAGGCGCCCCAACAGGTCATGTTTTCAGGCTTTCCATTATTTTGCACAGGGGATGTAATCAGTTTCACTGCCTTAGTAATTACCACAGCTGTTTCATCTGAGGGAAATCCTGAAAACATGACCTGTTGGTGCGCCTTGAGGACTGGAGTTGAGAAACACTGGCTTAGTGTGTCCATTCACACACACGCTTTGAGCCACAACTCGGCCCGCCCCCTCGCTCTCCTGATTGGCTCACTGGCTGTGATTGATAGCAGTGGGAGCCAATCAAGAGGGGGCTCAGGTAAGTCTGGGGGGGGGCTGCTACACACAGAAGTTTTCTTTTTTTCAAATACTTTATTTCTACCACCAAGGGCGAGTCCAGGTTTTCGTGACAATCATAAATAAACAATAACATAACAGATTTGTTTTACCTTCATGTATAGAATGCATGAAGGTAAAAAACCTTGTGCCTTTACAACCACTTTAATACCATAAATAATATTATTCGGTTTTTATTCCAGGAGTATATAACGAGTTTGATAATTCTAGAGAAATGCTTAAATAATGCATTACAATTGAACTAAACCCATTTGATTTTAGTTGACTATAATGTACAGTAGATTTTAGTTGACTATAATGTACTGGAGATTATAGTTGATTATAATGTACTGGAGATTATAGTTGACTATAATGTACTGGAGATTTTAGTCGACTATAATGTGACTAAAACAATTCAGGCGACTAAAATACAACTAAAACAAAAATTAAATTTTAGTCAAAAGACTATGACTAGAACTAAATCAAAATTTGATGTGTGAATATCATTGTCTAGCCCAATGGTGGACAGAAAACAGAAGGAAATGGTGTTCCTGGTTAAAAAGAAATCTCATCAAAGCAAATACTAGACTACAGGTTTTTTAGTATTTCATTTATGTGAATTACTGTAGACAAGGCACATTCACATGGAAGTTCCAGTTTTAGGTGTGGCTGTCTTTTTGCGAAGATGAAAGAACATCTCCGAATAAAGTCATTGTAGTGTTGCGGTTAGAATTAATTGTGGTGTTTGTTCTTCAGTATAAATAAGGCATTTTTTTCCCATGGTAGCTTAGTGACTAAATTGTATTATTTTATTTTTTTATCTGGTTAACAATGGGTCCTTTTTAAGCATTTTCTTTTTTCATGATTATTGCAATACATGTGACCACTACAGAAGTGTAATATTTCCAGTCATAATCTATTATTACTACAGAAATCATGGGAAAATAAATATAACCTAATGCGCAACACAGCCTGTTTTATCTTTTTAGATGTTTTAATAACTTTGTATGACAATTTTACTATCCATATGCCAATACCATGGAAGTAATTCAATATTTATTGAATGTTGACTGAGCTATACTGGTGTTGATGGCAGGCAGGCAGGCAGCCCTTGTAGAGATACACTTCATTGGGGATTATCGGCGGATAATCAGCGGACCAGATCACCAATGAGCAAATGTAAAGATATTGAGAAATACTTTTGAAATTACCTGAACATTTTAAAGCTTATCCACTAGTCGACTGCCTAACTGGGAAAATACGTTGTTACTTTGACATTTAATACTGGGGTCTTTTAGACCCCAGATCTCTCTATAAAGAGGACCTGCCATGTTTATTATCACAAGAGATGCTTACATTCCTTGCGATAGCAATAAAAGTGATCACTATTTTTTTCTTCAAAGGGACAGTGTAAAAATGAAAATAAATAAATATATATATATATATATATATATATATATATATATTTAAGGAGCCCCCATGTGCTTGCACACAGTGGTGTGCCCATACATATGTCACACCCACATATGTAAAGGGTGTTCGTACCACACATGTGAGATATCCCCGCGAATGTCGGAGCGAGACCAATAATTCTAGCATTAGACCTTCTCTATAACTCTAAACTGGTAACCTGTAGAAATTTTAAAGCATCGCCTATGGAGATTTGTAGGTACCGTAGTACCTCAGACATGAAATGTGAACAAAGCATATCCCCCTATAGTGTGTACTTGTCTCAATTAGGAGTGCTAAAGTCATTTCTGTCTGATAGTTTGTCCTTCTGCTAGCAGCAAGAATTACTTCTGACAAGTTTTCCTGACACTAAAGCCCTGTACACACGATCGGATTTCCTATGGATTCTAATCCGATGGATTTTTCCATCGGAAATCCGATGAAGCTGACTTCCATCAGTCTTGCCTACACACCATCAGTCAAAAATCTGACCGTTCCAAGTGCTGTGACGTAAAACACATAGACAAGCCGAGAAAAATGAAGTTCAATGCTTCTAAACATGCGTCGACTTGATTGTGAGCATGCGTGGGTTTTTTGTCCGATGGAGTTCCACACAGACGATCGGAATTTGCTATTGTTTTTTTCCCCCATCGGATAAATTTTAAACGTGTTCTATTTTTTCTCACTGATGGAAAAAAGACCGATGGGGCCCATACACGATCGGTTTGTCTGATGAGAAAAGTCTATCGGACTGTTTTCATCTGTAAAACCGATCGTGTGTACAGGGCATAAGAGAAAAAGGTGACAGGGGAGGGAACTCCAGCTGTTTGACAGCCTTAGCTCTGTGGCTGTGTGAAGTGGGGTGTGTCCCTTCCCTCCAATCGGCTCTCATAACTCTCCTCTCTGAGCTCTGCAGAGTGTCATTTCAGCTCTCCGCCCCCTGTTTTCTGACAGCTCAGGCAAGCTTTATAAATTCAGGACTTTGAATGGCTGTAGTGAAGAGAAGACTGCAGGTATAACTTATGTAAGAGGATTTGTTTAATCTCTGCGTATCACCTGCGTTTAATCACTTTTTGTGTGTATGTAAGGGTTTACAACAACTTTAAAGCAAAGCCATTGCACAGAGCAGGTTAGTATGACATGTTTATTTTACATAAAAAAAGAAAAAAAAAGTGGTTTGCAATCACTTTTAATGTCCATGGTCTGGGCACAGGTGCCTTTTTTAACCACTTCAGCCCCAGAGGATTTGGCTGCCAAATGACCGGACCACTTTTTGTGATCAGGCACCGCGTCGCTTTAACTGACAATTGCGCGGTCGTGCGACGTGGCTCCCAAACAAAATTGATGTCCTTTTTTCCCACAAATAGAGCTTTCTTTTGGTGGTATTTGATCACCTCTGCGGTTTTTATTTTTTGCGCTATAAACATAAATAGAGCGACAATTTAGAAAAAGCTAAATTTTTTTACTTTTTGCTACAATAAATATCCCCAAAAAATATATATATATATAAAAAAGATTTTTTTCCTCAGTTTAGGCCGATACGTATTCTTCTACATATTTTTGGTAAAAGTTATAGCGTCTACAAAATAGGGGATAGTCTTATGGCATTTTTATTAAAAAGTTTTTTATTTTACTAGTAATGGCGGCGATTAGCAATTTTTATTGTGGCTGCGACATTATCGCGGACACTTTTGATGCTATTTTGGGACCATTGTCCTTTTATACAGCGATTAGTGCTATAAAAATGCACTGATTACAGTGTAAAAGACACGGGCAGGGAAGGGATTAACCACTAGGGGGTGAGGAAGGGGTTAAGTGTGTCTTAGGGAGTGATTCTAACTGTGGGGGGGGGGGGGGTTGGGCTTCAAGTGACACAACAGTGATCACTGCTCCTGATGACAGGGAGCAGTAGATCCCTGTCCTGTCACAAGGCAGAACAGGGAAATGCCTTGTTTACACAGGCATCCCCCCATTCTGCCATTCTGTGCCCCGATCGCGGGACACCGGCGGACATCGAGTCCACGGGTCCCGCGGGCACAGTCACGGAGCTCATGGCAGAGGTGCGCATGCGCGCCCGCCCGGCGCAAACGTCAAAGCAACATATATATACGTTGCTTTGCGCAGCCGTGCCATTCTGCAGACATATATCGGCGTGACATGGTCAGCAAGCGGTTAAAGATTCTTTTACATTATAGTATGCACATTTCCTGAAATCCTCAAATTTCAAATTGGAGTTTTGGCTTCTGCCAGCATCCCACAATGGCAAAGATGGCCTCTCTGACTTCTGTGGCATCCTCCGTGCATTGTGTATTGTCGGTGCAATGAAATAGAATGAAATAATGAATGAAATAGAAAGCTTTAGACATTTTAAAGGGTAGACTGCAAGGTTGAAAATGTGGATACTGCAATTTATTTTTATTTTTTGTACATTCAAGGGGCTGTCATCCTTATGTTGATTCAGTGATCTGACTCAACGCATTACTGGCTACACGCTTCTTTCAGGTTGGTTATTTACCACTTAGTGAGAAGAAGAAAAAGACAACCCTGCAGCTTGCATCCTCGTAAACAAGTCTGCATTGGCAGCGCTGATATTTCTATTCTGGCATGATTTAAAGATATGTGCCTATTCGCTGGGCTTGAGCTGACTTTGGTTCAATTTAATGGATGTGCTGTGTTTAATTGCTTAACTAGTAGCTGTCCTTTAGTCTCTCTATCTCTCTCTCTCTTTTTTTATTTTGTAACAAAAGTAGGAACGGGAACATTGTGTATTGTCTTTGAAAGGTTACATTTGGCTGATGGTGTCTTTTTTCCCTTTAGACGACTGTTCTGTCCCATGGCTCGGTGTCAGCATTACTTTTGTTATAGACCTTACTGATAAATGCACAATCAGGCATTGTGAAGGTTAACTTATTTGGGTGTTGCAGTCCTATTTCCTTTTAGATGATACCTGATTTTAGTATTGTAATTCAGTAAAAGTTATTATTTGACATGTGCTTTTATTCTGTTTTTGGAAGATTAGAATTTCTAGAAAAATAGACTTGTGTCTATCTGGAGATCAGGAAGCTTGTCTACATACATTCCCTGGAAGTCATAACGAGTGTCGGTAAATACCGGCCCGGGACGCCGGCGGTGTCCTGTTCGGGAAGCCAGCGGCTATCAGGTGCTGGTGCCGCCATCTTGACATGGGTAAACTGGCAGTGAAGCCTTGTGGCTTCACAGCCAGCTTCCAACTGCACAGCACTCGCGCTGACCTGAATGTTCTGGCGGGGAAGTGTCCCCCTGTCAGGACACTAGCATTTTCAGAGTCCCAGATCTGGAACAACATACAGCAAAGGACGTGTGAATAAAGCTCCGCTAATGCCCACCGAGCAGGCGGATGACAGGTCTGTCTCCGCTCTGCACAGGGACCCAGTTCCGCTCTCCCCAATGGGTAAATCGGGTGAAACGGGCCACCTGTCCGTTTTTTCATTCAATCTTATCCGATCTGATCCATCAAACACATGGAAACTAGGACCACCATCCGTCTGGATTTTGCGGATCGGATCAGATAGCGGCGGATGCCAGCGGATAGTTCACCATTGACATCCACAGCTCCATAGAGGAGACGGGAGGGTCCGATCAGGTCTGCCTGAAATACTGACAGACGGACCTGATCGGACAGCCTGTGTGAAAGAGCCCTTAGAACTCCTGATCTGCATAT
This sequence comes from Rana muscosa, assembly GCA_029206835.1. Lineage (NCBI taxonomy): Eukaryota > Metazoa > Chordata > Amphibia > Anura > Ranidae > Rana > Rana muscosa. The sequence continues at coordinate 459,015,275 of CM055117.1, forward strand.
TGTTTCTGGGTCAGGGACTGATGGTATTTGAGGTTGATGACTCAATATGACAGCCAGCTAACTTGCATGTTCATAAAGTGAGGTTAGTAAGTACAGCCCCGAGTACAGACTTTCTAGTACAAATAGTAGTAAAATTTAATGCAAACCACATTTTCTTTCCTGATTGTAAATGTAATTTCAATATGCAAGGAGTTTGTCCATGAGAATGCCTAGTTAAACAGATGTATTGATTACACTTGAGCAGCCTGAAACATTCTTTAATGATGAATTAGATTAGATATTGATGTTAAAAATCATTGAAAGTCATTTGCATAACTTTTATTATGCTGTGCTTCTCCTTTGCTCACCACAGGGAATATGAGCCTAAAGGATTGAAGTGCACCTCCATCTTTTTCTATTCTGTTAATTAAGCTGAAAACTGGCTTATTGGAAGGATTTTGTTCAAATAAATGGTATGCTTGAAATCTTTAGAAACCATTCCAGTGATTGCTGGGTAGGTGAACCTGTAGATGGTGTGGATCATTGTAAAGCTCAAATAAAACATAATTAAAGCTGAACTGTGGGAAGAAAAATTATTTCATCTTTTGAAGGCTTTTTGTACACACTTATTCATTTACTGATGTTTTTACGCAGGATCTTGCTGGTAGAAAGAGTCTGTTCTGTTATGTTTTTGTAAAGATCTTGCGTATGTATGCGTAAAATTCTTCATCCTCTTCTAGTTGCCATGTATGCGTATAGGTGCGTATGCGTATACACGCGTGCCATTATTCTTCATTCTTTACTACTTGCCAGTCTTGCAATTTACGCATATATGCTTGGATATACTGGTGTATACACTACTTCACTCCACTGTAAAAAAAAAAATTAATAAAAATTATTTTATGACTGATCTCATTACTGCATTACTAATCTTTACAAAATTCTGCACTGTTCTATAGTCAACAATACACCTATGTTCTGATACGTAAAACAATGGCCTGTTTTTTTAATTTGCTGGTATGCACGTTACCTTAAGGTGATTTCTTACCTTTAAATATTTACCATATATACTCGAGTATAAGCTGACCCGAATATAAGCCGAGGCACCTAATTTTAGCACAAAAAACTGGGAAAACGTATTGACTCGAGTATAAGCCTAGGGTGTCCATCTGCATGCCTCACTGTGCCCATGCCTCGCTGTGCCCATGCCTAGACTGACGTTTAACATGGGAGTCTATGGAAGGGGTGCCCGGCTTTGAAAAATCGGTGCTCCCTGGCCGTAGGTCCCCCAGACAACAAACTTTGCACACTTGTAGAGGAAGAGTGGGGCTACATGTGTGGCCGGTACCGGGTCCCCAAATTCCAGAAGATCAGGCGCAAAAAGTTGACTCGTATAAGCCAAGGGGGGCATTTTCAGCACAAAAACATGTGCTGAAAAACTTGGCTTGTACTCGAGTATATACTGTACTGCTTGTTTGTATGTACGGGTTTACATGCAAAGAGAAACCAAGATTTATGTTCAAAGGCATGTGTCTACTTAAAGGCTAAGTTCACCTTTTGAAAATGAATAAATGCAGGTAAAAAAAAAAAAATGTGCATGTGTTTTTTTTCTCCTAAGGAGCCTGCTGATCATTGAACCCACGATCAGCAGATCGTGGGTGCAATTTCATGCTCCTGCACACTTCTTGGATAGCGGTCTGCCCGTACCTCCTATACGGGCAGGCAAATGCCTGGGAGCAGGAAGATCAATGATCTACGAGGACGCTCACCCTTCTCACTTATCCTTTAACACCCATTGTATAAGGTCAGTGGCTGTTAACCTCCATTTCCAGAGTCACTGGTCTTGTAACCTTTCCTGTGTAGCTATTGTTGCAGTGAGTATCATTTGTAATTATGTTGACGTTCGCTGTAGTGGGAGGACTCAGAAGTCTCAGACTCCTGGTTTGAACCACTAATTGTAAATGATTTGTTTGATTGACAGGTCAGGAGATCTGTTCTACCTTCCATGACCTCACACTTTGACTAACAGGCCAGGGAATCACCCGGTCTCTATCGCGGTTACCCTTGCCTGCGAATATACAAACCTCTAGCCCTGCCCCCTTACACTCATTCACTATTCCATTACAAAATGGAAATTGTAATGTGATGTATCCATCTCCAGGATACTTCCCATGGGTGCCTGGCCATTGCAGATTTTTTCTGATTTGGGGGAGAGGACATCACTAATTTTTACTAGGTACTTATCTGCTAAACGCTAAAGTTACATAGTTCGTCGGGTTGAAAAAAGGACACAAGTCCATCCAGTTCAACCAATAAAATAAAAATAAAATTATAAAATCATACAATCCCATATACACAATCCTTCACCCACAGTTGATCCAGAGGAAGGCAAAAAACCCCAGCAGAGCATGATCCAATTTGCTACAGCAGGGGGAAAAAAAATCCTCCCTGATTCCCGAGAGGCAATCTGATAGTCGCTGGATCAACTTTACCTATAAAGGTTAGTATCCAGTTCTATTATGTATATTTAGGTAAGAATCCAGACCTTTTTTAAAGCAATCTACTGAGCTGGCCAGAACCACCTTTAGAGGGAGTCTATTCCACATTTTCACAGCTCTTAAGCCCTGTACACACGGGCGGGAATTCCATCTATTCGAAAACCGTCGGTTTTCCTGACGGGATTCCTAGCAAGCTTGTCTTGCCAAGCCCTGTGTACAGATGGCTATTCAAAAGAACCGCCATTCTTTTGAATGGCAAGAACGCGGTGACGTCATCGACTATGACGAGCCGGCACTCGTCACATTCGATGCCGTCGCTGCCATCTTGCTACACCCTACAGTACCCTTGTATGCTACCGCGCATGCATCGAAGTCTCATCGAGCATGCGCGGGCTTACCTGGGACAGGTAAGCATACTCCTGAACGGTTTTCTCGGAAGGAAAACTCTGCTGAGAATCCCGACGAGAAAAATGGAGAGCAGGTTCTCTATTTTTCTCGTCGAGATTCCCGGCAGTTTTCCTGTCGAGAAACCATACACATGAACGGTTTTCTCGCCAAAAAGCTCTCCCAGCAGTTTTCTTGCCGAGAAAACCGGTCGTGTGTACGAGGCTTTACTGTGAAGAAACCTTTCCGTATTTGGAGATGATATCTTTTTTCCTCTAGACCTAAAGGGTGCCCCCTTGTTCTCCGTGATGACCTTAATGTGAATAACTCAACACCAAGTTCCTCTAATCTTTCCTCATAGCTAAGCTCCTCCATGCCTCTTATCAGTTTGGTTGCCCTTCTCTGCACTTTCTCCAGTTCCTTCATATGCTTTTTTTAGAACTGGGGCCCAAAACTGAACTGCATATTCCAGTTGAGGTCTTACTAATGATTTGTACAGGGGCACAATTATATCTCTCTCTCTGGAGTCCATACCTCTCAATACAAGAAAGGACTTTGCTCGCTTTGGAAATCGCAGCTTGGCATTGCATGCCATTATTGAGATTATGATCTACCAAATCCCCCAGCTCCTTCTCCACTACGGATTCCCCCAGTGTACTCCCCCTAGTATGTATGATGCATGCATATATAAAGTTGGATTGTAAATGATTTGCAGCTTTTTGCTATACATATATCATGCCACTTATGGAGGAATTTGACACACTTTACCCCTTCAGCGCCACCTATTGGTTAGCCCCTTCACTGCCAGTGTCAATTTTACAGTAATCAGTGCATTTTTATAGCACTGATCGCTGTATAAATGTGAATGGTCCCAAAAATGTGTCAAAAGTGTCTGATGTGTCTGCCATAAAGTCGCAGTCACGATAAAAATCGCAGATCGCCGCCATGACTAGTAAAAAAAAAGGAAAAATGCCATAAAACTACCCCCTATTTGTAGACGCTATAACTTTTGAGCAAAGCAGATCAATATACGCTTATTGCGATTTTATTTTACCAAAAATATGTAGAAGAATACGTATCGGCCTAAACTGAGAAAAAATTTGCTTTTTTAAAAAAAAATTGGGATATTTATTATAGTAAAAAGTACAAAATATTGCTTTTTTTAAAAATTGGCGCTCTATTTTTGTTTATAGCGTAAAAAATTAAAACCGCAGAGGTGATCAAATACCACCAAAAGAAAGCTCTATTTGTGGGGAAAAAAAAGGAAGTTTGGGAGCCACGACGCACGACCGCGCAATTGTCAGTTAAAGCGACACAGTACTGAATCGCAAAAAGTGAGTGGCCCAGTCATTTGGCAGCCAACTGGTCCGGTGCTGAAGTGGTTAAAGAGAAGTATAGCCAAAGCTTTTTTTGGCCATACTTCTCCTATGGATCACAGGAGTGCAGTTCGTTCTGCACTCCTGTGACCCATTTTCGGCTGACGTCACAGGGCTGGTTCAGGCTCATATGATCAGGATCCACCCAGATGCCTGGACCCGCAGCTGGCACAGCCTCTCAGTGAGCCACTGAGAGCCTAAACCAGCTGCCCCCTCCACAGCTCAATGCTCCAGTGAGCACTTAAGGGGCAGATCAAAGAGCCAGTGACTGACCGTCACCGGTTCTCTGCAGGATGAAGACTGAAATCTGAGTGATTAGTGGTATTTGATCGCTCAGTTATTGGTCTTATAACCAACATGGGACAGACGCAGTATTGGTCCACCTAAGTGAGTATAATTTTGTTTAAATTAATCCTGTATTTCTCTTTCATGGTTATGAGGAGGAAAAGGTGAAAGTGCTAGAGTAAAGATTTTTTACAGTAGGTGCTCTTTTCTTTTTACTCAATTATAACCTTTAACCTGGTAGCCCCTGACTCTAAAGCCCTGTACACATGATCAGATTTCCTATGGATTCAAATCCGATGAGTTTTTCCATTGGAATTCTGATGAAGCTGACTTCCATCAGTCTTGCCTACACACCATCAGTCAAAAATCCGACCGTTCCAAACGCTGTGACGTAAAACACTCCAATGAGCCGAGAAAAATTAAGTTCAATGCTTCTGAGCATGCGTCGACTTGATTCTGAGCATGCGTGGGTTTTTTCTCCGATGGAGTTCCACACAGACGATCGGAATTTGCTATCGTTTTTTTTTTTCCATCGGATAAATTTAAAACATGTTCTATTTTTTCTCACCGATGGGGGAAAAAAGACAGATGGCGCCCATACACGATCGGTTTGTCCGATGAAAAAAATCCATCAGACTATTTTCATCTGTAAAACCGATCATGTGTACAGGTCATAAGCGTAACTAAGGATGTAGCGCTAAGTGAAGAAATGAAGCCCGATAATTTGGGCCTCCAATCAAACCAAAGTGATAAATAATATCAATATAATGAGTCCATACAGTGTCCATAGAAAAGTTTCGTGTTTCGCATTGTATCCAATCCGGGACAAATAGTATCATGCAAATGATGAGTAGAAACAGGAAGTGTCATGTAACCTCGCTTTGGTTACATGACACTTCCTGTTTCTACTCATCGTTTGCATGATACTATTTGTCCCGGATTGGATACAATGCGAGTTGTACCGTGTATTAATAGCTTCCTTTGGCCACTGGTTACTAATATTCACCGTGGTAAAGAGTCTCCTTGCTGAGTGGCGGTTCCAGTTCCATCGGAGGACCACCTGGATCGGTGTGAAACCCAGAGTCTGCTGTCAAGTCGGGGAGCCTACCGGACAGTCTACATTGGGGACCCATCTGATCCAGTTTCCAGACTAACTGATGAGGAGTGCCAGTGGGATTTCGTATGCCTATTTGACCTGCCTAAACCACAGGTCTAACGTTCCGGTAAGAGTATTCTACCTCTCTTTTCTACAAGAGTTATGTGATGACCCTTCAGTGCTACATGTTCTTTCTTCACAACACGAACATTTTCTATGGACACTGTATGGACTCATTATATTGATATTATTTATCACTTTGGTTTGATTGGAGGCCCAAATTATTGGGCTTCATTTCTTCACTTAGCGCTACATCTTCATTCCATGTTTATTAATTTTAGTCACATTTTATGTAGCAGCTTTATTTTTATTCATTATTTTAGATTAGCGCAGTATTTTCTCTCTTTATATAAGCTTAACTAACCCTTACCACTTTGCTATGCGTAACCTAGTTAACCTAAAAAACAATAGCCCAGCCTCTTAATGGGTCGATGCTGTGGCACCAGTTTAGAATATTTAGAATAAGTTACAATTGTGGGTAGCACCAAGTAGCCATGCCTGAATGTTGCACCATCTCCTGGTTCCAATAAAATTTGAAGTCAAGACTATATAAAATATTATACTAACATGTATTTAGTCTTTGAGAATGCAAAAGATTTTCTAAAAACAAGTACAGTATAAAGTCCTAATATCAGAAAATGGTAATTTTGTGTTTGTAGAGCAGATCTACAAAGAAAAGGTGATCCTGAGAGGTGCTTCTAGAAGATAAACTTTGTTCCAATTTAAGTGAATGTCAGTATAACCGTGCATCCAGAAATATTAAAACCAATCTCTCCAGTTGTATTAACCATCAGATGAGCAATCAATCGATGTTCCGCCTCAGAGAACTGGTCTTTTTAGATTAAAATGCGTTCTTTTTGCCGAAAAGTCGATTGCATATTTATCTGTGAGTACATAAACCAGGAGTATTTTATTAAGATTTTCCTGTAATTACTTCTAGCCTCTCCAGGAAAGGTCACCCAGATTAACTCATTGACCACCCAATAAAAAGGTAACCTTTAGAAAACATTTTTATTGCTTGTTTATTTTTAAATAAAAAAATGTATGCAAAAAGTGTCCCCATAACAAATTACCAATTATTTGGATAATTATATAGTTACAAATAGCATGGTATGTTATGTGTAAATAAATGAAGAGCTTAAAATGAACTTGCAACAAAACTTTGGCAATTAGAATTGAGTAAAAAAAAAAATTTACCTTAAAGCGCAGTTCCGCTGAAAAAAAAAGTCAGCAGCTACAAATACTGCAGCTGCTGACTTTTAATATATGGACACTTGCCTGTCCTGGGCGCCCGCGATGTCGGCACCCGAAGCCAATCTGTGCCTCGGCTCTCGGGTGGAGGCGGCCATCTTCGGTAAGGCAATCAGGAAGTGAATAAATGAAAGAAGGGTGATGGTGGCTGCGCTGTGATTAACGCTAGTGAAGGGAGGGGGGGAAGGGGGGGTGGTGATGGGGTAGGGCGGGGGGGGGTCTAAAAGAAAGAAACTATCTAATGCTAGCCTAATAAATAAATCTAATAACGACCAACCAGATGCAATGGTGTATTAACAACCAATGTGTGACATAAATAGTATGTGCATAAACTACATAAATCGCACCTGTGCGTCTGGTAAATGTGTAACCAACAGTGAACAAATAATGATGTATGCCAAAGCGTGTATCACTCTAGATAACCTGTGCAAAGAGTATAAGGCCAGGGGCGCATGCGCGGAGTCTAGCGGTGCGGTAATGCAGAGCTAGAGCTCCGTACCGTTCGTGGGGAGAGCCGGTATCCAGCGTTAACCCGCAAGTATAATTACATACCAGAGGGGTAGAACAAGTACCAGGGACCCTGTAGTCCACTTTGTGGGCAGAATTATGGCTCAGAGAGGGAGCGGTACCAAGTTAAAAAATCCTGTCATGAAAGCTCCTAAGGGGAGAACCGTGACTAAATGGGCACAATCCTCTGCCTCATTCGCAGCTTCTATGCGCTCACACAAGTTAAACCTGTCACAGCCTATATCCTCAGCTGACTCTGACAATGATTTATTTACCATACAAGACTCTCCTCAGACCTCACAAATAACTCCAGCCATATTTAAACAATTTGAAAATATGCTCCATAAAGCACTAAAGCAGACATCTGATCAAATTACCTCAAACCTCACAAGAGAGATAAGGGAAATTGGTAAGCGTACAGCTGCCTTAGAGATAAAAACTGAGGACTTAGAAAATATTTCTCTGGAACATTCAATGGAACTTGAAAATCTCAAAGAGGAAAATATCTTGCTTCACAACAAGCTAGAAGACCATGAGAATAGGGACAGGAGGTCCAATTTGCGAATCAGGGGTATCCCTGAGGCAATTCTTGACCTGCAATCTACAATTACTGCACTGTTCCAGGAATTGCAACCAGCCATTCCCATTGAAAGAATGGAATTTGACAGAATTCATCGAGCACTTGCTGCTAAAAAACCTGACGGTCCTCCACGGGACATCATAGTGAAACTACACTACTACCGCACAAAAGAACTGCTTCTGTCATCAGCCAGAGATAAAAATCGGTTAAATTTTCAAGGACATGAATACCAACTGTTTGCGGATTTGTCCCAAACTACAATTTCTAAGAGAAGAGCATTAAAACCCCTTCTTCAGGAACTCCAAAGCCATGATATCCCATATCAATGGGGATTCCCATTCTCTTTACGATTTGCCTATAAAGGGAAAAGATACACTTGCAGAACCTATGAAGAACTTCAACAAACACTCATAGATCTACATTTAATGGATCCAGATCCAAGAAATACCTCTCTGCAGAGTAGAGCAATGCCCCTTTCATCCAAAGGGCATCACTCCTAACCCAATTTGGAAAATGGAAATCATCCATCCCACAAGAGAAGTCGTTATACATCTCCTCCTCAGGAAAGAGAAGATTCAATGGACTGACAGAAATCTCAAAGAAATCAACCTGTTCGCTTTTACCCTGCTATGGACCTTTTGAAGACATATTGTGCAACACATAGCACTTATTAACAAACTAATGCACAATAATAAGTGTTGCCCCAGATGCAGTCCCTTTTCACTTATAATGATTGCTCATAGTTTTCCAGTTAAGCTTAAATACTAAAAATGCTAACCAGCATACGGTTGAAGTTTTTTCTATCTTTTTTTGTCTTTTTTGATCTAGTTTTTTTTTTTTTTTTTTTTAGCATAACTTAGGGTAAGCAAAAGTCCTGCTATCCTAGATTTTCTGGTTCTTGAAGAAGAACATTATATAGTTTCTCCTGACGTTCATTAGACTATTGAAGAACATAGGTCATACTTATTTTACCAGTCCCCCCTCTTTGTAAGTCAAATGATTGATCTTATATTACTGAATGGGAACTAATAGAACAACAGTATTATTTACCTTTGGGGATCTTTTTTATTATTTCCCCTAGCCGACAGTTTAGTTATTACTCCTAGTGTGTAAAGGAGGACCCCCAATTCCTGCTCTATCCTCACCCTTAATTACCACCCCTCTAGTTTAGGTAGCTTCCTCACCAGGAGATCCTGGAGCAATCAGCAGATTTTCTTAAATTTTTGTCACCCCTATAGTCCCTCCCCTGGAGTATTTACCTATAATCTTAACAGTTTTCATATGCATTATTAGGTTAACGAATTATTCTTTATCGTATTATTCTTTTCAGATGGCTCTCCCCCCCTTTGAACGGGAGATCCGTGCGCCCTACTTTGCCTCCCTCATTCGACCACATAAAACATGTGGAAGTCTGACGGAGGCGCTATTTCCCCAGTGGGGGATTTTTGCCCCCACTTGCGGAAAACACTTAAATGTGTCTTTATGTTAGTATATGTATTATTTTGTCTAATCAGTCAAATTTTATTCCATTCTATCACTCTAGTATTCATCTTCTATCTGCTTTCCTTCCCCCTCTTCGAGTCCACTCGGATCGCATTGAGTAACACGAATAACTTGGCAACAGGTAAGTCCTCCTTACCCACCCTACTACCATGGCACCATTAAACATTTTGTCCCTGAATGTTCAGGGACTGAACATTCCTCAAAAACGAACCAAGGCCTTCCGCGTATTTCATGCCAAAAAGGCACACATAGTTTGTTTACAAGAAACTCACTTCACAAAAACCACCACACCCAAATTTATATCCCATTTCTATCCGCAAACCTACACGGCCTCGGCTGCCTCCAAGCAACGGGGTACTCTCATAGCCTTCCATCGTTCTACCCCATTTACACTCCAATCACAAATAAAAGATCCTGAAGGACGATACTTAATTCTTACGGGCCACATAGTGGATACCGCAATACCTGTAGTTTCTTATTATGCACCAAATAAACAACCCAATCCATTTATGTCACATTTATTACAAGTAGTGAATGATCATAAAATAGGAACAGTTATGCTATGTGGTGACTCCAACCAGGTCCTCCTCCCATTTCTGGATAAATCCCCGTACACACCATCACAAACAAATGTCAAGAAGTCCTTCTCACAAATCCTATCCAAACATAATTTAGTAGATTCATGGAGAGAAGCCAACCCCACTACACGGAAATACACATACTATTCCCATCCCCACAAAACATTTTCAAGGATTGATCATATATTTCTAACTATAGGCATGCTCCCTGAAATCATTGCTGCAGACATAGTCCCCATTCCATGGTCCGACCATAATGCTGTACTCACCTCCATTAAATCATTATTACCCAAAGGCCATGATCGTACTTGGAATCTCCCAGACATTCTACTCAAACACCCAGCTTATCGCCAAACTATTGAACAAGACATAAAAGAATACATTACCCTTAACTCTAGCCCAGAAATTAGTATGCTAACTCTATGGGAAGCCCATAAACCTGTGATACGCAACACAATCCAGAAACAATCAGCTATATTTAAACGAGAACGGAAAACCCTTGCCCGTAAACTGGAAATGGATTTTAACACGGCCTTTATATCCCATCAAGAAAATCCATCCACATTAACTAAATCCCGATTAGACAAGACCCGTACTGCATACAACTTATTTCTCACAGAAGCCGTAGAAAAATCCTATAAACGCTCAAGATTTAACCGCTTCATGAAAGCTAATAAGCCCGGGACATACCTTGCAAGAACACTCAACTCCCTAAACAAACCCTTTAAACCAATTCGGCTAAAACTAGCAAAGGAAGTATACACATGCAACCCTCACAAAATAGTCAAAAAATGTCATTCCCACCTATCCTCATTATATGCTTCATCTAATAACTTTGACCCGCTAGCTGCAGATACATTTTTCTCCGACTTACATTTGCCAAGACTTTCCCCTGACCAAAATAAAATCCTAGAAGAAATTATTTCACCAGAAGATGTCGCCAAGGCTATTAAAGAATTAAAAATAAACAAGAGACCAGGCCCAGATGGCTACTCAGCTTTATATTACAGAACCTTTACAGACATACTATCACCAATCTTAGCAGACGCCTTCAATGTACTATTGATAGGAGAATCCTTTAGACAGGAAACCCTGACCGCCATTATTTGTATGATCCCAAAACCTCTCACGGATGATACCCTATGTACAAACTTTCGCCCAATTTCCCTTCTGAACCTAGATATCAAACTCTTAGCCAAAATATTGGCCAAAAGACTAAATAGAATAATAGGCAAGCTCATCCATAAGGATCAAGTAGGATTCATGCCAAAGCGGCAGGCGGGAGACAATGTCCGTCGGGCCGTATTGCTAGCCCACATAGCCAAAAAACGACGTATACCCTCCTGTTTTCTGTCCCTAGATATAAAAAAGGCCTTTGACTCCATAGCCTGGCCGTACCTTAATTACACATTACAAAAATGGGGTTTTGGCCCTCACTTCCTAACATGGATAGAAGCTCTATAACAAACCAATTGCATATATAAAATACGCAGGCTATAAATCTAATTCCTTTAATATAGAAAGAGGAACGCGCCAGTGATGTCCACTCTCCCCCCTCCTATTCGCCCTCCTAATAGAACCCCTAGCTCAACGAATCCGCACAGATCCGACAATCACAGGCATCGAATTAGCTGGATACCATCATAAATTATGCCTATTTGCGGATGACATACTCCTATTTCTATCATCCCCACAAGTCTCTGGACCTAATCTTCTATCCGTTTTAGATAAATTTGCAGTGATTTCGGGACTTACAATAAACCCCAAAAAATCCATGGCCCTAGATATATCCCTCACTAAAGTAGAATCAGACTCGGCCAAAACTGCACTTCCTTTCATATGGACTGAGAGGTCAATCCCCTATTTAGGGATTCACCTAACAGCCTCATACTTAGATCTCTTTGCAGCAAACAATCCCCCACTCCTCAAACAAATAACAACTCTTTTACAACAATGGACACATCTCCCAATTTCATGGATAGGTAAAATTAACGCAGTCAAAATGACAATTCTCCCTAAAATACTCTACTTATTTAGAGTCTTACCAATCCCTATCCCATCTTATTATCTTGGAATACTCCAAAGAAAAACATCAAATTATGTCTGGGGCTCCAAAAAACCCTGTGTATCGTTACATACACTTTATTTACCGAAACTTAAGGGAGGCCTTGGGTTCCCTAATTTTGCTAATTATTATAGAGTGGCACATATTGCCAGCCTCACTAAATATCACACTAATGATGATATACCTATATGGGTAATAATAGAAGCAGCAGAATGTGACCCTCTATCTATATCCAATGTACTATGGCTCCTCCCTAAAGAAAGGAAAACCCTAAGTAACCCTATTATAAAACACTTTTTAGCCGTATGGGATAACCTTAAATTTAAACATCAGCTACAATCACCTCACAACCCTCTATTATCATTCCTTAAAAACCCTGCTTTTTACCCAGCATGGGTCTCACCCAAGTCATTTAGGGTATGGAATTCATTGAATATTACTCGGCTTAATAACCTAACCTCTACATCATCTTTTCATACGTTTCCTACCCTTTGCGACACCTATAACTTGCCGAACTCTGAACTTTTCAGATATCTCCAAATTAAAAACTTTTACGCACCTTTGTTAATTACTGACACCCCTTTATCCCAACTTACAATATTTGAATCTGCATGTTTAAAAGACCCCCATTCAAGAGGACTAATATCGTCAATATACACCCACATTACAATTTACCCAGGTTTAGACAAACCACCTTATGCACGTAAATGGGAGGAGGACCTGGAAAGAGAATTCGATGTGGCTGATTGGTCCAAAATATGGTCTATAACAATCTTCTTCACCAAATGTTTTGGCGGTAGAAACCAACTATAATGTTCTAACCTGTTGGTACCTCGTTCCCTATAGATTGGCGAAATTTACGCCAAACCAAACAGGCCAATGCTTCCGGGGCTGTCCCGACCCGGGCACCCACCTACACATTTGGTGGTCTTGCCCGTTGATACAATTATACTGGGAACAGATATTTGAAACTGCCTCCAGAATATTTGGCTTCACTATACATCCTGACCCAGCCACGGCCTTGCTCAATCTAAAACCAGATTACATCACATATAAACAATTTAAACTTCTCACTCAATTGTTTACGGCAGCCAAACAAACAATTGCAAAAGCATGGAGGACCCCTAAACTGGAAATAGCCGAGACCATACGTAGAGTCAATGAATTTATGGCTCACGCCAAAATGCTAGCCATGGAAAGAGATCAAATTCCAATCTTTGAAAAGTTATGGAACCCATGGATTAAATATCACCTATCTTCATTCCGCGAAGACTTGATTCTCATGCCATGGTAGCAGGTGGATCATATCGTGAACACTCTATTATCCTGTTGTAACACACAGGTCAAAGACCAATGAACTCGAGCCATCCGAGTGGACTCCTATACCCCCCCCTCCCTCTACTTTCCTACTATCCTATTCTACTTATTTTTAGGTTACCTACTTATCCATTTCTATTTTCATGTAATTTTTACGCTATCTTTTACGTCCATTTAAAGTTCACTTAGATCTTTATTTTTACTTGAAAAGCATTATCTAAGCGGCATTATAATATTGCACTGTAATTAGTTCTCAATTGTACTAAACCAAATAATATTTGTTTGTTCGTTATCTTACCATCTACTGTAACATACATCTAGTGCGTGGATGTATCCACCGTTGATTTCTGCTTAGCCCTTAGAAACTATATAGCAATATGCACATTGTAGACCATGAATTTACTACTTATTCTTTATAATAGAAATATGTAGTCAATGTTCTACAACCATTATAAATGTATGATCTGTACATTTCTGTTACATCTCTTTCAATAAAATACTTTAACAAGGAGTATAAGGCCAGACACTATAACTCTATGTTAACAACAATGAGATAATATTGATCATAATTAGGGTTGTCCCGATACCGATACTAGTATCGGTATCGGGACCGATACAGAGCATTTGCTCCCGATGCCTGACCCGATACCTGGTCAGCGGAGTTTGTGAGCGGAGAGGGCGGGCAGAGTTTGTGAGCGGAGAGGGCGGGCAGAGTTTGTGAGCGGAGAGGGCGGGCAGAGTTTGTGAGCGGAGAGGGCGGGCGGAGTCTGTGAGCGACGAAGGCGGGTGGAGTCTGTGAGCGACGAAGGCGGGCGGAGTTTGAGCGACGAAGGCGGGCGGAGTTTGAGAGCGGCGAGGGCGGGCAGAGTTTGCGAGCGGAGAGGGAGGGCGGAGTGGGCGGGACACATCCGTAGGCTGAGTCAGTGGGGCGGAGAGCGAGTCCTCAGCTAGGTAAGCTGGAAGTGTGCAGGGCGCAGCCGCATCAGGATTGGGTGACTGTCAGCTTGGACATCCCGACGCCCATCTTGGTACACCCTGCACTTGGCCACAGTAAGCCAGCAGCGGACATCTTGTTACACCCAGCCCAAATAGTTTGGGCTGGGCGTAACAAGATGTCTGCTGTTACTTACTGATGCTGAGTGCAGGGTGTACCAAGATGGCCGTTGCAGCATAACATTTCAAAATCTTTTCCTCATGTCATTTATTGCAGCATTTCAGTGCCTGCCCATAAGTGCCAGCCACATATCAGTGCCCATAAGTGCCGACTATCAGTGCCATCCATCAGTGCCCATAAGTGCCGTCAGTGCCAGCCAACTGGCAGTGCCATCAGTGCCCATACGTGCTGCCCATCAGTGCCAGCCACCTGTCAGTGCCAACAGTGCCAGCCACATATCAGTGCCCATAAGTGCCGACTATCAGTGCCATCCATCAGTGCCCATAAGTGCCGTCAGTGCCCATAAGTGCTGCCCATCAGTGCCAGCCACCTGTCAGTGCCAACAGTGCCAGTCATCAGTGCCAGCCACCTGTCAGTGCCATCAGTGTCCATAGGTGCCAACTATCAGTGCAATCCATCATTGCCACCTATCAGTGCCCATAAGTGCCATTAGTGCCGCCCATCAGTGCCAGCCATCAGTGCCAGCCACCTGTCAGTGCCACTTATCAGTGCCCATAAGTGCCGCCTATCAGTGCCATCTTTCAGTGCCCATCAGTCAAACTGTCACATGACATTAAAAAAGTATCGGTAATCGGTATCGGCGAGTACATGAAAAAAAGTATCGGTACTTGTACTCGGTCCTAAAAAAGTGGTATCGGGACAACCCTAATCATAATAATAAAGTATATGACACAGAACTAAAAACAGTAAAATAAACCAAAAACAATATCAAATGACAGTGTATAATAAAAAAGTCTGACACAAATTACCACAGTGAACTCCTCCAGGGGATAATAACCAAAAGTCCAATATATGGAAAGTCCCGTCACCAATAAAGTGCTTGGAAGAAAAAAACGGAGTGCAAATCCACCCAGTGTTCACTAGCAGCTTACCTTCCTGCTGGGAAGAGACAGCATGCACTGGGATTTCAAATGCTGACAGCGATGCAACAATCTTGCATGGAAATGGGCTCTCACTCACACGGATGCATGAAAAAACATAAACACAAAAGGAAATTTATAGCATAACTCTGTGCGTCCAGCAACCTAGTGACCAAACGATGTATTCTCACACTCACATGAAACTAGTGAGCGTGGACATCAATCCTACGAACGCCGAGCTCGTATATAGTGCAGGATATAGTGATACCAATCATGCGGTCCTTAGGCTTGCAGAAACCCCAGAGTTCCAGTGGAACATGTATAGGAAACATATAAGGTGCACATAGTGTGGGTCTGTAACCACTAGGGTATTTATTGTAAAAGAAGTAAAACACTCACATTTCATAGGTAGGACAAAAGACAATTTAAAACGAGCACCTAGCTCGTCTCCTCTCCTGCAGCTGTCGGTGTATCTGTGCTGATCCTAACGTACGTATCGTCATGTCACATGACTTCTTCAGAAGATCTTCTAGGTGAATGAATGAATGAGTACCACGGTAAAAACGCATAGGCGTTAGCTCTATTTTTAAAAATGGCGCTAACGCCTATGCGTTTTTACCGGGTTAGCGCTAAACATATCGCTAACGCGGTAAAACCGCGGTAAAAGCGCATAGGCGTCAGCGCTATTTTTAGCGCTAATGCGGTAAAAATGCGGTAATAACGCTAATAGTTTTTAGTGCGTTTATTGCAACACCTCAGTGTGAAAGGGTCCTTAAAGTCAAGCTTGTGTCTGCACTCTCCCAATCACCCCATTATCCCTATTTGTTGCTCTAAAGCAGTGGTCTTCAAATTGCAGCCCTGGGGGCCAGGTGCTTTGCTTGCTTTTCTATGGCTCTTAGGGCATTATCCCCCACCCACTATCAGCAACAGTGGGGCATGGTTCCTGACACTGACGCCAACAGTGGGGCAATATTCTTCCCATTGATACCAAAGATGGAGCAATATTTTTCCCATTGATACCAACAACGGTGCAATCTTTTTCCCAGTGATACCAACAATGGGGCACTCTTTCTCCGATTGACACCATTGATAGGGCGCTATTCCTCCCACGGACACCAGTGATGGGGCACTACATCTCCCAATGATACCAACAATAGAGCTTTATTACTCCCCCTAATGCCAATGACAGGGCATTGTTTACTCCCACTGAAGGTTTTGGAGTTGGGTGGCATCACTCAACTAGTATAAAAGGTTGGCTGTGCTGGGTTAGAGGCCGACTGTAGCCTTTCCATGCACAGGTGGTCTAATTTTTTTCTTTTTCTATAAGGCTGAGTACTAAATGTTTCAATATCTATTGAGGTATAATAATGATTTCTTGCATTATCCCTGTGTAGTGGCAGCGAATATGAAGGAAGCAGGCTGCCCAATCAGCATGCAGATCTCCTCGCATGATAGCGGCAAGGTATTTCTCTTTGCTCAGCAGTGCATTAAATTGTTGGTTTTCTCCTTCACTTTATATTCCTGTGATGTGTTCTCATTTTCACTAAATAACTTTGGCTGTGCTGCAGCGCAAATATGATACTGCAGATCTAGTCTGATAATTGTCCCATCATGGAGTATTCTGGGAGCAGTTGCACAGCGACTACATGAATTTATTTTGTGCTCTTTTTCTCTGATCAGGAAAGATCTTCGTTGAAGCCTGAGTCCTATTACAGTTTATTAAAGGAGAATTTCCCCGTAATGATGTCCTTCCTGATTAGATGTGCCCTCATCAAAGTCTAGGTGCTGCTCACTTGTCTGTGACTTTTATCTTGCCTTCCACAAACTTGAAAGTTTAACTTAAACGCAACGTGATATTTAAAGCTAATCTGTCTGCTCTTTTTTACCTTTTAAAAGTAAAAGTCGTACCTGAGAGAATAAGCTGCTGAAGCAAATGTCTATTATCAACCTTGTTAGGCAGGAATTCCTCTGGTTTTCTTTTCTAAAAAATAAATTAAAAATTGGATGTAAAGTCAAAAGACTATTTTATTTTTGGATAGATTGGCGCGGGATTAGAACTTCTGTCGGGCTTCATTGCTGTCTGTGTCTCCACTAGGGGGATTCACCCTCTGCATTAGGGGGATTCACCCTCTGCATTAGGGGGATTCACCCTCTGCATTAGGGGGATTCACCCTCTGCATTAGGGGGATTCACCCTCTGCATTAGGGGGATTCACCCTCTGCATTAGAGGGATTCACCCTCTGCATTAGAGGGATTCGCCCTCTGCATTAGAGGGATTCGCCCTCTGCATTAGAGGGATTCGCCCTCTGCATTAGGGGGATTCGCCCTCTGCATTAGGGGGATTCGCCCTCTGCATTAGGGGGATTCGCCCTCTGCATTAGAGGAATTCGCCCTCTGCATTAGAGGGATTCGCCCTCTGCATTAGAGGGATTCGCCCTCTGCATTAGGGGGATTCGCCCTCTGCATTAGGGGGATTCGCCCTCTGCATTAGGGGGATTCGCCCTCTGCATTAGGGGGATTCGCCCTCTGCATTAGGGGGATTCGCCCTCTGCATTAGGGGGATTCGCCCTCTGCATTAGGGGGATTCGCCCTCTGCATTAGGGGGATTCGCCCTCTGCATTGGGGGGATTCGCCCTCTGCATTGGGGGGATTCGCCCTCTGCATTGGGGGGATTCGCCCTCTGCATTGGGGGGATTCGCCCTCTGCATTGGGGGGATTCGCCCTCTGCATTGGGGGGATTCGCCCTCTGCATTGGGGGGATTCGCCCTCTGCATTGGGGGGATTCGCCCTCTGCATTGGGGGGATTCGCCCTCTGCATTGGGGGGATTCGCCCTCTGCATTGGGGGGATTCGCCCTCTGCATTTGGGGGATTCGCCCTCACCTTTTAGGGGGGATTCGCCCTCACCTTTTAGGGGGGATTCGCCCTCACCTTTTAGGGGGATTCACTCTTACCATTGGTCCTGATGACCATTGTCTCTGACACAGGAAATTATGGAAAAGCCAACATTGTGGAGGTGTTACGGGGACAGGGGATTAGGGGAAACCTTTCAATTGGGATGCCTGGTCCGCTGATGTCTTTCCAAGAGGGACCTTCCCTTGCTTTGGAGCGCTCTTCTTCTAGTTCTCCTCCTAGGAAGTTAGGCAAGGTCTTCCCAACAGGACACAAGCAGCAAAAAAAATAAAAATGTCAGGGGGTCATAACTGTTTCCCTTTTCTACTTTTTGAGCAACTTCACTTAAGAAGTAAAGGACTAATGGCTGGCTCCCTCCAGTTTCTGTATGTAGATGATGGCACTGTAATCCTTTTTAATAAAAAGAAAATACTGTACATCTAAGTACCTCTTTCCTGATTGATATACAGCTTTCACATGACCCAGATCTTTCCCAGCCTGTCTGTAGGGAAACATAAGCATGGGGGAACTTCTAGTTCTCTGCTGCTGGTCACGTTAAAAAAAAAAAAAACTGCTCTTGGAATACAGAGTAAAAATCAAATAATCAATAAAGTGTTTTAAATTGTCATACAAATATATATTTGTGATCAAATCTTTATTATTTTTGGCAATAACATGGTGTGGGTGGATTTCTGCAAGTCACAGGCTGTCACACCCCTCCAGCCTGTGTCTGAATAAGAATAAGAGGGAGATGAAGCCATCATTAATCAACATGTAAAATCCCACCCCATTGTGTTTTAGCTGGTTAGTGGGCATGGAGGACAGAGGGAGTGGGATACCATTTACCACTGTGTATATGCTCACATGTATTACTTTACAGTCACATGAGCTGCTCAGATGTGATAGAGAGGAAATGCTCAGCATAGAAACTGACTGAAAACTGAGCATGTGTAGAGTTGCCACCTCAGCTGCAAAATCCCTAGTTGAATTGGCGACATGAACAGAAGGTGGAGATAGAGAGCAGCAGGATCAACAAGGTTTGTGTGCAGAATACAGAAAACTAATTTCATAATGAGTGAGTATGAACAGAATTTCTTTTTCGTACATCACGGGACACAGAGCGACTTAGTCATTACTAATGGGTTATATAGATTACCTTCAGGTGTTGGCACTGGCCAATTCCAAACCGGAAGTACCCTCCCCTATATAAGCCCCTCCCACCCGGGAGCACCTCAGTTTTTTGCCAGTGTCTAAGGTGTTGGCCAAAGAGTAACATGTGTTTTCACTGGGCTTGCGTACAGGTTCTTTTGGGCCTTAGTAAGCTGTTCCGGATCCCACCAAAAAAGCTTCATAGCTAAACGGTCGGTACCCGGGCCTTGCAGCAGAAGAGCAAGGTTTTGCCTGTAATGCTTCTCTTAGGAGGGCTGGACCCTGGGATCCAGAGCTCTGGTCATACCCACGACCAAGATGTTGTCTGTGCAGGGTGCTATACAGGTCCAGGGGAGTGGAATCCTTGGGAACCCGGTCCCTGAAGGTTTAATTACAATGCCTGCCGTGATAGGTGAAGTTTGGACTTCTGTGGACCAAACAAAGTCCTGCGGCGGGGATCAGGTAAGTGGGGGCCCCCAGGAACTTGGTTCTATTGGGGGACCCCCAAGCCTAATTTGTCTTTCTGTCTGTTACCTAACGGTATTCCCGCTAAATATCTGTGTTTGCCTATAACTACTGAAAATGTAAAATTTTAATAGTAGTCAAGAAAAAAAAAAAAAAAAAAAAAAACAGGGACCGCGGTACCTGTGTTAAACCACTAGAGGCCGCTGTAGTCCATTTTTCTTGTCATGTGGATCTTTGGTTTTCTCAAGTCAAAAGATCCAGGCAGCTGGTAAGTTTCTCTGTGGGAATCCACTTCCTCTGCCCTGTTGCTGCGCTCATCCACCGCACAGGCCCTCCGGCAAAAAGGGCCCTGGTTGATTTCGAAAAGGCGCCAATGGCGCGCGGGCGCGGGCGCGTGCACGCGCCTCCTATGAAAAAAAGGGGCGGGGCGGGTGGATGACGCTCGATGCGCGCCGCGGCGCTTCTGCGCATGTGCGGGCGTCCCAGCATGGTTAAAAGACACAGTACAAGTGTCAGCTGCATGCAAACAGAGCTAGCAACAAACAGTGGCACACAGAGGCGGTTGATGCAGGCATCCCCATAGAAAGGCACTTTAGTGGACACCAGCTGGTATATAGCAGCACCTGTGTTAGACTATTACCAGCAAAATTGGTGTATGACGACGGGAATACCTCAGCTTTGTGCTTAAAGGATATGTCGTCCAGACGCTCCGGAAATAGATCTTCCAGGAAGCCAAAGGGGTCTCCATCGGGCTCTGAGGATATTGGGCATGCTTGTACTGCACCAATCTCCCCTGAGAATTCAGAGGTCAGTAGCCGTAGAAACCCCGCAGGAATGCCTGGTGCTGCGGCTGTCCCCAGTCCACCTGCTCCTGTATATATAACAGAGGAGGTTTTATCCTCAACTCTGGGAGGATTGGAAGAGAGATTAACAGCATTGATCGCTGCTTCCCTGTCTCAGGAAAAGCGCGTCCGATCTCCGTCTCCTCCTTCAGAGTGCCTGTTAGTGGAGGAACAGCCCCACACAGAGATCGACCTACCTGAAGGGGATCAGGATGAGGTTGATTCAGTTATGGAGGAATCAACAGTGGAAGAACCTTTCTCAGCTTCTCAGGCTGAAAGATTATGGGTTCAGTCTCTGACTAATATGGTCCGATCAGCATTTAAAATGCCTCTGGCGGAACCACCATCCACTACGGTTTCCTCGCTGGGGTCGCTAAAAGCTCCCCAGGCTGTCTGTTCCTTCCCAATCCACCCTTTATTAGAAGGGCTTATTTACCAGGATTGGGAGCATCCTGATAAAATATTTGCTCCCCCCAAGAGATTTCCGGTGATCTATCCCATGGAGGATAAGTTCATAAGAAAATGGAGGGTCCCTACAGTGGACGCAGCCATCTCTTCTGTTAACAAATCACTGACATGTCCAGTAGATAATGTTCCAATGTTCAAAGACCCAATAGATAAAAAATTGGAGTCTTTACTAAAATCTGCTTTCTCTACAGCAAGTATGGTGACACAACCTGCGGTAGCAGCGATTGGAGTCTGCCAAGCAGTGAAAGATCAGTTGAAACAAGTCTTAAGGGACTTACCAGATCAGCAGGCTCTTGCCCTAGCTGACCTGCCTAGAGCCTTGTGTTTTGCGGTGGACGCCATAAACGATACAATCCAACAGGCCTCCCGCTTTACGCTGTCTATAGTACATATGCGTAGGCTTCTGTGGCTCAAAAACTGGTCTGCTGAAGCTCCCTGTAAAAAACTGCTGGTTAGCTTCCCATTTCATGGAGAACGCTTATTTGGAGAAGATCTGGACAAATATATCCAGAAAATTTCTGCCGGTAAAAGTTCACTCTTACCGGTTAAGAACAAGGGTAGAAGTCCTTCTTTTAAGAGGCCTACTTCTCCAGTCCCGGGCACATCGGCTGTGAAGCAGTTCCGACGGCCTCCGCGGTCAAATTCAGGGGGCAGAAATCAGGGACAATCACAGGGTAACAAGAAGCCCTGGATCAAGAGAGGTACAAAACCTCCCCCCAAGGCATGAAGCGTTGCCCCCACTCAATCGGGTGGGGGGAAGACTTCAGTTGTTCACAGAGACCTGGCGGGACACCATCAGAGACAGATGGGTGCTCTCCGCAGTAAGTCTGGGATACAAGCTGGAGTTAAAAGGCACTCCTCCTGCCCAATTTATGAGGTCAAACGTGCCAAGAGATCCCCAAAAGAGAGGATCCCTCCTTCTGGCACTAGAACAACTATTGCTCCAAGGTGTAATCATGAAGGTTCCCCTGGAAGAAAGCGGATTCGGGTTTTACTCGAACCTTTTCACAGTCCCCAAACCAAATGGGGACGTGAGGCCCATATTAAATCTAAAAGGGCTAAACAAGTTCCTAAATATCAGGACTTTTCGGATGGAGTCGATCCGATCGGTGGCCACCGCCCTACAAGGGCAGGAATGGCTAGCCTCGATCGACATAAAGGATGCTTATCTGCATATTCCCATCTTTCCGGCCCACCAGAAATTTCTACGCTTTGCAGTAGAAGGGCGCCATTTTCAGTTCAGAGCCTTACCTTTCGGTCTGGCCACAGCACCACGAGTGTTCACAAAAATTCTGGCCCCATTATTGGCCAATCTAAGAACACAGGGTGTAACGATAATGGCATATCTAGACGACCTGCTACTAATAGACCACTCAGTGGAAAAGCTGGAAGTAGCTATTCACAAGACAATCGAGTATCTGGAATATCACGGTTGGATTATCAACCGGGACAAGTCAGCTCTAAGACCAGTCAAAAGTCTGGAATACTTAGGGCTAAGGCTGGATTCAAATCAGAGAAAGATTTTCTTACCTCCAGAGAAGGTGTCGTCTTTAAAAGATTTGACCCACTTAGTGGGTACAAAAAGAAAACCATCCATACGCCTCTGCATGAGGCTGCTGGGAAAGATGGTGGCTTCATTCGAAGCGGTACCCTACGGTCAATTCCATTCAAGGAATTTGCAAAGGGCCATACTGTCAGCCTGGAACAAAAAAGTTCAGGCTTTAGACTTACCAATGTCCCTGTCCCCTTCCGTTCGCAAGAGCCTCCATTGGTGGTTGGTGCCCCAGAATCTGGAAAGAGGGAAACCCTTCAGTCCGGTTTCTTGGAAGGTGGTCACTACAGATGCCAGCCTCATAGGCTGGGGGGCAGTACTGGAGCAATGGTCTCTCCAGGGCAAGTGGTCAGAAGCAGAAAAGGCCCTGCCCATCAATCTCTTAGAGATACGAGCAGCCCGGTATGCCCTAGTAGCATGGACATCCAAACTCCAAGGGTCCCCTGTCAGAATTCAATCAGACAATGCCACGGCAGTGGCATATATCAATCACCAGGGTGGCACCAAGAGTCGTGCAGCCCAGAGGGAAGCAAATTGCATCCTGGAGTGGGCAGAAAAATATGTCCCAGCCATATCCGCGGTTTTCATCCCAGGAGTGGAAAATTGGAGAGCGGACTTTCTAAGTCGCCAACAATTATGCCCGGGGGAATGGTCTCTTCACCCCGAGGTTTTCCAGGCAATATGCCAGCGGTGGGGAACACCAGATGTAGATCTGCTAGCATCCAGATTCAACGCAAAAGTGGACAGATTTGTGTCTCGCACAAGGGATCCCCTAGCTTGCGGCTCGGATGCCCTAGTGTTCCCTTGGGATCAGTTCGAGCTGATATATGCATTCCCACCGCCACAATTGTTACCGCGATTACTCCGCAGAATCAGGGTAGAAAAGAAACCAGTGATTCTGGTGGCTCCAGCGTGGCCCCGAAGGGCATGGTACGCGGAGATTGTAAAAATGACAGTGAGGAGTCCTTGGACCCTCCCACATCGTCCGGACCTGCTGTCGCAGGGACCGATATACCACCCTTCCTTACCAGCCCTAGGTTTGACGGCCTGGCTATTGAAGCCCACATTCTGAAAAAGAGAGGGCTCTCTAATTCTGTGGTATCTACCATGATCAATGCCAGGAAACCGGTATCCAGGCAGATCTATTATAGGATCTGGAAAGCGTACATTACGTGGTGTGAGGCCAGGAAATGGCATCCACGTAAGTACGTGATAGGGAGGATTTTGGACTTCCTACAGTGGGCTGTAGATAGGAAGCTTGCCTTGAGTACTATCAAGGGTCAGATTTCGGCCTTGTCAATATTTTTTCAAAGGCCCTTGGCTTCGCATTCACTAGTCAAAGCCTTTATACAAGCAGTGATACGTATTAGCCCTCCGGTTAGTATTCCCATATGTCCTTGGGACTTAAACCTGGTTCTGTCGGTTCTACAGAAACAACCGTTTGAACCATTACAACACATTTCCTTGGTTCTTCTCACCAGGAAATTGATTTTCTTAGTAGCCGTTTGTTCGGCTAAAAGAGTATCGGAATTAGCCGCCTTGTCCTGTAAGGAGCCATATCTGGTTGTCCATAAGGACAGAGTAGTATTACGTCCTCATCCAGCCTTTCTTCCTAAGGTGGTATCGAGGTTTTATTTGAACCAAGATGTGGTTCTTCCTTCTTTTTTCCCCAAACCTAGCTCGGTAGAGGAAAAGTTATTACATTCTTTGGATGTAGTAAGAGCAGTTAAAGCTTATCTAAAAGCCACTGCTCAGATTCGCAGAACGGATTCTTTATTTGTTCTGCCGGAAGGCCCCAGAAAGGGTCAGGCAGCATCAAAATCTACTTTAGCCAAGTGGATTCGACAGGTCATAATACAAGCCTATGGCTTGAGAAAGAGACCGCCTCCGTTCAAAGTTAGGGCGCACTCCACAAGAGCAGTTGGAACTTCATGGGCAGTGCATCACCAGGCCTCCCTGGCTCAAGTATGTAAGGCCGCAACATGGTCTTCGGTACACACGTTTACTAGGTTCTACCAGGTAGACGTTAGACGTCAGGAGGATGTCGCCTTTGGGCGCAGTGAGTTGCAGGCCGCAAAAGATCCTCATGCCTGATGGCGCCCAGCTTATGTATCCCTCCCCTCATTTGGCATTGCTTTGGGACGTCCCATTAGTAATGACTAAGTCGCTCTGTGTCCCGTGATGTACGAAAAAGAAAAAGGGATTTTTATAACAGCTTACCTGTAAAATCCTTTTCTTGGAGTACATCACGGGACACAGAGCTCCCACCCCTCTTTTTGGGACACTTATTGCTTGGCTACAAAACTGAGGTGCTCCCGGGTGGGAGGGGCTTATATAGGGGAGGGTACTTCCGGTTTGGAATTGGCCAGTGCCAACACCTGAAGGTAATCTATATAACCCATTAGTAATGACTAAGTCGCTCTGTGTCCCGTGATGTACTCCAAGAAAAGGATTTTACAGGTAAGCTGTTATAAAAATCCCTTTTTTATACACCATTTACTGATAGTGTTTTAAATGAAAGTGTCACTAAACCCATATCATAAAAAACTTTTACATAACACCCCCAGACCCCCCCCCCACCAGACCTAGATGGGTGACCTTACTTTTCTCTGCATTTATGCCGGACAGATTGGTCACCTCCTTGTCCCTACGCCTGTGACAGGGCAGTGAAGAAGTAATAACAGGCTGAGGAGCTAATCACTTTGCTCTCTCCTCCTGTCAACGTGTCTTTCGTTAGCAGATGTGTATGCGGTAGAGTCTGATTGGCCTCTAATGCTGCTTCTTCCCCTAGGTCTGAGTATAGGAGGCTGATGTCGGGTCTTTATGCTAGTCATTTTTAATTTCATTTAGGTATTTTTCATGACTGAATAACCACATTTTGTAGGACTAACCCACTGCCCCTTCTCAAACCCCTGTAGTTGCCTTTAGGTACTAGTCCTATGTTGAATGCTACCCCACTGTAACCCTCTCAGGGTTTCCCAACCAGGGTTTCATGACACCCTAGGGTTCCTCCACAGGCAAACCTCTGTAATTCGCTTTAGGTACTAGTCATATGTTGAATGTTACCCCACTGTAACCCTCTCAGGATTTCTCAACCAGAGTTCCATGAAACCCTAGGGTTCCTCTACAGGCAAACCCCTGTAGTTGTCTTTAGGTACTAGTCCTATGTTGAATGCTACCCCACTGTAACCCTCTCATAGTTTCTCAACCAGGGTTCCATGAAACATTAGGGTTCCTCTACAGGCAAACCCCTGTAGTTGTCTTTTAGGTACTAGTCCTATGTTGAATGCTACCCCACTGTAACCCTCTCATAGTTTCTCAACCAGGGTTCCATGAAACATTAGGGTTCCTCTACAGGCAAACCCCTGTAGTTGTCTTTTAGGTACTAGTCCTATGTTGAATGCTACCCCACTGTAACCCTCTCATAGTTTCTCAACCAGGGTTCCATGAAACATTAGGGTTCCTCTACAGGCAAACCCCTGTAGTTGTCTTTTAGGTACTAGTCCTATGTTGAATGTTACCCCACTGTAACCCTCTCAGGATTTCTCAACCAGAGTTCCATGAAACCCTAGGGTTCCTCTACAGGCAAACCCCTGTAGTTGTCTTTAGGTACTAGTCCTATGTTGAATGCTACCCCACTGTAACCCTCTCATAGTTTCTCAACCAGGGTTCCATGAAACATTAGGGTTCCTCTACAGGCAAACCCCTGTAGTTGTCTTTTAGGTACTAGTCCTATGTTGAATGCTACCCCACTGTAACCCTCTCATAGTTTCTCAACCAGGGTTCCATGAAACATTAGGGTTCCTCTACAGGCAAACCCCTGTAGTTGTCTTTTAGGTACTAGTCCTATGTTGAATGCTACCCCACTGTAACCCTCTCATAGTTTCTCAATCAGGGTTCCATGAAACATTAGGGTTCCTCTACAGGCAAACCCCTGTAGTTGTCTTTTAGGTACTAGTCCTATGTTGAATGTTACCCTACTGTAACCCTCTCAGGATTTCTCAACCAGGGTTCCATGAAACCCTAGGGTTCCTCTACAGGCAAACCCCTGTAGTTGCCTTTAGGTACTAGTCCTATGTTGAATGCTACTCCACTGTAACCCTCTCAGGGTTTCTCAACCAGGGTTCCATGACACCCTAGAGTTCTGCCAGAGGGTGCTAGGGATTCCTTGAGCTATGAGTAATGTCTGCCTCCCAAATAAGTTCCCGCTGACACCATTGATCTTTTTAGCTATCTGTATTCTTCTCAATGACCACAAGTGTCAGGAGCATTCTTCTCACTGACCATCACACTAATGTATCATGAGTTGTAGATATAATCATTTTTGGCAGGGTTCCCGGAGACCCAAATGGTATTTCAAGGGTTCCTCTGTTTTGAAAAGGTTGAGAAAGGCTGCTCTAAGTGAATCCTTTTCTGTTCTTACACTCATGCAGCCAGTGATAGAAGATAGGCTTGTAATGAAAGTACACGGTACATTCTGCAGAATTTCACACAGGATTCATACTATGCAGCACTATACAGAGTAGATATATCTGTCAGTCCTTGTCCCAGAAAGCAGCTGACTCTGCAGTATTCACATCACACTCATAGACACTAGGGGGCACTCACGGGAAACCCATCTAACATACAGACCCTTTTTTCAAAGGTGTTTGATGAGATCACTATATCTTAACGTTCAGCTAAAAAAGTGTCAAAATCCTATAAAATACCACCAATGCTTTGTTGCATGGATGACATAGTGCCCAACTACGTGATATTATTGGCACTCGGGTCCTCTTTTATCTGCAATTTAGCTTAAGCGCTCCCCACATGTTCCTGCATTTTAAAGTCAGACGGGTAGAACGTAGCAGGTAATTGTATTGTCTCCCATCTCCATGAGGAACAGAACCGATGACAAGTCTCTTTCATGCCTGTTCAGAATCGAGCAGCGCACTTTTAAATAATGTATAGTTTACTGGAGGTGGAAAGGAGAACTGTCAGTCTGCTAATCCCACTCCTTCCACTTTCTTCTCCTGTCACCGCTCTCTGGCAAGGCAAAGCTCCCATACAATGATGATCACTGTGTGTCTGGCTTATGTGGGGGAGCAATGCTTGCAAAATAAAGGTGCAGTTTTTTTTTTTTTTTTACAATGTGTGTAGGATAATTGCCTGCTAGGAGCACTAAGATCTTTAGAGCAGCAGTTTGCTCTGTCTCCATTTCAGTTAATAGAAAGTTTTATCTGCTTGCATCACCCCCCAGCATACTGCCAAGATCGTTGTAGTCTTCCCGCTACTCCGGAATCATTTTTTTTTATATTTTATACTGTTGTATAAAACTGACATGTCCTTGCCTGTAGCTATTCATTTTTTAAGTGATTGGCATGTTTGACCACCTATGTTTAAAGCAGAGCTTTAGTCAGAAAAAAATATAGCCCATTAAATGAATAAAAAGCACCTTTCCTGCAGTACTCCCCTTCAGCCTGGAGATGGTCTCCTGCAGTACTCCCCCCCCCTCCACACTAGATATCACCCTACTTTATCTAAGCCAGGGCTGTCGGGAAGACACCCCAGCCTGTGACTGGACAATGAAGGAGAAGCAGAACAGTGATGAGCTCATCTCTCTGCCTATGCACTCTCCTCCTATCAGAATGCTGCTTGTATGCATATAAACTGATTGGCTTCCTGTGCATCTTCTATTTCTACCACACTGATCTCTGCTGTACAGGGGTTGCAAGAGGCTGGGGTACCAAGTTACATTTAGGTACTTACAGTGCTTGAATTAAAGTGATTCTGTGTCTTAAAGTAGAAGTCCACCTTAAATCGCTATACATACCTTTTTTTGAAGCTGATCCGACCCGATGCAAGGCTGAGCTGTCAGCCACGGCTTTGCTGTGGAGTAGGGCACAGAGGACACGTCCGACAATGGAAGCCCCATAGTAAGTCTAATGGGCGATGTCACTCCCCATTAATTTCACAGCCGTTGTCGGCTGTGTCCTCTTCAGAACTTCTGTTGCTGGAGACCGGACCGGATCGACTTCAAAAGGTATGTATACTGATTTCTTTATAGGGATAGATAGGTTAGGCTTATTTTGTGGATGTCTCCAGATGCAGGGATTTTAGTGTTAGGGTGGAATTACAATTTAAAGTTTCTTTAAAATGGCACACCTGTAAACGCAATGAGGTCAGTTTAACCACTTGCCGACCAGCCGCGGCAGTTTCACTGCGGCAGCATGGCTCAGCTGGGCAAAACAACGTTATGTTACGTCGCTTCGCCCTGTGGCCACTAGGGGCCCGCACACGCCACCGGAGCGGATGTGAGTGCCCGGTGGGCGCGATGACCGCTGGGCACCCACGATTGCTCGTGACACAACGAGAACCGGGATCTGTGTGTGAAAACACGCAGATCCCAGTTCTTTCAGGGGAGAAATGACTGATCGTCTGTTCATGCAAAGTATGAACAGCGATCTGTCATTTCCCTTAGTAAGTCCCATCCCCCTACAGTTCGAA
Source organism: Rana muscosa (assembly GCA_029206835.1). Lineage (NCBI taxonomy): Eukaryota > Metazoa > Chordata > Amphibia > Anura > Ranidae > Rana > Rana muscosa. The sequence continues at coordinate 459,044,640 of CM055117.1, forward strand.
CACAGAAAGGGAACACCGTTAACACTTTGATCGCCCCCTAGTGTTAACCCCTTCCCTGCCAGTGAAATTTTTACAGTAATCAGTGCATTTAATAGCACTAATCGCTGTAAAATTGTCAATGGTCCTAAAAATGTGTCAAACGTGTCTGATCTGTCCGCCATAATGGAATGTCGCAGTCCCGATAAAAACCGCAGATCGCCGCCATTACTAGTAAAAAAAAATAATTAAAACAATGCCATAATTCTATCCCCTATTTTGTAGACGCTATAACTTTTGTGCAAACCAATCAATGTACCATTATTGCGATTTTTTTTTTTTTTTTTTTTTTCTTTTTTATATACCAAAAATATGTAGAAGAATACATATCAGCCTAAACTGGGGGAAAAAATTGTTTTTTTGAAAAATTATTTATTATAGCAAAAAGTAAAAGATATTATGTTTTTTTCAAAATTGTCGCTGTTCTTTTGTTTATAGCGCAAAAAAAAAAAAAAAAGCAGAGGTGATCAAATACCACCAAGAGAAAGCTCTATATGTGGGAAAGAAAGGACACAAATTTTATTTGGGTAGAGCGTTGCACGACCGCGCAATTGTCAGCTAACGCGATGCAGTGCCTAATTGTAAAAAGTGCTCTGGGTAGGAAGGGGGTAAAATCTTCCGGGGCTGAAGCGGTTAACCACTTAAAGCGGAGTTCCACCTACCGTATATACTCGAGTATAAGCCGACCCGAATATACGCCGAAGCACCTAATTTTACCACAAAAAACTGGGAAAATGTATTGGCTCGAGTATATATTGCCTCACTGTGCCTCACTGTGCCTCACTGTGCCTCACTTTGCCTCACTGTGTCCATGTGCATGCCTCTCTGTGCCCAGTGTCAGGGCCGTCTTTAGGCCTCATGCCCACAGACGTTTTTACAGCCGTGTTTTTGAGCGTTTTTTACAGCTTAAAAACGCCTGTCCATGTTAGTCTATAGCTTCATGCCCACCTAGACGTTTTTGAGCTGCAAATAGCATAGACGTTTTTAAGCTGTAAAAAAAAACCAGGACCAGTGCGTTCCTCAGCGTCGGCGTTGGGCATAAAAAAAACGGCAAGCGTCAAACGCGCATAAACGCCACAATCGCGTTTTTTAGCTCCGATGTTTTTTGTTTTTTTAAATAAATAAATAAATTATACAATAACATGGACAGGCGTTTTTAAGCTGTAAAAAACGCAGCTGTAAAAACGTCCGTGTGCATGAGGCCTTAATGTTGATTGGACCCTGGGCAAAATTTTTACAATAAATATCAGCTAGACTTAAAAGCGGTTTACTGTATGAGATCAGGCAGTGATTGCGATTGGTTGCCAGAGGTTACAGCATATCATTACCACTTACTGACTGGTTGCTAGAGGTTACAGCGCACATTACGGCTCACTGATTAGTTGCTAGAGGTTACAGCACATGATTTCTTCTTGTTGATTGGTTGCTAGAGAATACTGTACAGTAATACTGCTCACTGATTGGTTGCTAGAGGTTACAGCACATCATCTCTTCACTGCAAAGGGGCATGATATACATATGAATGCCGCCTTTATTTACATATGAATGCCGCCGGCCTCAGCTATTTACATTTAAATGCCGCCGCTATTTACATATGAATGACGGTTATTTACATGTAAACACAGGGTCTGCAGGTATGTCATCTGTACACAATAGGGCAGAGCTGGGCAGCATTAGTAACAGCACTTCACACTGAGCTATCAGGACACAGCAAAGGGACAGGGGAATTTAAACTGGGATAGTTGTTAAGTATGAGGCAGCTGCTTTGGGCCCCACAACAATGACAGGGCCCAGGTTGCCCTGCTTAAAAAACGGCCCTGCTCACTGTGTCCATGCCTCACTGTGCCCAATCTCCCTTCATGATCTCCTGCGCTGTGTGACCAGACTAACGTTTAACATGGGAGTCTATGGAAGGGGTGCCCGGCTTTGAAAAATCAGTGCTCCCCGGATGTAGGTCCCCTGGTCAACAAACTTTGCACACTTGTCGATGAAGTGTGGGGCTATATGTGTGCCAAGTTTGCGGTCCAGGGGACTTCGGGCCGGCTGGAACCGGGTCCCCAAAATCACCGGAGAAATTACCATTTAACATGGGAGTCTATTGAAGGGGTGCCCGGTTTTGAAAAATCAGTGCTCTCCGGCCGTAGGTTCCCCGGACAACAATCTTTGAACACTTGTAGAGGAAGAGTGGGGCTACATGTGCGTCAAGATTGGGGTCCAGGGGACCTACGACTGGTTGGAATCAGGCGCACAAAGATGAAGATGGACACAGACTCGAGTATAAGCCGAGGGGGGCATTTTCAGCACAAAAAAATGTGCTGAAAAACTCGGCTTCTACTCGAGTATATACGGTATTTAAAAGTCAGCAGCTACAAAAAGTGTACCTGCTGACTTTTAATAAACATACGCTCACCTGTCCCACGGTCCAGCGATGCAGCCACCGAAAGCCTTGCTTCTCTCCCCCTCCTCTCTGCAGCGTCGTCATTGCAAGGGTGAGCGCCCGGCTGTGGCTTTACAGCCGGTGTGCACTGCGCATGCACGAGCCACGGTGCCTGTTGGATATGGCCGGGCAATCTTCTGGGGCCTGTAATGTGTTCCAGAAGATTGCAGGGAGGGAGGGGGGAGAGGTGAACTTTCGCTCTGCGCCGCAGCGCCAGGAGAGGAAACGGAAGATGGGTACCTGTGAAAACTGTCTACCCGCTCCCCTCCCCCCCCAAAAAAAAATGACATGCCAAATGTGGTATGTCGGAGTCACAAGTACTTAAAGCGAAAGTTCCATTTTTGGGTGGAACTTCGCTTTAAAGACTAAACCTTTTTCTGACACTTGTTGGTTTCAAGATAAAGTCATTATTTTTTGCTTGAAAAATTCTTGGAACCCCCAAACATTATATATATTTTTTTAGCCGAGACCCTAAAGAATAAAATCGTGGTTGTTGCAATATTTTATGTCACACTGTGTTTGCGCAGAGGTCTTTCAAATGCAATTTTCTTGAAAAATAAATACACTTTAATAAATAAAATAAAAAAAACACAACTAAACAGTAAAGTTAGCCTAATTTATTTCTATAATATGAAAGAGGATGTTACGCTGCAGGAATCGTGAGAAAATTGTAAATCTTTATTCTAAGCAAAAAGATTGCGATTCTCGCTTTGGCCAGAATTGTGCAGCTCTAATGTACAGGTACATTTCGCGCAGCCGGGCCGCCCTGCCGCAGTAAATGTGCGGTGGGTGGTCCGAAATCAGTTAAATTCATTGCAGGGCCCATAGCCCGGCTTTGGATGTGAGGACTTTGGGGGACAGTCTACTGCCGGAGCAATAGGATCAGTATTAAAAGTGTTTTTCCATCCTGTAGACAGAAACAAGTAGTTAACTCTTGCAATGTGGGGGCAACCTTTGTTTTCCCAGAGTTGGGCTTTAGTTAGGGGAAAAATGCCCAGCGTTTAGTACCACTGTAATGGTTGTTCTCTACACAGTGCAGGTCGCCACTTACTATTGGTCAACAGGCTATGATAAATGACCTAAAATTATTCATAAAGCAACACAACATAGATCTTTTTCCTGCCAGGGACCCAACCCTGCAATGCTCCCTGCAAGTAGGATACATTTATTTCTGCAGCTGCAATGCTTTTTTCATTTGTGCGCATCTCCTAACAGGCCAGTAGTTTTAATGTAGGTTAGCAGACTTGCTTGGGGAAACCAAGATTATCAGAGCGCGTGATGTCTATATCATAAGGATACAGCTACTCTATATCTATCTGTGCCAAGTATGTGATCAGATGCTGCAGTTGTCATCTTAGCCACAGAGGTTTCGGGAATGCCATAAATGCAGAGCCCAATCAGTGCCAAGCCCCTTTGGCTTAGATTACACCACCAGTGTTCGCATTAACGCATGTGGTTAGCCGCTATGGTAGTCCTAAGCAGAGACTAAAAGTCTGTTCTAAGGGGGATTTTTCTATTTGACTCAAATTTCCCAGCCTTGGTATTTATGGAACGGGTCTCCCTCTTCCACAAGCAATTGTGGGATCCCTCTTCTGCTTTTGCTATTTCCTGTATGAACTGAAGTCAAGCTATAAGCAAGTAGTGGTGTGCATAGAAAAAATCACTATGTTTTAGTATTTATTCTGCCTTTTCAAATTTCACAAGCTGGGGCTATGACCAAATAGGAAAAATGTATCTAAAGCGGAAATCCATTGAGATCACTTTTGCAGAATAAGGCTAGTTTTCCTCTAGTGGTAACATTACAGTCTATTTCCATTTGCAGCTGAATTATGATAAAAACTGCTTAAAGTGGTTGTAAACCTCAGGCATGAAATATGAACAAAGCATATCCCTCTATAATGTGTAATTGTCTCAATCCAGAGCATTAAAGCCGGAAAAAACTAAAAAATTTAAAGTCTGCAGCTACAAATACTGCAGCTGCTGACTTTTAATATCTGGACACCTACCTGTCCAGGGCGCCCGCGATGTCAGCAACTCGAAGCCGATCTGTTCCTTGGCTCTCAGGTGGAGGTGCCGCCATCTTTGGTAAGGGAATCAGGAAGTGAAGCCTTGTGGCTTCACTTCCTGGTTCCCTACTGCGCACGCGCAAGTCGCGCTGCGCGATCCCACCGGTCCCTGCTGTCTTCTGGGACCTGTGTGTCTCCCAGAAGACAGCGGGGGGGGGGGGAGGAGGCACTGGATGTGGCGTAGGTCGCTACGGCGACCTATTCCCGGAAGTGGGGGCAAATACCTGGATTACACCGGTATCTGCTCCCTCCTCCCCCCTGAAAGGTGCCAAATGTGACACTGGAGGGGGGAAGGAATCCGAAAAGCGGAAGTTCCACTTTTGGGTAGAACTCCGCTTTAAGTGTAATTTCTGTCCACTGCCTTGTTCCTCTGTTATCAGCATGAGTCACTCCTGACAAGTTTTTCTGCCACCAAGAGAAGAATGGTGACAGGGGAGGGCAAAGCCTGTGATTGACAGCCTCAGCTCTGTTCCTGTGTGCAGTGTGGAGGAGGGTGTGTCCCTTCCCTCCAATCGGCTCTCAGAGCTCTCCTCACTGATGTAAATTCTGCTCTTCGTCCCCTGCTTTTCAGAGCTGAGAGGTCCTGTGTAATTTCTGTGCATTAAAGTGGTTGTAAAGTCTCTCGTTTAAAAACAAAACAAACATATCATGTTTACCAGCCCTGTGTAGTGGTTTTGCACAGAGAAGCCCGGATCCTCCTCTTCTCTGGTCCCTCTTTGTTGCTCCTGACCCCTCACTCCTGTTGAGTGCCCCCACAGCAAGTATCTTGCTATGGGGGCACCCAAGCTGAGCTGCAGTTTCATATATCCATTCAGACATTTCTTTTTTTACCCCAGATCTCACATTAAAGAGGTCCTGTCATGCTTTTTTTTCTATTACAAGGGATGTTTACATTCCCTATATTAGGAACAAAAGTGATCCAAAAAATTTTTTTTTTAAGGGGACAGTCTTAAAATAAAAAGTATGTTTGCACGAAGAAGCGAACGCATACGCAAGTCGTGCCCACATATATAAACAGTGTTCAAACCACACATGAGGTATTGCCACGATTGTTAGAGCTAGAGCAATACTTCTAGCCCTAGACCTCCTCTGTAACTGGTAACCTGTAGACATTTTTAAACTTTGCCTATGGAGATTATTAAGTGTCAAAGTTTGTCACCATTCCACGAGCGGGCGCAATTTTGAAGCGTGACATGTTTGGTATCGATTTACTTGGCGTAACATTATCTTTCACAATATGAAAAAAATTGGGCTAACTTTACTGTTTTCTTATTTTTTAATTCAAAAAGTGTATTTTTTCCATAAAAATTGCATTTGCAGCGGCGCAAATACGGTGTGACATAAAGTATTGCAAGTTGCAACGACCGCCATTTTATTCTCTAGGGCAGTGGCTCTCAACTCCTGTCCTCAGGACCCACTAACAGGCCAGGTTTGCAAGATAACTGAAATGCATGACAGGTGATATAATTTGTTGCTCAGTGATTGCCGTATTCTAGTCTGCATCTTCCCATGGTAATGCTAAAAATCTGGCCTGTTAGTGGGTCCTGAGGACAGGAGTTGAGAACCACTGCTCTAGGGTGTCTGAAAAAAAAAATATAATGTTTGGGGGTTCTAAGTAATTTTCTAGCAAAAAAAATATGATTTTAACTTGTAAACACCATGTGTAAATAGGCCCGATCCTTAAGTGGTTACGGTAACTGTGTTAATGGGTGTTTATGTTTTGCTTTGAGATTTCATTTTCTATGACATTGTTAGAAACCTTAGACATAGGTCACTTTTCAGCAGATAAGGTCTAAATTACAATGCCTAGTTCACTGTATAGTATTATTTTTCAGATTGAGGCTGAATTCCATTATTTCTAAATGGATTATTTCAGAAATCCTCATAGAGAATTCAGGGTTGAAGCTTCTTTTGGTTTCAAACGAAACATGACCTTATTCAGCACAGTGGGGGATTCGTATGGTCAGCCTATCCAAACGCCTGGATGCTTAAGCTCCCAAGTGAGTTCAGGGTTCACGCACGCGGCTGCAAAAGAAAAAAAGCGGCATTTTTATCAGTATTGTGGGGTTTTTTTTGTTTTTTTATGGGTCTGAGCTCAGTTCTATTGTTTTCTATGGGCCCATGCAGTGCATTCAGATCAATAATTTCAAAATAGAAAAATCTGCATACGTAGGTAAACATAAGTACTTTGTGGACCTTTTTTTTATGTTTTTATTTTGTGTTGGCCTCTGCCAGCTAGATTGTGCATAGATGATCAGTAATTTCACTATGGCTGCCACGACGCGTCGACGTAGTCGACTACGAAAATACGTCGACGTGCGTGAAAGGCGTCGACGCGTCACACGTTGCGAGTTGCAGGTCAAAACACCCCCACCGCGGCTTTCAGCGCGGTGCTTCTCTCCCACACACGATCGCCGCTGATTGTCCCCTATCCTCCTCCAGTCCCCATCCATCCTTCTCCATGCTGCTGTCCCCCTGCATGCTGCTCCGTGTCTCACTCTCTCCTCCGTACATCTGTCCCCCTCCATGCTGCTCCGTGTCTCCTTCTTTCCTCCATGCTGCTGTCCCCCTCCATGCTGCTTCCCTGTCCCCCTCTCTCCTCCGTGCATCTGTCCCCCTCCATGCTGCTCCGTGTCTCCCTCTCTCCTCCGTGCATCTGTCCCCCTCCATGCTGCTCCGTGTCTCCCTCTCTCCTCCGTGCATCTGTCCCCCTCCATGCTGCTCCGTGTCTCCCTCTCTCCTCCGTGCATCTGTCCCCCTCCATGCTGCTCCGTGTCTCCCTCTCTCCTCCGTGCATCTGTCCCCCTCCATGCTGCTCCGTGTCTCCCTCTCTCCTCCGTGCATCTGTCCCCCTCCATGCTGCTCCGTGTCTCCCTCTCTCCTCCGTGCATCTGTCCCCCTTCATGCTGCTCCGTGTCTCCCTCTCTCCTCCGTGCATCTGTCCCCCCTCCATGCTGCTCCGTATCTCCCTCTCTCCTCCGTTTCCTCCCCCTCTCTCTTTTCCCCCTCCGTGCTGCCGTCTCCCTCGGTATCTCAGGATGGGGAGCGGAGGTAGGAGCCGGTGAACCGGTAAAGTTTTCTGAATGGACAGAGTCGGTGATCACTGACTGTCCATTCACATAACTGAAACATTGTAACCTCCTGTGATTACGATGTCTCAGTTAATGAATGAAGAGAAGCCAATGTCTTCTCTCCATTCGTTATCAGTGCAACTGAGGCTGCAGAGAAAGGAACTGGGGAATCTGTGTCCCTAGTCCCTTTCCCTGTCTCAAATGGGAGATGTCGGAGGTCTGTTAATCTCACCATAGCCCCCCAACAGGGCTGCTAAAAAAAAACAAAAAAACACAATAAATAAAAAAAAAAATTGTAAAAAAATAATAAAAAAAAGCACACTGACACTGTCCCCACATCCCCCCCCCCCCTTAAAAAAATAAAGCATTGTAAAAAATGTAAAAAAAATTATAAACATTCATGAACAGAAAAGAAAAACAGAACATAAAAAAAAAGGCAAGATAAAAGAATATAACTACATACATATATATATAAAATATATATATATATATATATGTAGTTATATTCTTTTATCTTACCTTTTTTTTATGTACTTATCATTTTTTGTAAAGTTATCCAAAGGATTAATTAGCTAATTACAAAAAGAACACACTAGAAAAATAAATAAATAATCGTTATAGTCGTGACTAATCGAAGAAATAATCGTTAGATTAGTCGACAGACAAAATAGTCGTTAGTTGCAGCTCTAGTCTGTGTGCACTATGCTTAAAGCGGTAGTAAACACCACTTGGTCACTTGTACCTACAGGAAAGCTTATAATAAAGCTTACCTGTAACTACAATGAATATCTCCTAACGTGCACCGCTTTGGACAGTGATGGTGAACCTTGGCAGCCCAGGTGTTTTGGAACTACATTTCCCATGATGCTCTTGCACTCTGCAGTGTAGTTGAGCATCCTGGGAAATGTAGTTCCAAAACATCTGGGGTGCCGAGGTTCGCCGTCACTGGCTTAGGAGATACTCAAAAGTTCTGCAGAAGGTGGTGTCAGCAGCGGATGTGCATTGCACTCTAAATTGAGGGCAAACTAAATGTGCCGTCAATCCACAGCGATGTGCCGTGATTGTGACCCCCGTGTGTGGGAGTGCTCGGCCATTCAAACGGCCGGAGCCCGTGAACCCAGAAGGAAGCCCTGGCAGCGGTGACAGCGTGCCACTGGAGGGATTGGTTTTATGGGGAAGTCTAGTATGCGTTGCAAACTAGCACATTATGCTATTAACTTGCAGGGGGACAGGTGCTTTTTTTTTTTTTTTTTGTGACTTCTACTGCTTTAAAGGGAGGTTATAATGATTTTAGGTAATATATTTTATGTACCGTATTTATTTTATTTTATATCTTACAAGTGCCAAGCAAAGAGTGCAGTAGATTGGGATACGCTGCAACTGTAATTTATTTAGCTATGCATGTAAATTAAGCTTCAGTTGTTTTTTTTAGCTCTATAACCCCTTTTTAGCAAAATCGTAAAGGCTAGCCTGGCAAATGTGTGAAAAGAAACCTAGAGCTCCTCCTTCTGGCTGTATAAAGTATATATGAAATATGTATATGCAATTTGTCTTATTTATCTGAGTAATAACATTTTTAAGTCCTAAACATATTCACATAATAATGAAAATATATGGAGCGAGTTTTAAGTGATACTCCTTAAAGAGGAGTTCCAGCCCAGAAAAAAAAAATAAAAGTCAGCAGCTACAAATACTGTAGCTGCTGACTTTTAATATTAGGGCACTTACCTGTCCAGGGAGCCCGTGATGTCAGCACCCCAACTGATCTTCGGATCGGCTCCCGGGTGCTGCCGCCGCCATTCCTGGTAAGGGAACCAGGGAGTGAATGCTTTTGGGTTTACTGCTGGTTCCTTACTGCGCATGCACTAAGTGCGCTACGCTTTCCAGTTGACCGGGGGGGGGGGGGTGAACTCCCGGGAGATTGGGGAAGGGGACATGTCATAAACAGGTCCCTGTTCCCCCCTCCCCCCGAAAAAGGTGCCAAATGTGACACCGGAGGAGGAGGGGAGGCAGCATATAAGTGGAAGTTCCATTTTTGGGTGGAACTCGGCTTTAAGTAAAGCCTATCAAAAAATAGGTATAAAATGTGCAACCAAAAAATAACAAGCAAATGTGCATGAAAAATGATTCAAAGTGGCTACTGCCAATAGTGTCCCGATGAACAACAGCCAATGATGACTTGCTGCATTCAGGGAAAAAAGAAAGGGAGTTTTGTTGCCTTCCTCCAGCATTTTCAATATAGATAGAACATAATATTTAGAGGGGCCGCTTACTGGAACAGATGGATCTCTGTTACGGAGATCATAAGAGCTCAGCACACCAGGGTTCACACATAGGAATCCACGGCATCCAGACACCAATCCCGCAGCAGATCTGCTCTCCCACCAGGATATCCAGAGGCTGGAACCAATCTTCCCCACAGACAGGATTCACTCCCAATAAGCTAGCGTGATGAGCGGAGATATACGGAAAACAAAAAAAGCCTCATGGTGCAGTAGGTTTTTTAAAAAACAAAGACCCTTTATTCAAAAAAAGGCAGGTTCACTGACATCCAGAAACTTTTCAGCAGAACAAGTTACAACAGGCAAACATCCGGCCGCCACTCAAGCCAGTCAGCAGGAGCGTGGTGACGTCAGATGCTATTGCTCCACCCAAGGAATCTAACGTTGTTTAATTTAAAGCAAACTCCTCCATGGTTTTTTTTTTGTACAATTGCTTTATTTTGCTGATAAATCACTTTGAAAAACACCCCTCCTAGTACTTATGGCTGTAGCCAGATGATTCATGTAGCATTTATTTCCTAGAATCCATCTGCCCTTAGCTCAGGCAGGAGGATGTGCTTAGCTGAGAAAGCCCCTCCTTTCCTCCTGAAGAATCTTGGGATGAAGACATCATTTGCCTGGAAACTAACTGAAGAAATGTAAAAAGTTTAATCCTGTAAATATGATCTATTTCATATCTATTTACTAATGCTAGCAGCCTAAGGATTGAAAGAGTGAAGTTTTGCTTTAATAATTTAAGTTAGCCGATAAAATAAATTAGAAGCGTTAATCAGTGGCTAGCGCTGTACAACGCCCTTTTACCGGAAATATATACAAAAATACTGTATGCAGCCTTTAAATTTGCTTTTAATGTTGTACATTTTTATTTTTGCCACATAGTATCCCCACAAAAAATAACCAGAATATAAGGCTTTGTTCGCATTTATATATTTTAGGTTTGGTGCATTGCATGCGTGTTGTGCATTTTAGACACTTTTACATGCGCTACCATTGAAACTGAAAGATGCAGTAAGTGAGACAAGGCACCCCCAACATACAGATGGTAGATGGGGCCAAATATGCACAAAGAAATGTTTTTTAGTAAACATTGATGAACTGTAACAATTCTAGGAATGAATATTCCAGTTCCAGCCAATGGAAATTGGAAAAGGCCTTAGAACCTTTTCACACTGAGCCGCGACCGCGTTGGTGCTAAAGTACCGCTTGTTTGAGCTGCGCTTTTTTGGCCGCTAGCGGGGCGCTTTTAACCCCCTCTTCCAGCCTGAAGAAGGTCCGTGTTGCGGCGCTTCAGAAGCGCTTTTTAGGCACTTTGAAAGCGCTGCTCATTCATTTCAATGGGCAGGGCGGTTTGGGAGCGCTAAATACAGCGCTCCCAAACCACCCCAAAGATGCTGCTTGCAGGACTTTTCCTAACATCTCGCAAATTCACCGCCCAGTGTGAAAAGACACACTAAAATGAATGGAAGGCGATTTTTAGGCGTTATTAAGGCCCCTTTCACACTGACACGTTTTTCAGGCGGTTTAGCACTAATAATAGCGCTGCTATACCGCCTGAAAAAATCGTGCTCTGCAGTCTTCAGTGTGAAAGCCCAAAGGCTTTCACACTGAAGCGGTGCGCTAGCAGGACCGCTCCAAAAGTCCTGCTAGCCGCATCTTTACAGCGGTGAAGGAGCAGTATGTTCACCGCTCCTTTACCGCTGCTGCCCATTGAAAGCAATGGGAGACCGTGGTAATACCGCCCGCAATGCGCCTCTGCAGAGGCGCATTGCGGGCGGTATTAACCCCTCTTTCGGCCGCTAGCGGGGGTTAAATTCACCCCGCTAGTGGCCGCATACCGCGGTAAAAACGAAGGTATAGCGGCGCTAAAAATAGCGCCGCTATACCCACAGCGCACCTCCCGCCCCAGTGTGAAAGGGGCCTTAGAGGCTATTTCTTTCTCGTACATCACGGGACACAGAGCGACATAGTCATTACTATGTGGGTTATATAGATTACCTTCAGGTGCTGGCACTGGCAACTTCCAAAACCGGAAGTACCCTCCCCTATATAAGCCCCTCCCATCCGGGAGTACCTCCGTTTTTTGCCAGTGTCTAAGGTGTTGGCCAAAGGTTAACATGTTTTTTCATCTGGGCTTGTGTACAGGTTATTTTGGGCCTCAGCAAGCTATTCCGGATCCGACCAAAAAAGCTTCATAGCTAAACGGTCGGTACCCGGGCCTTGCAGAGAAGAGCAAGGTTTTGCCTGTAATGCCTCTCTTAGGAGGGCTGGACCCTGGGATCCAGAGCTCTGGTCATACCCACGACCAAGATGTTTTCTGTGCAGGGTGCTATACAGGTCCAGGGGAGTGGAATCCTTGGGAACCCGGTCCCTGAAGGTTTAAGTACAATGCCTGCCATGAGAGGTGAAGTTTGGGCTTCTGTGGACCAAACAGAGTCCTGCGGCGGGGAAAAGGTAAGTGGGGGCCCCTCAGGAACTTGGTTCTATTGGGGGGACCCCCAAGCCTAATATGTCTTTCTGCCTGTTACCTAACGGTATTCCCGCTAAATATCTGTGCATGCCTGTAACTACTAGAAAATGTAATAATTTTAATGGTAGTCAAGAAAAAAAAAAAATGGACAAACCGCGGTACCTGTGTTAATCCACTAGAGGCCGCTGTGGAACGTCGTTTCCTTGTTATGTGGACTATTTCATTCTAAGGTCAAGTCCAGGCAGATGGTGAGTTCTCTTGTGGGACACTGCTTCCTCTGTCATGTTGCAATGCTCGTCCATCCCCGGGCCCTGCTGCAAACAGGGACCCTGGCTCCTCTCCCTAGTTTTTTTCAAAAGAAGCGCCGAAGGCGCACGTGCCCGCGCGCGTGCGCGGGCACGCGCCTCTATATATAGAGGTGAGCTGGAAAGAGGGCGGAGCTTGGCGGATGACGCTCTGTGCGCGCCGCAGCGCTTCTGCGCATGTGCGGGCGTCCCAGCATGGTAAAAGGCACAATTATGTGTTGTGAGCTGGCTATGGAGTGCAGAGACAGAGCTGGTAACATTTAAAAAAGGCATACAGCAGGCGGTTGATGCAGGCATCCCCATAGAAAGGCACATTAGTAGACACCAACTGTTTATATAGCAGCAATTGTGCTAGACTATTTTCAGTAAGTGGTGTATTACGGCTGGAATACCTCAGCTTTGGGCTTAGGAATATGCCATCCAAAGTCTCCGGGACTAAGACTCCCAGGAAGCAAAGGGGGTCTCCGTCGGGCTCTGAGGATCTTGGGCATGCTTTTGCTGCACCAGTCTCCCCTGAAAAATCAGAGGTTGGTGCCCGTAGAGAACCCTCGGGAGTACCTGGTACTGTGGCTGTCCTCAGTTCACCTGCTCCTGTGTATGTAACAGAGGAGGTTTTTTCCTCAGCTCTGGGAGGACTGGAAGAGAGATTGACAACATTGATAGCTGCTTCCCTGTCAGAGGGAAAGCGCGCCCGATCTCCGTCTCCTCCCTCAGAGTACCTGTTAGCGGAACAACAGTCCCATGCAGGGATTGACCTACCTGAAGGGGATCAGGATGAGGTTGATTCTGTTCTAGAGGAATCAACAGTGGAAGAGCCATTTTCAGCATCACATGCTGAAAGATTATGGGTTCAGTCCCTGACTGATATGGTCCGATCAGCATTTAAAATGCCCCTTGCGGAGCCATCAACCACTTCTGTCTCCTCGTTGGTGTCGCTAAAAGCTCCCCAGACTGTTTGTTCCTTTCCAATCCATCCTTTACTGGAAGGACTCATTTACCAGGATTGGGAACATCCTGATAAAATATTTACCCCCCCCCCCTAAGAGATTTCCGGTGGTCTATCCCATGGAGGATAAGTTCATCCGAAAATGGAGGGTGCCTACAGTGGACGCAGCCATCTCTTGTGTGAACAAATCACTGACATGTCCAGTAGATAATGTTCAAATGTTCAAGGACCCGATAGATAACAAATTGGAGTCCTTATTAAAATCTGCTTTTTCTACAGCAAGCTTGGTGACACAACCAGCAGTAGCAGCTATTGGGGTCTGCCAAGCGGTGAAGGATCAGTTAAAACAGGTCTTAAGGGACTTGCCGGATCAGCAGGCCCTTGCCCTAGCTGATCTGCGTAGAGCCTTATGCTTTGCGGTTGACGCCATCAAGGATTCAATCCGTCAGGCCTCCCGCCTTACGCTGTCTGTAGTACATATGCGTAGGCTTCTATGGCTCAAGAACTGGTCTGCTGAAGCTCCCTGTAAAAAAATTGCTGGTTAGCTTCCCATTTCATGGTGAACGCTTATTCGGGGAAGACCTGGACAAATATATCCAGAAAATTTCCAGCGGTAAAAGTATACTCTTGCCGGTTAAAAAGAGGTTTAGAGGTCCCTCTTTTAAGAGGCCTGCCTCTCCAGTCCCTGGGACATCTGCTGTGAAGCAGTTCCGACGTCCTCTGCGGTCAAATCCCGGGGGGAAAAATCAGGGACAATCACAGGGTAACAAAAAACCCTGGGTCAGGAGAGGTACAAAACCTCCCCCCAAGTCAAATTTATGAAGGGTCACCCCCACTCAATCGGGTGGGGGGAAGACTTCAGTTGTTCGCAGAGACCTGGCGGGACACGATCAGAGACAGATGGGTGCTCTCCGCAGTAAGTCTGGGATACAAGCTGGAGTTAAGACACTCCTCCTTCCCATTTTATGTGGTCAAACGTGCCAAGAGATCCCCGGAAGAGAGGATCCCTCCTGTCGGCACTAGAACAACTATTGCTCCAAGGAGTAATTATGGAGGTTCCCCTGGAAGAATGCGGGTTCGGGTTTTACTCAAACCTCTTTACAGTCCCGAAGCCAAACGGGGACGTGAGGCCCATATTAAATCTAAAAGGGCTAAACAAATTCCTACATATCAGGACTTTTCGGGTGGAGTCGATCCGATCGGTGGCCACTGCCCTACAAGGGGAGGAATGGTTAGCCTCGATCGACATCAAAGATGCTTATTTGCACATTCCCATCTTTCCAGTCCACCAAAAATTTCTACGCTTTGCAGTAGAAGGGCGCCATTTTCAGTTCAGAGCCTTACCCTTCGGTCTGGCCACAGCACCACAAGTGTTCACAAAAATTCTGGCCCCACTATTGGCCAATCTAAGAACACGAGGTGTAACGATAATGGCATATCTAGACGACTTGTTGCTGACGGACCACTCAGTGGAAAAACTAGAAGTGGTTGTTCACGAGACAATCAAGTATCTGGAGTCTCACGGTTGGATTATCAACCGAGACAAGTCAGCCCTAAAACCAGTCAAAAGTCTGGAATACTTGGGGCTAAGGCTGGATTCAGACCAGAGAAAAATTTTCTTGCCTCAAGAAAAGGTGTCGTCTTTGAGAGATTTGATCCACCTGGTGGGTACAAAAAGACAGCCGTCCATACGCCTGTGCATGAGGCTGCTGGGAAAAATGGTGGCATCATTCGAAGCAGTACCCTACGGTCAATTCCATTCAAGGAATTTGCAAAGGGCCATACTGTCAGCCTGGAACAAAAAAGTTCAGGCCCTAGACTTACCAATGTCCTTGTCCCCTTCCGTTCGCAAGAGCCTCCGTTGGTGGTTGGTTCCCCAGAATCTGGAAAAAGGGAAATCCTTCAGTCCGATTTCTTGGAAGGTGGTCACTACAGATGCCAGCCTTATAGGCTGGGGGGCAGTACTGGAGCAATGGTCTCTCCAGGACAGATGGTCGGATGCAGAGAAGGCCCTGCCCATCAATCTCTTAGAGATACGAGCAGCCCGGTATGCCCTAGTAGCATGGACATCCAAACTCCAAGGGTCCCCTGTCAGAATTCAATCAGACAATGCCACGGCAGTGGCATATATCAATCATCAGGGGGGCACCAGGAGTCGTGCAGCCCAGAGGGAAGTAAATTACATCCTGAAATGGGCAGAAAGATATGTCCCAGCCATATCCGCGGTATTCATTCCAGGGGTGGAGAATTGGAAGGCGGACTTTCTAAGTCGCCAACAATTATGCCCAGGGGAATGGTCCCTTCATCCCAAGGTTTTCCGGGCAATATGTCAGCAGTGGGGAGCACCGGATGTAGATCTGCTAGCATCCAGATTCAACGCAAAGGTGGACAGATTTGTCTCTCGGACAAGGGATCCCCTAGCTTGCGGCGCGGATGCTCTAGTGTTCCCTTGGGATCAGTTCAAGCTGATATATGCATTTCCACCGCCACAATTGTTGCCTCGATTACTCCGCAGAATCAGGGTAGAAAAGAAACCAGTGATTCTGGTGGCTCCAGCGTGGCCCCGAAGAGCATGGTACGCGGAGATTGTAAAAATGTCTGTGGGGAGTCCTTGGACCCTTCCACATCGTCCGGATCTGCTTTCGCAAGGACCGATATACCACCCTTCCTTACTAGCCTTAGGTTTGATGGCCTGGCTATTGAAGCCCACATTCTAAAAAAGAGAGGTCTCTCTAATCCTGTGGTATCTACCATGATCAATGCCAGGAAGCCGGTATCCAGGCAGATTTACTATAGAATCTGGAAGGCGTACATCGCTTGGTGTGAAGCCAAGAAATGGCATCCACGTAGGTACGTAATAGGTAGGATTCTGGACTTCCTACAGTGGGCTGTAGATAGGAAGTTTGCCTTGAGTACTATCAAGGGTCACATTTCGGCCTTGTCAATATTTTTTCAAAGGCCCTTGGCTTCGCATTCACTAGTCAAAGCTTTTATACAAGGAGTGATGCGTATTAGCCCTCCGGTTAAAATTCCCATATGTCCATGGGACCTAAACCTGGTTCTATCGGTTCTACAGAAACAACCATTTGAACCATTACAGCACATTTCCTTGGCTCTTCTCACCAGGAAATTGATTTTTTTAGTAGCCATTTGTTCGGCTAAAAGAGTGTCGGAATTGGCCGCTATGTCCTGTAAGGAGCCATATCTGGTTATCCATAAGGACAGAGTAGTGTTACGTCCTCATCCAGCCTTTCTTCCTAAGGTGGTATCGAGGTTTCATTTGAACCAGGATGTGGTTCTTCCTTCCTTTTTCCCCAAACCTAGCTCGGTAGAGGAAAAGTTATTACATTCTTTGGATGTAGTAAGAGCAGTTAAAGCTTATCTAAAAGCCACTGCTCAGATTCGTAGAACGGATACTTTGTTTATTCTGCCGGAAGGCCCCAGAAAGGGTCAGGCAGCGTCAAAATCTACTTTAGCCAAGTGGATTCGACAGGTCATAATACAAGCCTATGGCTTGAGAAGGAGACCGCCTCCGTTCAAAGTTAGGGCGCACTCCACGAGAGCAGTTGGAACTTCATGGGCAGTGCATCACCAGGCCTCCCTGGCTCAAATCTGTAAGGCCGCAACATGGTCTTCAGTACACACGTTTACTAGGTTCTACCAGGTGGACGTTAGAAGTCAGGAGGATGTCGCCTTTGGGCGCAGTGTGTTGCAGGCCGCAAAAGATCCTCATGTCTGATAGCGCCCAGCTTATGTATGGTGTATCCCCCCCCCTCATTTGGCATTGCTTTGGGACGTCCCACATAGTAATGACTATGTCGCTCTGTGTCCCGTGATGTACGAGAAAGAAAATAGGATTACTCTTTCGTCCATGGACCGACACAGCTTCTCTATTGACAAAGTGGGTATTATCCGTTAATTAGGAGTGACTAGGCAGAAAAACTTGTAAAAAGTGTTGCATCACACCTTCTACAGTACCGCCCAGGGGGCGGACCCTCTGGGTATACCCTCTCAGTCTGCACATCGCAGATCAGTTTTTTTCTGTCTAGCAAGGAGTAGGACATGGCTCCCTTCGGGCCCATTGGTCCGGGGAAAAAAGATATATATATATATATATATATATATATATATATATATATTTTTTTTTTTATTTTTTTTGCTACATTTGTTGTTTCCTGCGATCTTCGATCAACTGCCGACTGCATGACAGGCTGGATCCTCGATCCTTGTAGTCTCCCCAGTTTCGGCCATCGAGCGTGTGCCGACCCTAGCTACGCGCTGGGTTTTCCACGACATGCCCGTCGCTCCACGGGTGGCCGGTGAGCCTACGCTCCGGGGCCTGCATCGGACCGCTCAGCTTCGGCTGACCTTACGGCCGAGTCGCAGCAGCCTGTCCGGTGAGCGTCATGCTCCAGGGCATACATATGATCGTCCCTTCTGGGTCCAATCACAGCATGCCTGGCCAACAGTCACCTTCCGTGCGCGGACGATGATCTGTTTGGAATGTCTTCCAGCAGAATACATGCAGGATAGGTAAGTAAAACTCCCCTGCCTCGGCTGGGTGATTTAGCTGGACATTCCTGGAGAGATCAAGTAAGTGGTTGTGGCCCCTTTCTTCCCTCTCTCCCTGCCTTTCCCTCCTCCCTGGGCTTCTAGCTAAAGGTTGCTGGGTGCTGGGGGTCACCTAGGGGGTCCCACTGGAGCGGGGCTGGCTGTAACTAACATTTAAAAGAAATGTCATTTTTTGCTTACCTGTGTTTCTGTGTCTCCATGCTGTCGGCGGCCATTTTGAGGTGGTCCATGCCAAGTTTGGCCTCTTGTAACTTCCTGGCGGCCATCTTCCTGTGGTTCGGCCACACCCACTGGCCCCTATCAGGTGATCGGCGGCCATGTTTGTCCACCCTGTATGCGGATATTGCCGTTCGGCGGCCATCTTTTTGTGGGCTATGGCTGCCTGACCTCTATCTTCTGTCGGCGGCCATTTTCTTAGAGCCCACATTATCTTCCATACAGACGTTTTTGGCAACCATTTTGCGAGAGCCTCCGGCCTCTAGGGTGCATTACACTGGCGTGAAAATTCACACAGGAAGTGCTGATAAAAGAAGCAGACTGACACAGCAGCAAGGGGACAGCATCACAGGCGCAGCATAGCAGTACCTATCCAGGGTGGTGAGTCCTCTGGGTAACCCAGCATCTCTGCAGCACAGGAGGGTGGCCTATTGATATCTTGCCTGGAGCCCTGTGAGTGTCAGCGTGTGGTCAGCATGGCATCTGAGCCAGAGGTCTTCTCCCCTGAAACACCAGATTTAGCAGCTGGTGTCCCTGAGGTGTCTATGGACGCTATGTCGGCAATCCTAGAGGCACTTGCTGCCAGGGTGGAAGCAGCACACGGGAATACAGGGGGTAATAAACGCCCCCGTCCCCTGCAATCTTCTGGGGATATTTCTGATGCAGAACCAGGTCCAGCTACGGCTCATGGCCCAGATTCTGATGCATCAGAGACTGCAGACCGTGACCAATCGGACAGTGAGGAGGACTCCAAGTCCAGGTCAGTACGCGAGACGGCTTTGGTATCTGACCTTATTACTGCAGTGCGGGATACACTAAAGTTGGAAAGGACTGAAGAAGTAGCAGATACTCCAGTCCCCTTTGGGTTTCGTAAACCTGCCCGCACTGCTAAGGTGTTCCCTTGTGTGTCTTATTTTGACAAACTCTTATACAAGGAATGGGAGAACCCACTGAGGGTCTTTACAGCCCCAAAGAGGTTTGCAGTACGGTACCCCTTTTGAGGAGAGTTTTCTGAAGATATGGACCTCTCCCCCTATAGTGGACCCTTCGGTGTCCAGACTTAATAGAGCCACCACTATTCCAGTAGAAGGGGCTCCTGTTTTCAAGGACCCTGTGGATAAGAAGGCTGAAGCACTCGCTCGCTACCTATACTCAGTGGTAGGCTCGGCAGTACGCCCGGCATTGGCGGGGGCCCTAGTGTCTCAGACACTTACTGAATGGGCAAAATTGCTACTCCAGGGGTTAAAGGAGCGAGATGCTCCTCCTAATGAGATAACTTTGGCCGACCAGTTGGTCCAGGGCCTTAAGTTTGTCTGCGAGTCAGACATGGATACTATTCCCCTGCTGTCAAGAGCTTCGGTTTATGCACTAGCAATACGCCGCCTGATCTGGCTAAAGGGCTGGTCTGCGGACCAGACTTCCAAGAAAGCCCTATTGGATCTGCCTTTTAAGGGCGACAGACTTTTTGGGGCTTCTCTGGATGACATCATCAAGGATGCCACAGGAGGTAAAAGCACTTTGCTTCCCCAAACTAGCAAGGGTAAGGGACCACGCCAAGGGCAAGGGCCCTCCTTTACTGCACGTAAGCGGTTTTTTCGCCCCCTTAAGGCGACAGGGAAAAGACCCCAGGCCGATAAAGCGCCTGCCCAAGGACAAAAGCGTCCTTGGTCCCGCAGACCCAACAAGCCTGCGGACATATCTGCGTCCACATGAAGGTCCGCCCCCACCCAGCTCTCGGGTGGGGGGACGTCTTCGCACATTCGCGACTCAGTGGACTGCTCTAGTCTCCGACAGGTGGGTTTGCGAAGTAATCTCCTCAGGCTACAAGATAGAATTTCTCTCTTGTCCACCAGACAGATTCATCACCTCCAATCTCCAGCTACTACCGACCCGTCGGGAGGCCCTGTATGGGGCGGTCCAGGGTCTACTGGAACGCGGGGTAGTTATTCCAGTTCCAGAACAGGAACGGGGTCAGGGTTTTTACTCAAATCTGTTCATTGTGCCAAAGAAGGAGGGGGTTCGTCCAATCTTGGATCTCAGAGCCCTCAATTGCTTTGTGAAGGTACAAAGATTTTGGATGGAGTCGGTTCGATCCATAGTCACGGCTCTCCATCCGGGGGACTTTCTGGCCTCCTTGGACATCAAGGATGCATACCTGCATGTCCCCATATACTCCAGACACCAGAGGTTTCTGCGATTTGCTATCGGGAAGAACCACTACCAGTTTGTGGCCCTCCCGTTTGGCCTTGCCTCAGCACCCAGGACGTTCACCAAGGTGCTCGCTCCGATTCTGGCACTTCTAAGACAGCGGGGTATCGCTATCACAGGTTACTTGGACGACCTTCTGCTGAAGGCCCCTTCAAGCTCAGAATTAGAGGTAAGCGTGTCCATTACCTGTCAGACTCTTCGAGACTGTGGTTGGATACTAAACACGCAAAAGTCAGTATTGGTGCCCACTCAACGCCTAGTGTACCTGGGGTTGATTCTGGATTCCTCAGAGGCAAAGGTATTCCTCCCGGTGGAGAAGTTGCAGACCCTCCGGGCTGCAGTACGGCACCTGACTTCCAGGAATTGGTCGTCACTCCGTTTTTGCATGCGAGTGTTGGGCCTCATGGTAGCCTCCTTCGAGGCGGTCCCATATGCTCAATACCACACTCGAGTGTTACAGAAGGAAGTTCTGTCCAGATGGAACAGATGCCCTTCATCTCTGGATTATCAAATCCGAGTGAGCCACCTTGTCAGGAGATCCCTGGTATGGTGGCTGACAGCACCGGCTCTAATGGCCGGGAAGTCATTTCTTCCGGTTTACTGGATAGTGATCACGACGGACGCCAGCCTTACAGGTTGGGGGGGAGTCTGGGGTGTCCAGTCGGCGCAAGGTCGCTGGACCCCAGAGGAAGCCCTCCTGCCGATCAATGTCCTGGAGATCCGGGCGATCAAGCTGTGCCTCTTCAAATGGTCTGAGACTGCAAGGGCGTCCAGTCAGGATCCAGTCAGACAACGCCACAGCAGTGGCATATGTCAATCATCAAGGAGGAACAAGAAGCTCAGCTGCAGCATCGGAGATCGCTCGCATCCTGAAGTGGGCAGAGAGGAGCGTACCGGCACTGTCGGCCGTGTACATTCCGGGTGTGGAAAACTGGCAGGCGGACTACCTGAGCCGCCAGATGCTGGACCGGGGAGAATGGTCCTTACACCCGGAGGTGTTCCAACTCCTCTGCCAAAGATGGGGCACACCAGACGTAGATCTTCTGGCTTCCCGACTCAATCGGAAGGTATTGAGGTTTGTGGCCCGGTCAAGAGACCCATGGGCAGACACAACGGACGCGTTGGTAGCATCGTGGGGTCAGTATCGGCTAATCTATGCCTTCCCTCCCTTAAGGCTTCTTCCTCTTCTGCTCCGCAGAGTGGAGGCATAGGGAATTCCAATGATCCTAATCGCTCCAGATTGGCCTCAGCGTCCTTGGTACGCCGATCTAGTACGTCTGGTAGCAGACGTCCTCTGGCGCCTACCACTACGGAAGGACCTGCTATCGCAAGGTCCCATATTCCATCCTGCTTTACAGTCATTGGCTTTAACGGCATGGCTGTTGAGAACCAGGTACTGGGAGATCGGGGCCTGTCAGACTCAGTAATCTCTACTATGAGAAGTGCTCGGAAACCGTCCTCTAGGAAGGTCTATCACCGCACTTGGAGGGCCTACATCTCCATGTGTGAGGAAATGAAATGGCATCCACGTACCTATTTGGTTTCCAGAATCCTGCTGTTTTTACAGCATGGGGAAGACCAAAGGCTTGCCCTAAGTACGATTAAGGGACAGATATCTGCCCTGGCTGTCTTTTTTCAGCGACCCCTGGCGACTCACTCTCTCGTGAGTACATTTGTGCAGGGGGTTCGACATGTGGCCCCTCCGGTCCGGCCCCCGTTACCTCCGTGGGACTTGAACCTGGTC
Source organism: Rana muscosa (assembly GCA_029206835.1). Lineage (NCBI taxonomy): Eukaryota > Metazoa > Chordata > Amphibia > Anura > Ranidae > Rana > Rana muscosa. The sequence continues at coordinate 459,066,990 of CM055117.1, forward strand.
CTCTCGGTGCTTCAGAAGGCACCGTTTGAGAATATTAGAGATATTCCCCTGTTGACACTTTCTCAGAAGGTGGTCTTTTTGGTGGCTGTTACGTCAGTTAGACGAGTCTCTGAGCTGGCAGCCCTGTCCTGCAAGGCTCCCTATTTGATTTTCCACAAGGATAAGGTGGTGCTGCGGCCGCAGCCTTCCTTTCTTCCGAAAGTCGTTTCGGCTTTTCATCTCAACGAAGACATTGTACTTCCATCCTTGTGTCCTCAGCCGTCGAATCCTAAGGAGTCGGCGTTGCATTCCTTGGACGTTGTCCGAGCTTTGAGAGTATACATATCTGCTACTTCCCTGTTCCGGAAGTCAGACTCACTGTTTGTTTCGGTGGCTGGTCCCAAGAAGGGCCAAGCAGTCTCATCGGCCACCATCTCTAGGTGGATCCGACAGATAGTAATCCAGGCTTACGCCTTAAAGGGTCAGGCGCCCCCCTTTCCTGTCACGGCGCATTTGACCAGGGCAATAGGTGCCTCTTGGGCTTTCCGACATCAAGCGTCTGTTTCCCAACTATGTAAAGCGGCGACTTGGTCGTCCGCTCACACTTTCACAAAATTCTACAAAGTTGATGTAGGTGCATCTTCGGATGCCTCTTTCGGCCGCAAGGTTTTGCAGGCGGCTGTTTAGAGTTGCAACTCCTCCGTTGGAGGAGTGCTGTTTTGTGTTTTGGGGTGAAGTTTGTTTTTATGCTGTTACCACCCCTCGTTTTTTCTCTGACACTGCTTTGGGACGTCCCACTTTGTCAATAGAGAAGCTGTGTCGGTCCATGGACGAAAGAGTAAATAGGATTTTTTACTCACCGTAAAATCCTTTTCTCTGAGTCCATGGACTGACACAGCACCCACCCCTCCTTTTAAGTTTGTACTGCTTTTTGACGAACTGATCTGCGATGTGCAGACTGAGAGGGTATACCCAGAGGGTCCGCCCCCTGGGCGGTACTGTAGAAGGTGTGATGCAACACTTTTTACAAGTTTTTCTGCCTAGTCACTCCTAATTAACGGATAATACCCACTTTGTCAATAGAGAAGCTGTGTCGGTCCATGGACTCAGAGAAAAGGATTTTACGGTGAGTAAAAAATCCTATTTTTTATAACAGCTTACCTGTAAAATCCTTTTCTTGGAGTACATCACGGGACACAGAGCTCCCACCCCTCTTTTGGGGACACTTATTGCTTTGCTACAAAACTGAGGTACTCCCGGATAGGAGGGGCTTATATAGGGGAGGGTACTTCCGGTTTTGGAAGTTGCCAGTGCCAGCACCTGAAGGTAATCTATATAACCCACATAGTAATGACTATGTCGCTCTGTGTCCCGTGATGTACTCCAAGAAAAGGATTTTACAGGTAAGCTGTTATAAAAATCCTATTTTCTAGTGCTAAAAACCGCCTCAGTGTGGAAAAGGTCTTACAGTAACACCGATACCTTGTGTATTGAGGTTCAGTATTATATGCAAGGCAGAAATTAGCCAGTTATTAACTCCAAACTGTTTCACTTCCTAATTATCATATTCCCTGGGCTTGCAGCCACTTTACCTAAAGCCCATGTGACCACCCGCCTGCAAAGTTCTTAATTATGTTTCTTTAACACTACAATGCGTCTGAATTTAGAATCATCTCATCAATTTTCTTGCTTGTGCAGATCTGCTAAGGATCCCCGTAATGCTCCACTTGGCTCTAATTTAAATTTGTTATCTTGGTTACATCAGTCCTAATAACACTAAAATAATTAAAAACAAATGAAAGATTAGGCTTGAATCCCTGCAAGTGTGAAAGCAAAGCATATGGTTGGTTAAGCAGAGTATATGGGATTAGTGGTACAGTGAACGTGTGATGGTACAGACACACTGATTAGATGTTTGCACTGAACCAGTGGATAAGGATTGTAATTATACAGTCAGCCTCATTCCTGTACGTGAAATAAAGAGATTACACATATCACCCTAAAAGCGCAATAAAACCTAAACCACAACTTTTAATTCCTTCCATGTCTCTCTGTGTATAGGAATGTCTGTCTGAGGCTGTCCCTGGACAACAGGACGTCTTTTCCTCCTATCATTTTTGGTGAGACATCTGTCTAAGGCTGGCAATAGATGGAGTGAATTTCTTTCCACGAGTTGCAAGAAAGAAATTAGCTTGATTCCCCCATCAACACGGACAATGTTTGATAGGGGACTTCCTCCCACGGAGCCATTGTGTTTTCTTCCGGCGGGGGAAGCCGTCCCTGCTGGGAGAACACATTGATTATTGCTAGCAGCTGTAACAGCCTCTAGGGATAATCACATGTAAAATCTGGCAGGCTGGTTGTACCCAAGTTGATTGCTTGATTACCTTTTTTACATTAAAATTTTTAGCCTGCCCATACACCATTCGAATCTAGGCTGGTTCCAGCTGAAGCCTCCAGATTCAAACCGTCTCTGGCCGGATTTATTTTGAGATCCTTACCGAGCTAATAAAAACGCAATTTTCTTGGTGATGGGAACAGCTGGCCCCTTGTCGCACACAGATTTTTTGGCAAGCTGGAATGGAAAATGTGTGGTTTAAGCCCCATACACACTATCAGATTTTCTGCTGATTTTTGTCATCAGATTTACCAAAACCATCTAATATGAGGTCAAACCTTAAGAGTTTTTCAATTTGTATGCAATCAGGAAGGCCCTTGTACTACATGGTTTTGGTAAATCTGATGACAAAAATCAGCAGAAAATCTGATAGTGTGTATAGGGCGAAACGCTCCTGGTGGTCAGAAGCGTTTGTTTTTGCACTGTTGGGAAAGCTCAGTCCTTACCTGAAGCGATAACTGAATTGGACACATGGCCGTTCCATTTCTCATGCTTACCGGTCATTTAAAGTAAATGGACCTGAACACATGGGCAGTATTGCCCAGTTCAGTCCCAATGCAAGACGAAGTAAACTGCCGTATTTCTTACCATGCAAGTTCACATCACTGTGTGCACTGAAAAATGTAAGGCATGCAATTCTTTTTTTGGTGCAACATAGAGCAGCACAATCAAGTGCATCGCACTGCGCTGCGGGTAGTAACTTAAAGCGTTTTGGTACCCCAAAAGTCATATTCCTAATATGTGCCTGCTGTACCATTTACTTTTATGAGAAAGTATCCTGTTCTCTTTGTATTGCTTCCTTTATGTGAACTATCTGGTTTTCCTGCCAGTCCCTCTGCTTTCCTATTAAAAACTGACAACACTAAGCAGGGGCACACAACGTGGTCAGTTCTCTAGCTATGTTGAGAACTCGTGTGCTTTCCTCAACTGCTCATACTTGTCATGACACACCCCCGCTGCACAGCCCTTCACAGGGAAGCTCAGTGTACTGCTGCTTCTCCTCTCCCCTGCTCTTATGCAGCTGAGAGCAGAGGGAATGTGATCACTTATAAAAAAGGAAAATAAATGATTAATAATGTACAATGTACAAAGTTTTGCCTTCCGTTTCTATTGTTTTACCAGGTCATCGTTTAAAGTCACTTTAATGAAGTGTCACTTTGTGACATTTCAATTAAGTTTCTACAAAAAAAAAGTTAATTAAATAAACAATGTGATATACCTGAATCAGCCCATCAGCACTGTTCCTATCGGCATACATCAGTGGCCATGCATTGAGCGTGGCTGCAGTTGTAAATGAGTCGTGAACTTTCCCAGAGCTCAGTCTGACTTTTCCGAAGCATGCACTATGAAGAAATCATGCAATGCAAAGATAGCTCTAGTAGGGACATTGATGCAGCACACTTTCGGGTCCTGACTGTGCTGGGAGGAGAAGGCTTTTGTGTTGTGGCTACGTAGAATTGTATTGACGGAGGTGGTACTACAGACAGCCAGACTGACAGAAGTATGTAAATGGCAGGATCACCAGGTAATTAGTTGCTTTTATATAGAGATAAGTAAAAAAAAAATCTATGTGCAATCTATGTGCAACTATTAGGCTGGGTTCACACTTGTACTGTGCGAATTCCAGCTCTGTTATCTCTGCAAGGAGATAAGAGAGAGCTGTTCAGAGTTTTGTGTGCTGTGGAACATGCAAACTTGCTGACCTGGGAGGGGGGGGGGGGAGTGTAGTGAGCATTGAAAAAAAGTCCTGTTCAGAACGGAAGACATCTGCGATAGAAGATAATGGACCTGAATTCGCACCTGAGCCGCACCGCAATGTCTAGAAAACGCACACGGTTTTTTGGTAATGCGCAGTGCAAATGCATCGCACATATGTGAACCGGCCTTATTGAAAAGAATGTATTTTTTAATGTTATGCGAATTGAATGCGGTATAAGCCGCAACCAATTCGCATAGGTGTGAACCCGGCCTTAGGGTTATCTTGCTAAACAGGTTTTTTATTTTTTTTGCCTGGAGATGCACTTTAATACTTAAACTGCAGGGGTCTGCTTCAAAGTTACACCACAAAAAGATGAAGATTATTTTCTTTCCACATTGCTGGATTTTCACTAGGACTATACTTTATCAAAGGGATCCCTACTTTGTAGCCAGCAGAATAATTACACGGTGGTGGTTTAGTTAGTGTAAGTAATGACGGTTGCAGAACGGTGTGCAGATGGCATTGTAGGACCGGTTTGATTTAGCGTACATTTCTGCAGAACAGCATTACGCCACTACAGTATTCCCCAGAAGCTACACCTACCTTATGAAATTATGGATCTGAAATCTACAGGCTGGCCGTGTAATGGTGACAAACGGGTCTAGCGTAGTGACAAGAATTTGTACTCACTTCAGCGAAATTGCACTTTGGAGAAAAGGACCGAGATCAGTTGCTTTAAACTTGTTCCTTGATACGCTGGTATTAAATTTTTAATTAAATGCTAACATTTTTGTGTTTCAGAAAAGGATTTTCATGTTCTACGTAATGCAAGCATACTCTAAGTCTCCACGGTTTTCTGCCTCTCCTAATTGTATTTTTTGCTGCTAAAAGCCCTGGCTTACAAGCAATGTGGACATTTCAGTTATAATTAGGATATAGACTTTACTTTGCAAGCAAAAGGTTTGAGTTATTCTATAGGCTTTTTTTGGTTTGTTATGCTTAGCTGGTGTTGCAGCGACGGTGTACCTGTCTGTCACCTGGTGCATGCTGTTCATTAAGAAAGAAAATCCAAAAGCCAGAGGCCATGTGTCTCGAAATGTTTGTGTTTTCCTCATGCTCTAGAATACCAATGCATGCATTCTTTGGCAAGTAGTCTTATTACAAGGCCTGCCTTGAGCATGTTTATACTCTAACAGATGCTTTAGTTTTTCTTGCAGTGACTCTACATATTTAGCTATTATTGAGTTTAATATTGTAACCTTGAATTTTTAAAGTATGTTTTTCACATTCCTATACTTAATATAAAGTATGTGTCGCGATGCCCATTCAAACAAAGCGACAGGTTCTCGTGATAGGACCCCCACCACCCCCCACTGATGATCTCCTTTGCCACGTTCCTCTGACACTTCATTAGTCTACAGAAGCACTGAGATGTACCCAGTGTTTCTGCTTATGGAGGAACCTGAGCGGCTTATTATCCGGCATGTACACGGGGGAAATGCCATATACCGGTTTGGGCTCCAACACTGATCGACACAGAAGTTACACAGGGTTTTGATTTAGTGTTCCCTTAGGCAAAAAGAGCTACAGGCTGAGGGAAGATGTGTATTTACTTGTCACTTTGCTGTCGATGGCCAAAATAACACATTCCCTTTAGAAAAAGCAAATCTGTTGGCGTAAAAATATTCCAGAGCCGGCTTTTCAGATGCCCACATGTTAGATACACGTTTCTGGGAGCCCTTAACACGAAGAGGTTTGATGTGCAACTAGTAACCCGTTTCCATGGTCGTTGGCTCCGGCCTACTCCCAACCTCCGCTATTAAGCGGGGCTACAAAAACACATTCACATTCAAAGCAAACTCATCCATGTCTCCATCCTTGGTTCTGCTGAGAAATCACCCCCTAGCATTTCTGGTCGTGGCCATCTTGTGTAAGGGCAGATGATTCAAAAACCCAGAAACTACAAAATTGGGTGTTCTGAGCTACAACTGATAAACTACTGCCAAGGTTATTGGCACTGACCCTCCCTCCTTAAACGGTTGTATGCCCCTAAAAAAAACGAAAAAAAAAAAAACCTACAAGGCAAAGGCATAATGAGCTAGTATGACTAGCATACTAGCTCATTATCAATTACTTACCTTAGATCGAAGAACCCGCACTGACCCTCGTTCCTCTCCTCTGCTGCCGCCATGATACCCGCAGTGACTCCCGGGTATCGCCGCTCCGGCGCTGTGACTGGCCGGAGCGGCGATGAAGTCACTCCCGCTCATGCACGTGGAACCAGCACGATCCCGCGCATTCGCAAATTCCGGCACTTTTCGGCAGGCTCCCATTCAATACCCGGTGCTCTCAGTGCGCCTGTGCCGGTGTCTACGGTGTGCATGCGCCGTAGACATCGGTGCCCGATTTTCTGCAAATATCTCCTTAACCATGTGGGTTAAGGAGATATTGCAAGCACCCACAGGTAAGCCTTAATGTAGGCTTGCCTGTAGGTGCAAGTAGTATATGAGGGTATACAACCGCTTTAACCACTTCAGCTCCGCAAGATTTATCCCCTTCATGACCAGGTCATTTTTTGCAATACAGCACTGTTATTATAAAGTGGTTGTAAACTACAGGGGGGGGGAAAAAAAACACCCTGCAAGTCAAAGGCATAATGAGCTAGTATGCATAGCATTTTGGCCGCTAGCGGGGGCGGTTTTACCCCCCGCTAGCGGCCGAGAAAGGGTTGCTCTGAAGCAGCGCATTGCTGGCGGTATAGCCACGCTGTCCCATTAATTTCAATGGGCAGGAGCGGTAAACACACCGCTCCTTCACCGCTCCAAAGATGCGGCTAGCAGGTTTTTTTTTTACCGTCCTGTTAGCGCAACGCTCCAGTGTGAAAGCCCTCGGGCTTTCATACTGGAGACATTGGAGCAGCTGTTTGAGGGTGGATTGCAGGCACTATTTTTAACGCTATAGCACCTGCAATACGCCCTCAGTGTGAAAGGGGTCTAACTGACAATTGCCTGGTCGTGTGACAGTGTAAACAAATACAATTTTTGTCACTTTTTTTGGCCACAAATGGAGCTTTCCTTCGGTGGTATTTGATCACCTCTGTGTTTATTTTTTGCACTATAAACAAAAAAGGGCCAACAATTTTGAAAAAAAACAAAACATTTTTTTTCTTTCCGCCATATAAATACATCCAATAAAACAAAAATTTAAAAAATCAAATTTCTTTATCAATTTAGGCCAATATGTATTCTGCTATGTGTTTTTATTAAAAAAAAAAATCCCAATAAGTGTATATTGATTGGTTTGCGCAAAAGTTATACCGTCTCCAAACTATGGGGGAGGTTTATGGATTTTTTTTTTAACTTTCCTTTTTTTTACTTTTCTTTTACTAGTAATGGTGGCAATCAGCGACTTATAGTGGGACTGCGATATTGGACAAAATCGGACACCGATATGTTTGACACTTTTTGAAGACCAGTGACTCTAATACAGTGATCAGTACTAAAAATATGCACTGTCATTGTACTAATGACACTGGCTCGGAAGGGGTTAACATCAGGAGCGATCAAGGGGTTAACTGTGTGGCCTAGCTAGTGTTTTAGTGTAGTGTGGGAGGTAGTTTTACTAGAAGGCATGGATTCATGTTTCTGCTTGGCAGGAACACAGGATCCATGCCTTTCTTACTAAACAGATAAGGATGAGCTCAGGCGTGTTTGCAATTCGCACATGCAGAGCCCCCCAGGAAGTCGGCACTGCACAGCGCTAATCACAGGCAGTGAGACATTTCTCGATCTCTGCAGCCGCAGATCAGGAAAATGTCTCACTGCTAGTGATTAGCGCTGTGCAGTGCCGACTATCTGGCGGGTTCTGCACGTGTGGGTTGTGAACATGCCTGAGCTCATCCTTACCGATAGAACTGCAATCTGCCTTGTTTACATAGACAGACTGCCGTTCTGCCTGTGTACCGATGATTAGTGGGTGCCTGGGGACATCGAGTCCGTGGGACCAGCTGATCGGCTCCCACTGTGTAGAATCGCAGGGGGAGCAAGCCGTAGTCGTGCCCACTACCCGGAAGTAAAGGATCACGTGTATATATACGTGATCCTGTGCATTGTGGCTGCCCTGTAGCAGTAAAACTGCTATAGGGTGGTCGGCAAGTGGTTAATATTGATCGATCACTCTAATGGCTAACCTAACAAATGGTTAAAGTGGAACTTCACTCTCTCAATCAACATTGACCATTTTGTATTCTCATGCTGCTAACATTAGTAAAATATATAGGAAAGAATATCATATTTTCTTGTTTTATACTTTTTTCTTTTTTTTTTTTCACTTCCTGGTTTCCAGGCCTAGGCAAATGATGTCATACTTCTCAGCAGTCTTCAGGAAGGGGTTTCTCAGCTAAGCACACCCTCCTGCCTGCATTCCTGAGCTAGGGGCAGATGAGTTCCAGGAAGTAAATGCTACATTAATCATCTGCCCATACTCAAGATGGCTACAGCCAGAAATGTTAGGGGGGTGACTTCTCAGAAAAATAAAGCACGAAGACTTGAATGGATGGGGAGGTTTGCTTTGAATATAAAAAATAAATGAAATAATGTTCAGATGCAGTGCAGTTCCGCTTTAAACACAATGGGGTGTGGCAGCTCACATACACATGGCACTGCATCGTTATGTCAAAGTTCTTAGAAAAGAAAGTTCTTTAAGATCTAAGTCATTAGCAGCTTTGGGGTTCGTGGTCTTCTTTTGGAAGCATGTAACAGATAATTACATATACTTGTGGTTGTATGACAGTGGAAGACTTTATATTTTGGGCCTGGAATAGCTTGTTATAGGAATGCTGGCATGTGTTTCACTAATTCTAACCATATATGGAAAACTTGTACTAATGTTCAATCGTTCTTTGAAACAAATACAGTACACTATATCAGTGTTTCTCAACTCCAGTCCTCAAGGCGCCCCAACAGGTCATGTTTTCAGGCTGTTCGTTATTTTGCACAGGTGATTTGATCCATTTCACTGCCTTAATAATTAACACTGCTGTTTCATCTGAGGAAAATCCTGAAAACATGACCTGTTGGGGCGCCTTGAGGACTGGAGTTGAGAAACACTGCACTATATACAGGCAGAGATCTATTCCGTCCCACGCAATATTTGTTATGTGGTTTTGGAGATTTCAGATCTTAGTTTAGTAATAATACAAGAAAAGGCTGTTGCAACGTCTTTACCAAATTAAAAAAGGAATTTTTGTCTTTTTAATGTTATCAGATATGAAAAATGAGATCATCTTAATGGAAATGATTTGGTCAGTGTCTGTTAATGTTTTCCAAATATTGTTTCTGCTTGTAGCGTCCAATTATGTGTGTACAAGGGTTTATATTTGTCATTACATATGGAGGCCCTGCTTTCTGGTTTTGTCTTGTTAGTCATTAAATCTTATTGCAAGTATTCCCGACAGGATCCTCCTGATTAAAGACCTTAGATTCTTTATAGGCTCTAATTATATCAAATGCCCACAAGTATTCTAATAGCCAGAGAATATATAATCTTGGTTTAAGGTCACATGAACTATAGTTTTCTATTTATGGCAAGGAAGCTCTGTTGATTCACAAGAAATTCGAATTTTACTGACGGGTCTATTTTAATATAACTGTTCATTATAAAGAATTACAATTTCATAAACATTTATTACCCACAAAGACATTAAACCTTTTTTGGGATACAGCACCATTTACTTTAGTTATATGTAATGGTGTGTATCCCATTACCTGCTTTATCTCCTCAGAGCCGACTGATACTGTCCAGAGAGGATATCTTTTCAGCACTGTAAGACCTCATACACACTATTAGATTTTCTGCAGATTTTTGTCTTCAGATTTACCAAAACCATATGAGGTCAAACCTTAAGGCCCCTTTCACACTGAGGCGCTTTGCAGGCGCTATTGCCTGCAAAGCACCCTTAAAAAGCCGCTACTTTGTATCCAGTGTGAAAGCATCTTTGAGGCGCGATAGGCGCGGTAAAAATACTGCTCCTATAGCGCCCCTGCTCATTGAAATCAATGGGGTAGCGCCTCCAAAACGCTGCAAAGAGGCGTTATTGCGGGCGTTTTTAACCCTTTTTTCGGCCGCTAGCGGGCGTGAAATTCACCCCGCTAGCGCCTGCAAATTATGGTAAAAACTACGGTATACCGCCAGCGCATCCAGCGCTTCAGTGAGAAAGTAGCCTTAGCCCCTATACACACTATTAGATTTGTTTCAGATTTTTGTCTTCAGATTTACCAAAACCATATAATCAGCGGTCAAACCTTAAGAGTTTCAATTTGTATGCAATCAGGTAGGCCCTTGCACTACATAGTTTTGGTAAATCTGAAGACAAAAATCTGCAGAAAATCTAATAGTGTGTATGGGGCTTTAAGGTCAGCAGCAGACACTGCTACTGAGAAGTTGTAGCACTCTTCTGCCCTTTCTTCCATTCCTATTGATCATATTAATACCAGGGGAGGCTGGTACTAAACATTTTTTGTGGGGGGTGGGGGCGGCAAACAAACCCCCCATGTCTGCACTCCCCTCTCCAGTGGTTAACGGTGCCGTGGCTTCCCCGGCTTTTCCCCCTGGCTAACCCGGTCTTCTTTAGATCCACCTCCTGTCCTGATTTGCTGGGAGGAGAAGCCAGAAACCAATGGCAAATATCGATTCGCTAGTATTAACCCCTTGCTTACTGGGCACATAAACCCCCTTCCTGCCCAGGCGAAATTTCAGCTTTCGGCACTGCGTCGCTTTGAATGACAATTGCGCGGTCGTGCGACGTGACTCCCAAACAAAATTGACGTCCTTTTTTCCCACAAATAGAGCTTTCTTTTGGTGGTATTTGATCACCTCTGCGGTTTTTATTTTTTGCGCTATAAACAAAAAAAGAGCGACGATTTTGAAAAGAAAACACTATTTATTACTTTTTGCTATAAATATCCAAATTTTTTTAAAAAACTTTTTTTTTTCTCAGTTTAGTCTGATACGTATTCTTCTACATATTTTTGGTCAAAAAAAATCGCAATAAGCATTTATTGATTGGTTTGCGCAAAAGTTACAGCGTCTACAAAATAGGGGATAGTTTTATAGCATTTTTATTAATATTTTTTTTCTTACTAGTAATGGCGGCGATCAGCAATTTTTATTGTGACTGCGACATTATGGCGGACACATCGGACACTTTTGACACCATTTTGGGACCATTGTCATTGATACAGCGATCAGTGCTATAAAAATGCACTGGTTACTGTAAAAATGACACTGGCAGGGAAGGGGTTAACACTAGGGGGCGAGGAAGGGTTTAAATGTGTGCCCTGGGAGTGATTATTACTGTGGGGGGAGGGGAGTGACTGGGGGAGGTGACCGATCTGTGTCCCTATGTACAAGGGACACGGCATCGGTCTCCTCTCCCTGACAGGACATGGATCTGTGTGTTTATCTGTCTGTGTACCGGCCGATCGCGGGTGCCTGGCGGACATCGCGGCCGCCAGGCACGCGCATCGGCATGTCAGTGACGCGCCGGCGGCGCTCGCGCGCCCCCCAGTGGCCGGAGGAGCCGAGGACGTCTATTGACGTCCTCCCGGATTTTAAGAGCCACCTTGAGCCTGTCATTCGTCTATGGCCGGGGCTCCAACAGGTAAAAAAAGGAAGCGTTCGGGGCTTAGGGCTCTGCGCCCCGAGCACGACCTTTTTCAAGCCAATTAGAGATTTAGGCTCTTATGTGCTTGGAAAAAAAAAAGACAGACCCCATAGAAAGCCAATAGTTTGGCGCCCTGCATGCAAACTAGGGGTGCTGCGATCCTTCTGGACCACCCGCCACGGATTAATACACTCAGGGTAGCAGTTGGATGACAGGATCTCCACCGCCCATTTACAGAACAATTCTCTATTGTGTGACAGTAGTAATATGAGCAATATGAATGGTGGAGAGGCCAGAAGGGGGTGGATGAGCGGTGCAGCTTTTCTCAGTAGCAGCGTCTTCTGTTAACTCTTCACTTCACCGAAAGACAGCTACACAGGTCAGTATCTGGCCGCTATGAGGCAGTGCAGGGACATTTTTTACCAAAACTAGCTGCCTGCAGGTAATAAATTACACACTATAACACCATTGAAAAACGAAACCTCTGCTTTAAATTCTTTGTAATAATATTGGCAGCATGTGAACATTTTGTAGTAAGCAATAGCCTGCTTGTCACAAATGTTGCTCAGATTAAGAGCCCTTTGCAGCCACCCCTCTTTAATAGCACACACACACACAACCATTCTGATGGGTACTTGTAAATAGGTAGGTTTCTGGCCATTTGTAGAACTGAGGCCTCGTACACACGACCGATTTTCTCGTCGTAAAAAACACGTCGTTTTTTTCGACGAGATTCTTGTTAAGCTTGTCGATTTTCTCGTCAAGCTTTCTATGCGTACACACTGTCATTTCCCAATTTCCTCGTGGTTCTCTGCGCTCACGTCCAGCACGTACGACGGCACTATAAAGGGGAAGATCTTTTTTCTTGGCGCCACCCCTTGGGCTGCTTTTGCTGATCTCGTGTTACCGCGTGTGAAGTAAAAGTTTGGGAAGAGACGATTCGCGCTTTTCAGTCTTCGTACTTTTCAGATCGTTTTCTGCCGTTCAGTTTGTGCTTGTGGGTTCGTATCTTGACTTTCAGGGCGTCTAGGCAGGTCGTATCTGTTTTACAGTGCGTTCTTGCCTGTTCGTTTCTGAATTTCAGTTCGTTATTCATAGGCCTTGCTGTTCTAAAGTGCGTTCTGTTCTGTACGTTCTGATTAGACGACCGTTTCCTAGCCATGTCGCCTGGACGTTCTCGTCGTCGAGTTCGTGCTGTGCGTGCGCTTGGTGTTGGTCTGCTTGTTTTGGACCAAGACCAGTCCATGAATGGTGTGAGGAGGAGTTCATGGACCAAGAATTGGTTGCTCCAGCGGGACCAATTCTGCCACATGCCTCTGCTGCGGGAGATCGTCGAGAATAATGCTGAGGACTACAGGAATTTTCTGAGGATGTCTGACCCCGTTTTTCAGGAACTGTTGGCTTTGGTGTCCCCCTATATTACCAGGAAGGACACCGTTATGCGGGAAGCCATCAGTGCTGAGCAGAGGCTCATCGCCACGTTGCGTTACCTGGCGACAGGGAGAAGTCTTCAGGACTTGAAGTTCACCACAGGCATCTCCCCCCAGGCTCTGGGCCTCATAATCCCAGACACCTGTTCTGCTATTATACAAGTCCTGCAGGAGGACTATATTAGGGTAAGTTTTCTCCCTTCACATCACATTTTATGTATTACATGTATGCTAATGTATTGTATTTCTTTCATCCTTTCCTAATTACCATGATTGTAATATGCTGAGAATGTCCCCTTTGTCCCCATGCATGCTGGAAGTTTTTAAATGCCCCTTTTTTATCCTCCCTAAATATTTCCCCTCACTAACTTTTCCAGCAGGGGCGCCTGTTGCTCCAAATGTTGGGGGGTTACAACCCCAATTTCGGAAATAAACTTCCTCCTTTTTTGCTCTGTTGCCTAATAAACGCCCCCAGTTGTCCCCTCCAATGCAGCCATTTAGTCCCCTCTATTGCAGCCAGTTTCCCCCCAGCCCTGCACTTACCTTCTTGTGGTCAGCGCCATCCTTCTTCTGTCCTTGATGTCTTCTCCTTCCCTTCATGTTGCATCAGCCAATCATGTTACCATTAAACAGACTTGGTGAACATGATTGCCAGAGCTGCCTGTCAGTGTTTACACAAGGAATGCCCCCTCCTTGCGTCCCCGATTTTTCTTTGAGGAAGCCAATTACATCCCTCAGGTTGTAATTTGCAAGACTTTTTTAATACCTGTTTCTGCTCTGCAATTTTAACCCCCTAAATGACGCAATTAATCATATGTCGGTCGCTTTACAAGAGGCCATCCACCTGAATAGTGTGCGGCATAGACAATACATAGGTTCATGCAACGCATGAACCTATGTATTGTTCTGAGTGATGGGCACAGGAGAGAGGGGACAGTGCTCCAGCGCCCACTCTGGACGCACCGCCACTGCAATGCTATCCTGTGGCCAAACACATCTCCCCCCCCCAAAATAATTTAGTAATGGCCCATCAGAGGGGGTGATGAATATGATAAATGAGCCTTCCATTATACTTTTTTTACACACCTTAATAAACGTATAATTAGATTGATGTTGGTCTCTAATTTTTTGGTCTTGAATTTGCTTGTAATGTATGCCTTTGTTTTTCTAATATTATTTCATCTTGTTTCACTCCACAGCTTCCTTCAACGCCACAGGAATGGCAGACTGTGGCATCAGAGTTTGCCACGCGGTGGGACTTCCCCAACTGCGGTGGTGCCATAGACGGGAAGCACGTCCGCATCGTGCCGCCACCCCGTTCTGGATCCTACTACTACAACTACAAGGGGTTTCATAGCATTGTGCTGATGGCGGTGGTGTCAGCACGGTATGAATTCCTCTATGTTGATGTAGGGAAGAATGGCCGGATGTCCGATGGGGGATCCTTCATCCAGACGGAGTTTGCCCTCCGTCTCCAGAGTGACGACCTTGCATTGCCACCGGATGCAGGGAATATTGAAGGACTCCCCTTTGTTTTCTTGGCTGATGAAGCCTTCGGACTCGGACGGCATCTTATGAGGCCATTTCCACAGAGGACCCTGACCCCAGAGAAGAGTGTGTTCAATTACCGGCTGGCCAGGGCCCGAAGAGTCGTTGAAAATGCCTTCGGCATAATGGCCAGCCGGTTCCGCCTTTTTATGACTTCCATCCACTTGGCGGACTACAAAATAAACTATGTAGTGTTATGCTGCTGTGTGCTACACAATTTTCTTTGCCGCAAATCTAATTCATATATGGCCTCAGTTTTGCCAGAGGCTGGACTTTCCCCTGCAAATCCCCTTCCGGGCCTGGAATCTGCCCGTCTTGGCTTGCCCCCCCAAAATGCCCGTGTGGTTCGGGACAAATACATGGAGTATTTCACGGGTAGGGGGGCAATTCCTATGCCAGCCTATGTCTAAGTATCCCAATAAAAATCTTGTTTAAACCTTTAATTATTTGTTCTTTCCTGTCTCCTAGTTTGTCTTTGTGCATTTGTAGTGGCAAGTGTATTTTACTTTAGTAAATAACAACCAATTTCACTATGTTACCTTACAAAAGAACCAAATAAGCTTAGAGTGTATTATAAAAAGAAGCTACACGTTGTTTGTGGTCAAATATTTTACTCTCTGCACATTTTTTTTTGTTTTACTTTGGGGTTGGCCTGACCACAACCCGTCAAATTTTGGCTTATGAAAATACAAAAATACCACTTGCATTTCTAAAATGACAACATTGGATACCTCTGAGCAATCTGAGACATTCAGTTACACAAACTATGTCTCTATGTGCCCGTCCTAATATGGGGTCCTGCCACCCCTTGCCCAGCCAAAAATTCAATATGCACACATTTTTACTTTTTTGCAAATAGGAAGTTTACAATCCTGATCCCTATTGTCAACATGTGCTATCTGCCATCAGGGGTGATCAATGGATGTGTTTTGGGGGTGCATCCCCTTCCTCAGTTCACCGACTTTTGATACGAGGAAGGGGTTGCACCCACAAAAGACGTACATGGATATCCCCTGATGGCAGATAGCACATGTTCACACACTGTGTGCATATTCAATTTTTGGCTGCTTTGTTACTCAAAAAATTAGTAAAAATATAAAAACAAACATGTAAAAACAAATGTGTTTGGATGGCTTATTGAATTCTCCCCAAAACATCGAGAATGTCTTTAAATGTTTGTTCCATCACATGGATTCTTTGTTTAATTAGGTCCAGTTCCGTGCTACATTCCATCACTTGCTGGATGAGGCGGAGGGCACTGTCAGCAGAGAACGGTGTGCTATCCTTCACAACATTTCCATCCCCTAAAAACCATAAAAAAAAATTAATAAAACTCTGCAGGCCTACCTCGCTTACCTTAAGCTGTGGTGTCAGATACTGACCTGTTGTGGTGACCAGATCCACAACGTCATCCACCTCTCCTTCCTGCACTTCTCCTTCCTCCACCTCAACTTCCTGCACATCTTTCGGTTGTGGATCTTTGGGAGTTTGGGGTTGCTTGGAAGTTGTGGGGTGCATGTGCTCCCTGGAGTGTCCTCCTCCCAGTCTTCTCTCCCCTATGAGAATAAAACCAAAGGTCTATTTATCACACTGTAAAAATCTCATTTTTAAACTTAAAACAGGCTAAATTGTTTGGAAGTGGGGTACAAGTGTGTGTTTGTGCGGAATTTAAAGAAAAATGCATTCTTTATGACCCCAAATATGTTTATTATTCACATTTGGATGTAATTTTTTGGACATGGAGGCACCACAAATAAACTCTGATGCACCTGTGTGGGACACCCAAAAAAGGCGGGTCTGGTGGCCCACACTATAGTGCTCCAAAGTACAGATGTGGAAGCAGCTGCTGAGTGTCCTCTCCTTTACACTGATTAAAGTTTGCATTTCATTCTCCTTACAAACACATCATCTAGACTTAAAAATTATCCACAATACTTGGTCAAAAATGGCAGATGTCTAATTACTTTTGGGGGTCTTAAATAAGCCAAAACCGCGGATAGTGGCCGAACGAAGTGTCGGTAACGTAACGAACGATTACTGTGCCCAACCTAGTTCAAAATAATACATTTTGGAAGGGAGTCCAATATGCTTTAAAAAAAAAAAAAGTCAGTTTCTAAAAAGATTAATAGCAGAAAGGTCGTCATTTTACTTACTTTTAGCGAGCATCCTCTTTATGCTCCTCAACTGGTCTGGCTCCCTCAGTTTGAGGTCTGACCACCTCTTTCTGAGCTGCTCATTTGAGCGTTTCACCCCGAACTTCGCCCTCAGACTCTTCACAACTTTAGTGAGGATTTTGGCCTTCCTTCTATTTGGTTTGCTATACGGCCCATGCTTGGCATCATAATCAGCCTTGACCAAGATGTCCACCATCTCCGCCATCTCCGCCAAAGACATATTCGATGCCTTGAATCTCCTCCTTGATCGTGACGTGTCCTCGGTCTCCGGGCTTGTCTCCTCGCTAGTTGCGGAATTATCAGACACCTGCTGTAACTCCGCCATATCTGTCTGCGCGCCGAAAGAGAAGGGGCGGGGAAAAGATGTTAGTTAGAACGTCATGGGCGGGCGACGTGTGCGGAGCGACGTGTTCGAATTTGGACGCATGCGTGGTGTGTATATAGCAAACACACATGTGACTATAGTACGTTCGGTGTGCGGAGAGAGGAGTTCAAGTGACGGACGTGCGAACGAAGGTATGTGATTTTGTGAGACTTGTTAAAATTGTTGGCCTATACTGTCTTGAGATTGTTGGAGGATATATATGGTGACTAGGATGTGAAGGAGGTTAGACTGTTTGCCTCACATTATTTAAATATAATTTATTTTACTTGCAGATACAATATGAATGTATTTATTAGCGACAAAGAGTTCCTGGCGGAATTTATTGACCGGGTAAGGGAGCTGCCGGCTCTGTGGGAGACCAAAAACCCCATCCATAAAAAAAAGGGGTGAGAAAAGCAGCGCTGGAGAAGCTGCTCCCATTTGTGCATACCAAGGTGCCCACAGCCACAGCAAAACAAGTGGACACTAAAATTGGGAGCTTGAGAGGTACCTACAGGACTGAACGCTCTAAGGTGCTGGCTTCTCAGAGGTCAGGAGCAGCAGCAGATGATGTTTATGTCCCGGTTTTGTGGTACTACAGCAGGATGTCCTTCCTGGATGACCACATTGAGCCAAGGCCATCACTCTCCACTCTTCCCCCCAGACTTCCCTGCAGCCAACCTGAGCCTTCTCTGGAGCAAGAGGAGGCAGCCATCCTGGATGATCCTGATTTGGCCATCTGGAGCCAGGTATAGTATTAACTGAAAATGTAGTGGGATAAAATTAATGTTTCCCAAATATGTCAGGATAAGAAACATACATTATTTTGTATTCAACAAGTGAAATCATGATCTGTAGACATTATTCTGCACTTAATTGTGTGGTAAATAGTCAAGCTGATGTAGTGGTAAATTTAAAGCAAGGATTTATGCATTTACATTCTAATTGCTTCCATCAGGATTACAAAGTTTGATGCAAAGATTAAACCAACATATTAAACTATGTTTCTTTTTCATACACAGGATGAAATCAGCCAGGAGGAGGGTCTGGAAACTGTCAGGCAGGAGGAGGAAGGGCCCAGTGGCAGCCAGGAGGTGGCAGGGCCCAGTGGCAGCCAGGAGGTGGCAGGGCCCAGTGGCAGCCAGGAGGTGGCAGGGCCCAGTGGCAGACAGGAGGTGGCAGGGCCCAGTGGCAGACAGGAGGTGGCAGGGCAAAGGAGAAGCACCAGATCCCAGGTGCCTCCCATCAGGCTTCACAAAAGAGGCAGGAGGGACAGGACCACCAGTGAGGCAGCAATGGCCCTTATTAAAGAGGCCCATGCCACCCTCAAGGAGCCCACATCCCCTGAAGAGGCCATTGCCGGCCTAGTGGAGGCTAAGTTCAAGGTGATGAGCATGGAGCAACGCCTCCTATGCGAACCCCTGCTCATCACCTTGCTCAACAAGGGGCTGATGGAGCAAATTACCCCCAATACCGCCATATGTGAGGTGGCCCAACTGACCCAACCTCAACCTCCACCTCCACCTTCCTCTTCTGCCCCACCCCCTTCTGCTACCCCTGCACCTTCTGCCCCACCCCCTTCTGCTACACCTCCACCTTCTTCTTCTGCCCCACCCCCTTCTGCTACACCTCCACCTTCTGCCCCACCCCCTTCTGCTACACCTCCACCTTCTGCCCCACCCCCTTCTGCTACACCTCCACCTTCTTCTTCTGCCCCACCCCCTTCTGCTACACCTCCACCTCCTCCTCCTGACAGGAGTACCCCTCCAGTGGGCCAGCCTCCAGCTAAACGAAGAAGGAAGGCTTCAGTAAAGGCTGCAGGGAAGGTTGCCAGGAAGAAGAGGAAGTGATGGCCTTGCTTCATTGTGGTCGCACTGGTCGGACAGAAAGCAGCCTGTTGTAGTACCACACACTTGGGACATATATATCACCTGCTGCTGTTCCTGACCTCTGGGAGGCCAGCATCAGATTGTGTTCTGAAATGTGGGCCTTCTCAAGCTCCCAATTTTAGTGTCCACACAGGGTTGCTGTGTGCTCTGGGGTCCCTGGGATGCACAAATGGCAGCAGCTTCTCCAGCGCTGCCTTCTCTTTATTTAATTTATAAACATGAATAAATGTGTTTTTTGTTTAAGTTCATACTTGACTATGTGTATTTTTAAATAAAAAAAAACAAGCTTTGGAGTAAGCAGATACATTTGACTGACAATAAAAGGCACAGATATCACCCCCCCAAAAGAATAACTAAATCTGATTAGCTCAAAAACATGGTGTGAAATTTTAAAAATATAGATTAGAAAATTAAATGGGAGATCGCTATCAAAACATTGAGAAATTATAATTAACATCATTTTGAAAAATCTAACCATTTAAATTATTCCTAAAAACTTGCACGATATAATACACATAAATCTTATAAAGAGCAGCATGAAAAAGGTTAAAAATAAGGCATAACTCTGTGTGAATATCAGCAGCAAAAGAAGGTCTCTCGTTTTGATTAATGTAACATTCTAACGAAGAATTCAATGCAGAACATTTAAACGATGAAATATTTATGAGCGTGACGAATGTGCTCTCTCCATTATGAAGGCTTGTTTTACCAGAAGATGCGCTCCCGTCTCATAGTTGCTTGTGAGCATGCGCACTTTTGGAAGAGTCGTAAAAGCATACACACGAACCATTTTCTCGTCACAAAACAGGCCGACGAGAAACACGACGAGGAAATCTGGACTCCTGACGAGAAAATAGAGAGCAGGTTCTCTATTTTCTCGTCGAGATTCTCGTCAAGTTTCTCGTCGTAAAACCATACACACGAACGTTTTTCTAGACAAAAAAACTCTCGCGGCACTTTTCTTGACTGTTTACGACGAGAAAATCGGTCGTGTGTACGAGGCCTGACAAGTGATTTTCTACCCTTGCTTTGCATTCAACCTGACACACATTTGAAGCTTGCATGTAACTCAGGCACTAACATAATAGCCAAGCTTTTTGCTCCTAGATTACATTGACTCCCAATCTTATGGGAGCACAGTAGCAAATACCAATATGAGATTCATGTGCAGAATAAGTGAAATCAAAGTCTGCTGGGAGATCCTTTAGCTAGTTATGAAGTTTCCCTTAAGCCATGCAAAGGCCTTTAGGGACCGCTGAATAACTAGTATGTGTGCTTCAGGTAACCGCTTCCAATTTATGGCTTTTTTCCTTTCATTTTTAGTTATTTTAAAGTGATATTAAATCCAAAAGCAAACATTTATTATATTGCAGTTTACCAATGTGGTGGCTGCATTCATTTATTTATAGGCTTTCTTTCTTTTATTTTCATCTGGTGGTCCAGTCACTAAGTCAGTTGTTTTTCAAAAGAACAAGTTTTCCTGCAAATGTATCAGTTAAGAGTGTTGAGACAAACCGTTTACCACTGACAGGGGTGCTTACAAGGATCAATTTTTATTTATTTATGTAAGACCTTTTTCCCGAAAGGAAAAAAAAAAAACTGTTGCTGTAAGTAACTGCGGGGTGAGCTGGAGTTTAGCTTCAATATCTAAATTCATTAGTGCATTTGATGCTGCCCCCCCCCCCCCCAGACTGACAATGCTACTCTCCAAATTTGCTCCCTGTGCTCCTTCATCCAGAGTGTAGGCAGTCTCATACAGAAGGTGTGTTACTGGCCGGATTGCCCGGGGGAAAAAAAGAAAACGAATGCAGCCACCACATCTAAGGATTGGTAAGCCACAATATATTACATCTTTAGGTTTTGGGTTTAATACCGCTTTAACATCTATTGTTCAATCATTTAGCAATTCTCTTTTTAATAAAAAAAAAAAAGAGAGAGATCTTTCTACCATAAAAGTTTGCTGAAACCAAAAAATGGCACAATATATAAGGCCCCTTTCACACTTATACGACTTGTCCCACGATTTGTGATTTCAAAGTAGCATGACAAGTCGTTTCAATGATTTCCAATGACAGCCATTCATATTAGTCCGACTTCAAGCCGTTCCGACTTCAAAGTAGTCCCTGTACTACTTTGGTCTGATTTTGATGCCACTTACACAGGCATTCCCTGAGATCGCGGTAAAATTGCGGCAAAATCGCGGCTGCGAAATCGCGGTAAAATCACGTGACTTTGAAGTCGCAGTAGTGTGAAAAGGGTGTTATAGTGAAGCAATTTTTGATTTCATTGTGCCTACCTCCCCAATAGATGATATGCCCTATCTATTTATGTACTGTAGCAAATCTAAATTCAAGAGTTCTTTATGAGCATGATGGCCCGTACACACAATCCGAAAAGCGTACGGAAAAATACTGCTTTCGAAGCGATCGTAGATAATCGGATCGTTAGTACAGAGCTTTCAAGAGCCGATCACGACAGCTCATCCGATTTTTATCTGATCTGACAAGCAGGAAAATTATTCTTGTATGATACCAGATTGTACGATTTTCGTTTAATCAGTACAGTTGTCGTTCGAAAATACAATACAAATACACTACAACACATGAGATCAATTCCGATTTTTTTTATTCTGTCGTACGAGAATTTTCGTAACTTTAGTAAGCTCTTCGTGTTCGATATATGACTAGCATGCAAAAAGAAAACAGACGGTCTGTCGTCCGATTTTTCGGATCGTGTGAATGGGGCATTACTTACTGCATAATTCAACAAGATGGAGACCAAGGAAAATGCTGTTTTTTTTGTTTCTTTTTTGGTTTTTTTTATTTTCCTTGCATGTGATTGGATATATTTTTTGCAAAGTGAAGCTTTCTTTCATTTTCTAAGCAAGTCTTTCTACATGTTTTTTTATACCATATGGGCATTGCGCCACTACCGGCTAGCATTGTTGTATAGGGGGCCATGAGCGGTTGATAAGAGTTTAAATTCAGAAACTTGCACTGATTTAATAAAATACATTTGATGATGTACTCTAAATGAATGCGGAGCTGCGTTAATATGTGTCTGTTATAGCTGCCTGGAGTTAATTTTTAATATGTAAATGAGTTGTAGGACATTCAGGCATAATCTGACAAACCCACCAGGCAAACTAGCTTTCAAGCCTACAAGTTTATGTAGATGGATCATGCAATTGGCGTTGTTAGTGTCATTACAACTTTTCTATTTTAATCCTCTTGGTAGATATTAAAATTGCCTATTAATTATGAAATCCATATCATGTGGGGTTTTTTACGGAAGGAATATGGAATCAGAGAAGCAAACCTCAGACTTAAGCTAATGAATATGTATAAGCATGCGCACTGATTTTTATCATATTTATCTGTTAGCCTTTTTTTGGGTCGAAAATTAAAAGCAAATACTGTATGTCTCATAAAAAGCATGAATATTCACTGGAACTTTCTTTTATGGAGCGTACTTGAAGTGAAAATTAATTAGAAGGATTAAGCAAAATGCATCTACACACTTGAGATAGTGCTCAGTAATGGGTTCAGCATCATGGTAAGCTGACCAGTATAAAAAGATTTATCGCAGGACTTTGATGGGGGAAAGCATTGCCTTCCCATGTTGGCAAAATTAAAGCAGAAAGGGACTGAGGTGCCTGCAACATTCGCCATCCGCAAGGCAAAATGTCAGCACCTTTTCTTATTAGCATAGCTACTGAATGATAAAAATCATAACTAATAAAATTTTTAAGAGGTCTATTTATATATAAAAAGATTAGTTGTGCAATTCACCCAGAGCATGTTTGCATGGCATTAATTTTCAATGCACAGATTGGGAAATTTTGTTTTGAATTTGAATGTGATGGGCAACTCCTATTTTTGTTTTTTATTGGAATTTCTCGTTCTGGTGTATAGTATATGGATGCTAAAAATTAAGGCCTCTTTCATGCGGAGCACATCTAACTGCACAGGGTAGATCTCTGCATATTAGTGCGCTCATGAGGCACAGGTGCAGCACCCAGCCCTGCTGTCAAAGTCTGTGGTAGGCTGCAGCTGAACCAGGGTCTTCTTAATGCATAGGCACACCTGAGCACTGGCCTAGGGCCCCAGGCGCATGGGGGCCCCATGATCAAGGCCAGGACCAGGTGGGTCCTGGGCGCTGTGTTGGCGGAGGATGCACTGGCGATTTGGCTATTCGTGCCACTCCTCGGTGATGGAAGTAATTGCAATGCCACTCCTGTCAGAAGGATCAGTGTCTGGCTTCTGCTGGAGAGAGACGATTCAGCTTTCTCCTCCCTCCTGCAGGGGGCGGAAGAGAGCTGGCACTGAGACTAATAACTTACATCAGTCTCGGCATGGGAGAGAAAGGAGGAGCTGCCTTCACTGCAGGTGGAAACAGCATTTGTGATCTGTGAGTTGTATGGAGGCACTGTGATGGGGATACCAGATGTATGTGGACACTGTGATGGAGACACCAGATGTATGGGGACACCTGATGGATGGGAATGCTGTGATGGGGCATCTGATTTATGGGGACACTGTAATGGGGGACACCTGATGTATGGGGGTACTGCGATGGGGAAACCCAATGTATGGGGCACTGCGATGGGGAAACCCAATGTATGGGGCACTGCGATGGGGACACCTTATACAGGCTTATACAGGCTGGTGGGAGCTCAAGTGCATTACTTTGCCCAGGGGCCCATGATGCTGTTAGGATGGCACTGGGCTGTACAGGTCTAAACACTGTAACGAGTGGTACTCCCTGCACCTGTGTCTCCCGGGCACACAAAAACACTAGACTGCACACTGTGCAGCAAGATGCCCCTGTGTGTAAGAGGCCTAATTGTGAAGGGAAAATCTTGTTTGTTGGAATTTCTCCATTACCTCGTACATGGCCGCTGATGGGCAAATCTTGCTTGAAAATGATACGTACATTTTCACAAAACTATTGACTTTTAAATTATGGCATTTGGATTTACCATCACTTGGAAACAAGATTCACCCATCAACAGTTACATAAAAAAGGAAATAGGTAAATCTTGTTATTGAAATCTCTCTATCTGTTGCATTACAAGTAGGGTGAATCATTCACTACATGTTCGTTTTGTAAAGTTCTGGGCTGGGACAATTAAACTTATTAGTCATTGAGACATGGTTAAATTTGGTCACATCGACCATAGAGATGATTGAGAATGCGTTGAGAGAAAGGAGAATATATACGAGATGAACGATATATGCATTGCAGGAGAACTTAAAAGGATATTAAGCGTTAGGGAGGGCAGAGGGTAGATAGAAGAAGTGAGTATAAAGAGTGGGTGGTGGGTAAAAGACCCAGACTGTCATGTGGTAAGAAGGGTCTCCTTATTTGGAAATGTAGTGATATAAAAAACAGTTGTGGTGGTAGGTAAGTAGTTGTACATGGATAAGAGATTTGTAGGTATTTGATGATTTGAATAGGATCCAAGTGGTTCAAGTCTGTTGGAAGAAAACGGTAGAGTCTGTGGCTCTAGCTTCCTCCATTCTATAGATCAGATCCACTTTATGAAACTACACTTGTATAGTTGGTGAAGTCAAAGACTTCGATATATTGTGAAAGAAGTTTTGAATTGTTTCATAGAGACATTAGAACTATGTAGTAGAAAAGGTAGAAATCTAAGTTTGCTCCTGTAATATCAAGTTTTTTTAATGTCCAATATAAAGCGCTACGCAGAGAGTCCCAGTAAACAATATTTTTTTGTTATTTTTTATAAATCTTTAAAACCTTTTAAACGGAGCATGTGTGACACTATTGGGTTGATTTACTATAACGGGAGAGCGCAAAATCTGGTGCAGCTGTACATGGTAGCCAATCAGCTTCTGACTTCAGCTTGTTCAAGTAAGCTTTGACAAAAACTGGAAGCTGATTGGTTGCAGTGGTTGTAAAGTCGGAAGGTTTTTTTATTCTAATGCATTCTATGCGTTAAGATAAAAAAAAAAACTTTCTGCGTGCAGCAGCCGCCCTAGCACCCCCTAATACTTGCCTGAGCCCCACCTGTCTCCAGCGATGTCCACAAGTTCCTCGCCCACCTGGGACTCTCCTCCTGATTGGCTGAGACACAGCAGCGGCGCCATTGGCTCCTGCTGCTGTCAATCAGGGGAGAGGGAGCGGGGCTGAACCTGGGCTCCTTGTTGGAATAGACACAGAGAGCTGTGACTCAGCTGAGGTGCTCTTGATGTGGGGGCATTCAACAGGCGGAACGGGCCAGGAGAGCTGAAGATGGACCTGAGAAGAGGAGGATTCTGGCTTCTCTGTGCAAATCCACTACACAGGGCAGGTAAGTACAATATGTTTATTTTTGGAGGAAAAAAACAAAACAAGACTTTACAATCACTTTAACCGCTTCAGCCCCTGAAGATTTTACCCCCTTCCTGACCAGAGCACTTTTGACAATTTGGCACTGTGTCGCTTTAACTGATCGCACAGTCAAATTTTTCACATTCTAGTATGCATTGCAGATCATTAAAAAAATTCAAACCTGGACCTCATAGGAATTCACATGTTCAGGTGAAAGCGATCCTAAAGCCTACTTTTTTTTTTAAATGAAATGTTATGGGTTTTTTTTAAACATGTATTCTCTGTTGTCACACAGGAAGTGACTCACAACAGGAAGTACAATTACCCTGTAGGGCACTGGTGTGCTTTCTCCTGATCCCTCTGGCTCATAGCTCTTCAGGTGCTGGCCTTTGCATAACTGTTGTGATATGGAGCGATCCTTACCGTCAGCCATGACACCATCGCCTTCAGCCTAGAGAGGGAATCGATCAGATCTTTCGTGTATACCACCCATGTGTATGTAGACTCTTAGAATTTGGAGTCTAGGTTTCTGGTAAGGAAGCATTTTATGTGATCTACGGTGGAGGTGCACTTGGGTGATAGGTTCCCACTAATTACCTGCTCACCTATATTGGACACTTACCTGTAGACTTTGTTCACAATCACCATTTCTTCTTTGGAGAACAACATGAGCTGTTTTTATATATGGAAACTTTCTTTATGATCCTTATAATTTGCATCACCTTGATTGTTTGTTTAGCACAGCAATTTATTATTTATCCTCTGTTATTGCTCGAACTGTGAAGCTTTCAATATTTTTATTCAAAGATATATTAGTAACAAAATTTATACAAAAGGCTCACATAAGTAATCAACATTTGAAAAGAACATGGGGGGAGGAACCAAGTCAACAGAAAGGGAGCAAAGGGAAACAGGTAGGGAGGTTCATAAAACTGAGATCACTGTTATGTATTACCATTATAGTAACAAAACGTTAATTAAAGACATGAACCCAGAACCTTTTTGTAATATAGATTATCAATCAAAGATAATGGGGAACATTACAGAACCCAAGTTACTAGAGGCGGGAGAGTATCAGTGGTTATTAGGGGATGACACACCCCCCAAATCCCCCATCTGTCAAAGGGGGAGTTGGTGGCGTGAAATCCCATAGTGCCTAAACATTTTCATTATTTGTGAACCTCAAGGGTGACCCTGAGACTTGTAAACTTCCCAGGCCCCTAAGCGGATCTCCTGAGATGGTATGAACTGTGACCCGTTAATGCTGGCAGACTTCAGGTATGTGGGTGTGCCCGCTGGAACCTATGAAGTTTGTGTACTCTCCTGTTGAGCGAGAAAGACAGAGCCAAAGCCACTCCTTTCCTCTGTAGTAGAGCTGCAGAATTCTGGATAAAATGAGAGTCACGATTTTTTGCTTGGAATAAAGATCACGATTCACGGCGTAACATCATCTTTCACATTTATTAAAAAAAATAATTGGGCTAACTTTTTACTGTTTAGTTTTTTTGTAATTCATTGAAGTGTATTTTTTCCCAAAAAGTTGCCTTTATAAGACTTTTTGAAAAAATATGGCAATGGCCATTTTAATCTTTGGATCTCTGCTAAAAAAATTATATATATATATATATATATATATATATATATATATATATATATATATATATATATATATATATATTGATTGGGGGTTCTAAGTAATTTTCTAGCAAACAATACTGATTTTAACTTGTAAGCAACAAGTGTCAGAAAAAGGCTTAGGCTTCATGTACACTGCTGCTGGTAAACGGACGTTTAGGAGCAGTTGGGCGTTTTTTTTTCAGCTGCTCCTGAACTCTTCTCTGTGATCTGATCTTATCAGTACGTGTACGCTGGGTCGTTTATAGTCCTTTCTAGGCAGTTGAGTTTAGAAGCATTTTTTGGAAAGCAAAAAATCCATTCAGGACAGATGTTCAGAGGCATTTGAAATGCCAAATGCCTGTAACCGATTGTAAACGCGGTAAGTTCGGGGGCACGGGGGCGGAGTTCGGCGCCAAATTCAAAAAGCGAAAAACACAGTATAGATACAGTATACTGTAATCTTACAGATTACAGTACTGTATAAAATAATTACACACCTCCTTTGTCCCTAGTGGTCTGCCCAGTGTCCTGCATGCACTTTTATATTATAAAAACTGTTCTTTCTGCCTGGAAACTGGAAATTGTCCATAGCAACCAAAAAGTGTCCCTTTATGTCAAAAGTGGAAATTCTGTATCGTGGAAATTCTGGATTGAGATCGTGAGAGGGGGTTGAATGGAGATCGCAATTTTTTTTAACGATTAATTGTGCAGCTCTTCTCTGTAGTGGAGACTGACAGCAGCTCCAGAGGCAGCATGACTTTGGCCTCTTACTCTGATGCTGGGGATGACTGCATGTGAGAATTTAGTTCTAAGCAAAAGCAATCACAATCTGAAGTCTCTAGCTGTGACTCCATAGGCTCCAGCAGGCACAGGGGGGCACCCCACATACCTGAAGTTCACCAGTGTGACCAGGGCACAGTTACCTGAGAAAGACTGAGCAAGAACAGACCATACATTTTTTTTAAAGAATAGCAAGAGCATATAAATCTCATAAAAAAATAAATAAAAAAAAATCCTTCCACATCCTGCTGATATTTGAAATTCTGTTGAGGTCAGGGGAGGGCTGGGCCAGGGGGCAGGGTAGCAATTGCCTCCCAGGCCGCCCTAAGTTATGGTCAAAATGGCCGGCAGCTGCTGCCCGCTACCATTTTCTTTTTTATTCTGGTCTAGGAAGTCGGGCCGGGGGCACGGCCGTGGCGGCCGACCACTAGCTGTTGCATTCCGGGAGTTGTAGTCCGCGCTCAAGCTTCCGGTGGGTGGAAAACACAGCAGCGCAGATGAAACTACAACTCCCCGGGACCGGATTCTTGGAAGCAGGCAGAGGCAAGGCATGCCAGGGAGTCGGGATGCAGGGCTGGGCGCTGGCTGCAACTTGACCCCAGGATCAGGAGCGTTACCCCCCCAGGAGACCGTGGCGTGCAAGGACCTGCTGAGCTGAGATCGCTGAGGTGAGAGACCCTGACACCCCTAGCTGACCCCCCATCTCCCCCACCATACACCCCATGTAACCTGCCCCAGTGATCAGGCTGCATTGATGGGCACTTGAGTTGGCTTCACTGATGGGCACTGGTGAGGCTGGATTGAAAAACCAGGTGGGCCATGGATGGTGAGCTGATTCGGCGGTTCAGTGGGCCACTTGACTGGACTTGCCCCCCCAGGCCTAAGGCTACCAGCCCTCCCCTGGTTGAGGTAGTATTTAAAAAATAAAATAATGAATAGCCCCATTGGGTACCTAGTAAACTGCCACTAGGCACCCAACTGGGCTATTCGTTTTCTATTTGACCCCAGCAGAATTTCAAATATCAGCAGGATGTGGATGTTTGTTTTTTGATGCCTTCTGATTGAATTATTCTGCTGATATTTGAAATTGCATTGGGGTAGTATTTATAAAATAACGAATAGCCCCATTGGGTGCCTAGTGGCAGTTTGTCAGCCATCACTGAATGAGAGAAGCAGTTTTAGAGTATAAGGCAGAATACATTTTTACATTTGCCAGGCATAGATCTTAGATAGTCAAACATCTAAATATAGAGATTGGGAATAATGTGGGTCATATAAGCTTTGAGCCATTCATTTAATTGATTTTTGTGTTGTCTTCCATGTTTCAAAAATGATTTGCATACAATCGTATTCATAGAAATGGCACACAGCAATGATGGAGAGCCTGCAGTGGTTAATGGTGGATCCTGATAAAAAGCAGGACTGCATTATACAGGCCTAATTATCTCCCCAGAGCTCCGTGGCCTCTGCTGCTCACTGGCCTATTTCCCTCTTAATGGCACATCCACTGCCCTGCATTATTTCCCTGCCTGTCTAGGACCGGTGGGAGTGCTTTGTCACTGGCTTTCTCAAGTAGTTCCCTTTTTTCTATTTGCAAAAAAAAAAAAAACAACAAATAAATAAAACAAAGCTGCTTGCTGAAATTAAATGGAAACGGAAAAGAAAACATATTTAGAGAGGCAAATAACAAATGGTGTAAGTTTGCATGTATAATATATGCATTTAATAACTTTGTCTGAGCCTTGCATATCTTATGAAAGATGCGTTTTGAAAATGTATACTTGTTCTTTTTAGTATTGTATCGAATGTTTCTATTTTATGTAAAGAATTGGCTGATTATCTGTACTGGTAGTAGAGATGAGCTTGGTTGTCCCTCTATGGGACAGGAATGACCTGGTTCGCAGCTCATTGGGATAAAAAAAAATTGGCACAAGTTCAGAGTTCAACTAGAGATGAGTTTGAAGGACACCCAAGCTCATTTCTAATTGGCAGATGTTAAATGGCTGGGTCTGGAAGAGCGTCCTTAAAATCCTACGGATTGGGCACCTAAGTTTATTTTTCGGACACCAAAGGGCAGTAGATCGCTGTTGCGCTTCCTAAGTGCTCCCTTTCGTTGGGGAGGTGCCAATGATAGTGACGGAGGTTTGGATCTGGGTTTGTTCCCTCCCTCCGCAAAACGAGTTGAAATCGAGGGTAGGTTACGATCTCACTGTCATGGCCACCGAAACTAAAGCGAGGCGTGGATGCGTCTCATATGTATAAATAGAGAGACGATTCAGTGCATGGCCCGTTCCTTTTGATAACGTTCTTTTGTAACGAAACTAGTCAGGGCGGTGCTACGCACTGACGTCACTATCCCCACGTGACCCAGGAAGCACGGGCGAACGCCAGGACCTTTTTTATGCCGGCAATTTTTAAATATGTTTTACGAATTTTTGTATTCCTTTTTGTACCTTGATGACTGGAATAAATATTTGAGGTAATATACTATCCGAGTCCCCCCCCCTCTTCTTTCTCCGCGGGTATTAATATCGGAGGTCTGTTGAGTCCTTACAAGAGCCGGATTACACCAGCCTCTGGTGGATGGAACAGCAGAATTAGAGGCAGAGGAAGTATCTGTATCCCGGAGCTGTGACACCCACAGGATCAGCACCAAGACCCTGCAGAGGGTAATATCTGCAGGCCCTTTCGACCTTGCCACAGTGGAGGTCCACCTTTTGCGGTAAAGTACCCATCTTGACCTCATCTTCACCGTGGTGGATGCAGCTTTTCTATGATATTTGTAGATCTATCCTTGGCACCCATTCTCTCAACGTTCTTCTACAATTCCTAGCCTTTGTTTTTCATTTGAAGCATCTTTTTGTGTTGGAACTCTTTTAAGGAATGGACTTCCTCACTGTTTATTATATAACTTAGAGCAGTATTCTAGTAATTTTTTGTAATAGTATTCAGTTACTTTTGCCTGATTCAATACCTTACACCTACGGGTGTTTATTTTGCAGGTTCTGCATCCATTTAATTAGAATAGGGGTGCAGTCCTTGTACTTGCACGTGCAATTTTTGTGTATTTATTCATTTATTTATATTTCTACTCACTTTTAGTGTTCACTTACCTTCATCATTCACACAAACCCTCATTAGAGTTCTACCTTTCACATGTTTGTGCGCGACATACTTTTTTGATTTTATACCAAAGGGCAGTTGACAGAATCAATGAGTGAGTGAAAGTGCACATACTTGCTCTTTATAAGTAGATTAAAATTCCTGCTCAGCAGGTTTATATGGCATGTTAACGATGGTCATCAGTGACTTGTATGTGACATATAGTTTTTCTGGGTCAGGGCAATTCGCTTTGGTTTAGCTTTAGGAGCTGTGCTCTCCGGGAGTCTATTGGCAGCATGAAGCCTGTGTAATCCAGTGGACAATGTAGAGTTATCTTGGTACCTACACAGTGCCAAGATACACCTAAAGGTAGGCTGGTGCTATGGAAGAGATTTTCTTAAAGCGGAGATTCAACTTGTATTAAAATTTTTTTTTTTTTAAAGTCAGCAGGTTCAAATTCTGTAGCTGCTGACTTTTAATATAAGGACACTTGCCTGTCCAGGTATCCTGCGATGTCAGCACCCCTAGCCGATTCGTCCATCGGCTTCGGGTGCAGGTGCCAGAATCCTTACTATGGGAAACAGGAAGTGAAGCCTTGCGGCTTAACAGCCTGTTTCCTACTGCACATGTGCGAGTCGCGCTGCGCTTTCTAAATGGTCCTGCTGTCTTCTGGAACCTGTGTGTCTCCCAGAATCCAGCGGTGGGAAGGAGGAGGGGCAGGAGATTTTGTAGAGCACCACATCGTGTGACAATCTTACCCAGGAGTGGAAGCAATTACCTGGTTTTGACTTTGCCAAAATGTGCCAAATGTGGCAGTGGAGGGGGGAGGGTGCGAACAAGCAGAGAGTGGAGCTCCACTTTAAGCTATGCCATAGAAAAATTAAAAACTAACAGGTGTGGGTATTCTCTAATGGAGGACTTAGAACAGCAATTCTCAACCAGGGCTGTGGAACCCTAGAAACCCCAAACATCCTCCAGAGGTTACTAGGGGTTCATTGAGTTCTGGCTGATTGACCTCCTATTTGATGGTGCTTGTATAGTTTCAGGACCAACACCACTGTGCAAAGTCAGCAGCAGGACATCAATGATCTTTTTCCTACTGACCACCAGTATAAGGGGCATTTTTGCCATTAATCCCCAATGAATTGTTTTTTGTAAGAGCTCCATTAGACTTGAAAATAATTTTAGGGGTTCCTCTGGGGTAAAAGGGCAGAGGAAGGCTGTTTTTTTGTTCAGAGAAGTATGGGGTACAAAAAAACTAACAAAAAATCTTATATTCCCCCTAGGTGCATGCAGCATCGATCCAAAGCTCCATCTGTCCCCTGCTGCCTCTGCACTGAGAACCAAGTGATCAAACACTGCTGATCGCTCAATTCTCCCCTCCGCTCTGAGCAGAGAGCCATGACTGTCAGTCATCGACTCTGCTCTGCCCCTCCAGTGCTGACTGGGGCACTGTACTGTGGAGGGGAGGAAGCGTCTGGCTTAGTCTCCCATTGGCGCAGCTATGAGGCTTGGCCAGCTGCCGGTCTAGGTATCTGGGTGGAGTGATGTCAGCCGACAAGGACATAAAAAATAAAAAGACACACTGGGGTTGATTTACTAAAACTGGAGAGTGCAAAATCTGGTGCAGCTGTGCATGGTAGCCAATTGGCTTCTAACTTCAGCTTGTTCGATTTAAGCTTTGGCTAGGGATGCACCGATGTATCGGCCGCCGACAATTATTGGCCGAAAATAGGGTTATTAACTCAGGGCTCGACAATCCCCGGGCGCCAGGTCGCAAATGCGACTAGAATTAGCGACCTGGCGCCTGGGGTACCTAGTAAACTGCCACTAGGCACCCAACTGGGCTATTCCTTTCCTATTTGACCCCAACAGAATTTCAAATATCAGCAGGATGTGGATGTTTGTTTTTTGATGCCTTCTGATTGAATTATTCTGCTGATATTTGAAATTGCATTGGGGTAGTATTTATAAAATAACGAATAGCCCCGTGTGTGATCTCTTCGGGCCGCGGCTTTGCGGCCTTCTGCAGGCCTGGGCTTCATTCTGTAATCTGGCGCCATCTTGTGGTGGCCGTTGGTATGACAAGTCAACCAGCAATGCTTGCCTGTTTCACTGCCCGCCCATCTCCTTCCCTTTACTTAGAAGTTAACCCCCAAACATTATATATATTTTTTATTCTAACACCCTAGAGAATAAAATGGCGGCCATTGCAATACTTTCTGTCACACCGTATTTGCGCAGCGGTCTTACAAGCGCACTTTTTTGAGGGAAAAAAAATACACTTTTTTAAATTAAAAAATAAGACAACAGTAAAGTTAGCCGAATTTTTTTTTATATTGTGAAAGATAATGTTACGCCGAGTAAATTTGATACCCAACATGTCACACCTCAAAATTGCGTCCGCTAGTGGAATGGCGACAAACTCTTACCCTTTAAAATCTACATAGACGACATTTAAATAATTCTACAGGTTGCATGTTTTGAGTTACAGAGGAGGTCTAGGGCTAGAATTATTGCTCTCGCTCTACCAATCACGGCGATACCTCACATGTGTGGTTTAAACACTGCTTTCATATGCGGGCGCTACTCGCGTATGCGTTCGCTTCTGCACGCATTGGTCGTTAAAAAAAAACCTGGCTCCTAACTTTTTTAGCTGGCTCCTAGATTCCAAGCAAATTTGTCAAGCCCCGTATTAACTTCAATGCAAAACCGTGTCCCTTTGACTTCAATGCAAAATTGCGCTCTGTGACTTCAATGCAAAATCGTTTCCCATTTACTTCAATGCAAAAAACGCCATCCATATTAAAAGAGATGTATGTATTTTTTATTTTTTTGGGTTGAATCATACTTACCTAGGTGGATATAGCATATATCCCCCTCTGGCTCTAACACTGAGAACTGAGCAATCAAACACTGCCGATCGCTTGGTTCTCACAGTTCCATGAGCAGATAGCTGGTGAGTGTCAGTCACTGCTCTGACCCCCCCCCCCTGCGTGCTCACTGGAGCACTGGGCTGTAGAGGGAGCGGGAGCGGCCGGTTCAGGCTCCCAGCGGCTCACTGAGAGGCTGAGCTGGGTGCCGATCCAGGGATCTGGGTGGATCCCAACCCTATGGTCATGATCCTTCCTGAGCCTGGACCGGCTCTGTGATGTCAGCAGACAGCTTCAGCCCGCTGTCTGCTGAAAACGGGTCACAGGAGTGCAGAACGATCTGGACTCCTGTTATCCACAGGAGAAGTACAGCCAAACAAGCTTTGGCTGTACTTGTTTAATTCAATAAAAAAAAAAAAAAAAAAAAACTGTCTTTTTCAGTTTTGGTTTTCGACCAAGTGCATTCAGAATTTTCGGTTTCGCCCCAGAATTTTCATTTCAGTGCACCATTAGCTTTGACCAAAAATACCTGGAAGCTGATTGGTTCCTATGCAGAGCTGCACAATATTTTGCCCTCTCCAGCTTCAGAAAATTAACCCCCCTTTTTGTTTTTGGATTAGTGATGAAAGCTATGATACAAAAACTATGTTTTGAATGTACTATAAGCTATACTTATAATATATATGTAACTATTTTTAAAGAGAGTTATAGCGCAGTCACTGAATTGCTTTTGGGCTGAGAATCAGTTGCATAGCAAAAAAGCTATTTTTTTTATAAAAAAAAAAAAAAAAACATGAAATCATGCTTTAGCTGCAGGCTATGAGATCTGTTGAATTAAAATGTTGAGTTTTCTCAGCTTCAAAGGCTGTCTTTCTACGAGTCTACAGAGAACTTAGACTTTTGTGTTGTCTCTTTACATAAATCACACCATGACCCCAGTGGCGAGTCTTACAACTTAAAACTAATTTATATATCCTGGTCCATACAGGGATGTTTGAACTCTGAGCTGAGCAGGTAAGCTTGAAACCTATTTGTTAGCTTATCAAACCACACTTTCCTCACATTTACTTTTAATGCTGGTTGTGAATATGCCCCATGGTCTTTTTTCTTCCTGGTTGGAAAATTTGAAATTGTATGCTATAAATGTATTTAATCATAGGACAGCTGCATAGATTTAGGCATAGTTTTTTAATTTCTGCAGGCCTGATGGTGATGATATCTAATATGGTAGACGTGTTTGAACTTTGATATACGGATCATGAATTCTGAGCGCAGTAATTTGATACAGGAGGCAAGCCCTTAGTCTCAAATTGGCACAAAGCGGGTATGTCATACATGCATCCATAGGGCTTCTACTGATTGGAAGTCTCAGAAAAAGGTCCCAAGAGTTGTGGCGCCAAAAGGGACAAATCCCTGATTGGTACAACCCCATTCCCTGTTGTTTGATATAGATTGAAGGCAATGCACACTGAATTGTAAATGCCCTTTTTTATGGCTTCCTAATTTAATAGGAGTGCAGTAAAGCAGTTTGAAAGAATAACAGTTGACAGGACTGTGGGATAATTTGGTTATAACCCATGTACACACCTAATGTGTTGGTGTTTTTGTTCATAAAAATAATATATTAGAGCAGGCCTCGACAAATCCCAGGCGCCAGGTCGCATGGCAAACAAAAAACACGTTCTAGCACCTGGACTTCTGCCAGCCCACTCACTGCTGGCACCAGGCGTGAGCAACTCCCATTGCCCCGGCTCTCCGGGCACCCCAGACATGCAGCGTTGGGCACCGGACAGCTGATCCAGCTCCAACACCAAAAAAAAAAGCAGAGCCAAATTTTCTCTACCCCAACCCTCCTCCAACCAACACAGCATGCCACACAACACACATCAAAAACCTCAGCCCCAATGACCCTCAAGTGTCAAATCTCCACACTCTGAGAGCCCCAAAGGGACACGCATCCCCGAAATCCACCCAGTGGGAAAGCCGTCCCACCCAGCAGCATGCCCTGCTCCAGTCCCCTACATGTGCTTATTCAAGATCTGCCATCTCCATCTTCAGAATGAAAGCCCTGTTAGTAAAGAAAAACTGTCTTCTAACTTTTTAATCTAGCTCCTAGATTCAAAGCAGCTATGTAAATGTGACAGCCTGCTCAAAAACTTATATTTAAGATTCTGGTACATTCCTTAGAGATAAGCTATTTAGCCATTTTTTTCCTCTTTTGGCAATTCCACTGACATAATTTCTGTACTAAAGTTCTCAAGCCTGTAAATCTGCCACCACTGTTTTATTTAAAGCTGAATTCAGCAACTTTGCAAAAAGTGCAGTCTCATTATGAGTTAAGTATAATTAGTTGCATGTCACCTGTGGGACTTAGCTCTATTACTTATATGTGACAGGTTTATTGCACTCCAGCTGTCAGGAGAGGAGCGCACACCGCAGCAATGCCCGCCCCTCCTCTCTACTGCAATGAATTAACATAATACAAAGGCTCCTGTGAATGGGCAGATAGAGGAGAGGGGTGGGCATAGCAGTTCCAGCCACTCTGGAAGGAGCTGAGACCACAGTGAAGCAGTATTTGAGCTCCAGAAGTTATCTTCCTGGAACACAGTAGACTGTCAGATGTGAATAATAGACATACTGTACGTCTACAAGGCGGCAGGCACCTCGTTAGACATGGTATTTCTGCAGTTTTTACAAATTGCCTGAATTCCTGGAATTCAGCTTTAACATTATGAAAAAAGCAAGTGGGGTCAGAACACCCCAAGGTGGGCATTTTTATCCAACACCTTATTCATTCTTTACTCTACAAGTCTAGATTTTCATTCAAACTCTGTTGCAAATATTTGGTTAGAAAGCTGTACATTGGTAAATATATAGGGAACTCATTTTAGTTATATTCATTTTGGGAGGCTGTCATCATTTCAATGTTTTTGCTTCAAATTTGTTTTTGTTTTTTTTTACCATTTGTTTGAGTATGTTGACTATCTACACCAGGCTTTCTCAACCTTTTAACCCTAGAGGAACCCCAAAAATAATTTTCTTGTCTCGAGGAACCCTTACTAAAACCAATTCATCAAGGCTCAATAGGAGCAATGCTTCTTATATTGGTGGTCAATAGGAAGACTGTCCCCCTTAAAGTGGTGCTCAGAATGCCACCCTTAAAGACCGCTAAAAAGCGACTTGGTGTCATGCTGCTGGCTTTGCTACTCTGTAGGCATCATCAAATAGGAGGTTAATCAGCCACAGCTCAAGGAACCCCTAGCAACCTCTGGAGGAACCCCAGGGTTCCAGGGAACCCTTGTTGAGAATGGGCGATCTACACAGTAGGGCATTCTATAAAAAAAAAAATATGAGTCTTTGTTCATTTGGATTTTATGTTTTTACAACAGAAAAATGAAAGTGTACCAGTGACTAAGATGAGGATTCTAATTGTGTTTGCCTGTAGAAATCCTTCTTTTTTTCCATAGATACATATTCATCGAGATTGCCCTGTATTAGGCCTTCCTTGTCTTTCTGACATATGCCATTGTTGTAGTGTGTTTGTATACAGTGATGGTATAGTGATTAGGATCCTATAGAGCTAA
Organism: Rana muscosa; assembly: GCA_029206835.1. Classification (NCBI taxonomy): domain Eukaryota; kingdom Metazoa; phylum Chordata; class Amphibia; order Anura; family Ranidae; genus Rana; species Rana muscosa. Next base: position 459,104,426 of record CM055117.1, read on the forward strand.
TGCTACTTTTTATATCAAAAAATCGAATGTGTTTATGAAACAAGTATTATGATGTGTCATTTTAAATGAGTAGAGTTTTCTATGACGGGGTTTATATTTGCATGATCGTAGTACATCAAATAAAGCAAGAGCATTTTTTTGTGGTAGACAAACAAACTCTCTTTCCTGTTTGAATTTTCATCTAGAGGATTACGGAAGAACAATATATGTTTTGTGAGGCTGCCAAGGCATCTTGTTCTGGTTTGTTTTGGGCCTTGTAGCTAGAAATGGTTATAAATATCTGTGATTCCATCGCTGCCAAAAAAAAAGTGTAAATGTTTACTGCTCTATCCTGTTTTGCTATATAATTTTGCTAATTAGTTCTTGGAGTATATGAATTTTAAAGATACAATGGTGATGGCCTATAAATGAGATTCTCACAGTATGGCTCCATGTACACAGAAGCTGATAAACTGCAGTTAATGGGCGTTTTGGCGTTTTTTTTAAAAGCCCATTAACTGCACTCTATGTTAGCCTATGTGTTCATGTACACATAACGTTTTTTAGCTTTAATGAGCAGTGGAGTTAATGGGCTTTTTTCTGAACGCAGGAAATTTGCGTTCAAAGTGCCGTTTTTCGGCAGAAAAAAACGCTAAACGCTCATAAACGCTCAAAAACGCTGGCCTTTTTTAGTGCATTGAAAAATTTTTTTTTTTTTTTTTTTTTTTTAAAAGCTAAAAAAAGCTACACTGAAAAACGCTAATAAAAGCTAGTAAAAAAACGCTGATAAAAGCTAGCTTTTTCTGCTGCTTTAAAAACGGCCGTTTTTGAGCTTCTGTGTACATGGATCCTATACCTCTTCTGCTGTGGATAGAGCAAGGAAAGATTGGATCCTCTGTCCTGGTTTTTGTTTATTTGTTTTTTAGCTGTTCTTTTCCTGTTTGTCACTGGGGCAGAAATGAAGGGGAAACCTCCTCAATGGATACACAGACTGATATAAAAACTTGACAGGGCTTCTGATTATTCTCCACTTAACTTAAAGCAGAGGTCCACCCTGAAAAAGCGTTTTCATTAAAAATCCAAAAAAAAAAAAGAATATATAATATTTTTTTTTTTTATACTCACCCTAAATTAGCCTGTTGCTATGCGGAAGTCCCCTAATCTGCCTCTGATGTGCCTCTTCTCGTCCGTGGTTGGTCTCCTTCCGCTTCCTCTTCTTGTGAATGGGGCGCGCTGCCTTCTGGGAACTGTGTGTATCCCAGGAGGCAAGCCGCCCATTCACAAAGCGCCGTGCGAGTGGCGCGTGCGCAGTAGGAAACGGGCAGTGAAGCCGTAGGCTTCACTGCCTGTTTCTCTTAGTCAGGATAGAGGAGCTGGGACCTGACAGCAGCGATCGATCGTCGTGGCGGGACCGACATCGCAGGTGAGTAGGACAGGTAAGTGTCCTTTATTAAAAGTCGGCAGCTACACTGTTAGTAGCTGCTGACTTTAAAAAAATAAATAAAAATGACTGCACCTCCACTTTAAGGAATTATTCATAATGGTTTGTGTCTCCTTTTGAGAGCAACTCACTTTAGGACCTACTGAGAAGTTTTGACTTACCCAGTGTTTCATTCATTCCTTTGAGTTAGCTGAATACTGCAGTACCATGCGATCTAGTGCAGACAAATGCAGTGCGTTTGTGATCTGCATTTGGGGTGTAATTAGGAATACACTGACACCCGTAGCAGATCGCACACCCAGTGCGTTATGAATGCAGTGCGGGAATTGTGCAAGGAAAAGGAGAGAAAGAACAATCCTGGACGGCCGCACACCGTTTAAGGCATCTTTATTAAATCTTCAAAAGCAGATAAAATCCAATACAGTCACTTCATGTTGGCAAAGGCAGGGATAAGCAGCGGACGCGTTTCACACCATAAATTGGTGCTTGGTCATAGCTAAAGCTTTAGCTATGACTAAGCACCAATTTATGGTGTGAAACGTGTGACTGTATTGGATTTTATCTGCTTTTGAAGATTTAATAAAGATGCCTCTTAAACGGTGTGCAGCCGTCCAGGATTGTTCTTTCTCTCCTTTTCCTTGCACAATTCCCGCACTGCATTCATAACGCACTGGGTGTGCGATCTGCTACGGGTGTCAGTGTATTCCTAATTACACCCCAAATGCAGATCACAAACGCACTGCATTTGTCTGCACTAGATCGCATGGTACTGCAGTAGCATGCGATCTGGTGCAGACAAATGCACTGTGATTGTGATCTGTATTTGGAGGTATCCTTAGGATCACATTGTCACTTGCAGCATATAGCACACCAGTGCATTTTAAACGTGGGGCTGTAAAATCTACACGAAACGCGGGTTCCCACATCGCGTTCTGGTATAAACAAGCCCTTAAGAACTGTTGTACCAAAGGTATAATTGTCCTTTTAACCACTTCAGCCCCAGAAGGTTTTACCCCCTTAATGAACAGGCCATTTTTGCGATACAGCACTGCGTTATTTTAAGTGACAATTGCGCGGTCATGCGACTTTGTACCCAAATAAAATTGATATCCTTTTTTTTTTCTCCACAAATAGAGCTTTCTTTTGGTGGTATTTGATCGCCCCTGCGGTTTTTATTTTTTGCACTATAAACAAAAGTGTACATTTTGGGGGGAAAAAACAATATTTTTTACTTTCTGCTATAAAACATATCCAATAAAAAAAATCTAATTTCTTCATCAATTTAGGCCAATATGTATTCAGCTACATATTTTTGGTAAAAAAAAAATCACAATAAGCATATATTGATTGGTTTGCGCAAAAGTTATAGCATCTACAAACGATTTGATATTTTTATGTAATTTGTATTCATTTATTTTTTACTAGTAATGATGGAGATCAGGGATTTTTAGCGCGACTTTGACATTGTGGCAGACAAATTGGACACCTGACACTTTTGACACTTTTGACACTTTTTTGAGGTCCAGCGACACCAATACAGTAATCGGTGCTACAAATATGTGCTGTTGCTGTACTAATGACACTGGCAAGGAAGGGGTTAACATCAGGGGCGATCAAAGGGTAAAGTGTGCTTCTAGGGAGTGCTTTCTAACTGTGTGGGGGTTGCTTTGACTGTATGAAGGCAGAGATCGGTATTCCTGCTTAGCAGGAACACAAGATCTCCATCTTCCCTGTCAGAACGGCGATCTGACTTGTTTACATAGGCAGATGGCTGTTCTGCCACTCTGGGGAACAATCGCAGGTGGCCGGTGGACATCGGGTCCGCCGGACCCGCTGATTGCCATCCCCTGTTTCCAATCAGCGCGCGATCGCGCCCCTGGCGGCGCGCACATGCCACTTAGTAGCTATTGCACGAAATGACGTACAGGTACATGATTTTCCGCAATAGAGCCGACCTGCCACAGTGAATATGCGATAGGGGGTCGGCAAGTGGGTAAACCAATGTACCTACCACTTCAGATTCTTGGTTAATTTTCTTGGCAAGGGAGCCCATGAACTGAATATAGCCCAAGGTACATCTGCAACTGAAATATGAAATTCCTTTTTTTTAATAAAAGAATAAAGGAGAACACAAGGTGGCCAGTACATTTTATTCTTGCAAATTCAGAACACCAACCATGGGAGGACCCTAAATGCCTTGTGGAAATTGTTACTTAAAGGGGTTGTAAAAGTTTGTTTTTTATTTTCTAAATAGGTTCCTTTAAGCTAGTGCATTGTTGGTTCACTTACCTTTTCCTTCGATTTCCCTTCTAAATGTTTTTTTTCTTTGTCTAAATTTCTCACTTCCTGTTTCTCCTCAGTAAGCTTGCCCCCATCATCCGAGCCATTCTGGCTGGGGGTTAGTCAGCGTGCTCGCCCCCTCCCCTGGGACTACATCCCTGCGGGGAGACGACATCCCTGCGGGGAGACGCTGTAAACGTTCACAGCGTCTCCCCGCAGGGATGTAGTAACCTATTTAGAAAATAAAAAACAAACCTTTACAACCCCTTTTAAGCATAGCAATGTACCTCTCTCCTTGGTCATGGACATTGTAAAGAATATAGTCGTAGTAACATCCTGCAAAAGGTCCTCCTACTACAATAGTTTAAAGCTGTAGTAGCAGTCCATTTTAGCAGGTAGAGTAACTAATTTTTCTTTCTCTCTCTGAGCTGACACTTTATTTTTTTAGGTGGCTGTAGAAAGTATAGGGAGATTGGACATGTTTAAACCACTAGAAGTTTTTTGTTCCATATATATCTGCATAAACCTCTTGATTGGATTGCTTATATATGCATGCATAATGGTGCATAGAGTTGGAGAGCAGCTTGGCATTCCTGGTTCTAGTATATCTTAAGGAGACAATAGGATTTGGATCTAATATAGTTTATTGCTATTTCCCCTAAGACTATGTGATCTAGGATGTCTTGCATGATGAGAACATTGCTACATGTGCCAGTGATGATTATAACTATATTTTTAATACATATTTCCGCATGTTCACTTTGTCGCATCGCCTCTTGATATGCTGCCAATAGCTTCTGAGACTCTTACAAGTATACTACAAAGCTTGCTGTATTCTGACTCCTTCCTTAAAGCAGATCTATATGATTATGCCTGCTTTCATTAATTAGCTGGGCATTAGGGAGGTGCATGGGTCAATAAATGCAGCATAAATGTACCTAGCACCTGTACAGGACCCTGGATCTAGGTCCCAGATGGATGTCTGATTTGTAAATCCATTATCTTATGTAGCATTTGCTCAGTCTAATGCTACCCGTCTTTTATAATTATGTAAAAGCTGTTGCTTTTTATAAAAAAAAAAAACGAAACTCCTTCTATAAGGATTTTTTTTTTATTAATTTGCCCTGCACTTGTATACCATACCTTCTCCCCATCATTGTACCCTGAAGATGTTAAGCTTTCACATCTTGCTGCCTATTCCAGCCCCAATGGTACTCAGCTTAACCTATTTTCTGTGAGCTCAGGGTGTTGAGGAAACTCCATCCCTCCAATGGTGCATTATCACGTTGGTCTGGGCTCACAGTACAGTTGTGAATGGGACAGCTCTGACATCCTAACATGGATGCCATTCTCTTTAGAGACAAGAAAAGAAAGAACCCACTTGTCTTTCCTACTTGTGGCAGATACCTGGATTTATGTAACTTAACTGTTTTCTTTGAACTCATACTGCAGGTTAAAAAAAACATGGATTTAGTCTTTTTTTTTTTTTTCTCTTTTTATTGAATTATTTCCATGCGGTACAAAAGTACGTACCACACAAACAAAACAGGCTCAGGCACTTAGCCCACGCAGGGGCGCAGAAGACAATAATAAAGCAAAAAACAAACAAACAAAGAATTCAGTATAAGACGGCCTTAAAGACTGTAGTAACTTACAACACAAAAACTAGGCCCCTTTCACACGGAGGTCCGTTCAGGTCCGCCTGTCAGTTTTTTAGGCGGACCTGAAACGGATCCTCCATGCACCCCTATGGAGGCACGGATGTCAGCGGTGACATGTCCGCTGACATCCGCTCCGCTCCGCCCCGCCAAAGTGTGACGGAGGAAAACCCTATTTTTCCTTCCGTCGGCGGAGCGGATCGGATGACAACGGACTCTACGGTCCGTCGTCATCCGATTCCCCATAGGGGAGAGCGGCGCTCTGACAGGGCGGTCCCTGCACAGTGTGCGGGGACCGCCCAGTCATCCGTCGGCTCAGCGGGGATCAACGGAGCGATCCCCGCTGAGCAAACGGAGCTTCACGGGGCGGATCTGCACGGATCCGCCCCGTGTGAAAGGGGCCTAAGACTGGTGTACCACAGATCATCCTGGCTATGTCAATTTCAGGAGCCCAAGAGATCCTAATGCACCAACTGAACAAAGGACCTCAATCGTTGGGTAGCGTGTTTATCCACCGCCGTGGAAGGTTCCGCTAGCCATTTGGCCCAGGCTCTGTCATATTTCTTGGGGCAACCTCTGTGAAAATTGGGTATTTATAGTATGGTAAGGCATCGTTGACTTGCATTTTCTAAAAAGATATAAGGGGAGGGGGTGTTTTTTTTTCCAGCAGAGCTTAATAGCTTTTCTGGCATAAAATAGTAGGAGACCAATCATGGTTTTCTCCACCAGCCTAGCAACTAGTTTCTCTATCAGTCCTAGCAGGCACACCCTTTGGGGAGGGAGAATTGGAGGTGCTGGTCAGTGAGTTAATTTCTGAGAGTACTTGAGTCCAGTATGTTTTTATTGCAGGACAGGACCAGAAAATATAAATGAAGTCCCCCCTGGGATGGTCACATCCCCAACATGTTGAAGAGTGGGCAGGCCCCATCTTGTGTAATCTATAGAAGGTGAGATGAACACTATGTACAGTCTTGAACTGAATGAGAGAATCATGCAAAGAAACACGTTTTTTGAATCCTCGGGGATCCAACTCAGGAGCATCAATGGACCAGGGCTGGCAAAGCACCGATGGCTCCGGAGAGGATACCCTGAGGAGATGCGCATAGAGGGTAGAGGTGGATTTCTCCGAACATTTATAACTTGAAATTCTTTCAAGATCTAAGGACACCATCTGAGCCTCCCCAGCTGGGAATTGACTCCTGAAAGCATTGGATAACTGTAGATATTGAAAAAGGTGCGTAGAGGGAATATTGTGATTAGTGACAAAGTAATCAAAGGGGTGTAGTGAGAGGTACAACATGACATTTCTCACTAGCTTGATATTGAATTTGGCCCAAGCTGTAGGTTCAGGAAGCTTAAACCGGGGAGGTAGCGTGGAGTTATTCCATAAAGGGGAGTTTGGGGAAACCGCAGATCATGGATAACGCTTCCAGGCCCTAAGAGTAGTAAGCATAGAGGGCGTTAAATCGTAAGGAGCTCTACAGCCCCAGAAAGGTGGATTTGGTCTTTAAAGTGGAACTTCACTCTCAATCAACACTGTCTATTTTTAATGCCGCTAGCATTAGTAGATAGATAGGAAATAATATCTAATTTACGTATTTTAAACCTTTTTTTATTTTCTTACATTTCTTCAGTTACTTCCTGGTTTCCTGGCCTAGGCCAATGATGTCATACATTCCAAAAGTCTTCAGGAGGGGAGGAGGGGTTTTCTCAGCTAAGCACACCCTCCTGCCTTATTGCCTAAGCTAAGAGTAGATGAATTCCAGTAAATGCTACATGAATCATCTGCCCTTACTCTTGTGATTTCGCAGCAAAATATAGCATGGAGACATGAATAGGCAAGTTTGATTTAAATATTAAAAATTAATAAAATTGCATTTGTGGTGCTCAGTGTAGTTCCGCTTTAACATCCTCGCTCATATTAACCTTCTTTAACAGTGGCTGTAGCATATTTGGAATTTTTCAGACTGTAGAAAGGTAGGTTATCAACCAGAAAGTCTAGCATGGTTGATATGTTCCTCCTGATCATGATCTTCATTAATAATGGCTGTAAATGGTGCCCCAAAAACAGTCCAAAACCTGACGCTGCTAAAATTAAGGGTACTAAAATACTTGTACTGTTACTAAACACAGATGAGCGATCCATTTATTAGCTAATTGTCTGATTCATAGTTTAGCAAAACGATTGTGCTGTTATACCCAGCACATCAGCAAAAAACGTTAACCACATCTTTTAAGCACTTCCCGCCCGGACTATAGCAGAATGACGGCCGGGCGGTGGTTCAGTTATACTGACTGGGCGTCATATGGCATCCAGCAGGATAACGCTGGGGCGCGCATCGCGGCGATCGGTGGTGCGACGTAGTCTGACACACCGCAACACCGATCTCGGTGGAGGCTCTTTACCACGTGATCCGCCGTGTTCCAGTCACGGCTGATCACGATGTAAACAGGAAGAGCCATTAATCGGCTTTTCCTCACTCGCGTCTGACAGATGTGAGTAGAGGAAAGCCAATCGGCGGCTCTTCTAACAGGGTGAGTTCGCGCTGATTGTTTATCAGCGCAGCCCCCCCTCAGATGCCCACACTGGACCACCAGGATGCTGCCCAGGACCACCAGGGAAGCACCCAACATGTGGATGGCAAGGTAAGTCCCCCATGGCCATCCACATGTACAATAGTCTGCGCAACATATGCTAATCAGTGCCCACAAATGGGCACTGACTGGCACCATCATGGCACACAAAAAATTATGCCCAGCAATTCCACCCACCATTGTCCATCAGTGCCCACCTATCAGTGCCTGTCTGTGCCACCCATCAGTGCCACCCATACGTACCCATCAGTGCCGCCTATGAGTGCCCATCAGTGCCGCCTATGAGTGCCCATCATCAGTGCCCATCGGTGCCACCTCATTGGTGCCCGTCAGTGCAACCATATCAGTGCCCATCATTGAAGAAGAAAAGGTACTTATTTACAAAAAAAAAAAAACAGAAATAAAAAAAAGTCGCTCTTTTTTTATTTGTTGCGCAAAAAATAAAGTTTGCAGGGTAATCAAATACCACCAAAAGAAAACTCTATTTGTGGGAACAAAATGATAAAAAAATTGTTTGGGTACAGTATAGCATGACTGCGCAATTGTCATTCAAATTGCGACAGCGCTGAAAGCTCAGAATTGTCTTGGGCAGGAAGGTGTATGAGTGCCTGGTATTGAAGTGGTTAATGATTGGAAGACCGGGTGTGTTCGGTAAGACATAATGAAATTATTGTGGCTTTTTTTTCTTCTGTGATCTTAAAAGAAAATATTTTAGTAACAATCTTATTTTACAGTGAGGTCCTTCACAATCATTGCTTTGTGATACTCCTGTCAGATATCATTAGCAAAACTGTAATATCAGCAGATCCACTGTGGCCCTCAAGCCCACAAATAGCCAAGACATTGTATCACCACTTCATCCGTCTGACAGAACAGCACAAAGCGATCTATTGTGCCCCTGTCATTTTCCCAGAAAGCACATTAAACAGGGTTCAGTGAGTCCTGCAAATTGAAGTTATGTATTTCATCAGAGCAGCCGCATCTTCAAGAAGAATGGGATTTGCTCTCATTAACTTTCCAAGCTGATAAAGTTAGAACAGATAGATCACATACCCAGAAGCACAAAATATGGTAGGTAAAGCAGTCGTTCACAGTTCTGTAGAGTAGCTAGATGGTTGGTGCAAGTTTTCGATTTGGTTGGATGGATTGAAAAATGTCAATTGCCCTTGTTGGGCACTTTCAGTAATTGTCTGCCATATATTTTTTTTTAAGTAGGTATTCATTATGTTCTCCAAAACTGTGGATATTAAAGGTTTACTTTTTTATTTATTTTTAATAACTTGTTATACTTATCTGCTCTGTGCAGTGGTTTTGCACAGAGCAGCCCCAATCCCCCTCTTCTTTGGTCCCCAATCGGTGTTCCATGTCCCGTCGTCCTGCCAAGTGCCCCCATAGCAAGCAGCGTGCTATAGGGGCACCTGAGCAGTCTTGCTTCTGAGCTGCTGCTCCGTGTGTGAATGGACTTGGCCCCATCCTAATGCTCTCTCTGCATTGGCTCACTGGCTGTGATTGACAGTAGTGGGAGCTAGTGGCTACCGCTGCCATCTCAGCCATTAAGGGAGAGAGCCTCGGCTCTTGTGCACATCGCTGGATCGAGATAGGGCTCAGGTAAATTTTAGGGAGGCTGGGGGCGCTGCTATACACAGGTTTCTTTCTCGTACATCACGGGACACAGAGCGACATAGTCATTACTAATGGGTTATATAGATACCGTCAGGTGCTGGCACTGGCAACTTCCAAAACCGGAAGTACCCTCCCCTATATAAGCCCCTCCCATCCGGGAGCACCTCAGTTTTTTGCCAGTGTCTAAGGTGTTGGCCAAGAAGAAACATGTGTTTTTCACTGAGCTTGCGTACAGGTTCTTTTGGGCCTCAGTAAGCTATTCCGGATCCGACCAAAAAAGCTTCATAGCTAAACGGTCGGTACCCGGGCCTTGCAGAGAAGAGCAAGGTTTTGCCTGTAATGCTTCTCTTAGGAGAGCTGGACCCTGGGATCCAGAGCTCTGGTCATACCCACGACCAAGATGTTTTCTGTGCAGGGTGCTATACAGGTCCAGGGGAGTGGAATCCTTGGGAACCCGGTCCCTGAAGGTTTGATTACAATGCCTGCCGTGATAGGTGAAGTTTGGGCTTTTGTGGACCAAACAAAGTCCTGCGGCGGGGAACAGGTAAGTGGGGGCCCCCAGGAACTTGGTTCTATTGGGGGACCCCCAAGCCTAATTTGTCTTTCTGTCTGTTACCTAATGGTATTCCCGCAAAATTCTGTGCATGCCTGTAACTACTAAAAAAATGTAATAATTTTTAATGGTGGTCAAGAAAAAAAAAATTTTTTTTTATATATATTTAATATATTAGACTGCGGTACCTGTGTTTGTCCACTAGAGGCCGCTGTGGAATGTTTTCTTGTCATGTGGACTAGCTTCTTCTCAGCAGAGCAAAGTCCAGGCAGATGGTGAGTTCTCTTATAGGAAACTGCTTCCTCTGCCATGTTGCAGTGCTCGTCCATCCCCCGACCTGCGGCAAAGAGGGGCCCTGGCTCCTGTCCCTTGTTACCATATTTGAAATTAGCGCCGAAGGCGCACGTGCCCGCCCGCGCGCGTGCACGCGCGCGTGCACGCGCCTCTATATATAGAGGTGAGCCGGGAAAGGGGGCGGAGCCTGGGGGATGACGCTCTGTGCGCGCCGCAGCGCTTCTGCGCATGTGCGGGCGTCCCAGCAGTTTAAAAAAACCACAATATTGTAGTGAGCTGGCTATGAAGTACAGAGACAGAGCTGGCAACATTTAAAGGCATACAGCAAGCGGTTGATACAGGCATCCCCTAGAAAGGCACATTAGTAGACACCAACTGTGATATAGCAGCAATTGTGCTAGACTATTCTCAGTAAAAGTGGTGTATTACGGCTGGAATACCTCAGCTTTAGGCTTAGGAATATGCCGTCCAGAAGCTCCGGAACTGAATCTTCCAGGAAGCGAAGGGGGTCTCATCGGGCTCGGAGGATCTTGGGCATACTCCTGCTGCACCAGTCTCCCCTGAAGTTCAGAGGTAAGTGACCGTAGAGACCCCGCAGGGTACTTGGTACTGTGGCTGTCCTCAGTTCACCTGCTCCTGTGTATGTAACAGAGGAGGTTTTTTCCTCAGCTCTGGGAGGATTAGAGAGAGATTGTCAACATTTATCGCTGCCTCCCTGTCAGGGAAAGCACGCCCGATCTCCGTCTCCTCCTTCAGAGTGCCTGTTAGCAGAGCAACAGTCCCATACAGGGATCGACCTGCCTGAAGGGGATCAGGATGAGGTTGATTCTGTTATAGAGGAATCAACAGTGGGGGAACCTTTTCTCAGCATCTTAAGCTGAAAGATTATGGGTTCAGTCTCTGACTAACATGGTCCGATCAGCATTTAAAAATGCACCTTGCGGAACCATCAACCACTACTGTATCCTCGTTGGGGTCGCTAGAAGCCCCCAGACTGTTTGTTCTTTTCCACTTCACCCTTTACTGAAAGGGCTCATTTACCAGGATTGGGAACGTCCTGAGAAAATATTTATTCCCCCAAGAGATTTCCGGTGGTCTATCCCATGGAGGATAAGTTCATCAAAAAAAAAAAAAAAAATGGAAGGTCCCTACAGTGGACGCAGCCATCTCTTGTATGTATAAATCACTGACATGTCCAGTGGATAATGTCCAAATGTTCAAGAACCCAATAGATAAAAGATTGGAGTCCTTATGAAAATCTGCTTGGTGATACAACCAGCAGTAGCAGCTATTGGGGTCTGCTAAGCAGTGAAGGATCAGTTGAAACAGGTCTTGAGGGACTTGACAGATCAGCAGGCTTTGCCCTAGCTGATCTACCTAGAGCCTTAGGCTTTGCGGTTGACGCCATAGAGGATTCAGTCCATCAGGCCTCCCGCCTTACGCTGTCTATAGTACATATGCGTAGGCTCCTATGGCTCAAAAACTGGTCTGCTGAAGCTCCCTGTAAAGAATGGCTGGTTAGCGTCCCATTTCATGGTGAACGCTTATTCAGGGAAAACCTGGACAAATATATCCAGAAAATTTCCAGCGGTAAAAATACGCTCTTGCCGGTTAAAAGCAGAGTTAGAGGTCCCTCTTTAAGAGGCCTGCTTCTCCAGTCCCTGGGGCATCGGCTGTGTAACAGTTCCGACGGCCTCCTCGGTCAAATCCCGGGGGTAAAAAACAGGGACAGTAGCAGGGTAATGAGAAACCCTGGGTCAGGGGAGGTACAAAACCTCCCCCAAAGTTAAATTCATTGAAGCCCCCACTCAGTCGGGTGGGGGGAGGACTCCAGTTGTTCGCAAGAGACCTGGCGGGACACGATCAAGACAGATAGGTGCTCTCCGCAGTAGGTTTGGGATACAGTTTGGAGTTAAAAGACTCTCCTCCTTCCCATTTTTGAGGTCAAACGTGCCAAGGGATCCCCGGAAGAGAGAGTCCCTCCTGTTGGCACTAGAACAACTATTGCTCCAAGGAGTAATTATGGAGGTTCCCCTGGAAGAATGAGGGTTCGGGTTTTACTCAAACCTCTTTACAGTCCCGAAGCAAACGCGGTCGGGAGGCCCATATTAATTCTAAAAGGGCTATACAAATTCCTGTATATCAGGACTTTCCGATGGAGTCGATCCGATCGGTGGCCACTGCCCTACAAGGGGAGGATTGGTTAGCCACGATCGACATCAAAGATGCTTATTTGCACATTCCCATCTTTCCAGTCCACCAAAAATTTCTACGCTTTGCAGTAGAAGGGTGCCATTTTCAGTTCAGAGCCTTACCCTTCGGTTTGGCCACAGCACCACGAGTGTTTACAAAAATTCTGGCCCTTTATTGGCCAATCTAAGAACACAAGGTGTAATGATAATGGCATATCTGGATGACTTGTTGCTGATAGACCACTCAGTGAAAAAACTAGACGTGGTCGTTCACAAGACAATCAAGTATCTGGAATCTCACGGTTGGATTATCAACCGAGACAAGTCAGCCCTAAAAACCAGTCAAAAGTCTGGAATACTTGGGGCTAAGGTTGGATTCAGGCCAGAGAAAAATATTCTTGCCTCGAGGAAAGGTGTTGTCTTTGAAAGATTTGATCCACTTAGTGGGTACAAAAAAGACAGCCGTCCATACGCCTGTATATGAGGCTGCTGGGAAAAATGGTGGCATCATTCGAAGCAGTACCCTACGGTCAATTCCATTCAAGGAATTTGCAAGGGGCCATACTGTCAGCCTGGAACAAAAAAGTTCAGGCCCTAGACTTACAATGTCCTTGTCCCCTTCCGTTCGCAAGAGCCTCCGTTGGTGGTGGGTTCCCCAGAATCTGGAAAAAAGGAAATCCTTCAGTCCGATTTCTTGGAAGGTGGTCACTACAGATGCCAGCCTTATAGGCTGGGGAGCAGTACTGGAGCAATAGTCTCTCCAGGGCAGATGGTCGGATGCAGAAAAGGCCCTGCCCATCAATCTCTTAGAGATACGAGCAGCCCGGTATGCCCTAGTAGCATGGACATCCAAACTCCAAGGGTCCCCTGTCAGAATTCAATCAGACAATGCCACAGCAGTGGCATATATCAATCATCAGGGGGGCACCAGGAGTCGTGCAGCCCAGAGGGAAGTAAATTACATCCTGAAATGGGCAGGAAAAATATGTCCCAGCCATATCTGCGGTATTCATTCCAGGAGTGGAGAATTGGAAGGCGGACTTTCTAAGTCGCCAGCAATTAGGCCCAGAGGAAGGGTCCCTTCACCCCGAGGTTTTCTGGACAATATGTCAGCGGTGGGGAACATCGGATGTAGATCTTCTAGCATCCAGATTCAACGCAAAGGGGGACAGGTTTGTCTCTCGGACAAGGGATCCCCTAGCTTGCGGCTCGGATGCCCTAGTGTTCCCTGGGGATCAGTTCAAGCTGATATATGCATTCACACCGCCACAATGGTTACCTCGATTACTCCGCAGAATCAGGGTAGAAAAGAAACCAGTGATTCCGGTGGCTCCAGCGTGGCCCCGAAGAGCGTGGTACGCGGAGATTGTAAAATTTCAGTGGGGAGTCCTTGGACTCTCCCACGTCGTCCGGCTTTCGCAAGGACCGATATACCACCCTTCCTTACCAGCCCTAGGTTTGACGGCCTGGCTATTGAAGCCCACATTCTAAAAAAGAGAGGGCTCTCTAATGCTGTGGTATCTACCATGATCAATGCCAGGAAGCCGGTATCCAGGCAGATCTACTATAGAATCTGGAAGGCGTACATCGCGTGGTGTGAGGCCAAGAAATGGCATCCACATAAGTACGTAATAGGTAGGATTCTGGACTTCCTACAGTGGGCTGTAGATAGGAAGCTTGCCTTGAGTACTATCAAGGGTCAGATTTCGGCCTTGTCAATATTTTTTCAAAGGCCCTTGGCTTCGCATTCACTAGTCAAAGCCTTTATACAAGGAGTGATGCGTATTAGGCCTCCGGTTAATATTCCCATATGTCCATGGGATCTAAACTTGGTTCTGTCGGTTCTACAGAAACAACCATTTGAACCATTACAGCATATTTCCTTGGTGCTTCTCACCAGGAAATTGATTTTTCTAGTAGCCATTTGTTCGGCTAAAAGAGTATCGGAATTAGCAGCTATGTCCTGTAAGGAGCCATATCTGGTTATCCATAAGGACAGAGTAGTGTTACGTCCTCATCCAGCCTTTCTTCCTAAGGTGGTATCGAGGTTTCATTTTAACCAAGATGTGGTTCTTCCTTCTTTTTTCCCCAAACCTACTTCGGTAGAGGAAAAGTTATTGCATTCTTTGGATGTAGTAAGAGCAGTTAAAGCTTATCTAAAAGCCACTGCTCAGATTCGCAGAACGGATACTTTGTTTATTCTGCCGGAAGGCCCCAGAAAGGGTCAGGCAGCGTCAAAGTCTACTTTAGCCAAGTGGATTCGACAGGTCATTATGCAAGCTTATGGCTTGAGAAGGAGACCGCCTCCGTTCAAAGTTAGAGCGCACTCCACGAGAGCAGTTGGAACTTCATGGGCAGTGCATCACCAGGCCTCCCTGGCTCAAATCTGTAAGGCCGCAACATGGTCTTCGGTACACACGTTTACTAGGTCCTACCAGGTGGACGTTAGAAGTCAGGAGGATGTCGCCTTTGGGCGCAGTGTGTTTCAGGCCGCAAAAGATCCTCATGTCTGATAGCACTCAGCTTATATATGGTGTATCCCCCCCCTCATTTGGCATTGCTTTAGGACATCCCATTAGTAATGACTATGTCGCTCTGTGTCCCGTGATGTACGAGAAAGAAAATAGGATTTTTATAACAGCTTACCTGTAAAATCCTTTTCTTGGAGTACATCACGGGACACAGAGCTCCCGCCCCTCTTTAGGGACACTTATTGCTTTGCTACAAAACTGAGGTGCTCCCGGATGGGAGGGGCTTATATAGGGGAGGGTACTTCCGGTTTTGGAAGTTGCCAGTGCCAGCACCTGACGGTATCTATATAACCCATTAGTAATGACTATGTCGCTCTGTGTCCCGTGATGTACTCCAAGAAAAGGATTTTACAGGTAAGCTGTTATAAAAATCCTATTTTTTTTACCTTCATGCACAACAGCCGCTTAGCAATAGTCGCTTGTAAAATCTGGCAGGCAGGTTGTACCCAAGTTAATCGATACATGGCTCATACATGCTTTGGAGCTCAGCTGGTTCTTCTTGATTCCAACTGTATATGGCCATTTACTCTGTGTAAACTCCAACACCACCTGACACAAAGCAGCATACACAGGATTTGAACTCCAGGTTCCAATGGGTAAACAGATAAGCTGTGCATTTTCTATAGATTACAGAATAACAGTAGAGAGAAAACATATATCCTTGTAACTAACTCAGGGACCAACTTCATATTCATAGAGAGTTGAGCAGGAGATATAACTAGCAGATGGATGTCCAACATATCAGTTGTCTTTCCCTTTTTGCTTTTGAGAATTTTTTTCCACAATGGGGGTACACCATTTAGACTGTGATTTACTTTAATTTGAAAACAAGAGCATGTTGAGTTATGCTCAGATATTTGACAGTGAGGCCTGGTATGTATATTATAGTTATTTGGCTGTGCTCCAGAGTAGAATTATATTTTATGGGTTTAAGGCTTGGACTAGTTATGTTGCGTTGCTATCTTCCCGAGGGATTGTTGGACTAGTTATGTTGCGTTGCTATCTTCCCGAGGGATTGTTGGACTAGTTCTGTTGCGTTGCTATCTTCCTGAGGGATTGTTGGACTAGTTATGTTGCGTTGCTATCTTCCCGAGGGATTGTTGGACTAGTTATGTTGCGTTGCTATCTTCCTGAGGGATTGTTGGACTAGTTATGTTGCGTTGCTATCTTCCCGAGGGATTGTTGGACTAGTTATGTTGCGTTGCCATCTTCCCGAGGGATTGTTGGACTAGTTATGTTGCGTTGCTATCTTCCCGAGGGATTGTTGGACTAGTTATGTTGCGTTTCTATCTTCCCGAGGGATTGTTGGACTAGTTCTGTTGCGTTGCTATCTTCCCGAGGGATTGTTGGACTAGTTATGTTGCGTTGCTATCTTCCCGAGGGATTGTTGGACTAGTTCTGTTGCGTTGCTATCTTCCCGAGGGATTGTTGGACTAGTTCTGTTGCGTTGCTATCTTCCCGAGGGATTGTTGGACTAGTTCTGTTGCGTTGCTATCTTCCCGAGGGATTGTTGGACTAGTTCTGTTGCGTTGCTATCTTCCCGAGGGATTGTTGGACTAGTTATGTTGCGTTGCTATCTTCCCGAGGGATTGTTGGACTAGTTATGTTGCGTTGCTATCTTCCCGAGGGAATGTTGGACTAGTTAAGAGCATAAATATATACAATGTAAATGATGCATTTTGCTCTCATGTATATTATTGTGTGCTAATGCTGTTTTTTCTTAGAGCTGCAGCTCAAAAATAAAAGCTGCTTTTACAGATGTTTGAGCTTTTCTTTCTCTGCCTCTGGTCAGTTTGTAGCTCAAATGTAATATTCCTCATAAACATAACTCATTTCCTTTTTATACTTCATGTATTAGAATACTTTAAAGTAACCCGCTGTCTAAATTAAGAATCAATATTGGCCATACCGGATGTGCGCATCATATCTCAAAGTACCCAACAAGTTATTCAAGAGCTACCATTTTTGTTTGATGTCTATAAACTAATTTAAATCTCTGGATACATCCAAGTCATTTTTCTTGTTGGATTAATAAAGCCACCTACAGGAGCCAATTACATTGATAAGTCGGTTCCATTTGGTTGTTCTTATAATGCTGCTGTGTTCCATTTCCAAATGAAAGGACTTTAATAACTTGGAGAATCTCTTGAGATGAAGTGTTCTGTGTCATCTTGTGCACTGTTGTAGCAAATGGCATAACTTCTTCCATATAGCTATAAGGTATGAAAACGTAATGTTCAAAGTACTTTTTTGAAGGCATTTGTTATTGTCATGGGAGCCATCTTAAGAGTCTTAAGATCAAAACAGTTGTTTCATCTTTTTTGCTGTATTAAGCTCTTTCTACATAAAGCTATTTATTTTTCAAATAGTACAACATGTCATCTCAAATGAATACAAATGACACTCCAGCTCTTAATGTTAGAAGCACACTTTCCTCTGGAGCCTTATCTGTCTTGTTGAGTTCTAAAGATCTTTGCTGTTGGATTACATTTGGTAATGTGAACCTTGTATAAATTGTGGAAAGAGGTCCTAGTCCATTAATGCACGCTAAGGGTATAACTTTAGTGTTTTACATTCATTTTGAACCCTTGGTGCTTTTTAGTTTTTTGGTATAATGAAGACCTAAGATAATTTTAGGTATGTAAAATGATTTATTCAGCTTTGCTCCCACCCTTGGTCTCCTGGGATCACTCCATACACGATCCAGACATTATATGATTCTGCCAGAATGACAAGTGATATTCGAAACGGAGCATCCAGTGCTTTGTTACTTTAAAGCTCGGTTTACACCATTGTGTATTTTTGTATAACCATGCACCACAAGGCAAAGGAATGTGTTACTGGCCATTAGCAAGGTGCATTAGAGTGCCATTAAATGGCACTGCAGTCATGAGCAGTCACATTACCGGAATGCAAAGGTGTGAATCCAATCTAAAGCCTAATTGTAACTATGTTGATTTCAGATGAGAAAAAGTGAAATAATTTTTTTATTAATGGAGAGCAGAAAACAGTGATTGTCAGTCACCGCTCTCTGCTCTTCCCCTCCAGAACCCACTGGAGCCCCAGACATGGTGGATCCCAACAATATTATTGGGATCCTTCCAGAGCCTGGAGTACCTCTGCGACATCACCCAACAGCAGACCTTTGTCCACTGTCATTTAATTCTGGGTCACAAGAGGACACAAGCAAGTGCACTTCTGTGACCCACAGGGGGATTATGGCTAAAAAAAGCTTTGACCATCCTTCTATCTTAATGTTTTATTCTTTAAATGCATCTCCAGCACCACCACAAAATCTCCTTCCTTTATAACAGGCAAAAAGTTAAATTACCACATTAATTCTATTGTATTTATTTATTTTTACTTGGATTCCAAGTACCATATATACTCGAGTATAAGCCGACCCGAATATAAGCCGAGGCACCTAATTTTACCACAAAAAAACTGGGAAAACTTATTGACTCAAGTCTAAGCCTAGGGTGTCCATCTGCATGCCTCACTGTGCCCATGCCTCACTGTGTCCATGACTAGACTGATGTTTAACATGGGAGTCTATGGAAGGAGTGCCCAGGTTTGAAAAATCTGTGCTCCCCGGCTGTAGGTCCCCTAGACAACAAACTTTGCACACTTGTAGAGAAGAAATTGGGCTACATGTTTGCCAAGTTTCGGGTCCAGGGGACCTACGACCGGCCGGTACCGGGTCCCCAAAGTCACCGGAGAAACTGAGAAATTACCATTTAACATGGGAGTCTATGGAAGGTGTGCCCGGCTTTGAAATATCGGTGCTCCCCGGCCGTAGGTCCCCCGGACAACAAACTTTGCACACTTGTGGAGTGGGGCTATATGTGTGCCAAGTTTGGGGTCCGGTACCGGGTCCCCAAAATCCGGAAGATCAGGCACAAAAAGGCGACTCGAGTATAAGCCGAGGGGGCATTTTCAGCACAAAAAAATGTGCTGAAAAACTCTGCTTATACTCGAGTATATACGGTAACTTCTTGACTTTATGACTAAGTGTTTTGAGGCCTATATAAATCCAAGACCTCTTTCACCAATAGAATTGTGATTGTTTCCTGTTTTTAGAAAAATCTGTCTGTTTAATTTGCTGGTGCAAAATCTTGTTGGTGGTTATAGGTGCCTTATTGGAGTCATCCACCAAAGGAAATGGAACATTGTCAGTTACTTGTAATTATGGCATTTTGTCAGCTCTGGATCCTAACAGTGATACCTCTATCAGAATTTGGCAGACAAGTGAGCTCAAATGAATCACCTAGTTATGTGATTCTCATTTATGTACTTTGTTTTAGGGTGGAACAGACTTTGTAATAACACTGGATGGGGTGTTTGCTATGATCCACTGTTAATGACTCGCTCTATGCAGTATTTATTTTTATTTTTATATATATATAAATGGTACTTGATCAACTTAATTATAGTGATGCCTAAATTTTAGTGTTCATTTGATTGTCTACATTCCCAGTATACAGTTACCTGAAGTCAGTTTTCTAAGGCCTACGGAAACTTGCAATAAAGACAATTTCTCTTCTTCGTCCATGGACGGACACAGCTCCTTAAATCATGACCATTGGGTTATGTTCCTGTTCCTAGGAGAGGACTAGGCAGAACATGTTGGTTATCTTAAAACATGTAACTTTAACAGTTGAACAGCCAGGGGGCGGTCCCTCCGTACATAACCCTCCTCCCTGCAGTTAGCAGCTTCAGTTTTTTTTCTGCCTAGCAGAGGAGAGGATGTGGCTCCCTTCGGGCCCTGTATCCTGAAGAGATTTTTTACTTTTATTTTATTTTTGAGAATTCTTTGAGAATCTTCTATTAACTGCCGGCTGGGCATGACAGGCAGGACTTTAGATCCTTGTATTCCCCCCAGTCCGGCCATCGAGCGTGTTACCATCCCCTCACTACTGCGTGGGGTCTGTCACGACATACCCCATGGCTCCAGGGGTGGCCGGTGAGTTATATGCTCCAGGGTCCACATATGACCGTGCGGCTTGCTGTCTCGGTCACAGTGGACCGGGCCGACAGCTACTCCGTACTGCTCGGTTGTAGGTCTGTCAGGAATGCACCAGCAGGTCCTCGCAGGGATGGGGCAAGTACAGTTCCTCCTGCTTCGGTGGGGCTACTGTGACCGGGGAATACCTTTTTAGGGGGGCTCCTGGTACCGGCGGGGGGCTGTGAGGGTGTCCAGACCTGCTATCTGTGGGGGGGGGTTTTGGGAGCCTCCGCTGCTGGCCTTCTCGTCCACCTCGCTTGCTGGGCGCCAATTTTTGAAGCGCTGGCGCCTATTTTCTGGGGTCTATGCATTGCATTGAATTCCTCATTGGTGGCCATTTTGCCATAGCCGCACCATGCTGTAGGCGGGCGGCCATTTTCTTGTGGTCCGTGGGTTTTTTCTGGCACCCGGCGGCCATTTTGGAAGGGGTTTTGGCCTCTAGTGCTGTAATTGCTTCCTGGTTGGCTTCCTGAACGGCGAGAATGGCGTCATTCACCCCACACAGCCTCTCAGTCACACGCGGTGTGAGGATGGAGAGCGGGCAGCGGAGCTCGGCGGTCCCTGGCTGGCGGTGAGTCCCCTGGGTATTTTCTCCCCTCAGTCAGTGCAGCTAGGAGTGTGGACAAGTTATGTGTCAGGTAACTGACTAGGTCCCTAAGGGTGGTCAGTGGGTGTTCTGGAGCCAGAGGCTGGCATTTTTTCCCACAGACATTCCAGCGGCAGCATCCGGTGCTCTGCACCTGCGGTTCCCATAGGCACTGTTTAGGCAGTCCTGGCGTCCTTGTTGCCAAGGTGGAAGAGGCGTGCGAGCATAGGAAGAGGGTTGCTAAGCGCTCCCTCCCCCCGCCATCGCCTGGGAAATTTGCTCTGACGTGGACTCGGGCCTGGCTGCGGCTGGTCCCTGGTTCTGAGATGTCAGAAACGGCGGACAAGGACCTTCCCTGTGTGGAGGACCCCTTGTCCGGGCCACCTCAAGACAGCATTACTGCTGTCAGGGACACTCGCAAGCTGGATGATGCAACTCTTCCACAGCTGAGTCTGCCCTTTTTTGGGTCGCACAAACCGACCCACTATGTTTAAGGTTTTCTTTACGTAGCTACAGACCGGTCGCAGAGGCTCCTTGCGGTCCCTCAGCACACCCCGATCTCTCGGTTATTATAAGTAACATCTATCCCGGGGTAGGGGACCAACATGAAGTCAGTATCTGTGAGGCAACAGCAGAGTCCTGCACCTGTGGTTTTCCGCCATTTTCTGGAGAATGCTCTGACTCTGACAGAACTACGGTCTGAGGTGTCAGAGGTTGCTTTTTACCTGTGGCTTGGTTTTTGCTTCGACAGCACATATACACAGATTGGAACGATACAGAGAAGATTAAGCACCCTCGGCACCATAGTTTAAACATACACAATATGTTTATACACAACACTGGCTGTAATTGCAGTGTATGTATGTATTATTGCTCTCTGTGTCTGCGTGGGTTTCCTCCCATGCTCCAATGACGCCTTTGGTGTCATACACAGTATAATCGTACTCTGTATGTTTATACACAACACCAAGTACATTCACGGTATATGTATGTATTATTACTCTCTGTGTCTGCGTGGGTTCCTCCGGGTACTCTGGTTCCCCCCCACGCTCCAATGGTATGCGCGCCTTCGGCGCTATGCACAGCATGCACATGTTCAATATGTTTATTCACACTTGCTATAATACCTACATGGTATGTGTATGCAGTCTGCGTGGGTCTCCTCCGGGTACTCCGGTTTCCTCCCACGCTCCAAGGGTTTGCGCGCCTTCTGCGCTATACATAGCATAAACATGTGCATGTTTATTCACGCATACTGACATACCATTGGTGTGCGCGCTTTCGGCGCTTTGCACAGTATAAACATGTTCATCATGTTTTACTAAACTACAGACACTGTGGGGTTGATTTACTAAAGGCAAATAGACTGTACACTTTGCAAAATGCAATTGCACTCTGCAGGTGCAATTCCCCCAGAGCCTAGTAAATGAGTAGCTGACTTCCATCATCCAATCATTTGCAAGCAAAAATGCTGTTTTTTTTTTTTTTGTTTTTTTTCACCCACGTGATTGGGTACTCTTTGCAAAGTGACACTTGACCTCATTTACTAAGCTCTGGAGCAACTGCACTTTGCAAAGTGCATATCCTATTTGCCTTTAGTAAATCAACCCCAGTATGTCTATGCTCTCGTAGCTGAGTGGGTTTCCTCCCACGCTCCAATTGCGCGTTTTGGTGCAATACACAGTATATACTATGTGTTGGTACACTCAGCACTTATCAATGAAGTTGCTGCTGGAAGGTGTCAGTCCCTTTTTTTTGGGTCACACTCGACCCACTCTATAGTGAAGAAGCGTGCCGACTCTTCTTCGATGGGGACTGGGTTTGTTGCAGAGGTCTTTCTTGGTCCCTCAATGCACGTTATTCCTGGTAGAGCATTGTCGTACGGATATGTGTTTTTGCCTATGCAGTTGATCCCTGGCATCAGGGGTACCACTTTCCCGGCAGGGGGGTCACTTGCCTTTCGGAGGTTCGCCATGGTCTGTGTTTGTCATGCTGAGGTCAGCATTACGCCTGTTAATGGCTGCCTCTCTGGTGTCTCTGACACTCAATGACTGGGCAAAGCTTTTGTACCAGGCAGTGGAGGAGCATCAGCTTCCTCTATCAGTCGGCCAGCAGGTGCACTGCACCTGCTTTAGCCTCTAGGGCCTCTGTGTCCGGGGTGGTTTTGCACCACCTGAAAGAGCTGATATACTGGTCCGCTGGCCGAGATTCTAGGGAAGCTCTGTCAGATTTGCCTTTCTTTGGCTAACAGTAGAGGCGCCCCGTAAGCTAGGACCTTCCTTATCCAATATCTTGCGGTGTTTTGTGGGGGTTGTCATACCCATACTGCTGCAGGACGGATTCAGATCTGTAGAGGGCTCTTGGGTTTCAAGGCCCTTAATGCCTTTGTGTAGCCGTCGGGTTTTTAAGACCATGGAGTTTGTGAAGTGGTCGCTTCATATAAGATCGAGGTTTTCTTTCTTCTTCACTGGATGGTTTCTTTGTCCTACAGTCTCGTTGGACTGCCCTGATGGGGCAGTTCAAGACTGGGTGGGGATTTGGAAATTCAGAATGGAGTCGTCTCGCTCCATCCAGGGACGTCCCTGTACTTCAGGTACGCGAGCTGGCATGTCCCCAGATACGACAGGCACCAGAGTTTCCTGTGATTAGCGGTCAGGGAGAACCACTATTTTTTATGACTCTCCTTTTTGACCTAGTGGCACCGGGAGTTTTCTCCGGGGTGCTCGCTTCAATTCTGACCGTGCTGAGTCAACATGGCATTGTCATCATTGGTCTCTGTATGGTCTTCTTCGATAACCTGTTTTCAGTTTTGAATTAAAGGAAGACTTGTTTATAGTCAGTCTCCATCCTGGGGCTGGTTCTGTGCTCATCAGAGGTGAGAACTTTTCTTCCTCCGGAAAGGTTGCGGATGCTCCAGGGGGCAGTGAAATGGGTCTTGGCCTCCTTCGAGGCAGCACCGTTTGTCCCGCGGGGGATGGTCTTTACATCCGTGGGTTTTTTTTTTCCATCTCCTTTTTCGGAGATGGGACACGCCAGACTTGGATCTCCTGATCTCTTGACGCAATCGTCGAGGTTTGTGGCCAGGTCCAGAGATCCCTGGGCAGTCGCGTATGACACGTTGGTGGCCCCGTGGGGTCAGCTCAGCTAATTTATGCCTTTCAACCACTGAGGTTGTTTCCTCGTCTACTCCGCAGAGTAGAGTCCGAAGGAATTCCGGTGATTTTAGACAACTCAGATTGGCCCAGGCGTCCCTGGTTCGCCGATCTCGTGTCTCTGGTGGCGGATTGGCCTGGCGTCCACCAAAGGGGCGCGGCATTCTCTCGCATGGTCCCATTCTTCATTCTGCTTTACAGTCACTGGCTTTAGCGGCATGGCTATTGGAAGCCAGGTACTGAGGGACCGAGCCCTGTCGGTTTCGGCCATTTCAACCATGTTGAGAGCACGGAAATCTTCTTATAGGAAGATTTACTATCGCACATGGAGAGCCTACTTCTCTGTGGGAGGCGATGGAATGGTGTCGACGGACTTATTCGGTTTCCAGGATCCCGCTGTTTTTACAGCGCAGAGTGGATCAGAAACTTGCCTTAAGCACCATTCGGGGCAGTTTACAGCCTTGGCTGTTTTTCTTTCTGCGACCCCTGGTGTCTCCAACAAGTAAGTACGTTTTGAGCAAGGGGTCCGACAGGTGGCTCCTCTGGTGCGACTGCCACTACCTTCGTGGGTTTTGAATCCGGTGCTCTCGGCGCTGCAGAAACCTCCCTTCAAGGACATTGGGAAAATTCCTCTTTTCTCACTTTCTCAGAAGGTGGCCTTCCGGGTAGCCATCACAGCTGTCAGGAGGGTTTCTGACTTGGCGGCCTTGTATTGCAAGTCCCCATATTTGGTCCTCCAATGGGACTAAGCGGTGCTACGACCGCAGCCTTCTTTTCTTCGGAAGGTGGTTTCGGTTTTTCACCTGAATGAGGACATGGTACTTCCACGTTGTGTCCTCGGCCATCGTATTCCAAGCTGATTGCGATACTTTCTTTAGATGTGGTACGTGCCCTGCGGGTGTACCTGTCTGTATCGGCTCCGTTCTGGAGGTCTAACTCCCTGTTTCTGTCGGTGTCTGGTCCGCATTGGGGCCTGGCGGTATCGTCGGCCACCATTGGTCGGTGGGCCAGGTGGACCGTCATCCGGACTTCTGCCCTTAGAGGGCAGGCGCCTCTCTTTCCCATTAAGGCGCATTCGACCTGGGTTTTTGGTGCCTCCTTGGGCTTTCCGACATCAAGCATCTGTATCACAGGTGTTTAAGGTGGCGACCTGGTCGTCTGTTCGCTTTAGCAAACATAAAAAAAAATTGGATTGTAGCTAGACTTTAATCTTGTAAGATGACCAAATAATTATGGCGGTCTCACTTTTTAACCCTTTGTCACCTACAGTCTGTATATTAACATTGTACAGCACAATGCCCTTTGCTGGGCTTAGGTTACTAAACCTCTTCCCATTGAAAGCCAACACTTTTGCTCGACTGGTGGCACTCGATCTTGGCTGTCATTGACAGCACTAGTCTCCGTTGACCATTTTGAATTAATAAGAGTGGTTCCAATCATGGGATCATTATATTAGGTATGGCATAGTGACCTCATGCAGGATGAAGGGTTCAATGAGATGACATTGAAGATTTTTTTTTTTTTTGCACAATTTTCGCTCTACAATAGAAAAAAAATTAAACGTTTAAAAGCAATATGCCAAGTTGAAGGGTTTATATGTCCTAATTTTTAAGTATGCAAATTGGCCAATTTTTATTTTCAGGTTAACTCTGGCCTCGGCAAACCCTAGCCGCCAGGTTCCAATAGCGACAAAAATTAGCTTGCTGGGGCTGCAGCCCGAATGCTGCACACCATTTGTCGCCATTTCACAGGCGCACGCAAATTTAGGCTTTGGCATGTTGGGTCTCTGTTTACTCGGCTTTTAAATGTTACCAAAAAATTGGTAATAAATCGTGTGGCACAACAAATTGGAACTACCACTATTTATGGGACTGCAGGCATCAGGCAAAGACCAGCAAACATGCATAAAACAAAATAAAAAACACAACACCATAAATTGGAATAAAATTGGCCCCCGGCCTGGTTTATTGGTTTAATAAAAAAATTCCTTATAACATCAAATTTTTTTTTTCATCAAATCATTTTTTCAACCATACTTCAGCCCACCCATTAAGACTCGAGCTGACTCAGCCTTTTATCATTAAACATGGGGAAACCCTGCATTCAATTCGCAATAGTGTGAACCGAGCCTTAAACATGTGCAAAAAACTGCTCTGGCTGTGAAAGGATTAAAGGATAAGTTCACCTTCGGGAACATGTTACATGTTCTACCCGTAAGCTTTGTTAAAAAAAAAAAAAAAAAAAAAACGGGCTCCTTACTTTTTTAGCTGGCTCCTAGATTTAAATAAAATTGGTCAAGCCCTGGGTTAAATAACGCAGCAAAATTTAGCCTGGGCATCTATGCATCAATGACCTTGAGTCACTAAAGGGTTAAAAAAAGTACTAATCACCTTTTGCAGGCGTGCCTTTTTTTCATTACTAGTTCATGCTCAGTTTTAGCACTGCTACTATGGAAAACAGGAATTTGGAATACATTTTTGAACTTTTATTTTTTATTTTTTTTAGACATTTGCAGATTTTGCAGACTTCCTAGATTGGGCCAAGACCTTCCAAAATAATCTGGTTTCTTGGTATGCCTTTCAAATCTTTTTTCACGACCACCATCAAAAGACTCAGCAATGATTCAGCTATCAGCAAGTTTGTCATATGTTCAGTTGCTTGACCTTATCTGACAAATGGAGCCCATTGGGAGTCCTGTGTTCCAAAAATAGGTCCATACACAAAGCTTCAGCTGAGCTGTATTCAGTGCAAATGATTTGAGGCTTTATTTTATACAATAGGAAGATTCTGCATTAAATCTCTGAAGAGGGAAGCAGGGCAACATCACATATAAAAGAAAACTTGAAAATGGCTAAATTACCTTAAAAAAAAAAAGTGAATAACCTTGCAGTCCTGCTGTTTTGTGCTTATCTGAAGATTGTCTGGCATTTTAACATTATTATTTGCCATGACTATCACACAGAGCAGCTGATTTTCCTATGCTTCAGGTGAATGTAACACCTCACCTTCCTTTGTGATTTTCATAGCGTGAAGTCTGGATGTTAAGGGTATACACACATTTGTGTTATTGACGGCGGGGTCAGTTCGATGTATACAAATTCATACTGTCTCAGATTAATTTACAATAGGCGTGGACGTGTCCATGATGTAATCTGCAAATCAAAATGTCATGCAGTTGATGTGTAAAAAAATGTAGTGTATTTGACAATGGTGTTTTTAACTTAAAGCAGAGGTCCGCCAACATTTTTTTTTTTTAAAGTCAGCAGCTACAAATACTGCAGCTGCTGACTTTTAAAATATGGACACTTATCTGTCCAGCGCGCCCGCGATGTCGGCACCCGAGGCCGGCCCATGCCTCGGTCCTCGGATGCTGCCGCCGCCATCTTTGATAAGGAAATCAGGAAATTAAGCCTTGCTGCTTCACTTCCCGGTTCCCTACTGCGCATGCGCGAGTCGTGCTGCGCAATCGAAATGGTATCTCCTGTCTTCTGGGACCCGTGTGTCTCCCAGAGGACGGGGGGGAGGGGGGAAGTGATGTAACTCCTGCGGGAGTCTATGCCCGGAAGTGGGTGCAAATACCTGTACCTGGGGAGGGTTCCAAAAAGCGGAGGTTCCATTTTTGTGTGGACCTCCGCTTTAATACCATTAATGTGTATGTGGGGGCACCTGTTTCGGTACGTAAAGGCAGACTTGCCAAGTTTTATTTCTTAGAGTCCTGTGCTCAGTCTTTGCATTGGTTCTTGTTACTCTTGTGAGTGGGGATCCTCATTCTTGGCACGTGACCTTGGGGGACTGGCTTAGTGGAGCAATAAAAAAAGCAGGTCTATTCCATAGTGCAGACCTGCTGTAATAGGATTATAGGCTGCAGTTGGAAGCAGCCATGTTTCTCAAGCTATTAGTCATGTAAAAAGGGCAGTGGCAAAGATAATGGGTGGACATGGAAGAAAATCCAAGCATGCTATAGAAGTCAGAAAGACAGGACTGCTGCAGGAACCTAGTGGTGCCTATTCATACCTGCAGTGGCCTTTAAAACTTAAAATGGCTGAAACTCATGCTATTCTGACAGGCAAAGTTAGGACACTTCAAGAGATGAGCAGGCTCTCTGGGCAGTAGAAATGTGCAGGAAATGGGAAGTGTCAGCACCAGACATTAGGAGGTACTGTACTCAATTTTTGCCCATGGGAATGGCCTGAGAATTGGATGTAGCAAGAAGGTTTTGGGGGCTGCTATTATGTGCAGGCACCTCTAGGAGCCTGACCATTATATATGCAGCAATTTACGTTCAGTAGATTTTTATTTTTCAAATCAAGTGTAGATATCACATAGGTACAGCATGACAAAGGGTAAAATCATGTAAAAGAAAAAAAAGAAGAAAAAAATATTTTTTTTCAGCACAAAACAGACTCAGCAACAAATCCTCCAAAGGTGTTTCATAGGACAACTATGGGTCAAGGAACTGAAGTTATAAGATAACCCCTGGTAAATAGAGCAAAGAACGGTATAAAATTGAACCAGAGAGTCAGACGGTCTGGAAAGTCCTACCCATACCGGGCACCCCAAATGGGATCATCCTGTGCCCCGGCTAGGCCCCCCCCCCAGCCCTCCCCCTTATAGAAACCTACCGCCAGGTCATGAGAAATTCTAATGTAGAGAACAAATAGAATCAAGCTCTGAAGCGCATAGTGAATTTGATCCAAAGAGTTGCCTAAGCAACTTCATAACAATTAATTATGCCAAACCCTTAAGTCACATCTATCAACCGAAGGTAAAAAGGATAATAATACATATAAATAAAAAGGAGAAAGAGAAAAAGGAAGAGAGAGATGAGAAGAGGGAAGAAATCACATGCCTAACGTGAGATTCAGGAAGTGGGGTGATCAGAGTTGATCCCGACCACCAGAGAAATAACACAGTGAACAGCCCAAGGTTCCCACACAGCTTCAAATTTAGGAATTGTATTTGATAAAATACAAGCCAACTTCTCTTGCGTCATAATCCAAGAGATCTTATTTTGTATTGCCAGCATGGAAACCCTGGGTTGTCTCCAAGCCCTAGCAATGGTAAGTTTTGCCCCGAGTAGCATAAAGCGGATCAGCTGCCGAGTGAGTTTGGAGATGTATATGCAGCAATTTATATTGTCCTCCCAACAGGTTCTCCCTAAACTAGCTTTTCTGAGGCTTGGTCCACACCTATGAGCACTCCATTGTAGTACAGTTGACATTTTGTAGTGACTTGCCTGTCTCTTCATGTGTACTGCATGTATCTGCTCCTTTAATGTTGTTCATAACAATCTGTATGTATGCAGTGAGATCTATGTCCACCTGAAACACCATATAATACATAATAATAATATAATACCCTGTGAATTGATTAACTTAAAGTAAATATATTACTAGGTTTGGACATTCAACCATTTACATATTCTTGCCATACAGAAAATTTTCTTTTAACCTCACTGACCTCTGTAGCTGCAGGCACTGTGGTGTAATTCATCATTAAAACTAGACTTTGGGACACATATTTATGCATGTTTATAAAGGGTGTTTCTTATTTTAGCAAATATGTTATTCATTGTGAATCTAATGACTCCTTGTATCCACTGGGCATAGTGTTCCCTATTTATTTTTTGTATGACTGGTAGCTGCTATACCCACTCCTTTTCCTGGGCCACTGGTCATGTAACATCTCCACCGTATTTCTGTTTTTACCAGTGGCAAAGTAGTACAAGAGCCACTGGATGTAGGCTTAGTGTGTGGCTAAGTCTCCCAGACTGCCCTGCCCACTAACACAGCTGAATTTGATTGACAAGCCAGAAGACTCCTGGTCTGTAACTCCCACCATGACGCAACAGCCTGATTGACAGGCCAGGAGATTCCTGTCTATCACTGCTATTCACCTGGTCAACATTGCACCCACATTCAAACTCTTTGACCACTACAGTTCCTGATGCATGATGAGAATTGTAGTTTGTTCTAGCAGCACTGAGCAGTGAGGGGAAGTGATGTTGGCAGTTCTTTGATACCTCCATTGTTAATGTACATCATGAAGTGATGCTCCAAATAAAAACTATCCTGGAGTTCAGCTTTAAGTTAATGACACCCCCCAGATCATTCACAACTTCACACTCATGCAATCCGATTTTGGTGCGGACAAAATAAAGGGCTCTGCACGATTTTGGTCGGAATGCAATGCAAATTCGCATCACACAGACCTTGCATGTGATCTGCACAGCAGTGCGGTGCAAATCACATGCAATGTCTGACATGGCACAAGTGTGAACTGACACTTAAAGGTCAGGGCAGAGTCACATTAACTTACATTGATTTCTTCAGCCAGCGCGACCTGAGGCGACTAGGGGCGACCTGGGGCGATTTGGAGTCGGATCCAAAGACGCCCCTGTGTGAATGGGCTCTGAGGCTACAACTTCGGTCTCTGTGTTGACTTTTATTATGTAAACAAAACGCAGGTGCTCTGAGCTGTTGAGAACTGAGTACCTTTGTTCTGAAATTTGAAGGTGAATTGCTCCTCAGTACCTGCAGCTATAGAGGTCAGGGATGTAATATTATGTATGCCTGGTAATGGTCTTTATATAATGCAGCCTTTTTCAACTAGGGTGCCTTGAGGTTTCTTCAGGGGTGCCTTGGCAAATGCCTAAAAAAGCCTACCTTTTTTAGTTCCACAAAGCCACAGATTTTCATTGTGAAACATTACACAGCTGCCGGCGTCCTATTGACCAATGGCATGATCAGTTCATCCTTGTTCATTCCTTGTTTGACCCTCCCCTGCCCCTCTCCATCAGCATTGGGGTCACATTAGCTGAGTGATGGAGAAGAGAAATATTGGAATACTAGTCAATTCCAGTTTGCAAAAGTGTATTTGCTTTGGAAGAATAAATCGCCTCTAATGTTGGGTGTCCTACATGTGTGGATGTCGCTGCTTTATGTAAAACTATTAGAATTGTTTTTTACATTTTAGAATGGGGTGCTTCGAGATTGTCCATAATTTTTTTAGGGTGCCTCGAGACTGTCCATTTTTAAAGAATGCCTTGACTACAAAAGGTTGAGAAACATTGCTAATTAATGTACCGTATGTGTCATTCTGATTATGCTTGTTTTTAAATTTGTCTTTATTAAGAAGCATAGCATAAATACTATTTAAATACATGTAGAAGTTTCAGAAGTTAATGATATTTGTTTGGCCTATATGTAATTTAGGCGTAGAATCTGAAAAGAATAAAAAATGCAAAGAAAATATCACAAAATTTTTCTTGTAGCTGTAAAGAGAAGAACTGTTAGCAGAGGCCTTTACTTTACTTCGGAGAAGTCCAAGCAGGGCCCAAAATGGTGTCATGATTATACTGAGTGAATAAATGTGTATAAGTTGGTCTACTATTTGTTTTCTCTCACAGAGATAATAATTGTGGCATGGAAAGCCCTGGCTGTCTGTGACTAGATTCTTCTAACTGTTGGTAATGGTTTAAGAAAAGCGCATGGAACTGCAGACTTGGCTGGACTGGTGGTTTTGTAATCCATATATGACCATTACATTAATGAAGACACTGGAGAAAGCATTTATTTTTTCTGATCTAGGGATATGTTATGTAATGGTACTTTCCAGTACACTCGCTTACGTATAAAGTGCTGTATTACATTGCGTGTGTGGTTTTACATTTGCAGTTGCAAATTCCTACCAGATTTAAAAGGACAGCAGACAGGTTTTTTTTATTTTTGTATGTATTTAAATATTTCAACCTCTGACAATATTAAACTTTGTGGTTCAGCCATTATACATTTCATTTTTATACAATACCATTTGTTTCCTTTTTTTGCACTTAATTTTGACTATTTTGTCTAACCCTGGTTATGGTATGTAATAAAATTATTCTGTTGTGTAAAATTGTATCACGTAGATCAGGCAAACTCGTCATTGCCTAGTGCACTGGCACACCCAACGTCTGTCCTGTATTATTGGAATAGCAAATATTCTTGATGTCCTTTGAGGGGCAGGGCTTACAAATATGGCGATACTTGAGTTGTAGGTTATATTAAGTCCTCCATCACACGGCGGCATTGCGTCATAGCAATTTGTATCACACTTTGACATTTGAAATTCACCAGTGCAGCAAAGCCAAACCTGAACCAAATTTCTATGCAGCACACCATAGCGCTTGGTATATGACTTTTCGTGTACTTCAGCACAACTCCATGAGCACCTTCTGTATCTGTGCTTTGGGGTGATATTCTAATGGATGGCACTAGGGATCGACCAATATCGTTTTTTCGGTGCCAATACGATACCTATATTTCGGCCACCTCTCAGGCCGATACCCCAAACCCCTCCTCTGCACTTGAAAGTATTTAAAACGTCTATTTTTTAAAACTGGTGCCTTTTTAAGATGCCAGTAATCCGGGAAGTGATGTCATGACATTGCTTCCGGATTACTAGATCCGAGACCCAAATGAAGCATCTGCTTTGTTCGGGTCTTCGGCCAGCCTGCGGACGTGCTGGCTGGTTGCTCGGGCCTCCCGGTGGGACGGGAGAGCCCAGACGAGCGGCAGGAGGGATGTCCCCTTTCGCTGCTTGTAATAACAGCCGAGCGGCTACTGAGCCGCACGGTTGTTATTACAATAAAGCTGACCGTACGCTCGAAAGAACGGTACTAGTGTGATGCATGCAGCTGCATGCATCACCCCGATAAAACCCATTGAAGTAATATCGGGTACGTTTGTGACTGATACGGATTCTTCCAAAAAAGTAAGTATCGGCTGCACTGATAATCGGATCGATCCCTAGATGGCACAGCAACACACTGCACAGAGTGGCGTGCTTTACCATGCATTGTGTTTTATATGCAGTAAAACTCAAGTATTACTGCGCATTAAGTACAATGCATAGACGTGAAGGGGTCCTTGGGTATATAGGAAGTTATGCAATGCAGCAGTGTTCGGGCGCTAATAATTTATATTTGTCATCCATTTTGCCAATTGCATGCACAAAACATTTCTTTTTTCAACCGACCTTGGATGAGAAGCTATTTAAACTCCATAGAGAGACCTTTTCATAGATAAGTTATGACTTGCCAATTAAAATGTAGACAAAAGATTTATAAAACGGAAAATATATTTTCACCTTAATCAGATTGTCTGTCTATATAAAATTTTTCATTATTTGTAGTTTACAGGTCAATTGTTTTTAGAGATAGGTATTGTTTGATTGTTTGAATAAAACTGTCTGTAAATTCTTTGTGTATTGTATGCTGACATTGGATTGGGAAATCAGTCAATGGCCATGGTATTGACTGTGGATTGTCCAGCTAGTCTGGAGCTTTAGGCTCCTGTACACAGAAGCTCAAAAACGGTTGTTTTGAACACCAGATTTCAGGCAGAAAAAGCTGCTTTAAAATATAGCTTTTATCAGCGTTTTTTAGTAGCGTTTATTAGCGTTTTTCAGTGTTAGCGTTTTTTTTTTCAATGGATCAAAAAACGCTAAAAAACGCTGCCGACCTGCGTTTTTGAGCGTTTATTAGCGTTTTTCAGCGTTTCGCGTTTTTAAGCATTTTTTTCCCGCCGAAAAATGGCTCTTTGAACGCGAATTTCTTGCGTTCAGAAAAAAGCCCATTAACTCCACTGCTCATTAACGCTAAAAAACGCTTATGTGTACATGAACACATAGGCTAACAGAGTGCAGTTAATGGGCTTTTTAAAAAAACGCCAATAAACTGCAGTTTATCAGCTTCAGTGTGCATGGAGCCTTAAGGTGTGTGTGTTCAGTGCTTTAAATCGCATACCGTAACTTCTGGAAATTTGATTTGCCAGTGTCAGTTTAATGTCTTTGCCCTTTAATATACTGATGTTTAATTTAGTGAAATGTGAGCGTACTGGTTTTCCACACTGCAACTCCCAACTAATAAGTTATCCAATTATAATACCCCAGACAGGACAGAGCAGACTGCAGGATTGTTATGCTCTTGTTTTCTCAAACGCCTAAAGTGGTTGTAAACCTCAGACATGAAAACAAAATACATCTCACTATAGTGTGTACTAACCTGAATCCAAAACACTAAGTCTGGTTCCTCTCTCTGCTATCTGCATGACTCACTCCTAATAGATTAGGTTGGTGCCTCAGTCTCCTGGGAGCTTGCCTGCCCCCTCTAGCAACACAGCAGGTGACCTTCAGCTCTATGTTTCTCTAAGCTTTTAAATGGAGGCTCTCAGATTACACTCAGCTCTGTGCTCTAGCTCTGCAATGTGTGTGACATCGGATCCCCTGCTTTCTGCTACTGAAAAAAAAAAAAAGCTTTCATCTGTGTGTTGTAAAAGGCTGTTTGTGACAGATGCCGCAGATAAACAGATACAACTTATGTATGATGATTTGCCTAATCTCTTTGTATCATCTGAGGCTAGTCACTTCACTGGGTAGATGTAGGGTTTACAACTACCTTAAGAATTGATACATTTAGTGTGATCCTGGACATTGTTAATGATTTTTTTGGTCTGTAATTCTGCACTTTTCAGAATGTTAAGTTATGCAAATACATAAAAGGGAGTGTTCAATCAGCATATATTCACATATACACAGACCCAGTTACCTACATGGGCATTGCTACCACACACTAGAATGGAATCACAAACTTAAAGCATGTGACCCTTTTCCCTTTCCTGGCCAAAGATAAATATATTTATCCTTATTAAAAGCTGTGGGTGGTGCACTGCACCATGTTTTGTGTTGTTTTATGAAATGCTGATTTGATAACTTGTTTGAGCTTCAAAAGCCATTGTCCTACTTGTTGGGGTCTAGAGTTGTGAGTTACTGCTGAAAGTACTTTTAAAGGAGCTATGGGGATCCTTCTACTGCAAAGCCATTTTTTTTTGACTGGACTGCAGAAAGACTGCACTCAAGTTGCCTGGTCACCGCTGACCTTTTTTTTTTTTTTTTACTTTCTGTTTTTTAGATTAGGAACAAGCATGCAGAGAGTAAAATCACAGTAAAGTCAGTCAGCTCTTTTAATCTGCATATTGGTTTTGAATTGATTTAGAACGTATTCAAGCTTTTGAGGATAGCCAAGCAACCTGCATTTTGTAAAGCGGGGGTCAGTAACTGAAAGCCTCAGTATATCATCTCAGTTCATATTTAATTTTTAATGGTTTATGACCTTAACCCCTTCCTGCCGCCTCCTCCCGGGCCTTTTAAGAACTTCTAGTTACCGGGAGGCAGAGGCGGGCATTCTGGTCATGTGGGTCACATGATCGAAAAGCTCTTGATCGCAAGTATGCATCGGGGGCTTTTCAGTGACTGCTCAGGGAGGCCGCAGGCTCTCAGCACAGTTTTGTGCTTACATAGGGCCGCATATATGCTGCCTCTCATTGCTAAAGCCCACCACCCACCGAGAGGCCGCATAGAGGCGTCAGGCCGGTGGGAAAAGTTTAAAGTGTTATGTATAACCATAACTTTAAATAGAGTATGGAAGGGTAAGAAATGTTCCTTTTTTTATTTTTACTGCCGTCTGTCTCTCCACTGAGAAGATTGGCCCCTCTGTTTGTTCTTTTGACCTTTGTCACCAAAACAAACTGATGGGAAATCAAAAATGTTACACTTGTCACTGGAACAGTAATGGAGGTAATAGCTTTTAATGGGGACACTTAAGGTAATTATTGTTTACAGGGGTAACTTTCCTCACTATGGGCAAATTTCATCATGCTTCCTAATGCATCTCCAGGGCAGGAAGTTAAGGAAAACCTCACCAATAGGACACAGAGGGCCAATAATAAATGTCTATACGCTATTTAGAACAACGAAAAAAATATATACATACATTTTAAATGCATAGAATGCTGTGTAACACATTCAAATTTGATTTTAAAATTGCTGAAAAAATAGTCTCATGGTCATTTTTTTTTGTGTTGCAGGTAAAGTTATCAATAAAGACCTTCGGCACTATCTTAGCCTTCAGTTCCAGAAGGGATCCATAGATCACAAGCTACAACAAGTTATCAGAGATAACCTCTACTTAAGAACAATACCATGTAAGTACTTTTTGTGCTGCTCACTAAAATGCTCATTAATTATTTGATTGATTTCTAGTAGATAACTGCAACAGAGATGCCTCCTGGAATTGGAGAAGGAATGATGGTTTTGTTTAAATAAAATATATACCCGTAAGCTGGTTCTGGCATAGATATACTAGGGTGGATGTAAAATCAAATGGTGAAATAAATGTAGTACGCTTCATCACAAAAGTATGTGGATTTCCACCCCGAGTCCTTGTTCACATGGTGTTTAGCTTGTAATAGAGAAGAGTGTACTTTTAATCTTTTGTTAAAGCGGAGGTTCACCCAAACTGACAACATTATTCTAAAACAATCATTGCACAACGCACATACTGAATTGCCACAACATTTTATTTTTATTTTTTTAAATAAATGCCTTAGTATAGCCATCTAAACTGTGATTTCCAGGATTTCAAGGCGCCGCAATGCGATGTGGGACTTCTTTGCAATGTTTTCTGGGAGCACAGTGTCGTGCTACCCAAAATGCAATGTGGAGCGCCGTGCCGCGAAATCTCGAGAGATTTCTCCGCTTCCAGGAAGTGATTGCTTGTGGGCTTCACAATGCCCACAAGCAAAATGGAAACTCCCTCAATCAGATTTTTTAAGTCCTTCTTTGCCGACAAAATGGACCGCGGTTATATACAGCGACCAAAGTAGCGAGTGTACATTCCTATGCTTATACCCCAGTGAATGCTGAACAAAAAAAAAAAAAAGTTTGCCCGCGGAACCCCCGCTTTAAGCATTCGTACGGTTCTCAGAAGCTTTGTGAAAGTCTTTAATGTACCATTTAGCAGCAGTTTGGGAATGCTAAACACAGATCTTAACAGGGGTGGTATTGTCCTTTCCAGCAGGTTTTAGTAAGCTTCAGCACCACATGAAGCTTAAGGCCTCATGCCCACTGGACGTTTTTTTCTGCTGCTCCTAGGGGCATTTGGCAGTTTTTTCCTGCCCCTAAATTCCCATGCCCACACACAATTTGAGGAGTTTAGAGGCAGGGGTGCTTGGTAGCCGCAAAAAACACCACATTCAGTACGTTCAGGAACAGCAGAGATTTGTCAGAAAAAACTCACTCCTTAGAGCTGGTTCACACTACCGCGACTTGGGATCAGACTTGTGTCGCCCCAAGTCACGCGACGTGTGAAATTACATGCAAGTGAATGAGAGCCGTCTTAATATACACTACTGAAGTCGCTCCGACTTCAGAAAAGGTTCCTGTACTACTTCAATCCGACTTCTAGGCGACTTGTACCCATTGATTTCAATGGAAGTCGTCTCCAAGTTGGATCCCTGTCTTAACTGAAGCAACTTTCCAGGAAGTAAAAATTGTTTTCTCAGGCAAACCGCTCCCTCCCCCTCCCTCCCACAGAGCTGATTGTTGCTCTTAACGCGCCTAGTTGCATTTAGCATTAATTAATTTCAATGCCCAGAATAAATGCTTATTCTTCTTAATGAAATTAAATGAATTAAGCCCAATAGCTTTAGGTGCCTAAAACGCGATACACAAGTTTACAAGCCTCAAGCTTTTTTTCTGCTAAAAGTTTGCCGCCAGGAGGAAAAGAGTTGGTAAAATGTTCAGTCTGCATGAGGCCTAAAGAAGCCTGCTAGCAGCTTGTTTAGAATGATAGTATCCAAGCAAAAACAATATGAAGTTTGCATACCTATAAAAGATCTGGTGAGTTGGCTTTTTGTCATTATATCGATGGCTAGTTTTACAATTACTATAACTATCCCCCAAATTTTTATGAACCTGCTGAATATTTTTCCTTTTCTTAAATACCAAATGAACAGCTTTATGACTTACAGTAATCAAAAATATCCAACTAGCAGATCATCCTGATTACGTGGCAGACAGTGGTCATCATCTTATATTGACTGCATAATGCTAATAGAAACAGTCCTTGTACAGATGAAAGGTTCCCCACTCACCAAAAGTAGAAACCCCTGCAGGGGTATCGGGCACACAGAGTGAGTGGTTTGGTTCCTCGGATTGGCGTGGGCTCCTTCTCCTGTCCTCCGCTCGATTCCCATAGGTTCCTATCCGTCTCCTGGGCTTGTTGTACCAGCCTGCTGCAGTATTCCTCAAAGTTCCAAAAGAACATGGGCCACCATAGCGTAATCCAGTTGGTTTTATTTTAAAATCAAAAATGAAAGATAAAAACAAACGAACCGCTTGTCTATTACATGCGGAGAATAAAATAATTTGAAAGTCCCGCACTAGTTGTCTGAGATTAGCCGGGGCAGCGGCGTGCGTTCCACCGCTCGGATCCAGACAACCGGAAGTGACGTATCGACATGAAGGACCAATCGACTGACGCGTTTCGTCATGTGATTTCTTCTGACTCCTTCACCTCTGGGAATCGAGCGGAGGACAGGAGAAGGAGCCCACGCCAATCCGAGGAACCAAACCACTCACTCTGTGTGCCTGATACCCCTGCAAGGGTTTCTACTTTTGGTGAGTGGGGAACCTTGAGGGGGAGCACAAGTGTCACCTGGAGACTGCTAGGAACCATAAGGATACACACAAGTCACCATTTACCCACAGTTTTTTCACTGTTTGAACTGCTTGGATAGAAACCTATCTATTCTCAAACCATAACTTATATTTGCTGCTATACTTTGTTGTGGACATCTACAACCTTATTGCAGTGGGTCTCTGAGATGGCAACTGATGCTGGGATTTAATACCTTGTTGTTGTGATTCAATACCCCCTTTTTTTATTTCATCTTATTTACAACATTTATCTGCTAAGCCTACCTGGACTTGTTGCACACTGCACTTGGTGGCAGTATTGGAATAAGGCTTACATTGATTGGGTTTATATTCCCACCTATAAGTATCACTGGTTTATATGATTGTTCCTTTTGGCCATCCAACACGGGCCTATTGCTTAATTTTGCACATTGCATTAACGCACTTGGCACTTTTCATTACCTAGGGGTAGCCCCCGTACAAAAGAAGCGCCCCTCACTGATACTGTACAGCTTTTGCACATTAACACTTTGTTTAGTTACTGGTCATTTATTACTAATTTATTCCCCATCTGGGGATTTAACACTTTGTAATACACAAATATTTTGTAGTATACAAACACTTCACTTGGGCAGTGCCATTCATGCCACCCACAGAATATAAAAGGAGCCAATGGCTCCTGCTGCTGTCAATCAAAGTCAGTCAGCCAATGAGGAGAGAAAGGGGATGGGGCCAGATCGCAGCTCTGTATCGGAATGGACACGGGGAGCTGTGATTCGGCTCGGGTGCCGCCATAGCAAGCTGCTTGCTGTGGGGGCACTCAACAGGAGGAAGGGGCCAGGAGCGCCAAAGAGGGACCAGAGAAGAGGAGGATCCGGGCTGCTCTGTGCAAAACCACTTCACATTTAACATTTAACTAAAAAAAAAAAAAAAATAGACTTTACAATCGCTTTAAGATTTGTGTGTTGCATTGTTAATTTATTTTCGTGTATTTTCTTTATTTTATGAAGTTTGTAAAAAAAACAAAAAAAAAACATGCAGTAAATAATTTATTCAGTTCTTTTCCTTTGTTTTGTTTGTAAATGTGGAAATGGCACTATAGTATCTCTTGCAAATGATTGAATTTCTTATGATCTTACGCGCTGCCACACGCCCTTTTTAAACTATCTCTTAAGCAGCCAGCTCACACTATAACGTGTTCCCGCAGTAATTCCATATGTAAGTATTACTTTAGTATCTCTGGTAAAGATCACATTAACACACGCTTTTTTGTTGATTTAAGCAGAACTTAAAGCGATATTAAAGTGACACTAAAGGTTCCCGTTTTATTTTTTGTAAATAACAAACATATCATACTGACCAGCCAGGATCTTCCTTTTCTCGGGTCCCCTACGCCGGCGCTCCCGGCTTCTCCCTCTTGCCGGGTGCCCCCACAGCAAGCTCCAGAGCCGTAGCTCTGTGTGTCCATTCACAGATGGAGCCAAGACTCCCCCCCCCCCCCCGTCTCCTGATTTGCACAGGGCTGCCAAAAGCCAATCAGGAGTGCGAGTCCCTGGAGAGGCAAGGCTCTTGTGGACATCGCTAGATCGAAAGGGGGCTTGGGTAAGTATAGGGGGGGCTTCTGCACACAGAACATAGAATGCATGAAGGTAAAAAACCTTGTGCCTTTACAAGCGCTTTAACTTCCCGTAGCCTCATTATTTCTTTTTGATCCTCTCCCCCTCCCTCTTACAAATAATATAAAAAAAAAAATATTTTGATTTGTACCTTTTTGGTGTTTTTTTTTTGTGCACAATGTAGCACTTCTTGGTGTTCAGCTTGGGCAGGGCACTGCTGCCTCCTGGAATTGCCTATCCCGGGATGCGGTGTGCTGTGTATCTGCTCGTGCGGCTTGCGGTTTTCTGCGCATTTGCACAAACGCCACCTGCGACTAGGGTGCCCATACATTGAACATAATGGCGTTTGTGAGCAGATGCACCGCAGGTCTCTCCTAGGTCCCAAATACTTGGAAGAAACCGGCGTTGCATCACATGCCGGACCTTGCAAGATGGCAGCACAGAAAAAGGATGTGTGAGGAAACAAATGCAGTGGTAAAGTTCCGCTTTAACAAATCGTAACTTATCAGCTTTTTTTTCCCCACTTGACATGTGAAAAGGCACAGCTTTCTGAACCATTCATTGCTCTGACCAAGGAGTCTTATTTAACGTCAAGCTTAATTGCATTCATTGTGCCCTGGGTCTCATATTTTTTAACAGCTCTAGACCCTATCACTGTAAGAATATCTTTACTGCTCAGGGTTAGCCAGTGTTAGCAAGTGTAAGTATTTCACAGTAGTTAGTTACAATGCTCCTGTTAAAGAGTGCAAAAGGGCTGGAAGAGTGACATGAGTAATATTGTCAGACAATTTTAAAAGGTCAAAGCAGAACCCTCCTGATCTCCTGTCTGATGACAATGCCCTCTTAAAGCGGAGCTCCGCTGTAAAAAAAATATTAAAAGCCAGCAGCTAAAAATACTGCAGCTGCTGGCTTTTAATATTAGGTCCTGGAGTCCAGCGACGTTGGCAGCAGAAGAAGAGCAATCGCTCGTCACTCTGCTGCCCCCACCGCCATCCTCGGTGAGGGAACTAGGAAGTGAAGCATTGCGGCTTCAATGCCCGGTTCCCTACGGCGCATGCGCAAGTCGCGCTGCGCCGAGCTCACTGGTCCCCGCTGTGTTCTGGAAACCGTGTGTTTCCCAGAACACAAAGGGGGGGGGCGGGAAGTGATGTCTTAGACAGGTATCTACATCCCCCTCCCCCCTGAAAGGTGCCAAATGTGACACCGGAGGGGGGGGAGGGTTCCGATGTGCGGAAGTTTCACTTTAGGGTGGAGCTCCGCTTTAACCTCAGTTCAGATCTGTACTTGCCTTGGTTCTACACATGTGATCAGCTATGACTCCAGCATTTTGCAGGTTTGAAAAAACGGTTGACAGCTGGCATAAGCACGCGGGCAACTGTAAATGTTATCACCTGAGGCATACCTTGAATGTAGTATACACTGTGCAAGCATACAGTGTATAAAAATGCATACAAAAAAAACAAAACAAAAACACTGCAAAAGCAAATGGTATTAGGGATTTAGCATGAAAATGATTTAGGCTGAATGCTTCTGCAGCTGGAAGGGACTGAGTGATGCACCAAGTATTACTAATGCCCGGAACGCAATCAGTCTACCCTAAACGTTAATACTAAGGATGGGCGAATGGTTCGGCCCGAGCATGAGTTCGGGCTGAACATTGGCTTTTCAGAAGTTCTCCGAACAACCGAATTGACAGCTGAAAGACCACAATGCACTGCGCCACCGCACCGTGCATTGGAAGCCCTGATTGGCTGAAGCAATGAAAACTTTGCCCAATCAGGGCACAGTCAAACATATTCGCCAGCACACCATGGATCGTACAATTACATCCAAAAAAAAAGAGGAACAAAGAAGGGGAGAACAAAGCAAAAGAAGGGGGGAAAAGGGAGAGGATATAGAGAGGATGCAGAAAAGGAATTCAGAGAAAATATATACATACACAAAATTATGTATGTATACAGAAAAAATAGTAAGGACAAAAAATAGATAATGATCTAAATAAAATTATTGGGCTCAGGCACATGCGCGGCATACGTGGCACGCCGTGATTGGTGGCCAGGGCTGCTAACCAGCTATTGGACCGCCGGGTCCTGGTGATGATGAGCTCCCGATTGCACACTACAGGTTAGTGCATTCAATCTAGTACTCGCACACCAACGGCAGATATGCGATCGGTATTGTGCGTTTTTTAGGCTTCAGCATCATTGTCCATTTCAGTGATTTTTATTGCCTGACTGCTTTTAACGTTTTTTGGAGGGATTCTGACGCCTCAATGACGTCACGGGGAGGGGGTGTCGACCTTTTTTTCAATTCTCACATGTTTTGATTGGTGGCTGTTGTGTATATATTTTTCTGCTGCACTGGTACACTTTATCACATGCCTGACGAAGGGGTCCGAAACGTGACTCCGAAACGTTGCACCTTTGTGATGTGATTTTTCTGCAATAAAACTTTTTTGAAAGTAATTGGACGATCCATGGTGTGCTGGCGAAATATGTTTGATTATAAAATGTAGGTATAAAGATATACAATCGCCCCTGATATCCTGTACCACCACTGCGCCAATGAAAAAAATGTGTAAAACTAAAGCTGCCACTTAAAAAAAAAATGTGTTAATGAACTGACTTTCAACCTAAAAACTGCAATGTGAAAATAGGATAAAATGTAGCGCTAATTAGACCAGTACCTGAGTACCAGTCCCTAAGTGTCTGTATTACAATCACTAATAATACCGTGACTGTTACAAAAAAAAACACGTGACGTGGTAAATAAATGTAATAAAATAGTCCATAAAGTGAAGTGATGTTCCAAACAAGATTCAATCTTCTTAAATAATACGATCTTCCACCACACCACACCTCTGTGCTCGTGTCAACTCCCCTCTGAAATTGCACTCACCAGCTGTTCATGCCTCCCACTCCCGTGTTCGGCTCAAAAGCTTGCTACTTAAACCTCTAGAGGGTAAACGACCATCAACCGTATACTTGTGTTTCAACACAGGATTTTCCACACATGTAAAGATGAGAAAAATGCTCCAATAGTGTAAAATAGTAAAGACCAATTTATTAAAATACACACCAACACTTCAAATATTGCACTCACGTGATGAATTAATAAAACCAGCCTTGAAAAAAACCACAGCAAACCTAAGTGTTTGATGGAACTGCAGTGCTTTGCGATCACAGCGGACCCAAGATGTGTACTCGATCTCAGTCTCTCACCCACTCCTGAGTCCTGGATCGGGGTAACAGTGTATCGCTTTTAGCTGCAGCGTGTCACGTCAGTGTAGATTCTTATCGTGCAGCCACGCCCCCGACGTTTCGTCACTTGGACTTATTCATGGGATTAGCTGCTCATTCCCCACATCCTCCCTTTATACCATAAATCGGAATCTCTGGGAGGTGTGTCTAGTTCTGTATTCGGGATCCTATAATTACCCATGTGCCGTCTAAAGTCCATTCTTAGTTAAAGTACAGACTCTTCTGGCCTGCTTTAGTAGATCTTCCAACCCTGGGTACCTATTTAGGAAATGCTGCACCACCAAATTGAGGACAGGTCCCAGGTGAACAGAATATCGTCCCTGCCCATGCTTGCTGGACCACGTGTCAGCAGTAATGTGGACTTTGTGGATGACTGCCTTGTGGTCTTGGGGGCAGAATTCACCAGGCGAAAAGGCAGAAGTTGTAGAGCCAGCAGCTTTGACACGCTTACATTTGGACATTGGGCATGTACTGTCAAACAATTTTTCTGCACCTATTTGACAGGTGCATATCATTGCAATTTTTGACAGCAAGGCCAATTCTTGCTTTATCAAGAGTACCTCTATAGGGTTATGGTGTGAAGGCGCCACGACACCCAAAGAACAATTTTTCTGCACCCGTTAGAAATCCAAAGTCTGTGGTAGGGACACCAGAATTTATCCAAAAAATCTCTAATCTTGTTCCCCGTGCACTACATTGTGGCATCATACAGACTGGCTCCCCAAGCCATTGCTTACAAAATAAAGAAAGCTTGCAGTGAAAATTTTATTTTTTGGGCTTTGTAAATGCAATTATTGCTGCAGCAGCTTCTATACACAGTACATATGTGGCACTTAACAGGTGGACTAAGGGGACCCCCCAGGCACTATATTGAAAGGAATTTTTCATTTTTATACTTTCACTTTAAGCATCAGTAAATCACTGCTCATTTAAAAATGAAGTTTATTGCAAACGTTTTTTTTCATTGATACATGTCCCCCAGGGCATTACCCGAACCCCCATAACCATTGTATGCCTAATTACTTGTATATAAGCCTTCAAAATGTGCACTTTTTATTTTTTCATGTTCGGGTCCCATAGGGTTCAATAGGG
The DNA here is from genome assembly GCA_029206835.1 of Rana muscosa. Classification (NCBI taxonomy): domain Eukaryota; kingdom Metazoa; phylum Chordata; class Amphibia; order Anura; family Ranidae; genus Rana; species Rana muscosa. Next base: position 459,148,800 of record CM055117.1, read on the forward strand.
TTCGTTATTCGGTTGCAAACTTTTCTGATTTTTGAAAGTTCTGGTGCAAACCGAACAGGGGGTAGTTCAGCCCCATATAGCCACAGCAGCTTTCCACCTCTAATAGAGTTTTACAGGTTGCTGACAGCAGGGCTGGATGGTAAATCTGTGCCTTCAGTGCGTACCAAAACAGAATCTCCTGCGGTGGTGCTGAACATGCAGTGTTTGAGGCCTTAAAATGGTTGTACACCCTGTACAACCACTTTTACCTACAGGTAAGCCTAGATTAAGGCTTACCTGTAGGTGCTGGAAATTTCGCCTAAACTTCCACGGTGTAGGAGATATTTACAATAGAGACGTTCGCTGATGTCTACGGCGCATGCACCATAGACAACGGCGCAGGCACACTTTAGAAATGGCGATCGTGTTGTTTCTAAAGGAGGTCATGCCGTGACTGGTGACTCCCGCACGTATGCCCGAGAGTGACGTCATTGTGGCTCCGGCCAATCGCAGCGCTGGAGCCGCGATACCCGGAAGTAACTCCGGGACGACATGTCGCTGGCCGGTGCTGTGTTGGGCACTGCTGCGGGGGCTTCGATCCCAGGTGAGTATTACATAATGAGCTAGTATGCTATGCATACTAGCTCATTATGGATTTGTCTTGGAGGTGTTAGTTTTTTTTAGTGTTTTTCTAAAGTCGGTTTAAAACCACTTTAAGACCACTTTTGGGAATCCATTCAGCTCAATTTGCACGTTCGATTTGGGGCATACACTGGATTTCAGCATCTGCCTGCGTCTGGGATTAGACATCTGTCTCTAATTTCAGGTAACCACTGAATGTGCAGAGACATGTGAACAGCAACAGCTCCTCTCAGCCTGTCATTCGTTTGTACAGACCGAGTAGGCACAGCTGTTTGCATGCCTGTGATTCCAGCTGTGAGAATCCGCTGGTTCTTCCTGCTGGAATACGGTGTATGGCCTTTAACCGGTGGGTATCCTTCTGCTTTAAGTTTAACCTATTTCTATATTTTCTCTACTGATCCAAAGGTTAAATGACACCTTCCTGGTCCAAAATGAAGATAGGAAAGAGATATTTGTGTTGGGTGAACACTGTGAGAGTCCTGAAGCCTCCTCCACATCTTCAGATCAGAAACTAGGGCAAGAGCAGCATTCAAAATAAGCAGTACTCAGTATACAAACCGAGAAGCTGGGTATCGGGCTGATTGTTACAGATGGTACACAGAGACCTCTAAGTAAGGCCTGGTTCACACTAGTATAACTTGAGCCGTGTGGAATCGCATGGCAAGGGAAATCTCATTGTTCTTAATGGTGCCTGTTCTAATCAATGCGACTCAGAATGCTGAGATATTGGAAAAAGTTCCTGCACTTCTTTGGTGCGATTTACAGTGCAACTTGGCCCCATAGAATATTCAAAGTCGCACTTTAAATCTCATCAAAGTCACATCACAGTAGTGTGGATCGAGCCTTACTGGTTTATTAACAAAATAAATATATATGTAAAGTGCTGCATAAATTTGCGGCACTATGAGTACCTGTATTAAATACAATTACCGCATATACTTGAGTATAAGTCGACCCGAATATAAGCCGAGGCACCTAATTTTACCACAAAAAACTTGGAAAACATATTGACTCGAGTATAAGCCTAGGTTGGGAAAATGCAGCAGCTACTGGGTGAACAATGCCCATCTTCAGCCTCACTGTGCCCATTTGCAGTCTAATCGTGTACAGTTGTAGTCTCACTGTGCCCATTGGTAGTCTCACGGTGCCCATTGGTAGTCTCACGGTGCCCATTGGTAGTCTCACGGTGCCCATTGGTAGTCTCACGGTGCCCATTTGTAGTCTCACTGTGCCCATTTGCAGCCGTACCTTTCATTACTAAAACAGCGTGCGTCTCCCGCTGTGTAATGTGGTCTGTTTGGCCATCCATTGAAACAGTCGTCCGTCCATGATAGAGGAACACGGATACGATGCTGGGAAACTGTCTCAGTGTTCCACCTATCACAGACGAGGAGGAGGCAGGACTTTGTTACAATGGATGGGCGAACAGAATGCATTACACAGCGGAAGACACATGCTGTTTTAGTAATGAAAGGTACGGCTCACTCAAGTATAAGCCGAGGGGGAGATTTTCAGCCTAAAAAATGGGCTGAAAAACTCGGCTTATACACGAGTATATACGGTAGTTATCAGTCTGGTACGTATACAGTTTGTGTTGATGAAGTATGGATTGTGGTCATTCTAGCATGACATTTGTGTGAAAAGTTCTACAATGACATTTATTAAATTTAGGTTTCTGCAAGAAACATGTATTGTCAGAAGATATATTATTTCATAGCTCTGAATTCATACATTTCATATACCATTTTTATTACTGTACTATAGCGATGCTAGTACTGTGAAACCCCTCCCCGGGTTTGTCATTGAAATGTAAATTATTTGTAATTATGCGATGTAGTAATGACCTTGTTCTGTTTTGCACCTTTAAATATGTGAAATAAAAGAGCCAGTATTAAGCTGGTACTTCATAACATAATCTAGAAATCATTACAAGTGTGAATGACATTTCCTGATTACCTCTAATGTTCCCTTTCAACAGTGCTTAAGCTGATTTTCTCACACTGAGTTAGTACATGATCAGATTTTTCAAACAGTGACACATTTCAGGATGTTTTTTGAACGACTCATTTCCATTAGTATAATGGCTTTGCCTTCCTTTATGCAATGTTGTACAATGTAGCTCATCAAATTTAGCCACAGCCATAAGTGCACAATGCACTGAATAGTTTCCACCAAGGTTAGAGACAGGACTTGGTAGAATGTGTTTAGAAGAAAACTATGTTTAACAAGTTAAAATGTGCCCAATAACATCATACTTTGGAGGCAGTTGATTGGTGGGTCTTGAATTGGTCCAACAAAAACTACAAATGCCAAACTGCAGTTGAGTATTACAAAACTATCTGACCACAAAACCTATTTTCTTCATCTGACATAGAATAAATATCTAGGATCAACGCAGTCATAATAACTTGCAGTCCCAACACTTAGATTCGTACTACACAGGGTTATTACGCAATAGATCATTGGCTAAAATACCACAGGCAATCTCCACCCTTACTCCAAAAAAGTCACTGATAATGCATGCTATAAAAATCTTAATGCAGAGACACAATGATGTAGAGTGGGGACTTTGTGGCCAGATACATTGCATTTAGAAAAAGCTAAATGCAATGTTGTAATTCAAAGTTATATAGTTGGTAAGGTCGCATAAAGACAACGGTCTATCCAATTTGTGTATGTGTGTGTTTATGTCAATAACTTTTCCCTTATCCCTGTATATAGCACACCCTAAAATGCCCTTCTAAGAGTTTTTTTGAAACTATCGACAATTCCTTTCTGACACAGCCGATTGTGGGAGTTCCACATCTTTACCGCTCTGACAGTAAAGAACCCCCTACCCAGTTTAAGATTAAAACCGAGAGCTGATACCAGTGCCAGTGTCCAACTGATCTGAAGCAGTGATCTCCGCAGTGAACCAAAAGTTCAGTGGTAGCTGTACAACCCAGCAGGACCAAGATTTCACTTTAATAATGGACAGAAGTAAGGCAGTAGCTTACTACTATGAAGCTAGGGTAAAGACCTCCTTAACGAGCCTATTCTAATGAAATTATTTTGCTTGGAGTTAGGCCCCTTTCACACTGGAGCGGTTTGCAGGCGCTATTGCACTAAAAATAGCGCCTGCAAACCGACCCTAAACAGCGGCTGCTTTCACACTGGAGCTGTGCGCTAGCAGGACCACTCCAAAAGTCCTGCTAGCAGCATCTTTGGAGTGGTGAGAGGAGCGGTGTGTTTACCGCTCCTACACCACTCCTTCCCATTGAAAGCAATGGGAAACCGCAGCGATACCGCCGGCAATGCGCCTCTGCAGAGGCGCATTTCCGGCGGTATTAACCCTTTTTCGGCCGCTAGCGGGGGTTAAAACCGCACCGCTAGCGGCCGAATACCACCGCAATTCCACTGGTATAGCGCTGCTAAATATAGCGGCGCTATACCGCCACCGTACCTCCCGCCCCAGTGTGAAATGGGCCTTAGACTTTAAAGTCACAAGAGAACCTTTGCAGGTGACAGCTGGTGGTGGGTGGGGTGGGTTGAGATAACAGTATTTTGCTGAGCTTTTCTTATCATTTTTATTTCCACAACATATGTTCCTTTTTTTTGGTTGTTCTATTTATTTATTTATTTCCAGAACAGCAAGTGGCACCTTCAGAACCTGCTCCATAAATTTTCAGAAACTTTCTTAACCCAAAACATACAGACTAAACATGCCTGTTACTGATGCACTTTTTGTAATCAAAAGTTACCAGCTAAGCCTCCTAATCAATCGTTTCTAACCACTCCCTTGGTAGCTAATATAATTAGAGGGCAGTGACCTATGACTGTTGGAGGAGACCAAAGATGTCCTTGATAGCTGGGCTGCGATTGCCAACCTGGTTTTACCCCTTCTATAATATGTGAAAGTCAAATTGGGTGGCACCCAGTGGGCAGACAGGGGATCTCGGGACAGATTAGCAGAGTCTTTAAATTTATTACATATCAATGAGTTGCTTATAAGCTGAATTGTTCCTTTTTGGCAGCTGCTTCTGTAAAAAATTACAAAGGAAAGGTTTGAGTGACAAGAACAACTATACTGTTCTGCAGAAAATAGGATTTTTATAACAGCTTACCTGTAAAATCCTTTTCTTGGAGTACATCACGGGACACAGAGCGGCATAGTCATTACTATGTGGGTTATATAGTTTACCTTCAGGTGCTGGCACTGGCAACTTCCAAACCGGAAGTACCCTCCCCTATATAAGCCCCTCCCATCCGGGAGCACCTCAGTTTTGTAGCAAAGCAATAAGTGTCCCCAAAAGAGGGGTGGGAGCTCTGTGTCCCGTGATGTACTCCAAGAAAAGGATTTTACAGGTAAGCTGTTATAAAAATCCTATTTTCTTTCTCGTACATCACGGGACACAGAGTGGCATAGTCATTACTATGTGGGATGTCCTAAAGCAATGCCCAATGAGGGGGGGGATACACCATACATAAGCTGAGCGCTATCAGACATGAGGATCTTTTGCGGCCTGCAACACACTGCGCCCAAAGGCGACATCCTCCTGACTTCTAACGTCCACCTGGTAGAACCTAGTAAACGTGTGTACTGAAGACCATGTTGCGGCCTTACAGATTTGAGCCAGGGAGGCCTGGTGATGCACTGCCCATGAAGTTCCAACTGCTCTCGTGGAGTGCGCCCTAACTTTGAACGGAGGCGGTCTCCTTCTCAAGCCATAGGCTTGCATAATGACCTGTCGAATCCACTTGGCTAAAGTAGATTTTGACGCTGCCTGACCCTTTCTGGGGCCTTCCGGCAGAATAAACAAAGTATCCGTTCTGCAAATCTGAGCAGTGGCTTTTAGATAAGCTTTAACTGCTCTTACTACATCCAAAGAATGTAATAATTTTTCCTCTACTGAACTAGGTTTGGGGAAAAAAGAAGGAAGAACCACATCTTGGTTCAAATGAACCTCGATACCACCTTAGGAAGAAAGGCTGGATGAGGACGTAACACTACTCTGTCCTTATGGATAACCAGATATGGCTCCCTACAGGACATAGCGGCTAATTCCGACACCGTTTTAGCCGAACAAATGGCTACTAGAAAAATCAATTTCCTGGTGAGAAGAACCAGGGAAATATGCTGTAATGGTTCAAATGGTTGTTTCTGTAGAACCGACAGAACCAGGTTTAAGTCCCATGGACATATGGGAATATTAACCGGAGGGCTAATACGCATCACTCCTTGTATAAAGGCTTTGACTAGTGAATGCGAAGCCAAGGGCCTCTGAAAAAATATTGACAAGGCCGAAATCTGACCCTTGATAGTACTCAAGGCAAGCTTCCTATCTACAGCCCACTGTAGGAAGTCCAGAATCCTACCTATTACGTACTTACGTGGATGCCATTTCTTGGCCTCACACCAGGCGATGTACGCCTTCCAGATTCTATAGTAGATCTGCCTGGATACCGGCTTCCTGGCATTGATCATGGTAGATACCACAGGATTAGAGAGACCTCTCTTTTTTAGAATAGCCAGGCCGTCAAACCTAGGGCTGGTAAGGAAGGGTGGTATATCGGTCCTTGCGAAAGCTGGTCCGGACGATGTGGGAGGGTCCAAGGACTCCCCACAGACATTTTTACAATCTCCGCGTACCATGCTCTTCGGGGCCACGCTGGAGCCACCAGAATCACTGGTTTCTTTTCTACCCTGATACTGCGGAGTAATCGAGGTAACAATTGTGGCGGTGGGAATGCATATATCAGCCTGAATTGATCCCAAGGGAACACTAGGGCATCCGAGCCGCAAGCTAGGGGATCCCTTGTCCAAGAGACAAACCTGTCCACCTTTGCGTTGAATCTGGATGCTAGCAGATCTACATCCGGTGTTCCCCACCGCTGACATATTGTCCGGAAAACCTCGGGGTGAAGGGACCATTCCCCTGGGCATAATTGTTGGCGACTTAGAAAGTCCGCCTTCCAATTCTCCACTCCTGGAATGAATACCGCGGATATGGCTGGGACATATCTTTCTGCCCATCTCAGGATGCAATTTACTTCCCTCTGGGCTGCACGACTCCTGGTGCCACCCTGATGATTGATATATGCCACTGCCGTGGCATTGTCCGATTGAATTCTGACAGGGGACCCTTGGAGTTTGGATGTCCATGCTACTAGGGCATACCGGGCTGCTCGTATCTCTAAGAGATTGATGGGCAGGGCCTTTTCTGCATCCGACCATCTGCCCTGGAGAGACCATTGCTCCAGTACTGCTCCCCAGCCTATAAGGCTGGCATCTGTAGTGACCACCTTCCAAGAAATCGGACTGAAGGATTTCCCTCTTTCCAGATTCTGGGGAACCAACCACCAACGGAGGCTCTTGCGAACGGAAGGGGACAAGGACATTGGTAAGTCTAGGGCCTGAACTTTTTTGTTCCAGGCTGACAGTATAGCCCTTTGCAAATTCCTTGAATGGAATTGACCGTAGGGTACTGCTTCGAATGATGCCACCATTTTTCCCAGCATCCTCATGCACAGGCGTATGGATGGCTGTCTTTTTGTACCCACTAGGTGGATCAAATCTCTCAAAGACGACACCTTTTCTTGAGGCAAGAAAATTTTTCTCTGGTCTGAATCCAGCCTTAGCCCCAAGTATTCCAGACTTTTGACTGGTTTTAGGGCTGACTTGTCTCGGTTGATAATCCAACCGTGAGATTCCAGATACTCGATTGTCTCGTGAACAACCACTTCTAGTTTTTCCACTGAGTGGTCTATCAGAAACAAGTCGTCTAGATATGCCATTATCGTTACACCTCGTGTTCTTAAATTGCCCAATAATGGGGCCAGAATTTTTGTGAACACGCGTGGTGCTGTGGCCAGACCGAAGGGTAAGGCTCTGAACTGAAAATGGCGCCCTTCTACTGCAAAGCGTAGAAATTTTTGGTGGACTGGAAAGATGGGAATGTGCAAATAAGCATCTTTCATGTTGATCGAGGCTAACCATTCCTCCCCTTGTAGGGCAGTGGCCACCGATCGGATCGACTCCATCCGGAAAGTCCTGATATGTAGGAATTTGTTTAGCCCTTTTAGATTTAATATGGGCCTCACGTCCCCGTTTGGCTTCGGGACTGTAAAGAGGTTTGAGTAAAACCCGAACCCCCATTCTTCTAGGGGGGACCTCCATAATTACTGCTTGGAGCAATAGTTGTTCTAGTGCCAACAGGAGGGATCCTCTCTTCCGGGGATCCCTTGGCACGTTCGACCTTATAAAATGGGAAGGAGGGGAGTCTTTTAACTCCAATTTGTATCCCAGACTTACTGCGGAGAGCACCCATCTGTCTCTGATCGTGTCCCGCCAGGTCTCTGTGAACAACTGAAGTCTTCCCCCCACCCGATTGAGTGGGGGCAACCCTTCATGCATTTGACTTTGGGGGAGGTTTTGTACCTCTCCTGACCCAGGGCTTCTTGTTACCCTGCGATTGTCCCTGATTTTTACCCCCGGGATTTGACCGAGGAGGCCGTCGGAACTGTTTCACAGCCGATGTCCTAGGGACTGGAGAAGCAGGCCTCTTAAAAGAGGGACCTCTAACTCTGTTTTTAACCGGCAAGAGTGTACTTTTACCGCTGGAAATTTTCTGGATATATCTGTCCAGGTCTTCCCCGAATAAGCGTTCACCATGAAATGGGAAGCTGACCAGCAATTTTTTACAGGGGGCTTCAGCAGACCAGTTTTTGAGCCATAGAAGCCTGCGCATATGTACTACAGACAGCGTAAGGCGGGAGGCCTGATGGATTGAATCCTTTATAGCGTCAACCGCAAAGCATAAGGCTCTAGGTAGATCAGCTAGGGCAAGGGCCTGCTGATCTGGCAAGTCCCTTAAGACCTGTTTCAACTGATCCTTCACTGCTTGGCAGACCCCAATAGCTGCCACTGCTGGTTGTGTCACCAAACCTGCTGTAGCAAAAGCAGATTTTAATAAGGACTCCAATTTTTTATCTATTGGGTCCTTGAACATTTGGACATTATCCACTGGACATGTCAGTGATTTATTCACACAAGAGATGGCTGCGTCCACTGTAGGGACCCTCCATTTTTTGATGAACTTATCCTCCATGGGATAGACCACCTGAAATCTCTTGGGAGGAGTAAATATTTTATCAGGATGTTCCCAATCCTGATAAATGAGCCCTTCCAGTAAAGGATGGATTGGAAAGGAACAAACAGTCTGGGGAGCTTTTAGCGACCCCAACGAGGAGACAGAAGTGGATGATGGCTCCGCAAGGGGCATTTTAAATGCTGATCGGACCATGTTAGTCAGGGACTGAACCCATAATCTTTCAGCATGTGATGCTGAGAATGGCTCTTCCACTGTTGATTCCTCTACAACAGAATCAACCTCATCCTGATCCCCTTCAGGTAGGTCGATCCCTGTATGGGACTGTTGCTCTGCTAACAGGTACTCTGAGGGAGGAGACGGAGATCGGGCGCGCTTTCCCTCTGACAGGGAAGCAGCAATCAATGTTGACAATCTCTCTTCCAGCCCTCCCAGAGCTGAGGAAAAAACCTCCTCTGTTACATACACAGGAGCAGGTGAACTGAGGACAGCCACAGTACCAGGTACTCCTGAGGGTGCTCTACGGTCACTAACCTCTGATTCTTCAGGGGAGATTGGTGCAGCCGAAGCATGCCCAAGATCCTCAGAGCCCGATGGAGACCCCCTATGCTTCCTGGGATTTTTAGTCCCGGAGTTTTTAGACGGCATATTCCTAAGCCCAAAGCTGAGGTATTCCAGCCGATATACACCACTTACTGACAATAGTCTAGCACAATTGCTGCTATAAAAACAGTTGGTGTCTACTAATGTGCCTTTCTATGGGGATGCCTGCATCAACCGCTTGCTGTATGCCTTTTTTAAATGTTGCCAGCTCTGTCTCTTCACTCCATAGCCAGCTCACAACACATAATTGTGCCTTTTAACATGCTGGGACGCCCGCGCATGCGCAGAAGCGCTGCGGCGCACACAGAGCGTCATCCCCCAAGCTCCGCCCCCTTTTCCAGCTCACCTCTATATATAGAGGCGCGTGCACGTGCGCCTTCGGCGCTCTTTTTTGAAAAAGGAAACTAGGGACAGGAGACAGGGCCCTTTTGCCGCAGGCCGGGGGATGGACGAGCATTGCAACATGGCAGAGGAAGCAGTTTCCCACGAGAACTCACCATCTGCCTGGACTTGACTCTGATGAAAAGAAAAAGTCCACATGACAAGAAACGTTCCACAGCGGCCTCTAGTGGATTAACACAGGTACCGCGGTCTGTCTATATTTTTTTTTTTTCTTGACCACTATTAAAATTATTAATTTTTTTTAGTAGTTACAGGCATGCACAGATATTTAGCGGGAATACCGTTAGGTAACAGGCAGAAAGACATATTAGGCTTGGGGGTTCCCTAATAGAACCAAGTTCCTGGGGGGCCCCCACTTACCTTTTCCCTGCCGCAGGACTCTGTTTGGTCCACAGAAGCCCAAACTTCACCTCTCACGGCAGGCATTGTAATTAAACCTTCAGGGACCGGGTTCCCAAGGATTCCACTCCCCTGGACCTGTATAGCACCCTGCACAGAAAGCATCTTAGTCGTGGGTATGACCAGAGCTCTGGATCCCAGGGTCCAGCTCTCCTAAGAGAAGCATTACAGGCAAAACCTTGCTCTTCTCTGCAAGCCCGGGTACCGACCGTTTAGCTATGAAGCTTTTTTGGTTGGATCCGGAATAGCTTACTGAGGCCCAAAAGAACCTGTACGCAAGCTCAGTGAAAAACACATGTTACTTCTTGGCCAACACCTTAGACACTGGCAAAAAACTGAGGTGCTCCCGGATGGGAGGGGCTTATATAGGGGAGGGTACTTCCGGTTTGGAAGTTGCCAGTGCCAGCACCTGAAGGTAAACTATATAACCCACATAGTAATGACTATGCCGCTCTGTGTCCCGTGATGTACGAGAAAGAAAGTTTATTTTCCATATGACGATGGATTTATGATGATTCAGTGTTGTGATATGTACAATAGAGTGCAGTTGGAATTTTCAATATACTGCACAGCCCTGGCAATATTTAATCAGATTTTTTTTTTATGATTTACATTTGCTTCCTCTTTGTATTGATCCCCAAGGCAGATTTCATCATTTATAACATCCTTTCTTATTTCATCTTTTTATGCTGCCAGCATAAATCATGCTATATTAATATATTCTCTTTTAGCCAGTGTGAAAAATGCCCTTTGCCTCTGCAACTTCAGTGAATTAGTGAGTTATATGTCCTGTAGGGATGAGACTGTTGAATTGACAGCAGTTGTAATGTGTTTGGACATGTTAAATTTTTTTGCAACTTTTGTTTTATTAGTGATTTCCATTTACAGCATTGATTTATCTGCCTTCTGTCTGATCACAGTTTTGTCTTGCTGTGTTAAAATGCTTTGCCTATACTGTTTTTTAAAACCTAATGTATAATTTTTTGTACAGTGCTCACAGAACAAATTAAATCAGTCTTTATAACTCAATGCAAATCATGGAGGGGTAACTTGTGATAAATTCAAAAAGTGCAGCGCTAAACATAAACCATATTGCATGTGCAAGACAAGCAAATACAATAACCATGCGCAAATCTGAACGTATACCCTATTAAATGTGCAAAACAAGCATAAAATGCAATGTGCAAATATGCAAATCGATGTGAGCTCAAGTATATGAGGTAATGTTACCATATACCAATAATAATAACGTGCATAGTGCTATAAACAATCATTAAAAATAAATATTGAAATACCCACGTATGAAAACTAGAATTCAAACAGTTCAAAGTAGGAAGATTGAAATTAGAAATCCATTCAGTATGGATAAATGTTAACTACTGTCAACTAAAAGAGTCACCTAGGACTGTGCATCCGCCACCCAGAGGGGAGAGTAAATACTCTTACCGGAATGTGTGGACTCTATTGCCAGCGGCAAAGAGTCAAACGAGCATGAAGATGAAACTGTGTATTGATGCTCTTAAGGAAAAATCACTGGTGATCAGTCACCACAGTATACCACCGCTTCTCACCACTGAGTTGAATCTTGGGCCCCAGTTTCTGTTTTTGAGTCACTGACCCTGAGCAAGAGTCAGATGAGAAGAAGCTGGGAACAGTCATCTCACCAGACACATGGAAGTCCGTTGCAAGGAACACTACAAAAAGTGGAGGTCGGAAACTGAATGAAAACCAGGCACTGACTGCAAAGAAAGCAAGCCTGGGGAAGGCTTAGAATGTTTGAAGTTTTATATGGCTTTTGCCTGCTGAAAAGATTTCTGTGTCAGGTTTGAAATACGTATTGAGGGCCATTGGACACTAGCCCACGATTCAACTCAGTGGTGAGAGGCTGTGGTATACTGTGGTGACGAATCTCCGGTGACTGAGTGAATTTCAAAAGAGCCAACTTCCCTAAACTTTGAACCTTGCTAGAAGATATAAATTGGGATAAAATCTTAGAAACAAAAAACACGGAGGAGAGATGGGTTTTCTTTAAGAGCATGTTAAATAAGGGCATTAGCCAGTGCATTCTATTGGGTAATTCCTTTAAATTAGCGAACAAAAGTCCTGGCTGGCTTAACTACAATGTAAAAATGCATACAAAAGCAAAGGAGAAGGCCTTCAAAAAATACAAGGCTGAGGGATCATCATTCAGACTTTACAAGGAATGCAACAAGATATGTAACGGTGCAATTGGGGCGGCTAAGATAGAACACGAAAGACACATAGTGGTGGAGAGCAACAAAAATACCAAGTAATTATTTAAGTATATAAACAGTAAAAAAGGGAGGACAGACCATATTGGCCCCATAAAGAATGAGGAAGGACACCTGGTTACAAAGGATGGGGAGATGGTGAAGGTATTGAATTTATTCTTCTCCTCAGTCTTCACGAGGGAATCGGGGGGGCTTCAGTAACCAAAACTTTATCCTCATGACACATCACAGGAAGCACCCTCATGGCTAACAGAGGACAAATTTGGAAATAGACTTGGGAAACGTAACATTAATAAATCCTAGGGACCAGATGGCTTGCACCCGAGGGTACTTACGGAACTCAGTCAAGTAATTGCCAGACCATTGTTCCTAATTTTTACTGACTGGAATGGTACCAGCTGATTGGAGAAAAGCCAATGTAGCACCAATATTTAAAAAAGGGCCAAAATACATCCCTGGGAATTACAGACCAGTTAGCCTACCATCAATAGTATGCAAGCTCTTGGAGGGGATGATAAGGGACTATATACAAGATTTTAATAATGGAATGGGTTTCATTAGCAGTAATCAGCATGGATTCATGAACAATCGTTCTTGCCAAACCAATCTATTAACCTTCTATGAGGAGGTGAGCTGCCATCTAGATAAAGGAAGGCCTGTAGATGTGGTGTATCTGTATTTTAGCTCTGAGCTACTATATGCCATGTTTTTATGCCAACTATATATGTTTTATCTATTTAGTGATCACTTGTATTATGTGATTTGTATTATTAAGTGGTAAATTGTAATTGCTGTATGGTTATCCACCGAATGAATTATATTGGTTTTCTATGTTTTCCCATGACTACCCTCATGCAACTTATCATTGATTTCCAATAAATTTAAACTGCTTACACCTGCCTGCTTCATTCAAAGTCCCAACCCTTAGTCCTCTTGTTTGTGTCAATTAGATGGGGATGGAGGCAACTGACCTTACCCGGTCACCGCCTCATTTAAAGTCCCAACGTTTTCTTTTTCTTCTTGAAGCATGTATATAGTATTTTTTGCACTTGTAATTTAATAAAATATATTATTCTATGATTAAAATACATTTTTGATTGGCTATGATATTGGTCTACTGCTAACGCATTAAAGACGTGTCCACCCCTCCCCTGTAGCTGCATTATATGTTTTTAATTTATTACTTATCTTGCTTCAGAAGCTCTGTGATCTTCTCCTTTGCTCTGTGACATCATCACAGAAGCTGGTTTCTTCCGTTCACTAGAGCTGGGAGGAGAGGTGCAATAGGCCACCCTGCATCTGGAGAAAGTGATGCAGAGAATCCTCAGGTAACCCACCTTCCAGCTCTGGCAGGTGTCTCTTTTTAGTGACATGGAATGGTTTAAGTAACTGGAACAACTGTACTGTTCTGCAGAAAGTTGATTTACCATATGGCAATGAATTTATGATGATTCAGTGTTGTGATGCATACAACAGAGTGCAGTTGATTGAAATCTTAGTATGTTGCACATCCCAATGAGAATGCTGGTAACCGTCCCTCTCAGTGCACGTTAGACTCACAGTACTGCAGTGAATGCACTGAAGGTGAAATGGCCTTTTCAGTCTGTAGGAGGAGGAGGAGTCTGTGGCAGAATAACTGGGATTATAAATATGTTCATTAATTATAAACTCCTAAAGTGTTCCTAAACACAGAACCCTGCATTCACTATATCTGGTCTCCCGCAGTACACAGAACATAGAAATGCAATTATTTTAGTAACTATAAACTGCTAAATACCTCTTCTTCAATTAGCATTATATAGTAGCCTTGTGACTTCTATCAGTGCCTAGTAAAGCTTGAAGGAGGAGTTTTCATCCTCCTCTGATCTTTTGTCTGGACAGTGCTGATTGGCCCTGTGCTGATCACATGCTCCCTCCCAAGAAAAAAAGAAAAGAAAAAAAAGACTCTCTAGCAATACACACCAAACTGAGTATGTGCAGCCATCCCCTGGCTCTGTAAATATCAGGTTATTTTTTGGAGACGGTGGAAGAAGAGGAGGATCAGAGAGACAGGATCAAACGGCCTTTATACACAATGCAAAGGATTAATCCCTTAGGTTCCACAGTGAGTATAACTAGCATGCTTTACTGCATATACACACTGATTTTACTGTTGTAGGTTTAGTAACACTTTAAGGGCAGTATGCATTCATTTTAAATGTGTTTGCACTGTATATTTTGTAATTTCGGGTATACGGTAAATCGGTAGATTGCGAGCATAATTCGTTCCGGAAACATGCTTGTAATCTAAAGCATATTGTATATCAATGCGAAGTTCCCCATAAGAAATAATAAGCTCAGATGATTCGTTCCACAACCATTTATTCATAAGTCCTTCAGTTTATCGAGGGGAAGGGATCACCGCTTCTGGTGGATGTGTGGAAATGGCACTCTTGGCAAGGTGGAAGCATCAGGTGCAGGCTAAGCATATAGCAATTAGAGGGAAGGTCTGGACAGCCACACTCCAATAAAAACGCCTTTATTGTGCAAAATAACAAAAGTACACACCACAGCAGGGTACAGGATAAAAAAGCTGACGCGTTTCACACTCAACAGTGCCAAGTCATAGTCCATATAAAAAGATTATAGCAATGTGATAGCTTGTGTAACCATAAAATGTCCATCCACAAATGGCAGCCTCTGCAAGGGGATTAGAAGCGAAATCCAGCAGGAGCTACAGAGTATAAAAGAGAAGAGAGGCGCCTCTAAGTGTAGCAATATGGTTACATTTAATGAAGGTACAATATTTAGCAACTCACATGGTTGATGAATAAAAGAGGTATATCGAAGTATGCAGGCATCTGGGGTAAAGCTGTTTTACATAGATGGTCCTCTGCACCGCCGGCTCTCACCGCTGTCAGTCTGCAATCGTGACCAGGAAGACTACCCTGGAATAGAGCAATCTGAAAGCAAACCTTGAAGCGCTTGTGGAGTGCAGCGTGGAAGGGATGACCTTGTGGAGGATGGTCTAATTGGAAAAAATTTACCCCGGAAGCCTGCATACTTAGATGTGCATGTTTTAATTATCAACCATGTGACTTGCTAATTGTTGTACCTTCATTAAATGTAACCATATTGCTACACTTAGAGGCACCTCTCTTCTGTTTTATACTCAGTTGTGACATGACGCTGCTTGTATATCAAGTCAAATTTTATTTAAAAAATTAGCTTGTCTTGCAAAACACTCTCAAACCAAGGTTTTACTGTAGTTGTATTTTAATGGATATTTTCGCTTTTCTGTTTCTTATTTCCGTGTAACATTGTTAAGTCCGGTGGTTTGTACAGTGTTTTGTATTAGAAAATACTGCATATAATTTTTTTTTAGGGATGCACTGATACCATATTTTGTACGAGAACCGATGCTTTTTTTTTTTTCTTAGTTCTCGCCAATACCATTTACCGATACCATATACCGATACCTACTGCAACTGTTTTGTTTACATTTCAGCTGTCAGCAATGGTACAAAACATTGAAACGTTTTTTACAAATTAAATACATTTATTTACAATTTTGCGCTTTTTTTCAATGTGAAACGTGTAAATATATGTTAAAGGTGTAAAAATATTAACAAACAAAAGAAAAGTTTTAATTATTAGGTTTTTTTTTAAATAGAAGTGAACAAAAAAATCAGCAGGAACAAAATTAAATGGAGAAGGAGAATGGGGGGTTAATTAAGTAAATTAAGGGTTAATAAAGGGATTAAACAGAGGAACATTTAATAAAAAAGCAAAAAACAAACATTTTTACTTGACAGGTTGCTTTAAACAGACTTCATCTTCAGATTTTTTATTTTGTTTGACAGCTCCATCTGCTGGGACTTTGTTTACACTTCAGGGGAACCCCACTGACCGCTGACTGAGTCATTGGTTGTTAAGGACGTGGGGGCCACACTCCTTAACAACTGATGATTGCCGGCCTTTTTTTTTTTTTACATTTCAGTGGGAGAATCCCCCTGACAGTGGAAAGAACAGAGCCTGGAAGTATCAGTTTAAGGTATTGGAGCATTTGCACAAGTACTGATACTCGTGAAAATGCTTAGTATAAGCACCGGTATCGATGCAACCCTAAAAATATTTCAATTTATGACACACTGCTGGAACTACGTTATGTAATGCTGCTAATGCTAGTGCCCAGTAGTTGGGAAGCTATGTATTTCTTTATTCATTGCTGCTTTTGAGGTCTCTGGTTTTAAGTTTGGTTGTTGGCAGCCTCTACACATGCAGACACAATAATAAGGTTATTAGGCATGGGCCCCGTATGCTTTTGGTGTGCAAGAGAGGAGTGTGAAAGAGGGAGGGGTAAGCAAGACCAACCTGTCTTGCTACCATAGCTAGATAGGTTTATCACATGATCCATCAGATTTTAGCCACATGATGTAAGCAACACTAGTCACATCTGTGGCAAAGCATGATCCCGCATTTATCTCACTAAAAATAACAAGTTATTTTGCTGTGCCCCCTTTAGGCCCCTTTCACACTGGGGCGGGCATGTGCGGTGGCGGTATAGCGGCGCGATTTTTAGCGCCGCTATACCGTCGTATTTACCATGATATTCGGCCGCTAGCGGTGCGGATTTAACCCCCGCTAGCGGCCGAAAAAGGGTTAATACTGCCCGCATTGCAAGGTTTTCTCCTGCCAGCGCATTGCCTCAGTGTGAAATCCCTCAGGCTTTCACATTGAGAATGCTGGGGCAGGAGTATTTCAGGCGTTTTTTAGGCGCTATTTTTAGCGCTAAAACGACTGAAATACGCCTCAGTGTGAAAGGGGTCTAAAGCATGTATGTTATGAGAGAAATATATGGACAGGAAATGCTGGTGGTCTTCTGAAAATGCTAGTTGATTGTGTGTCTTGTCTCATTAAGTCTCAGTCAAAAATCCAAACCAAAGCTGTTAAAAATGAGAATCCTTTATGTTTATTCTTGTCCCAGGTTAAAGAGGAACTGCAGTCTGCATACATAATTTGTAATAAAAACATCTTTGCCATTCTGAAGCTTCCCTCCAACCACGTTGCATATTATTTTATATACACTGTGATGCTGTACTTGTTAAATATGCTGCATAAATCTCCCTCCACTAAGTCTGGCTGCAGCCATTTTAACTGTGGGCAGCTGAAGCTGCTGCCTGTTCACTTCCTGGATTTACACAGACACACACAGAGGCACACCTCCAGCTTTGCAGCTTTCATTGGCCCTATTATGACCCCCCCTCCCTTCCTGGCAAACTCTCCCAAAAGTGAGAGAGGGAGCTGTGCATGATGTCATAAGCCTAGACTTTTTACCAGTCAAGAAACAGGAAGTGGGATGTATAAGGTATTTACTGGCAGAAAAAAAATGTTTTACTATCCAAAGTTAAAACAACAAGGGCAGAAGATCTAATAGATGGAAAGTTGAAAAAATGACTGAAGGTCTGCTTTAAGATTAAATAGACTTTAAAATGAATGACAGAAAAGGATTCCGCTATAAAATGCAGGCCTGCACGTACCTGCCACAGCTTCTTGGACCGCAGTGTTATGAGGAATATCAGGCAAAGCTCCAATACTTCTGGGTAAAGACGAAGCATTCCGCCACCTCCCTCCCGCACACATTACTACTGGCTAATAACTGTGATTTGATGCCTCACTGGCTATTCATTTTGTCGCTAACAGGAAGTTGAAGCTTAGCATTTTAGAACGAATTGAGGATTTGTCATAAAAGCAGGGTTTTGCAGGTGACTACTATTTACACTTCAATTTTTTATAAAGTCTCTTTTAAGCCTTCCAGGTTAAGGTGCCTCCCCCCCCCCCCCCCATTTTTAATATTACATTTTATTGATTATACTGCACTTAGAGTGGCGCTTTTGCGCTTCTCCCTACAGCTCTTTCAGGATTTTGCTTTTATTCTTCACTGGGCTGCCTTCTAGGTGCTTTAGGACGGACTGAAAGGACTTTTTATAGTCTTATGTGAACTGTTGTTATTATCATGTATTGATTGACTCATTTACCATTTTTTATTTAGTGCCTTTGTTTTAATTCTTTTCCCTCATTTTCATTAGTTTTTACATTGTCCTTGATACCAGCGCCAACTTCCTCCTATTTGTAAATCATTAGAATGATAACCAGGGATTAACGTTTTCGGAAGTCTACATTGACAGCACAAATATTTATCTCATTAAAAATTTACCCATATTTCGACCACCATTTGCAACAAGATTTTCTGTGGATTTAGACAACCCTTACTTATCTTACAATTATCTATGAGAAACATTGGAAATTCTGCACCAGACCCCCCCTCCCCCCTTAAAAAAAAACAAAACCTAATTGATATGTAATGCTGTAGTCCAAAGTAGCCATATGTTTGATCTGTAATAAGGCTGAAAGGACAACTAACATATTGCCTAGAACACCATGAATGTTGTCACTGGTTAGCGCAACACAATTTAACAGTGCAAGCTTATTTCTTTTTTTCTTTTAGGGGGTGTTTAAGGTTTATGTGCTGCCAAACTATTTGTTACTAGATACTCCATGTGTTTATACTGAAGGAAAGTTGATATGGAGATTTGAAAACTTCAAATTCATTAATCACATTTAAAACATTTACCCACTTGTCTTTCTGATGTATGTTCTGGCAGTGTCTAGAAAGCTGGATTGCAATATTTATTATCTTTTGTCCAGGACGTTTGGTGGCGCTCTGCAATAGATGGCAGATGTCCTGAACTGATCCAGTCCTATCCCAGTCTAATTGTGTTTAGGATGATAAATATCTATGAATACAGTAATAATTAGACATGTCAGGTTCCTTAAATGATCGTATTTGCAGAGGTATAGACCCCTGCGCTATATATTCATTTTATTTTGTTTATTTTTTGCAACACATTTATTGATTTTGAGGAATTGTATAGCTTCAACTTTTCTTTAGTTAATAATCTCTTAATATCTGACGTGCTCATCAACCAGTAAGGAAAGGTACAACATATACAGTTTGCATTCACAACTTTTCCTATAAGTTTTGGTTTGTCTGAGAACATTTGGTTATTTCTTAGTAGATTCAACATCAAAACTGAGGGGAATAGGGTACAGGGCCTATTGAGCAAACTCCTAGGTCTCTGTGTGGTTAAAGGATCTCTGCTCTGGGTACATGTACAGTATCTGGCCAGATTCTTTATAAATTCACTTGTTGGACATGGTAATTACTGCACACAGAGGTTTTCATACATTGCTGAAAATTATCCTAAGATATTTATTGAGAAAAAAATAAGAAATTCAATTTGTGCACTAGCATAGTCTTTATCCAAGACTAAAGTGATAGTAAATGCATAGCTCCCAAATGTCCCTTATTTCTAACAAAGTCTATCCGTCCCTCTTTCCTCATTTGTCCCTAATTTTGGTCTGATCTACATAGTTGTATATAAAATGCACTTTTAATCTTTTAAAAAGTGTTTCCCAGGGATAAACCTTTCATCCAATTTCTAAATTGCTGAATTTGTAAATTTCAACAGCCAATATAAAGAAATAGTGGGTAAAAAAAAACACTTGTGGGTTTTACTATTTTTTTTTGTATAATTCTCCTTTAAGGGGGCATGGCATGGGGTGTGTCTTATGCCTACATACTTTAGCTAATTGGTGTCTTTTGTTCCCATCTCAAAGTTTGGAGGTATGGTAAAAGTTTTTTTTTTCATTAAACTAAAAAAGATTTTGTACTTACGATATCGCACAGAGCCTGTCCCTTACCTCCCTTTTTTCAGTCCCTCGTCGGTATTGTCCTGTTCCCCTTCCACCAGGTGCCCACTCAGCAGCCGTTGTGCTAAGGGGGCACCTGTGTGGGCGTGTTCTCCCAAGCCATGCTGTGTGTGCGCCAATAGACAAACGGTACCATTAAGCACTTTATGCCTTTTCAGATCAGGCCTCGCCATGATTGACCAAAGAAGTTGAGTGCACGTGCTCAGCGTCATATCCAGAGGTTGTCTTTGGGAAATAGACGTATGAGTGCTGCCAGCATTGCTGCAGAGGTTGGAGGGGTGGGGGGTCAGCCTGTCGGTGCTCAGACCATACGCCACACACTGCATCAATTTGGTCTGCATTGCTGTCATCCCAGAAGGAAGCCTCTTCCAAAGATGATGCACAAGAAAGCCCGCAAACCGTTTTCTGAAGACAAGCAGACTAAGGACATGGATTACTGGAACAATGTCCTGTGGTCTGATGAGGCAAAGATAAAGTTATTTGGTTCAGATGGTGTCAAGCGTGTGTGGCGGCAACCAGGTGAGGAGTACAAAGACAAGTATGTCTTGCCTACAGTCAAGCGTGGTGTTGGGAGTGTCATGGTCTGGGGCTGCATGAGTGCTGCCGGCACTGGGGAGCTACAGTTCATTGAGGGAACCACAAATGCCAACTTGTACTGTGACATACTGAAGCAGAGCATGATCCCCTCCCTTTGGAGACGGGGCCGCAGGGTAGTATTCCAGCATGAAAAAGACCCCAAACACACCTCCAAGACGACCACTGCCTTGCTAAAGAAGCTGATGGTAAAGGTGATGGACTGGCCAAGCATGTCTCCAGGCCTAAACCCTATTGAGCATCTGTGATGTCATCACGGAGGAGTGGAAGAGGACTCCAGTGGCAACCTGCGAAGCTCTGGGGAACTCCATGCCCAAGAGAGTTAAGGCAGTACTGGAAAACAATGGTGACCACACAAAATATTGACACTTTGGGCCCAATTTGGACATTTTCACTTAGGGGGGTACTCGCTTTTGTTGCCAGCGGTTTAGACATTAATGGCTGTGTGTTGTGTTATTTTGAGGGGAACAGCAAATGTATTTCTTTAGTGTTGTCACATGAATAGAGAAATAATAAAATATTTACAAAAATGTGAGGGGTGTACTCACTTTCGTGATTTCTGTACCTAGGACAGCATGCAATTTATGCCCAATTTGGACATATAATTTTGTGCAAAAGAGGGAGCAGAGAAGTTTGCAAAACAATTCCAAGTACTGCAACATTCTAGTACTGCAATCTTGATTCCACATTTTTTAAATGTATTCAGTGTTTAGTTCATGGAAAACAAACCATGTTCCCCTTCAGTCTTTGCCATGCCTCCCAGACTTCACAAAAACTTGTCTGTTCTTTGCGCTCCCTCTTCCTACATTATTCATTGCCCTAGTTTCATACCAAAGAGCTCTCTTAAATTTCTTGAACTTTTTTTTTTATCCAAATTGTATTTGGATTTGCATTTTGGCCTCTAATTTACATAGTTCCCAAGGGTCCAGTTCTTCATCTGAAGTGTATACTTTTTTTTATCATTGGTTTAGTAATCCTAACGCAGCAATCTAAGCCTGTACACTCATGGTATTTGTTTCACTTTAGGTACAACGCGATCACCAAGAGATGGCGAAGTCCCCGGTGTTGATTATAATTTCATTACTGTAGAACAGTTCAAAGCATTAGAAGACAGCGGAGTTTTGCTGGAGAGTGGAACATATGATGGTAAGTACGTGTAGCGGTCTGAAAATAGATGCAGGAAATAACAGATATCTGAGCCACCAAATCTGCAGATCCAAGCAATTAAGATGTCAGCTGCACCTCATTATCTACTGGTCAATCATTTCAAACATCAAAAACATGGCTTGGTAGTCATTGATCACTTTCTTTTTGAAAGGTTAACCCTTTTACACAGAAGCAATAGATGAGCCTTGAACTTCCAATACTCATTTTTTCAGCTAACAATTTCTGTGGGATAGGGTAAGGACTGTTAACCAGAATATTATATTTAAGATTTAATATCTCAAAGATATGATGTGGGGTAAATTAGTTCTTTTGACCAAAAGTGAAAGCGTTAACATAATAACATTTATTGGTGTATAGTTAAAAGTCTATCTAATACACAGAAAATATTAGGTTAAAGTAAAAGAATTACATGGAGGAATACAGAGTATATTCCTTAAAACATTAATCTACAAACATATTCAGTTACAAGTAAAACAGACCTTTTCCATTATTACCCTTTAGTTCCATTCTGATGGCTGCCTTTCCATAAAGAGAGCTTTCCCTCCCATCTCCTCCGTGTATATCCCTGCCTGCTGATGCCCCATTGGTTGGCATAGCTTGGCTCTTGATTGGAGGGCTTACTACATCTCCAATTCCTATACTTTGCATAAGTCAGCCCCCTTTAATGCAAATCATGGGGACTATTCTGAGCAGGAGATTTCATTTAATTTTCCGGGGAAGTTAAGTATTGATTACGGGTTGGCCTCCCTTCATTGCATATCCCAGCATGGGATCCTTTGAAGTGAGTATGTGTAAAACAATGAGGTTTGGATCTCCATTGTTTGTATACACAAGCCTAGGCACCGTCTTGTCTGCTTAGTCTAACCTTGGTGGCTCTGTTACATAGATACAAAGCTAGTTGAACTATATTCATAATTACAATATTTTACAGCTATTAATAAAGATTTCACATAAACTCATAAGGCAACAGGACAGAGTTTGGGAGGTCGTAGAAGGACAGGAGGGGGAATTACAATAAATCTTGAATGTTCTAGTCATATATTCACATATATCATGATGTAAAGCATTGCGCAAACTTTTGGTGCTATATAAATCCTGTATAATAATAATAATTTTAGCATCAGTGTGCATTTGACAATGAATCACAATGCACTTTTGCTGTAGCCAGTACTTTTCAGTTACTGAAGGACTACAGGGGAGTGAACATTCTATGTTCTATGAAACCGATTATACATGGAATACATCTTACAACCACACTTAATAATTTTTTGGGGAATTATCCTTGACTTAAGTGTAGAATAATATCAAAAACCTTAATATTAAAACCAATAACACAAAAAGACTTAATGCATATGCATAGTTAGTGGCTCTTGACTAAATGTAGAATTTAAAAACTCTTAAAGGGAATATGTTTTGCATACGTAGGGAATAGCATCAGGTTCGCTTTAAAGCAGTAGTAAAGCCCGTTTTTAGATTTTTACCTACAGGTAAGCCCATAAATCAGGCTTACCTGTAGGTAAAATGAATATACCCTAAATATGCACTGTTTAGGAGATATTCACCCTGGATGCAGCCGGTGACGTCAACGGCGCATGCGCTCTGCAGGTCAGGCATACTATGCAAGACCTTCAGTGCTTCATGCCAGAACTAAAGGCTAATGCGCGCATGCGCAGAGTAACGTCATCACCGCTCCGGCCAATCACACAGCCGAAGCACGCAAACCTGGAAGAAAGGCTGAGGGAGGATGTCAACTGGAAGGCTTTGTTCTAAGGTAAGTATTTCATAATGTGCTAGTATAATGCAGATCTGTGCACATAACCTTTGCTGCTGGAGTCATAGCTTAACCAAGATCCCATGTGATGGTGCTAATGGACCCAATGCAGTTACATGGATTGAGTCAGCTGTCTGTGTTGCCTGACTTACCTGACTTTTTTTTATTTGGCTCCTGGCGATGCATGGATCTTTGAAAGAGGGCAGGAAAAGCAGGTCTATTCTGATGGGGATAGGGTTTTATGCAGACCTGTTGCTTATTACTGAATGGGAAAAGTACAAGTTTGCTTTAAAGCAGATCTATAGTCAAAATTTAAAATATTTACATAAATTTTCTGGATTGTATTTCAGCTGTTTGTGGTTAAGCTGAATGATATTGAAGTTTGTAAACTGCCTTTGTGAAGATCCTTACATATTTACTTTCTTGAATTCTTTAACACATATTCACTGTGCTCTGTGAGTAGGCACTACTGCGTCACACATTTTACAGAGCCTGCCTTTTGAACTGCAGAAGTGCTGAGAGGAAACATTTTAAGAGTCATAGTGCTGCTTGCAGTCAGCAAAGTACCATAGGATATTTAGTCCTTAGCAATTGAAAGTAAACAGCATATGAAAACCTGCAAAGCATGCAGGGAATCCAAGAAGTTGGTGAATGAGATGGCCAGTAGACAGGCAACACTCACAACATGAAGGAGATTTTTCAAGTTGGCTTATGTTGGATTGTCAAAATAACTATCGTTTGTATTGCTCTTACAAAAGATGTTCTAAAATGTGTATTCTGTGACTATAGAATACCCTAGAGCTTGCCTTGGTAAATTTCCCACCTCCTCCCTCCTATCTTGTATATGCAGCACTGTAGAGGCTGCTGGCGTGCATGGGAGCACATATGGGGAAGGCAACTGTCCACAAGGCAAACAACCTTGTGCCATGTTTTGTGTGACAGAGACCAAACCGTAGGATCAAGTCAATCTCCATTACATCACTGATGGGATTTGCATAGCAAAGGACTCGCAGATCACAGGTTAAGCCACTGGTGAAGGAGCCACACTCACAGGTTAAAGCAAGACTACACTGCATCTAAGCACCACAACCTACCCTCCTCCCCTCTGATTACAGATGTTTCAGACTCCCACAACCACCTTCTTGGGCCGAGTCTGATTTAGGGATGCCTACAATCTTTGATTCTGTTGGAGACCCTCTGAAGGTCTCGTTGTCAGATGCTGAGCCTCTCCCTTTCCTTAGAAGAAAATGTTCAGCCAGATACATTTTCAAAGTTGTGTCACCAAAAAAAAAAAAAAAAAAGGGAACTGTGTTATTTTCTAATCGAGGTAGGTAATTCCTAACTTTGCAAGTATTCCTCTATTCACCCAAGCCAGTTTCCTTGGCTTGGTTCTCATAGAGCTAAATGCTCCACAAAAAAGTTGACTCATCAACGAAAACTGGAAATGCCCAGAGACTCAATTCCTTGCCCCTCGGAGGTCAAGAAATGGGCCGCACCTCCCATTGTCGACCATCTGTGCCTTGTCTTTACAATTTTTTTTTATCATCCAATCATACCTTGGTGGCCCCCCCCCCCCCCCCCCTCAATTCATGCTCTCTTCCACACACATCTCTCAGACTGTAGCTGTCTGGTCAAAATCTATAAGCAGGGATTTATCAGCTGATGGCATTGACAATCAACTTATTTAGACCCCTTTCACACTGGGGCACTTTTCAGGCATTTTAATGCTAAAAATAGCACCTGAAAAGCACCTCTCAAGCCACCCCAGTGTGAAAGCCTAATTGCTATCACACTGGGGCTGTGCGCTTGCAGGACAGGAAAAAAAGTCCTGCAAGCAGCGTCTTTGGGGCGGTGGGGGAGCGGTGTATACGCCGCTCCTCCACCGCCCCTGCCCATTGAAATGAATGGGCAGCACTGCCGAAGCGCCGGCAAATGGGCGCCATTAACCCTTTACCTTTGCCCCAGTATGAAAGTAGCTTTAGTGGTGACCATCTTATTGTCATATTGATTATTCTGTGTGATGTGGTGCTGAATGCTGGCCATGTTATGTCTGAGGTAACCCCTTTCTTCACTTCAGAAGGCCTTGTTATGCTTACTGTTTGTGGGAGACTGCCTTTCTTGCTTTTCACTAGACATAATAAATACAAACATAACAGAGGTTAAGAGTGTACTCTCACTCCAGGTGTGCAAAACTAAGGATCATCGACGCAGCACCTTCCTATCCTGCATCAAAAATTCCTTTTGTTCTTAGAAGTAAGTAGTGGTGCAACAGATCGTCATTGATCCGTACGGATCAGCATATTTGGTTCGGCACACACGTGATCCACGGATTGTGAGCTCCGCTGCCGTTACTCCTTTTCCTACCATCCTGGTAGCAGGCATCTCAAGTCTCCCGTACCGCCCCTCCTCCCAGCCAGGGGAGGCAGTGGTATCAATCACTATGGTGATCGGATGCAGCACGGGACTTCCTATGTGTCCCAGACTGTTACTCTGCGACCCCTACGCCAATAGCATACCTCGGGTGAAATGTGTCAGCTGCATGGCTCTGACATTCTCACAGAGCTCAGCCAGCCAGTGCAGTCCCGCCCCCATCTTCTCCGCACAAACAGGCGAGCAGAAAACCTTGATCTACTCCTGCTCCCGCCCCTCCCCCTCACTCCAATTCCTGTAGCTGTGCATTACGAGTGAAGAGGATGTGTGGGCGGGAACTTTGAAACAGCAGCTATCTCCTCTCCTGTCAGCCTGAGCCTCCGGGGACAAGCCTGTGAGTAAACACTGTGACCAAGCTCTCCCCCTCCTCGACCCTTCCTTCTGTCTCCGAAATTTCTTACCCTCATTTGCTCCCTCCCCCCCCCACCTTTTTATTTTGTGCTTCAGAAGTAACTGATCAGAAGCTGTATATAAATGTGAAAATTCCAAAAATAATCTGAAAATGTCTAATCAGTGCAACACATTATGATTTCAATGTACAATACTTCACGTGATTTAAATGATCACACAGTTTTTCAGGTACTGTATGCGGAGGCCATCTTGCTCCACCCGGCGGCGACCTAGGTGAGCTCCCCTGCCTTCCCTGCCTGCCCAGTGTTCCGTCCTCCCCTGGAAATAATTTAAAAGTGTTAATAAACAAAAAGACAAAACTTATGTTTATTTGGCTTGTCTTTTTTTTTTGCTGATCCGATCCGTGACTCTGATCCGAGTAACGATCCGAACCGTGAGTTTTTTGATCCGTTGCACCCCTAGAAGTAAGATTCTATTTCCTGGACCCACAAGCTTTCCGCCTTCATGGGTTTGTACAATTCAAATATACTTGACAAACCAAAGGATCCAAGCCTGCAGTTACATTTTCACCTCCATCTTCTGTCTATATTCCTCCCTACACATTTCGCCGTGTCTGTTAGCCACTCAGGGGTGGCGGTTATCAATACCGTTTCCAGTTCTGAAAACCAAAGGAGGCTTTTGGCCCATGTTCAGCCCATCTTAAGCTGTGTATACACTTTCAGTGTTATTTATTTTCTTTGTTCAACCGGGTTAAACAAAGAAAAAAAAAACACACACTTATAGATTGCTGCATCCTTGCAAGCAAAACGGATATCTCCCCCACTGCGTATTTGGCGGGCGTAAGGGTCCTCTGAATGCAACAAAGAGTTTCATTCCTGATACAGCTGCTACATGAGTGTACACCTTCTTCTGCTACCTTTGCAGCTTAAAGGAGTGAAATCAGCTTAGCCACTTGTCTTTATTGCCCCCTAAACGCAAGTGTAAAACAAGCCATCAGATGGATACTTCGGCTCTGACCAGAACAGAATGCTAGCAAAAATTAAGGTGGACCTGATCTTAAAAAGTGAAGATCTGCTACGTTAAAAGGTGATACTTAGAAATGTTATTTTGCCTGAACCGTATTCTAAAAATGTTACCTTTTTGTCCTAAACTTCTCCTGCAAGATCTCATCAGTGCATTTCCTGGTATGTGAGGGTACCTGGACTTCATAGCTATATATCTGCAGTGCGGGATCTATGGCAGTGCTGTTTCTGACTGCCAGTGTCAGAAGATTTAGAGCAACATTTATTGATGTCACTGATGTGCTGCTCAGTGTTCTTCTTACTGAAAGAATGTGTAAACCTGTGAACCCTTACTTTGCAAAACAAGCCATTCAATTTCAAATATAAATGAAAGGCAAAAAGTCTGTGTGTTTGTGTATATATATATATATATATATATATATATATATATATATATATATATATATTATAAATACTATAATCTCTGTTCTCAATTGCATAAAGGGCTTAGAGAGCTATGGGGGGAGAAACAGCAGTACACTGATCTTCCCAGTGAATAGCTGTGCAGGGGGAGGAGGGGGGCAGCACAAGGCTTGGCCATTGAAGAATAGGCAGTCTGTCTTCCAGCACAGCCAGAAAACCACACTGGAAAGGATGTGCTTCTGAGCCTAGTGCGGTCAATTTGAAACAGGAAAACGGGGGGGGGGGGGGGCGCTGACAGGAACACAAGGTATTCAACACAAAGTAAACAGTACAAAGAGAATAGGTTACTTTTTTAATACAAGTATATGGTACAACAGGCACATATTGGGGATATGGAATATTGAGGTAACATTTTATTGAGGGCTCTCACATGAGACAAAAAAACCCTGCCTTTACCAAAATAGTCCCCTCCACACAGAGACGCAGTGCAAACCAAGTCATGGAAAGTCATAAATGGGGTAAGGATCAGCTGAAGAGAGACCACAGGTATGACCAATTACACACGGGGTGGGCTCCAGTGGAGCCTGCCTGCTCAGCAGGGAATCCGCTTATCCCCGCTGAGCAGGTGGATGGCTGGTCCTTTTCCGCTCCGCTTGGGCGGTCAGATGTAGACGGACCGTCTGTCTGTTTATACTCCATTGTCATCTGATCCGATCTTCCAAACGTCTGTTTTTAGTAGACAGAATCAGACATCGGCAGATATCAACAGACACATGTCTGTTGACACTGAGGAAACTGGAGGGTTTGATCGAGTTCACCTGAAAAACTGGCACACTGACCCGATCGGTCTGTCCATGTGAAAGGGCCCGAATACTGATGACTATATATAAAACAGGGAAATGCAATTAGCGGACCTCCAGCTGTTGCCAAACTACAAGTCCCATGAGGCATAGCGAGACTCTGACAGCAGCAAGCATGACACCCAGAGGCAGAGGCATGATGGGACTTGTAGTTTTGTAACAGCTGGAGGTCCTCTAATTGCATATCCCTGATATAAAACAAACCAATCTGTGCTAATACATAAAAGTAGCTAGCCATAAAGGGAGCTAAAAATTGCAGCGCTGTAAAAGACTTTTCAGATGCCAGAGTGTACATGTCATGGATATGCAGTAGTGTTTGTCTGTCAGCTTACCTTCCTTCCCATGTGTTCATCTTAGAGGCCTGAGCCCTTTCACCTGGCTTCCTTTATAATCTCCTCCCAGCCTGACTCCACCCCAGGCCCTAACACAGAACACTATATTAACCTGTGCACTGCAAGCCTGCTTTGCTGATTAACGTGTTTGTTAGGCATTGTGTGTTTGGGTTCCTGCCTGCCGTGTGCTACGTCTGTCTCTCTGTTACATATTTGGCTTGTCCCCGACTATCCCTGTCTGCTCGTGACCCTTGACCTTCGGCTCGTTCTTTCGTTATCCTTGTCTGCTTGTGGCCCTTGACTTTCAGCTTGTTATTCGTTACTCTTATATCTCGTGCTGCTGCTTCCCCTCTTGTCCCCTTATCCTACGGGGCGTGAGCTAGGAAACTCCAGGGGCCGCGACCTGGTCCCAGCCTGCAGCATAACATCCTCACCACTAGAGGCTCTGGAGAAGACCTGCTGGGTCTTAGACTCCGCGCCCTGGGGAATCTTGGCTCTAGCTTCCGTTAGGATCCCGGTTGTGCTCCTCTGGTCCCGCTTTCCACAACCACCCAGTTTCCTACCCGTAGAAGCCAGCCATAGGGTTCACTACCTTGCGGTGCACTCCTGTCCCCCATCTGTCACCTGGCCACAGGTGACCTTGACAGTTTGATCAGCCGTGAACCCGGCTGACATCCCATTACCCGTGGATGATCCGTTGCAGGGCATAGTTTGCAGACTTGAAACCCAGGAATCGAATCAGACTCAGGTAATGCGATTCCTCCAGGATCTGGCTTCTCGCTTCGAGCAGCTTCAGGCCTCCTTGGGAACCCTGAATCCGCAACCTCAAATACAACCAGCGGCTGCACCTATTGCACCAGTCGCAGCCACACACTCACTACAACTGCCAGCTCCGTCCAGTTTCTCTGGGGACTCTAAGGCTTGCAGGGGGTTCCTTAGCCAATGCACAATTCATTTTGAGCTCCAGCCCCAAAACTTCCTGTCTGATCGGGCTAAGGTAGCCTATATCATTTCCCTCCTCTCTGGTGAAGCTTTAGCCGGGGCAGCCCCTCTGTGGGAACTGAATGATCCAGTGGTTTCTAGCCTGTCTGGCTTCTTGAAACTTTTTCGGAATATCTTCGAAGAACCGGCTAGTGTCTCTTCAGCGGCCAGCGCCCTTTTACATCTCCGCGAAGAGTCTGCTTCTGTGGGACAGTATGCCCTTCATTTCCGCATACTGTCGGCTGAGTTGAGCTGGAACAATGAGGCCTTAGTCGCAACCTTTTTGCATGGCCTGTCTGATAAAGTGAAGGATGAATTAGCAGGAAGAACCATCCCCACTGATCTGGCCAGCGTTATCTCCTTGTGTAACCAGATCGATATTCGCTTTCAGGAGAGGACCTTAGAAAAGCAACGCCAGCACTCCTTGGTTCTTAGTCAGCCTGAGCTCCCCTCTCTTCGACCCGTAGAGCATCTCCTACCAGCTGAGGAACCCATGCAGCTGGGTCGGACCAGGCTATCCCCCGAGGAACGTGCTAGGCGCAGAACTCTTGGTCTGTGTCTTTACTGTGGGGGCAAAGGTCATTTTCGTGACACTTGCTCTCTTTGTCCAGAAAAACGTTCGGGTCCACTTCATCTGGAAAGTGGAGTATTGGACCCAGAAATATCACCTTCCCCTTCTCGTCTTCTGCTTTCTGTGTTCCTTCATGTTGGTGCTTCTTCTCATTCGGTCTCAGCATATCTGGATTCCGGAGCCGCTGGTAATTTCATGGACTGGGAAATCGCATCGTCCATGAGACTTACTCTTTTGCCCCTCACCACGCCATTGGTGGTCTTGGTGATTTGATGGTACTGTTCTCCCAGGGGGACCTATCCGCTTCCAGACCCTCCCTGTTAAGATGTCGGTAGGGACACTCCACCAGGAGTGGATATCCTTCCTTATCTTACCCAAGGCCTCAACGCCTATAATTTTGGGTCTCCCATGGTTACAGCTCCATTCTCCTCATGTGGACTGGACTACTGGACAGATCCTGGCTTGGGGTTCCTCCTGTTCCTCGTCCTGCCTACCCAAGGTTGCCCCCTGTGAACCTGAGCCAGTCATTCATTCCAGGTTGCATAACCATTTACATTTCTCTGTCCCTAACCACCTTTGGACACACAGCCAGACTAGCTTGTCTACAAGTCCTGCAGTCGCTACGTCTTGCGATGCGATTCAGGTAGTCGCTACACCTGACTCAGCTATTCACTCTGCCTCTGTATTAGTTATGCCAGTCCAGCCCATGCCCAGTGAGCCTCCTACTTTTTCTTGTTCAGGACATTCTGCTTGTCCTTCAGCTATTCAGCTTGACTCCGGCGACATGTCACCTTCTAACCAACCTGACTTCAGGGTTCCACTGACATCTGCCCAGTCTGATGGTCCTGTGCAAGATGACCAGTCCCCCTTTAAGGGTCTAGGGGACCCTCCTCAGATTCCTGTTGATCCTCTCATGCCCTTGCTTATTCCTAGAGAGCCTTTGGTCCTCAATAGATCTTCTTGTCATCTCCCTACCTCGTTTTCGGTCTCTGAGGATAATCTTAAGTACGAGGTTAGACAAGTTCTGGATTCTCGGCTCTGCAGAGGCATTCTTCAGTACCTTGTGCATTGGAGAGGTTTTGGTCCTGAGGAGGTGTCTTGGATCGCTGCATCTGATGTCGCTGCACCTCATCTGTTGGAGATTTCATCAGAGATTTCCCTTTAAGCCTGGGCCCAGGCGGGGGAGGGCCCATAAGAGGGAGGGTACTGTCATGGATATGCAGTAGTGTTTGTCTGTCAGCTTACCTTCCTTCCCATGTGTTCATCTTAGAGGCCTGAGCCCTTTCACCTGGCTTCCTTTATAATCTCCTCCCAGCCTGACTCCACCCCAGGCCCTATCACAGAACACTATATTAACCTGTGCACTGCAAGCCTGCTTTGCTGATCAACATGTTTGTTAGGCATTGTGTGTTTGGGTTCCTGCCTGCCGTGTGCTACGTCTGTCTCTCTGTTACATATTTGGCTTGTCCCCGACTATCCCTGTCTGCTCGTGACCCTTGACCTTCGGCTCGTTCTTTCGTTATCCTTGCCTGCTTGTGGCCCCTGACCTTCAGCTTGTTATTCGTTTCTCTCATATCTTGTGCTGCTGCTTCCCCTCTTTTCCCCTTTTCCTACGGGGCATGAGCTAGGAAACTCCAGGGGCCGCGACCTGGTCCCAGCCTGCAGCATAACATCCTCACCACTAGAGGCTCTGGAGAAGACCTGCTGGGTCTTAGACTCCACGCCCTGGGGAATCTTGGCTCTAGCTTCCGTTAGGATCCCGGTTGTGCTCCTCTGGTCCCGCTTTCCACAACCACCCAGTTTCCTACCCGTAGAAGCCAGCCATAGGGTTCACTACCTTGCGGTGCACTCCTGTCCCCCTACGGTGTGCATCTGTCACCTGGCCACAGGTGACCTTGACAGTACATATCTCATTAAACCATCATAAATTGTCCAGTCCTAGGAGTCTACCTGTGCAAGAAGTTCTAAAGTGTGTGTGATGAACACCAACCACCACCAAGCTTTCAGAATGCACACTCACCTAACAGTAGGGCTCACACACTTTGGCACTTTTTGCACAGTTTTTTCATGTATTGAAGGGTTGATTCCCAGGATTACAGGGTTGGACCATTTATGATGGTCTTTTAATTATAGACATACACTCTGGTATCTGAAAAGTCTCTCTTACAATGCTGCAGACTAGTCTTTTGTCCTTTGCCTAACTATTATTTTGGCCACAGCTTCCAGAGTTCACTTCCTTGTTAAAGCACACCTAAACCTCTAGTTTAAATCCGCTGAACACATTCTTGTTGAATCAAAATAAAAGGTGTACAAAGTCTTAATTTTCTTTAGAAAGCAGCCAAAGCCTGAGTAGAAAAGACTGTCAGCATGGTGCAGATGAAGACCCTTGCTCTCTCTGTTGAGGCCTGACATGCCCCCCCTCAGAGTTCAAGCTCACCAATCAGCAGAGAACATGGACTTTGCTGATTGACATCAGCAGAGAGACCACTGCTTCCACACAGAGAGCAGGGGTCCTTCTCTATGGTATGCTGGCAATAGGCAGGTTTTATATTGAATTTGTTACTGCTTTCTAAAAAAAAAAAAAAAAAAAGTGCTGTAAGGCTGGGCTATTTTTAAAACTGTGGATTTGATTATTACAAATGTTCATTAATGACTGGCTCAGTAGTAGTAGTAGTGGTTAAGCAGTTTAAGCACAAAATCAAGCAGGAAGGTAATTTGTTTCTTTATGAAAAGCTCTCTTTACCTGCAAAGTAATCAGCCATTGCCTATGACTAATGAACAAGATAAGGAGAGTCAGAGGAAAGAGTAATGGAAGTTGGATTTATTACTGTTGAAATGTGTTGCGTATTATTGTTTAAACACAATGTGACAACAGATGTAAATTAAATCGGGTACCAGGGTTTCCTCTACAAATGTTTCTGCTTTTGTTGGAGTTAAGATAAGGTCCAAGGTTTGAGGCATTTGTTTGGGAATTCAATGGCTCTGTTGCATTGGCATGAATAAGATCTCGCGTGTGTGATGTGAGGTGAATGTAGTAATTTTTCATGGACTTTATTATCACTTTATGGTTTTCTTTTTCTTTCTTTTTTCGCAAATTTTTCTTAATTGTTTTTTTCAATAATTTTCCACACATGATGATTTTGGATTAGAATTTTTGGGCAGAATATTCAATTATTTCTCACATTTATTCACTCATTCGCTGCATACTTTTGACCTGAATGTCTTGGACCTTTTATATGTAATATGTTTCAAAAAAGTTTTAATTGACAAGAGCTACAAGTTCCTCCCTCTCTATTATTAAATTAGTGGAAACCTACTTTACGATAGGTTAGGTTGTTAGGTTTTTAGCTTGAACTAATTGATGTCAACTGATATAATTACTTTAAGTGGTTGTTAAGCAACTATATTATATTTGTAGCATCCCATCTGTTATATAACGATATGTTTCCCAGTGCCTGTGCTGTATAAAAACGATGCTAATTTCTACCTCATCTTAAAGCGTCTCACGATGCTTACGTGACTCCTCAGCTCTCTCCCGGGCTGACAACTACAGCGGAAGGGGCCGAGAACTCCTGATGTCAGCTGAGAGGAGGGGAGGAGAGAGACCAGCGGTCACGTGAGCGCGGGGAGACGCGCTAAGATGCGGTAGAAACTAAGCATTGTTTTTATACAGCACAGACACTGGGACACATATCGTTATACAACAGATGGGATGGTACAAATATAATATCGTTTTTTATAGCAGCAGGAGCGGAGGGGCAGGCAGGGAGGGAGTGGGGAGAGGACGGGGGAGAGCAGAGCTGCAGATGACGGAGGGACATAAACTGACCGTGGTGTCAGGGCTCAGCAGCCATGATAAACCGTGGTCAGTTTACAGGGGAAAGGGCAGAACCAGGCAGGATCAGCCAGGTTTTTTTTTTAGATTATACAGGGGTCCAAATGACACAGTACAAGCACTGTGCTGTTATTTATGCTTTAAAGTGGATGTAAACCTGAACATTTTTTTTTTTTAATGAAGACTTTTACCTGGTACAGTAGAGGATGTCAAGTCATCTGTGCCCGGTTTTGCCACAGAGTTAATCCAGCTCTGAGTAATCCTCTTGTCGTTTTTTTTTTTAGTAAGATAAAAAATTACACACAGATAAGTTTGTGTCTCCACTTTCCCCACTGCTGTGACTGACATCTGATTTCTTTATCTCAGGAATGAGCATGAGGGCAGAGAGAGAGCGTTACGATTCCAGCTTCACATACCTACTCCTTTCATCTCCAGCTCTGCCAGGATTGGCTGCTCCACACCTCAGCATGATTTGGCATGCTGAAGTCATGTAGTGCCTTTCCTGAGTTTTGACTGGATTTCACTCATCATGGGGAGTGATCAGTGTGACTGAGGAGGATATTCATGGTACAGTCAGCTCCCAGAGCCAGCAGTAGGAGAGTGTAGAGGTGGGCGTGGAGTCTTGTGACATCACGACTCTGCCCACCGAGCTCCGGCAAAGAGACGCACCCACCGATTCCAGAGTTTTCTGGGGCTCCTACTGAGGAAGGGGGTGACATTTGCAAGGTAGGGATACATGCAGGAGGCTTGCATGTATATATACATTAATACTGTGCCATTAGTTTATACTGGGTGAGTGGCAGGTTTACATCCACTTAAAGAGAAGAGGATCTTTTTTTATTTTTTATTTTTTTTAGGGTAGCAAACACTAAGCCTGGTTTATTGTTGATCGCACCCAGCCACTTCAACCAATATGTGACACACAGCAGGTCAGAGCTCACTGTGCTATTACCAATACATGGCAATTTAAGAATATACACAGTGGAGGAGATTTACCAAAACTGAACAGTGCAAAATCTGGTGCAGCTCTACATATTGATTGGTTTAATCAGCTTCCAGGTTTTATTATCACTTAGAAGCTGATTGGCTACCATGCACAGCTGCACCAGATTCTGGGTGCACTAGCAAATCTCCCCAATTGTCGCAACAGACAGGAATCTTTAAGAGATTTACGACATGGTTATGCTCTTGAAAGAGAAAAGGAATTCTTCAAGTTTTGGCTTAATGCATTAAAGGCCATTTTAGCAATTTTAAAATATTGTTTTATTAAAAAATAAAATTAAAAATGATGCAGACAAAATATTTACAGACAAAACTGTATTACAACAAAAAAGAGACCGTAATGCAACAGCTAAACAAAAAGGTATCAAGATTGAAAGTACTTTAAGCGATGGTAAACCGTCTGCTTTTTTTTTTTTTTTTAAACCTCATCGGCAAAGTTATAATGTGCTAGTATTAATTGCATACTAGCACATTATGAGAAAATTGCCTTAAAATTAACCCCCCCAGCGGTACGCAGTCACCGCTGACAGATCTTCCACCTTCACCCGGTCTTCCTTCTGGGTTGGCGGGCTCTGGTCCTTTGATTGGATGAGCCGCAATGACCTCACAGGAGCCACTGTTCACAGCACAGGACTCTGAAGGTACGGCTTGGGTATGCCGTTCCTTCAAAGTGCATGTGCCGGTGATGTCACTGGGGGCTTTGCAACTAATTAACTCCTAAACGGTGCATGTTTAGGAGATATTTACTGTATCTATAGGTAAGCCTTATTATAGGCTTACCTATAGGCAAAAATCAACCAAGGGAGTTTACTCTCACTTTAAAGTCCCATGTTTGGGTTTCAGCTAAGTTCAGTCAATGGGCATAAAATTGATCTGAGTCTTGGCTCTTAAGAAATAAGAATCTGGGCAGATGTTCCTTACTTGATGGTAGAAGATCTCTTGTTATCCCTGTACTTTCCATGATGGCTATCAGCAGTATACAATGTTCAATTAAAAGTGTGTTTATTCTACTATTCTACTTGGGCTATTTAAAGGGTAAGTTCACCTTTCGTAACATGTTACATGTTACACCCATATTCAGGGAAAGAACTGCCTCCCCGAATCCCTGGTCTGACAGCTAGCAGGGATCCCCCCCCCCCTGCTAGCTGTCACAATTTAAAAAAAATAAACGTGGCTGAGCGGGGATCCACCTACCCGACCGCGTCACTTATTCATGGTGTCTTGTGAATGGAAAACCACAAGGTCAGGCAGCCTTTGTGGCTGTCAGCTTGTAGTTTTCAAGGAACTACCATGGCGTATTGGAGCGCGATCATAGTTCATTCTCCTTTCCTATCAGATTGTATCTGCTTGCCTGTACGGGCACACAGATACAGTGGCAAATCTGCTGGAGACCTTCATGGCACCAGCGATTTGCTGATCACTGGTGCAATGCTTTACAGGCTCCACAAAAAAAAATGCACATTTCTTTATCGTACATCACGGGACACAGAGGCTTAATCATTACATAATGGGTTATATCCACCGTCAGGTGCTGGACACTGGTGTAATCAATTAGACAGGACGTTTCCTCCCTATATAACCCCTCCCCTACTGGGAGCTCCTCAGTTTTTTTTCGCCAGTGTCTAAGGTGTTGGTCACGTTTAAGGATGTGCTAAGAAGAAGCTCTATTAAGAATCCCTCCGGGGCTTAGGGAGCTACACACAGATCCATCCAAACCGCTTATTAATTACGCCAAATGGATGGTACCCGGGCCTTGCAGAAGACCGAGGTGTTGCCTTTAATGTCTCTCTTCGGAGGACTGGGCTCTGGGATCCAGTACTTTCGCTATACACAAAGCGCAAAAGTTTCTGGCAGAGTCTTTTACAAGGTCCAGGGAAGAGGTCTCCTTTAAGTAGGAACCCATACCCCTGAAGGTTGGCACAACATACCTGCCGTGATGGGTGAAGATTGTTACTGTCTGGTCTTCAGCAGACCTGCGGCGGGGATAAGGTAAGCCTGGGAAAAGTCTTAAGAATTATCTTAAGGACTTTCCTTTTGAGTGGGATGTCTTGTCTGTATCCACCACTAGAGGGAGTAAAGAGTTGAGTTTTCACTCACCATGCTCCAGGTATAGCGTCAGCTCCTCCTTGGACAGCACACTTCTTCCGCTGCAAGCTCTGCCATGGGTAAGCTTCTCTGTGGTTGGATTCAGGCACTCCTGGATACCTACTTAGCATGAAACTGTGTGATTAGTTGCATACTTTATGTAGATTGCTAAACCTGCACAGTAGTATATGCATTGTTTGTACCTCTGCTTTTGCATTGGACTATGTCTCTTTGTAAAAAAAGGTTCAGGGGCAGGAAAGCATGATACCATCCTCCCCTGAGAGACTTGAGGCAGCCGCAACAGGTTAAGGCCTATAGCCACATCACCCTGAAAGTGCCCGATCTCGTCTGATCTCGGAGGCTAAGCAGGGTCGGGCCTGGTTAGTACCTGGATGGGAGACCCCCTGGGAATAACAGGTGCTGCAGGCTTCCATCGGCCCTGTCAGCTATTGCAGCTTCCCCCAAACATTGCAGCCACTCTGCATATGTAATTTTGGACTCTTCTTTGCATTTGCATTTGTTAGTCCATAAGGCTGGGTTCACACTTGTGCGACACGACAGCCATCCTACTTTGGATCTGACTTTGCCCTGCGACATGAAGCCGACATATGTCCGAATTTCAATGAACGGGGATCCAACTTGGATCCCCGGCAATACCAGGCACTGTGTTTGGTATGAATCTTGAGGGGGAACTCCACGCCAAATTTTAAATAAACTGGCATGGGTTCCCCCTCCAGGACCATACCAGGCCCTTCGGTCTGGTATGGATTTTAGGGGAACCCCCTAAGCTGAAAAAACAGTGTGGGGGTCCCACCCAAATCCAAACCAGACCCTTATCCGAGCACGCAACCTGGCAGGCCGCAGAAGAAGAGGGGGGACGAGAGAGCGCCCCCCCTCCCTCCTGAACCGTACCAGGCCGCATGCCCTCAACATGGGGGTTTGGTGCTTTGGGGCAGGGGGGCGACCTGCGGCCCCCCCTACCCCAAAGCACCCTGCCCCCATGTTGATGAGGACAGGGCCTCTTCCCGACAACCCTGGCTGTTTGTTGTCGGGGGCTGCGGGCGGGGGCTTATCGGAATCCGGGAGCCCCCTTTAATAAGGGGGCCCCCAGATCCCGCCCCCCACCCTATGTGAATGAGTATGGGGTACATTGTACCCCTACCCATTTACCTGGGGGAAAAAAATGTCAATAAAAAAACACTACACAGGTTTTTAAAGTAATTTATTACACAGCTCCGGGGGTCTTCTTCCGACTTCGGGGGTCTCCAGTGTCGTCTCCGCGCTCTTCGGTTCTTTCTTCCTTCTGCTGGGCCTCCGCTATCTTCTTCCAGCTCTTTTGCTAGCGGGCCCCAGTCTTCTCCGTCGCCTTCTTCCCTCTTCTTCTCTCGCTCTCCGGTTCTTTCTTCCTTCTGCCGGGCCTCCGCTATCTTCTTCCAGCTCTTTTGCTAGCGGGGCCCGGTCTTCTTCGTCGCCTTCTTCCCTGTTCTCCTTCTTCCCTCTTCTCCTCTTCGATGTTGACACGTCGCTTCCTCCCGCTGTAATGCTGGGTGTGCGGTGCGCTCCGATTTATATAGGCCTCTCATGACGTCACAGTCACATGCTCCGGGTGGCCACATGCTCCCATGACGTCACAGTCACATGCTCCGGGGCCACCCGGAGCATGTGACTGTGATGTCATGAGAGGCCTATATAAATCTGAGCGCACCGCACACCCAGCATTACAGCGGGAGGAAGCGACGTGTCAACAAGATAGCGGAGGCCCGGCAGAAGTAAGAAAGAACCAGAGAGCGAGAGAAGAAGAGGGAAGAAGGCGACGGAGAAGACCGGGCCCCGCTAGCAAAAGAGCTGGAAGAAGATAGCGGAGGCCCGGCAGAAGGAAGAAAGAAAGAATCGGAGAGCGCGGAGACGACACCGGAGACCCCCGAAGTCGGAAGAAGATCCCTGGAGCTGTGTAATTACTTTGAAAACCTGTGTAGTGTTAAAATCCGTACCAGACCGAAGGGCCTGGTATGCTCCTGGAGGGGAACCCATGCCGTTTTTTTTTTATTTAAAATTTGGCATGGAGTTCCCTCTCAAGATCAGCAGAGCACAAGTCGCATGCCAAAGTCGGATCATGCAAGACTGCGGTCCGACTTTGATCCGACTTCAATGATAGTCAATGAGCTGAAGTAGGATCAAAGTCGGACCAAAGTAGTACAGGGAGCATTTTCAAAGTCGGACCGACATGTGTCGGACCAGTTAAGACGGCTCCCATAGGGAAACATTGATTTTCACACGTCATGCGACATGTGCTCCCAATGTCGGAGCGTTTGTCGGACAAGTGTGAACCCGGCCTTAGAGAGGTTAAACTGCTATAAACCACAGAGAGCAGAAAGCTGGGTGTGTCCCTTCCCCTGCTCTGAAACCTCAAACGAGAGGATTAAATCCTGAGAAGGAGAGTTCACTGTCAGAGGATAAGGGAACAGGTGCAATTTGACAAGGCGGAGGTATTAGAAATCTCACAAGCTCTGAAGTTTCAGCTACAATCTTTTACAAGAGATTCTTGCTGCGTATAGCTTCCCCTCAGCCTAACGGCCGAAAGGCCTCTGTCTTATCCTTGTGGTTTGAAAAAAATAAAAATAAAAATATTTTTTTCCATAGGTTGCTTGTACCTTTCCACTCCCTGACTGCAACAGTTTATACCTGCTGGTTGGGCACCCGCATAAGCTGTTTTTTTCCTTCTAAAGATGTGGGGGTGTACAGTTGCTGGTGCACATTGGTTGCTAAAAAGATAAATCACATGTTTGCAGAGGATCTTCTTTTACCAGCCCACGTTTACATGTTTTTGTGTTGATGGCTTGACATGCCTTGCCTAAAAACGCATAAAGAGGCTTGTTTACATATAGATGCGGGGTCGCACAAAGGTGCTTGGTCTCACAAAGTCCTTGGTTACCCATGAGTGCTTAATCGCACAAAAATGCATGTGGGGTAAAAACAAGAACATGTTTATGATTAATCGCATAAAGATACATGTTTTCTGGTATGGATATTTATGGTTTTTACATAGTCGCATGGGGATCCTTGGTCACATTTGAGTGCTTAGTCACATAAAGATGTTTGACCGCATAGACATGCTTGGTCGCACAAGAGTCCTTGATACTCAGGGATACTTGATCACACAAAGAGGCTTGTTTTCACAAAGATGCCTAAAAATCACATAAAATCGCTTGACTGCATAAAGATGCTGGATCACACAGGGGTGTTTGATCCCAAAAGAGTCCTTGGTCACACAAGGGTTCTTAGCCGCACAGTAGTGCTTAAAATGCATAAGATGTTTGATCGCATAAAAAATGCTGAATCACATAAGGATGCATGATCGCCTAAAGTTGCATGTTCCCCTAGATTTTGCATGGTTGCATAATGGGGCCTTGGTTACCCAAGAGTACTTAATCGCACGAAGAGGCTTGTTCCACAGAGATGCCTGAAATCGCTTTAAGATGCTTGATGGCATAAAAATTGATGAATCGCACAAGGGTGCCTGATCACTCAGGAATCCTTGGTCTCACAAGGATACTTGTCTGCACGATAATGCTTAAGATGCATTAGATTCTGATCGCATCAAGATACTGCATCACATATAAGTTGCATGATTGCCTAGATTTTTGCATGGTTGCATAATAAGGCATGATAATTTAGGGATTCCTTAAATTATACAAGATTCCTTGTGTTCGCAGAAGAATACGTGTCTACATGGATACATGTTGGGTGATGTTGCATAAACACGTTTGTAAACGTATGCTTGCT
Organism: Rana muscosa; assembly: GCA_029206835.1. Classification (NCBI taxonomy): domain Eukaryota; kingdom Metazoa; phylum Chordata; class Amphibia; order Anura; family Ranidae; genus Rana; species Rana muscosa. The sequence continues at coordinate 459,190,102 of CM055117.1, forward strand.
CGCAAGATGCCCGTTCCATAGCATATGTGTTATATATATATATATATATATATATATATATATATATATATAAATGTGTGTGTATATAGTACACACTTTTTATGTTTTTTGCTTAAAACATATTTGTACAAGTTCATGCTTCCATCAATGCACGCTTCAACACTTGCTACTTACACATATGGGGATCCATTTGTGTTTACTTACGTGGGACTGCAGGAGGCTGTCTGAGTTTCGCAGGAGGACAGCACCTCTTCCGGTTGGTGGTCTCGCCCTTTGGGTTAGCCAAGGTGCTAGGGCCCGCCTCTAGCATGATTAAGGCCCAGGGTATAGCAGTAATGGCATACCGAGGTAATCTGCTGTTGATAGATCAGTCAGTAGCATGGCTGGACCTAAGTGTGTCCGGCATGGTCAAGTATCTGGAACTCCTGGGTCAGGATCCCAGTCTAATGGTACATTCGTACGTTCAATAAATAGCTTGGAGCGTTTGGGACACAGCCCAAAAAAGGAGAGTTTTTTTCTTGCTTCAGACAGAGTCAGCGTTATAAGAAAGCTGGTCTATGTGGTCAAGGCAAGGAAGAGTTATCTACATTCACCTTTTTCTTAAGGTGCTAGGGATCATGGATTCATTAAAAGATTACTTTTGCTCAGCTAATTCTAGGCTACTAGATCCTAATCTGGCATTATCCAAAGGGTCTGATCCTATGGATACAATGGAGTCTCAGTTGATGGTTCCTAACCAAAAAGTTTGTCAGAAAGAAGATCCTTCATGCCAATTACCTGAGAGGTAGTGGCTACGAAGGCTGGCCTCTAGGGATGGAGACCAGTCCTGGAAGAAACCACTGCCCAGGAGAGGATGTCTAGCTCCAAGAGAACCTTGTCCGTCAACTTTTCTTGCCGTCAAGGGTCGAAACCTTCGGCTGGCACGTCTGACTTAATCGCCTGGGCATTTAGGTTGCAGGTTTGTTCTGTCAGAGTACAATCCGATTATGCCACACCACTGGTTGACTTTGTTTACCAAGGAGATGCTACGAGTCACGCAGCCAGAAGGAAATTAAGCCATGTTCTGGCTTAGGCAGAGGGATTTTGTGCCTTGCCTATCGTCAGTCTTAATTTCATAGAATGGAGAATTGGCAGGCGGTTCTCAGAGAATTGGCAGGCGGTTCTCAGGAATCGTCAACATATGTTCCCGGGTGTATGGCCTCTACTCCCTGATCTTCTTTCTGATCAGAGGCCGGAGAAAGGGTACCCCGGCAAAAGATTCATGGGCGTTCAGGTTCAACAAGAAGTTGAACAGCTTTATGGCTAGGACAAAGGATCCACTCGCACACGGGACATGATGCATTGTAACCCCGTGGGTTTATGCATTCTCTTCCCCCAGCACCGTGACTACCGTGGCCTCTAGGCTAAATCAGAGGGGAACGGAAGCCGGCTTAATAGCTCCGGCATGACCCAGACGACCTTACTGTGCAGGGATCGCAAGGGTGGTAGTGGAGGACCCAGGGTCCCTTACATCTTGCCTAGATCTACCTTCCGAGGGCCGGTTTTCCATTCTATCTTGCAAACATGGGAATTAATGGTTTACTTGGTTTAGCCCGCATTCTTGAAGATCGCGGCTTTCAGAATCAGGGACGACTACCCTGATTCATACAGGAGAGCGGGCCTCCAGGACCATGTATTATAGGATCTGAAGGGTCCATATTCCTGGTGTGAGGGATGGCATCCTCGGATGTATGTCATAGGTAGAATTCTTACCTTCCTACACTGAGGAAGGGATGGAGCTAGCCTCAAGTTCCATCAAGAGTCGAGTCTCGGCCTTGTCTGTGTTTTCAAGGTCGCTTGCTTCGCACTCCTTGATCCGGGTTTTTCTACAAGGGGTAACGCGTGTAAGTCCGCCAGTTAGTTGGCCCTTGTGCCCGGAGGATTTGAGTCTGGTTTGTCGGCTTGCAGGGACAGCACCATATTTCCCTTCATCCTCCTTCAAGGGAGTTTGTGTTCTTGGTTGCGGTAGCCTCTGCAAGAGATTTTCAGTATTGGCAACTTTCCTTGTATAGAGCCATACTTATTTATTAGGGTGATGATGAAACCTCACCCAGCCTTTTTTTCCAAAGGATCTAGTTTCTCTTTTAATCAAATAAACTTCTTGCCTCCTCCTTTTTTTTTTTTTTTTTTTTTTTTTACAGAAACTTGGTTTACGGAAGGAAAATTATTACTTTCTCTAAATATAGATGAGAACAGTTGAGGTCTATCTGAAAGTTTCAGATACAGGAAACTGACGTTTTGTTATGCTGCCAGAAGACCCTAGAAAGGGGTAGGCAGCATTCTAACCAGCTATTATAATGATTGCTCTCTCATTGGATTGAGAGCAGTCAAGGCCTATCTGAAGGGGTTGCTCAGATACGGAAAACTGTTTTTTTGCGCTACCAGGAGGCCCCCGGAAAGGAATGCACTCTACCAGGACAATAAGCATTTCTTGCATGGTGCATTACCAAGCCTTTATGACTCAGATTTGCTAGGCCACAACTTGGTCGTCGATACTTGCGTTCACTAATATTTATCAGGTGAATGTAACACGGTTAGAGGATGCCGCTTTTTTTAGCGCTGTGTGCTGCAGGCAGCAGTATGGGTCCTCACGTCTGACGGCGGTCTGCGTTATTTGTGTCTCCCTCCCCTCAAGTTGAGCATTGCTCTGGGATGTCCCATTATGTAATGATTAAGCCTCTGTGTCCCGTGATGTACGATAAAGAAAATAGGATTTTTTATTACAATCCTTTTCAAATCATTTTCTTGGAGTACATCACGGGACACAGAGCTCCCGCCCCTCTTATTTGGGGATATTGGGACACTTATTGCTTTGCTACAAAAACTCCCAGTAGGGGAGGGGTTATATAGGGAGGAAACTTCCTGTCTAATTGATTACACCAGTGTCCAGCACCTGACGGTGGCTATAACCCATTATGTAATGATTAAGCCTCTGTGTCCCATGATGTACTCCAAGAAAAGTATTTTACAGGTAATCTGTAATAAAAAATCCTTTTTTTTTTACCTGCAAAAAAATGTGCACTTATAATTTTTTCTCTAAAAAGTGAACTTGCCCTTTAAGAAATACCCTGTCTTAGCCTGATGACCTCAGTTTATTAATCTCTTAAGATATGTTCATTAATGGCTGCAGAGATGCATTCCTGGGGTTATGTTTTGGGAGGGGGGTCACTGACCGGTTATGTGGATGCTGTGCCCTGTGTTTGCCAACACAGTTTTCGGCCACTTGGATCTCATTGTCATCACCTGCAATTGAGAAAATGTAGGTTTCAGCCCTTCTTTCCTCTGTGAGATAAGCACATCAATGGATTTGTGAGCATTCAGCTCAATTCTTGAAGACTAAATATAATACAAACCGCTTAAAAAGGTTAGCAGCCATCCAAATTGTGGCAAGGCCTCGAAAGAGGACAAGGATTTAGGAACCATCCAGGCTTCAACTTTCTACTTCTTTTCTGCCCTCAGGTAAATTGTCAATGTGCTGTTGCTCCTCTTCTTTTGTGTAACCATAATAGCATCTAACCACAGATAGTGTCCTAATGCCGCGTACACACGATCAATTTTTCCGACGGTGAAAACACCGTCGAGAAAATCGACGTGAAAAACGAGGAACAGCTTGTTCCCCCCACACACGGCCGTTTTAAATGTCATTTTTTTTTTTTTGGGCAAAAAAAACGACCGTGTGTGGGCTCCGCGGCAGTGTTTCCCTATGGGAAACACTGCCGCGGAAAACATGTCGAAAAAAACGACGAGAAAAATTAGAACATGTTCTAATTTTTCTCGTCGTTTTTAATGCCGTTTTTCTCGTCGAAAAAAACGACAGAAAGCCCACAGACGATCGTTTTTCTCGTCGAATGGGAAAAATTTCGTTTTTCTCGACGAGAAAAACGGCCGTGTGTACGCGGCATAAGGCTTGAGATCATTACATCTGAGATCCTAATACAGCGAACAGAAAAAAAAAGTGGATGAGTGCATGTGGCTTTTACAGCTGTGGAAGAGGTGTGTGTATACAGAATACAGGAGGTAGGTTGAGTTACGCGTTTCAGTCCTAGACTATAAATCTGTTGTTTTGCTTAGGGTAGCACATACAGTAGATTCATGATACTCTGTAGTACACATTTAATGCAGTATACTTGATCATTTGCGTTGATCGTTAAATTACCAAGCAACCTAGGCCTGAGGCACATCTATTGTCTTCCATTTAATATTTATTCTAAACCCCTGTGTATACAGCTTGAATCCTGCAGTATTTATAATTGAAGCTTAGTGCACTGGCAAACTTCCCAAGAAACAGCATGTAAAACAGACAGACTGAGTATTAAGGGTGTCTGCCTATTTGCATTAAGCAAGTCTCTAACCCATGCATAGATTTGTGAATGGAGACTGCATGAACTACCCAAAGAATAAATAAAAGGCTGCAGTCCTAAATTATGGTTATGTGACTTCCATGCAGTATTGGGATTAATTCTTTCTGAAAAGGGTTCTGATAGAGCAAGCCTGTCCTTAACACAATACTCCCATAAAGTTTAGGATATGTTATATAAAGTAATTAAGGAGAGATAACCTCTCGGGGGCTGGTCAGATATTCTTTAGAATGAATAATAAAAATTAAGATTAGGAATCTGTTTGGTTAATTTTAATGGAGGAGAAGACCAAATTACAATATCGAAGATTTCTAAATTGATCTCCACCCACTGTATCCTGAAATCTATGTTCATGTTTACAATTACTTAATTCCTACAGGGAACATTTCCTGCTCTGAATGCCAAGTCTTTGTATTGCATCTGCTTCACATTCATTTTTATAGCAACACCACTTTATATTATGGCTTTTATAGGGTTTTTTTTTTTCTTTTTCCCGCTAAACGCTGGCATGTTAGAAAATTAAAAACCTGATGACAAACTACATTTTGTGCCAGCTAGATCGATTTGGAAACTGCACATTTGTGTGTTGCAAACTATTTCTGAGCATAAATATCTTGAGAGGCTTAAATATATTTATGCATAAATGTGGTAAAGCTTGTTTACAGTTTACAGCATGCTGGCTGAAGCACCAAACTGCCCCCTCTATAATATGGTGAAAGACTTTATTTTGGGATTTATTCATGCTGTTGAAGGAATATGGTGTAGGTAAGACTGAAGCCTCGTACACACGACCGCGCTTCCCGACGGGAAAACTGCGAGGAGAGCTTTTGAGCAGGAATCCCGGCCGTGTGTATGCTCCCTCGCAGTTTTTCCAACGGGAAAACTGCCAAAATCGGCTGGCTAAAAAAAGAGAACCTGCTCTTTTTTTCCTGACGGGTTTCCCAACTGACTTTTTCCCATCAGAAAATCCGGCTGTGTGTAGCATAAAACGGCTATTTTTGGCCGTTTTCCTGTGGGGAAAAACTCAGATGGAGCAATATACACGGTCGGGATTCCCGAGGAAAAGCTCTCATCGGAGTTTTACCGACGGGAAAACCGAGCGTCTGTACGGGGGAAAAGTAGAGAGCAGGCTCTCGGTTTTCCCCTCGGGATTTCCGACGGATCTTTTCCTGTCGGCAATCCCGGTCGTGTGTACTAGGCATGAGAGTTTGAAGTGACGCATAATACTGTATATGATGGTGTTTATTAGTTGCAAAAAAAATGCCTTAAAAGTATTATTTCCGAGCCTGATACATGGAAATCATGTAAAGCATGTCTTATACAATGCAAATTGAAGGTTGCAGTAAGTTTCTTTATTCTCTGTATTATGAGTAGCAATGGATACAGTTTGTCCAAATGATGCTTTCAGATTATTACATTTATTTTATTTAATAAATATTTTAATTTTTTTTATTTTTTATTACTATTCATGTCAATTTTCACCCATGTCATCAATCAGTACAAAAACAAGAAACCAAAAAACAGAAGTGAAAGCTTATCCTGCTAAACTTTTTTATATGGATGGACGTAAAATATCCAAAGTTACAATCGACCTATAAAACAGCATAAGAACTGCAGGCTTTTCTTCCTACAGCAAAAAAGTCAGTGGTAATAAAAGTGGTAATAAACAACATTTATCACAGAGCAGTAAGGTGAAAGTCACAGCCACAGCTAACCAAGGAGAACTCTCCTTTGTATGGAAGCCCCTGGATTATCTCCAACCTTACTGGGAGAAAATTCTTTGGATAGATAAGACCATTTTTTGTTGTTTTATGTCTGGTTTGAAACATTGTTGATATAGTGTAAGGGATTGGAATGCTTTGGTATTTCCATACCTGGTCAATTTTGGAGAGCCACAAATTCTCCAAAACAAAATTTGATTGGTGGGTTATCTTTCCATGAGCTGAAGCAGAAGCATAGTTTGATCATGCCACAAGTCACTAATACAAAATTCAAAAAGAAAACCAATAAAGTTTTGGTCTGACAGAGATAAAGTAGAATTCCAGTCTAACCCCAACTAGTTTTAATGTCCCTTTCCCCCTCCTAACATCTATTGCAACTAACCTGTTCAAAAAAGATGTATATACTTACCCGTTTTCATCCAACTCTGGTCTGGTCAAGTGATCCCCTGTGTCAGCCAGTGGGCTAGCTTCAAGGAAGAGGGGAGAGCCCTCGACAACAGCTCGGAATGCCTGGAAGCGACAATGTTTCAGTCGTTGGCGCTAGGGAGCTGGCTCATGTGACGGACCAGAGCTGGCTAAGAATAGGCAAAGCATTGATTTTCTTTTATGTATTGAAGCAATACTAAACCCTCCTATCGTTTTCAGCCAAGGAAACAGTCTTCTTGACCTCTAATATTCAACTGACATGTTGCTTCACATTTGATCAGCTATGATACCAGCCATTTAATGGTTTGACAGTTTGGTTAGAAGCACCAGCAATGCGACAATCACATCCTTGGCACGTGCTAGAAATGTAACTGTTTGTTTTTTTGAAACTTTTAAATCGATGGATTTAGTTTCACTTTAATGTATTAAAGTTGCTTTAAATTAAAAAAAGGATTGTTTTTGTGAAACGCATGATTAGATTTTTGACTTCATTTCAAACTCACACATTAGTTCCCTATAAAAATGATTATATATCATCTAACAACAAGAGAAAAACCACACTGGATGCAAAGAAAAAAAATAATATATGTGAAAAATAGCTGCTGTCACAATACCATAATTCAAGGCATACATATAAATAAACACAAAAAGTGCAGCGCTTAGTGAATTAAATATACTATACGTACTATATAATGCAAAAAAGTTACCATGCTGAAAATACAAATAAAACAATATAATGCGTTAATACACAAATTAAGTGTAAAGTCCCATGCGGAAACAAAGAAATATCCCAAGTGACTGGTGATACATATGATGCGACGTGGAGGTGTATCCCAAAAAAAAGAGAGAGGATTCCACATTCCAGTTCATAGTGCTACTATGGGGGCTTACCAGATTGTAGTGGCCCTCGTTAAAGAGAAGTCATAAAGGCATTTATAGGTATATACTGGTTCCTCGGGACCTCCAATCTGCTCACTGTAATCGTGGCAAAGTGGTGTGTACCTCGGTGTATCACAGCATATATTGGGCAAAAAAGCTCCATATAGCTACAGTAGGTGACCGCGAGAATGTATCTCCATCACGATCCCATCACGCAGATTCTCAGCGTCAGGGTGCCGACAATCTCGCGCTCGCTGCAATAGCGAGAAGGCGACGCGACACTGTATTGAACGGGGATCCGACGTGGATTCCCGCCAATACCAAGCACTGTTTGGTATGAATCCTGATCGGGAACTCCTCGCCAAATTTTAAATAAAAAACTGGCATGGGTTCCCCTCCAGGAGCATACCAGGCCCTTCAGTCTGGTATGGATTTTAAGGGGAACCCCCTAAGCCAAAAAAAAGGCGTGGGGGTCACCCTCAGAATCCAAACCAGACCCTTAGCACGCAACCTGGCAGGCCGCAGGAAAAGAGGGGGGATGAGAGAGCGCCCCCCCTCCTGAACCGTACCAGGCCACATGCCCTCAACATGGGGTGTTTGGTGCTTTGGGGCAGGGGGGTGACCTGCGGCCCCCCATCCCAAAGCACCCTGCCCCCATGTTGATGGAGACAAGGGCCTCTTCCCGACAACCCTGGCCGTTGGTTGTGGGGGTCTGCAGACGGGGGGCTTATCGGAATCCGGGAGCCCCCTTTAATAAGGGACCCCCAGATCCCGGCCCCCACCCTATGTGAATGAGTATGGGGTACATCGTACCCCTACCCATTCACCTGGTGGAAAAAAATGTCAATTAAAAAACACTACACAGGTTTTTAAAGTAATTTATTACACAGCTCCGGGGGTCTTCTCCCGACGCCGGGGGTCTTCTTCTGACTTCGGGGGTCTCTTCTTCTGCTCTCCGTTTCTTTCTGCCGGGCGCCTTCGCTATCTTCTTCCAGCTCTTTTGCTAGCGGGGGCCCGGTCGTCTTCGTCGCCTTCTTCCCTCTTCTCCTCCTCGATGTTCACTCGTGGTTTCCTCCTGCTGTAATGCCGGGTGTGCGGTCCGCAGCGATTTATATAGGCCTCTCATGACGTCACAGTCACATGCTGCAGGGCCACCCGGAGCATGTGACTGTGACATCATGAGAGGCCTATATAAATTGTTGCGGACCACACACCCGGCATTACAGCAGGAGGAAGCGACGAGTGAACATCGAGGAGGAGAAAAGGGAAGAAGGCGACGAAGAAGACCGGGCCCCTGCTAGCAAAAGAGCTGGAAAAAGATAGCGAAGGCGCCCGGCAGAAGGCAGAAAGAACCAGAGAGCAGAAGACCCCCGGAGTCGGAAGAAGACCCCCGGAGCTGTGTAATAAATTACTTTAAAAACCTGTGTAGTGTTTTTTTATTGACATTTTTTTCCATCAGGTGAATGGGTAGGGGTATGATGTACCCCATACTCATTCACATAGGGTGGGGGGCCGGGATCTGGGGGCCCCCTTATTAAAGACCCCGACAACCAACAGCCAGGGTTGTCGGGAAGAGGCCCTTGTCCCCATCAACATGGGGGCAGGGTGCTTTGGGGTGGGGGGGCCGCAGGTTGGCCCCCCTGCCCCAAAGCACCAAACCCCCCATGTTGAGGGCATGCGGTCTGGTACGGTTCAGGAGGGGGGGGGCGCTCTCTCATCCCCCCTTTTTTCCTGCGGCCTGCCATGTTGCGTGCTCGGAAACAAGTTTTAGTATTTCTACATTTTAAAACAATTTATATACCAGATTATAAGAGTATCATTTTACATAGTTACATAGTTAGTCAGGTTGAAAAAAGACACAAGTCCATCCAGTTCAACCATAAAAAAAAAAAAAATAAGATAAAAAAAAGAAATATCGTACAATCCCATATACCCAATTCTATACCCACAGTTGATCCAGAGGAAGGCAAAAAAAAAACAGCAGAGCATGATCCAATTTGCTACAGCAGAGGAAAAAATTCCTTCCTGATCCCCCGAGAGGCAATCGGATATTCCCCGGATCAACTTTACCTATAAATGTTAGTACCCAATTATATTATGTACATTTAAGAAAGAATCCAGGCCCTTCTTAAAGCAATCTACTGAGCTGGCCAGAACCACCTCTGCAGGGAGTCTATTCCACATTTTCACAGCTCTTACTGTGAAGAAACCTTTCCTTATTTGGAGGTGAAATCTCTTTTCCTCTAGACGCAAAGAGTGCCCCCTTGTCCTTTGTGTTGACCGTAAAGTGAATAATTCAACACCAAGTTCACTATATGGACCCCTTTATATATTTGTACATGTTGATCATATCCCCCCTTAATCTTCTCTTCTCAAGAGTGAATAAATTCAGTTCCTCTAAGCTTTCCTCATAGCTGAGCTCCTCCATGACTCTTATCAGTTTGGTTGCCCTTCTCTGCACTTTCTCCAGTTCCCCAATATCCTTTTTGAGAACTGGGGTCCAAAACTGAACTGCATATTCCAGATGAGGTCTTCCTAATGATTTGAACAGGGGCAAAATGATATCTCTCTCTCTGGAGACCATACCTCTCTTAATACAAGAAAGGACTTTGCTCGCTTTGGAAACCGCAGCTTGGCATTGCATGCCATTATTGAGCTTATGATCTACCAAAACCCCCAGATCCTTCTCCACTATGGATCCCCCCAGTTGTACTCCCCCTAGTATGTATGATGCATTCATATTCTTAGCCCCCAAGTGCATAACTTTACATTTATCAACATTAAACCTCATCTGCCACATAGTCGCCCAATTAGACAGAGCATTGAGGTCGGCTTGTAAATTGGCGACATCCTGTTAGGACGTTATTCCACTGCATAGCTTGGTGTCATCTGCAAAGACAGAAATGCTACTTTTGATCTCAGACCCAATATCATTTATAAAGATATTAAAAAGTAAGGGTCCCAATACTGAACCTTGGGGTACACCACTGATCACCTTAGACCATTCAGAGTAAGAATCATTAACCACTACTCTCTGAATTCTGTCTTTTAGCCAGTTTTCTATCCATTTACAAACTGATATTTCCAATCCTGTAGACTTTACCTTGCACATGAGCCGTGTGTGGGGAACTGTATCGAACGCTTTTGCAAAATCCAAGTATACCACGTCCACAGCCACCCCTCTGTCCAAGGTCTTACTTACCTCTTCATAAAAATAAATCAGGTTTGTCTGACAACTTCTGTCTTTCATGAATCCATGCTGTCTGTTGCTTAAATAGTTTTTTTCCAGCAAGAACTCATCTATGTGGTCTTTTATTAATCTCTCCAGTATCTTCCCAACTATAGAAGTTAAACTAACAGGTCTATAGTTACTTGGTAATGACTTAATTCCATTTTTAAATATAGGCACCACATTGGCCCTGCGCCAATCCAGTGGTACTATTCCTGTCATTAATGAGTCCCTAAAAATTAAATACAATGGCTTTGAAATTACAGAGCTCAATTCTTTAAGGATCCGTGGGTGTATGCCATCTGGTCCAGGTGCTTTATCCACCTTTATTCCATCTAAATATTTCTGGACCATATCACTTTTGAGCCATTGTGGATTTGGGGCTGTGTCACTACCACCCCCATTTTGGACATGAGCTCCCCCATGCTCCTTTGTATACACAGAACTGAAGAAAGTATTTAATAAATTAGCCTTCTCTTTGTCCCCAGTCACCCACTCTAGATTATTTTGTAAAGGGCCTACATGCTCAGACTTGACCTTTTTACTATGAATATATTTGAAGAATTTTTTGGGGTTTGTCCTACTATCTTTTGCAATCTGTCGTTCATTTTGAATTTTTGCATCCTTGATTTCCTTTTTACATATCCTGTTATATTCTTTGTAACATTTAAATGACACTAGTGTTCCCTCATTTTTATATTTTTTTAAAAGCTTTTTTCTTATAGTTTATAGCTTTTTTTAACTTTGGCAGTGAGCCACATAGGTTTTATTTTTAGCCTTTTAAACTTATTGCCCATGGGAATATACTTTGCAGTGAGTTCACAAACAGTCTTTTTGAAGAATTCCCATTTCTGTTCTGTGCCCATTGATGCCAATATTCCCTCCCAGTCTAAGTCCTGGAGAGCAGCACTCATCCTTGGAAAATTTGCTCTTGAAATTAAGTGTTTTTATCTTTCCCTTATGTGATTTTTGCTTACAACTAACATCAAATGAAATCATGTTATGGTCACTGCTACCCAGGTGTTCCTTTATCTGAACATTAGTAATACGCTCTGCATGGTTTGAGATTACCAGGTCCAACAGAGCATCATTCCTAGTTGGGGCCTTAATAAACTGGACCATAAAATTGGCCTGCAATAGGTTTATAAATTTTTGCCCTTTAACTGTCCCAGCAGTTCCATTACTCCAGTCAATTTCTGGGTAGTTAAAATCCCCCCTTATTATCACCGTCCCAGCCCTTGCAGCCCTTTCCATCTGTGCAAGGAGCTGAGTCTCCACCTCCTCATTAACATTGGGTGGTCTATAACAAACTCCAATGATTAGCTTTGAACTACGCACATCTGTATGCAGTTCCACCCATAATGCTTCAGACTCATCCCACTCTCCATCCACCAGGTCCTCTTTCACACTCGCTTTGAGATCACTTCTCACATAGAGACAGACCCCTCCACCTTTCCTTTTTACCCTGTCTTTCCGAAAGAGTGCATAGCCAGGAATATTAATAGCCCAGTCATGTGAGGAATGAAGCCAAGTTTCAGAATTTTGAATTCAGATTTTTATTTTTTTTATTCGGGATTAATAATAACGGTTTAAATCGCATTACATTGTAAATGATCACAGTGAGTTCCAGTGTGCATCTTAAATATAATGGTGCAGTCATCGGGACTAAATTACCATTGTTTGCAGTTCCCCAAGGTGTGGTTTAAAAATCATGGGTCTGTAGAAAACATGTGGCCAAACCAACATTTCTCAAGGTGTGACGAACACATTTCTTTCTGAACAATACCAACTTTCCACATAGTATGCTGGACCAACTGCATAATCTGTCAACGTGCCTGACTCAAGTCTCCTGCTTATATATTCATATAGAAACTTTCTTGTTACCATAACGACCAGTAAGATTCCACTTTTTATTATTCCAATAAAGTGCAATGTTTGACCCACAGCAAAAAAATCACCCCCCTAGATTGCCTTAGTTTCTTATTTTTTTTTTTTTTTTTTTTTTAATTTTCCTTCAACTATACGAGTAGTTGAGAAAATATAGAAATGAATCAGGTGGTATACTTAGTCATGTAGAATTAGGGGTTTGTGTCAGTGATCTAGGGTGAGAGGATATTCTGAAGACTCAACCCCAACTGACTGCTGGAGTAGCCTGCTGGAACTTATATTTACTAATTTATACATTAGAAAGTTCTAAAAACTAAGAAAACTGGACTGTTATGTCAGTCTGTTTCTTTTTTTTTTCTAACATAATAAGATTGATAAAAAAACAGCATACAATAAAAATAGAAATCATTGAAGGGTATTGTAGAATACATTGACCTTAAAGTGGTTGTAAACCCACTGTGACAACTTGCACCTACAGGTAAGCCTAGATTAAGGCTTACCTGTAGGTGCAAGAAATATCTTCTTAACCTACACGATTCAGGAGATATTTGCAGAAAACACTGCACCGATGTCTACGGCGCATGCGCGCCGTAGACAATGGCGCAGGCGCACTGAGCATGCCGGTTTTCTGAATGGGAGAATGCTGGCCCCGCGCTCATGGGTCTGACGTCATCGCCTCTCCGGCCAATCACAGCACTGGAGCGGCGATACCCGGAAGATGGTCGGAGGGGACATGGCGACGGAGGGGAACGAGGAGCGCTTCGATCTGAGGTATATGCCACATAATGAGCTAGTATGCATAGCATACTAGCTCATTATGCCTTTTTTCTTGCAGTGTTTTTTTTTTTCAGCAAAACATTTTTTAGGTTTACTTTCTCTTTAAAATGATATAAATGGTACAGTTGACATTGGTAAACGTTCAATTAGAAAAAAGATGGCGAAAAGGGAAAATGTCGAAATCCTCACAGTAACAAGATTATGTATTGTGACGGTATGCGCGGTGAGATATATGACAGTCGCTATGTTTCACCTCGCATTCGGTCCATTGTAAGGGACTGAACCAGAATCCGGCCCAGGTTTTTCCAGCCTCTGTAGTTGGCTGGGTTCCAGTCCGGATATTCAGGTTCACTGGAATCCATAGGCAGCTGGGCTTTAAAGATCCAGGAAGAGAGCACAGCAATGCTCTGGCCTGAGACTCAGAAGGGAATCTGAGTAAGAGGAGCGCTGGTTATTTTGGGATGAAAGAAAAGGTTTTCTTTACTTCACCTTGTGTTTTGTGGGTGACGGGGACCAGCCCCTCACCGTATAGAGAGCGGTTACTGTATAGTTTAGCGCCGGACGGCAAGGATTTGTTTTACTATTTTGTTTATTTTTGTATGACTATTGCAAACCACTTGTAAATAAAGCTGGCAATACGCCAGGTTTTAAAGAAACTGCCTGTACGCTAACCTTCATTCTGTGAAAAGGTGATCCCCACGAGCTAATCTCCCACAGTATATAGATGTATTTTGGTTCCACTCTTTACAGTAGTTGTTTAATCAGGTCATGGTGAAAAAAAGTAAAATTTTATGATTTTTTTTGTATATATTGGTTGTAATACAGTTGCACTTAAAGGGGCAGTAAACCCTTGTGTTTTTTCACCTTAATGCATCCTATGCATTAGGGGGAAAAAACTTCTGGCAGTGACCGGCCCCCCAGCCCCCCATTTTACTTACCTGAGCCCCTTCATTCACTCGGCTGAGATGCGCTCTCCCTCTCTGTACGAGATCCCGTCTCTTGATTGGATAGATTGATAGCAGCAAAGCCACTGGCTCCCGCTGCCGTCAATGAAATGCAATGACTGGGGGTGGGGGCTGAGAATGCAATCGTGTCTATGGATGCAAATGCTGGACTCGGGAGCATGCCCACAAGGTAACCCCCCCCCCCCCGAGAGAGCGCTTCTCCTAGGGCAGGCATGTCCAAAGTCCGGCCCGCGTTTTCGATTTCAAATGTCCCCACTGATACAGTCCAGAAACTCATTGACCTTTTATACACACACACTAATTACAAGCAAACAGATCACAGATGAGGATGGTTACCTTTTAATAGCCATTCAAACCCCTTTGTGTCAACTTGTGTGCATGTTATCAGGCCAAAATCACCAGGGTATGTAAACTTTTGATCAGGGTCATTTGGGTAGTTTCTGTTGTCATTATGATTTAAAAAGAGTAAACACAGTTTGATACTAAATGGCTTCAGCCAAACACTAACCATGAGTGAAAGAAAAGTTTTTGTGTTATTTATATTTTCTGAAAAATGGCCAAGAAATCATAAATTCTGCCAGGGTATGTAAACTGTGTGTGGGTGTGTGTGTGTGTGTGTGTGTGTGTGTGTGTGTGTGTATATATATATATATATAATGTATATATGTATGTATGTATGTGTGTGTGTATATATGTATGTGTGTATATATATATATATATATATACACATACACACAAATAACACGCCCACGCTCATCTCTTCACCACACACAGCCACAAAGGCAAGAGAATTTTTGTTGGGCAGTGTATTAGTGCTCGGACGGACAAACTTAGACTGAATTTTAAAGGTTCAAAGAATGTTGGGCAAAATGGTCGGCCCTCACGCATGTTCACTTAATCAAATCTGGCCCTCTTTGGAAAAAAGGTTGGACACCCCTGGTTTTGAGGCATATTTTAAGCTTGACGTTTAGAGGCAGAAAAAAAAAACCACCTGGTTTGTGATTTTTTTAGAGCAGTTTTCTGGCAGAAAAAAGGATACATTTTCCTACACACCTGTACAAAAATGCTCCATATGAGCTTTTTTTTTTTTTCTGCACAAAGAACTAATGTTTTTTTCAAGCCCATTTATTTTTCTAGACATCAAAGTAAGGGCTCTTTCCCACGGGCGGATCCCGTCATGATCCGCTCCGTGAATATCCGCTTGCTCAGCGGAGATCGCTCCGTTGATCCCCGCTGAGCCGGCAGATGACTTGTCCGTCTCTGCACACTGTGCAGAAACGGACCGGTCGGATTACCGCTTTCCTCTATGGGGGGATCGGATGAAAACGGACCGTCTGTCTGTTTTCATCCAATCCGATCCGCAGACGGATGGAAAAGTAGGATTTTCCTCCGTCATGCTAAACGGACCATAGCGGAGACTGATGTCGTCGGATGTCAGCGGATGTTCATCCGCTGACATCCGCTATCCCATAGGGATACATGTACGTCCGTTTTTCATCCGAAAACGGATGGATGAAAAACGGACATACGGAACGTCCGTGTGAAAGGGGCCTTACAGTGTTCTACCCACGCAGGGGTTATTTGGCATAACAATTAAACCATACATGCAGTATATAAGCCTTCTGCTTATTTTGTCGCTTAGCTCTGTCTATTCCTCTTTGGACAGTCTCGGCCTCCCTGCTAAACTGGATCCTTCAGTCAGCAGACCTCTTTTCTGCTCACATATAGACTACTACTTGCTTAGTGCAGACACATTGGTACCTGTTTCTTCACAATCCCCAACTCCCAGACGTCTGTCTGGATAGGTTGCCTGTTTGTATAGGCCAGACTGGCCAGGATATGCTCTCCCCATGTGTCAAGTTTCAAGCTGCTCTTGCAGCACATAGCCAAAATGGACAAGACAATTCTCTTTTTTGGGCAACATACACCTGACTCCAGTCCATTTCACATTTGTTCACATTGTTCCTGGACGTTTCTTCCTCTGCTGAAATAGGCACTATCTGCATCTTTACACAGTGACATACCATCCATCTGTCACAAGATACAGTGTGTGTGTGTATATATATATATATATATATATATATATATATATACACACATATACATACATGACATTTTTGAGTGTTGTGCTAGGCTAAATTTAGATTTTAGAGATTGTGATCAAGTAATAGTATGTAAAATATCTTATAGTTTAGGATCAAATCAATCAAAGGCGGTATTAAGATGAGTAAATATTTTATTTAATGAAGTACTAGGTGAAAATGTTCTATACAAATTTCCAAGGTTATTAATGGATTCCTACAGTTTATTTCAGTCTATTTCAATTTTACATGCATTGCAAGTGATTTAAATTATTAACATTCAGTAGCTGCAATTTTCCCCATAGTGTGCAGACCTGCTGATTTGTGTTTAGACTTTAGGAAAGCAGTTACTTGCTTATTTGTTTGATTTATTACTTATTTAGGTGTTTTCTGCAAATCTGAGCATGTACTTCTCTAAACTGAGGGAGAGTGTCAACTTTCTGTAATAATTTAAAATCCATAGCAAATGCAAGTTCAGTAGAACTTCAGTATGCTGCACAACCCAAGAGCTGAGAGCTCAGATAAGACCCCCCAGTTGTTTTTGGGTTCCCACATTGTTGCAGAAGGCATTCATTTGGGTACTGTTGGTAACCAGATAGAAACACTGAACAGCTGCGCTATACTATTAGTGACCGATATTGGGATTCATCAAATATAAACGTTTATATTTGATGGATCCCAATATCAGTCACTAATAGTATAGCGAAGCTGTTCACTGTTTCAATCTGTTTATTATTTGTGTGTATCACATGAATACAGCTGCTGCTGTGTTCACCCCCCCCCCCCTTTTTTCTACAGTTAGCGCAGTTTTCCTCCTTTTTTCCTGTACTGTTGGTAACCACATCTTCCTAAAGGTACTAGAACAATGCAATATGATAAAGCATGTTTTTTTTAAAGGTGTTGATTTTAAATTTTCTGTTTTTGTAACATACAAAACCGAACAATTGCCATCTAAAACCAGGGCGATGGCATTAATGTCGGCTATGCAGAGCCCAACACTAGTAAGAAACAGGATAATGCATAATAGCCATAGAATAAATATTTGGAGTCAACTGCAATAAACATAGGCAATCCAAATCAGCCAGTAAATAAAAAGAACAAGCAAGGCAACATAACAACCACACAGACAAATAATAAATCAATTTTTAATCCATGCCCAGTGAAATGCATGTTAGACTTGAAAATTAAAATTTCCCAAAACCATAATTTTTTTTCTGAAAACAAAATACATTTTGTTCACCTGTGTTAAGTGCACAAATATCTATGAAATATCTATTTTTAGTTTTATGCACACACAAAATAGTCTCAAAGTTCTACTAAAAGCATAAAATTGTGCCATCAGACCTTGTAAAACAACCTATTCAGTTTAAAATAGAAGTGTCAGGGAAAACATTTTTGTATAGATATGAAAAAAAAAAAAATATATATATAAATACCCTTCTTTCCCTTTTTTAGAAGTGATCACAGATCCTCGGTTCTCAGCTGCATTCTTATGCTGGGGGAGGAGAAGCAACAGCACTCTGAGCTTCCCAATGAATGGATGTGCAGGGGGGGGGTTTATCAGGACAAGTCTAATCATTGGAGGAGCATAGCTAGAGAACTGACAATGCTGTGCTCTCCTGCTTAGTTTGGTCAGTTTTTTTAGGAGAGCAGAGGGACTGGCAGGAACAACAGGGATTTCACACACATTAAGCAATACAAATAGAATAGGATAATTTTCCATACAAGTACATGGTACAGCAGGCACAATATATGAAGTGTTGGGGTAACAAACGCTTTAATACAGAATATGACAGATCCATCTAAGATCAAAATTGTGAGCATCTGCAAAATGGTAGAAAATTAAAACATGCAAAACACTAAATTGGTGAACGGTTTAAAACCTTTACTACACCAGCATTTGTAGAGATCTCCTAACTGTATAGTGCTGTTAATATAGGTTTGTGGGTTTTAACGACATTCATATGTACATGTTGTGTTAAATATAGACCCGTTTCTTGGTTGGGCAGAATAAATACATTTAAAATGAGTATCATGCCTAAAGTGCTGTATAAATTACAAATTCTCCCAATTTCCCTCCCGCAGGAATATTTTAAGAAACTTAGAACCCTTATTTTGAAGTATATATGGGCACATAGACGTCCTTGAATTTCATATGCTGTACTGGCCAAGGAGAAGAAAGCAGGCAGGCTGGCATTGCCAGACCTTAAAAAATACTATCAGGCAGTCACTATTTCACGGTTAACAGATTGGATTCACAATAATAAAAATAAAAGTTGGGTTGAGAGAGTTTACATAAAAGTAAGGTAGGTAAGGTGGTTTGGATTCCATGGGCATATCGAGACTTGGCAAATGGCACAAACCCACTGACAGAGAATGCTTTTAGAATATGGAATAGTCTGTGTAGACACGATCACTGGGAACACAATTCACCTTTGATCTCATTAATAGACACAAATAATTTCACATCTGGGAAAGAGGATTACTTATATTTTGTTAGATGGGCAAACAATGAGATAATACAGATTACACGATGTGATGACAGGAGATAGGATTTGCAATTTTTTTTAATTAAAGCGAAAAAGGGGTAGTATGCCACTAAATAAATGGAGATATGCACAAATACAACACTTCACACAAATGCTACGTGGAAAAGTGTAAGGTACCTGTGATAGGTAGTGTCCGAAGTGGAACTTGTGTGCTGAGGATTCAGGCGAAAACGTAGTCAGGCAGATTAGGTTGGCAACAGATCACGCAAAACAGTACACGATCGAAATCCAGAGAGTGGTCAGGCAGGCAAAGGTCATACACAAGCTGGCAGTGGAGTACAAAATCAGCAGGCTAGAGAGTAGTCAGGAATTCAGGCAGAAGTTCAACATGAAAATCAAGATCAAAAAGCAGTCACAACACCCAGGGATCTATTCCACACAAACGGGCGCTGAGAGATAGCATCACTTCCTTTTTATGGGCTGCTTTGATAGAAAATTGTCCACAGCTGGCAGCAGGTGGGGCTAGTGAGTCCAAGGTAATGCTTAATACTGAGAGGACATTTCCAAAAGTCTAGATCTGCTCTGTAGCACAACAGGTAAGGCTGCAGCTGTGGGACCAGGAAGATCCCGGTTCAAATACACCCAGGTACATGACAAAAAGATAGACTTAAGCCAATAGAAGAACTGCTCAGCTCCCCATCTAGTGTCCAGCATAGTACTTGTATAAGGTGTTCGTGAAAGAAAAATAAACCCTAGTTCCTGTCTTATCTTGGGAAATGGGAGCAAGAACTGGGGGTAAGATTAAATGAGCACCAGAAGAGGAGAATTTTAAAACTACTTGTGTATAACAATCCGTGCCACCCCTAATAATAACGAAAGTTCTAAATGCTAAACTATAAATACCAAACACTGTGCATAGAATATATCAAAAAAATAAAAAAACTATCACAGCTGCTGTAAACTCTCAGTGAGTTCACTTTTATTTATAGAAATTGATATATATGTGCATATAGTGCAGCGCTACTGACGTGATAACTCTCAAATCAAACCTATGTGCAAATTATATATACAAATAAAACAAGAAAAACATCCCAAATAACAACGGCATAAAGTCCTTATTATAAACATATATAGAGATTTTGGATTGCTGTGAATGTCAGTAATTATCAATCACCATCGTGCTTCTCTTTAGACACTGCTAAATTGTGCACACCTCCACCTGCCATTTTATCTGCTCACCTCAACATTGAGTAAAACTCAAAATATAGATCTTTAACTATAAATTCCTTAGCGACCTCTCCTTTCCACAGTGGATCAGCTATTCACCTTCAGCCCTTTGCCGTTTCAACAGATTCCAATAAGATTCCCACGGATACAGAGTAGTCTAAGATTTTAAGACTGTAGTTGTTACTTTTCCCACAAAGTTGATAATGTTTGTAATAATGTATTTTTCTTGAAAACCAATACAATTATTGAATACAAAAAGGAGAGCAGAGGGACTGGCAGGAACACCAGGGGTTTCACACAAAGGAAGCAATACAAAGAGAATAGGGTACTTTTCCATACAAGTACATGGTATATCAGGAATATGAAGTGTTGGGGTAAAAAACGCTTTACTACAGTATATGACAGATCCATCTAACATTAAAATTGTGAGCATCTGCAAAATGGTAGAAAATTAAAACATGCAAAACTGGAAATAGGTGAAAGGCTTAAAACCTTTACTACACCAGCATTTGTAGAGATGTCCTAACTGTATAGCGCTGTTAATATAGGTTTGTGGGTTTTAATGGCATAGATATGTGTATCTTGTGTTTTGTATGCATGATTTTTTTAATTTGTTTGTGTTTTTAATTCCTGTACAATTCCTACTGGTTAGAAATTCACTCTGCTAGAAAGACAAAAAGCTGCCAGATTACATTTAAAATAAGCTTATGACTGCCATAAGTTTCCATGGTATAGCAGATGGGTCCTTGGCAACCAAAACGTTGAAGTAGCTCACTGGCAAATGGGACTTGAGCACCCCAGGTTAGGCCCCTAGTGAGTGAAAGCAATTTCCACAATTATATAATTTGTTCTCAACAGTATGGGGTAATTGTGTTCCTAAAAAAGATGTACAGTTTACATTCAGGGGAAAATGATTGGAAAGGGCTGTGCTAGCATAAGAGGACGGCCTAATGGATTGAAGTCTCAAAACTAACAGACAGCCAAAGCAGCCTGCAAGTGTTGCATTATAAAGCCTTGGATCCTATGGTAACCAGATTGTAATATGAGTGTATGTCAGACTGTGTCAGTTTATGTCAGTAACTGTCAATCAAATGTATTCTATAGGATAAAACCCCCTAACCAGGAAATGAGGATGCACGGTTTTTCATGTAGGCTTTATTCAAAGCTAAACTCCAGCTATACTGGTAAAAACACAGTTAAGATATACAGTGCTCAGGATAAATGAGTACTCCACAACAGATTTGTCAGAAAACCTCTACTTTCCTTTCAGAATCAACATTTTCTATAAGACCCTATATTACAAAATACTCCCACAAATGCGCGCCATTGATTGCAACCAAGATTTGTTAATTTGCACAAATGAAAAAGTTTTTTTCCTAACAAATTCATTCAAGACCATGCTGCAAAAATGAATACACCCCAATTAAAGTCTTAAGAACAAAGCTAAATTTTAGACAACAAAATCCTAATTACCAATAATTCAACTACAGGTGAGACTAAAGCCTTGTACACACAGTCTGATTGTTGTACGACCGAGCGTCTGATTTTTGTCAAAAGCGCGTTTGCAGGATTTTCTCATATTTAGCATACTAGCTATCTGCAAATTGTCGTTTAACAAACACAAACATAGTGACGTACTATGAGAGTATAAAGAGGAAGTTAATTTCTCAAGCACCACCCTTTGGGCCCCTTCTGCTAATTTCATGTTAGTAGAAGTTTGGTGAGCGTTGATTCACACTTTTTGTTAAGTTATTTGGATGGCAGATAGCATCTCTAATTTAATTTCTGTTGTTTTTTTTTCTCCACAATAAAAAAATCATGTAGAATAATACTTGGCTATGTGTTTTTCTTCAAATGACAGTTTGAGAGTAGGCAGTTACATTAAAAACAACACAATAGAAAATTAACAAGGGACACCAACATAGTTGTGTCTTTGATGTTAAAAACTCAGGAATAATGGTGTTGTGTTAACTTCCCCAAAAAATCAAACAACCATAATATTAATATTATTTATATCACTACAAAACAAATGTCTTTTAAAATACGTTTGGCATAACTACATCAGTATCACCAGCAAAGCAGCTTCATTATTATCCCATTAAAGAAGATGAGAATGTGCGCTGCATTTCGACATTTCATCAATTGCAGCGTCACGAATGTTAATTCTAGATTCCGAACAGTAGTTTACAAGACTGAACTCTTCCCGGTCGTTCCTTGATTCCGATCATGCGTGTTGGACTTTTGTGTGACGATTTCTGTACTGACCATCCAAAAATCAGATGTTGAGTTCACATCCAACAAAATTTTTATAGCCTACACATCCAGCTTTTGTCTGACAAAAAAGTGAAATCAGCTGTCGAAAGCACCGTACTAACGATCCGAAAATCCACAGAGAGCTCGTCTTATGAATCTTCCCATCAGATTTTCGTATCGTGTGTAAGAGGCTTTATTATTAATTAAACAGATGTCCAGCAGACCGTTGATTATAAAAGGGCGTTAGTTAAGAAAGAAAACCTCTACCTATTTCATGCTGTCAGCAATGGCACCACATGGAAGAGAAATGTCACAAGGCCTGAGAAAGAAAATAATTTCTTTACACAAGAAAGGTGAAGATCAGCAAAGCTTTATTTCTCAGTCAGAATACTGTAGCAAAAGTTATACAAAAATACAAAATGAATAAAGATGGAACTGCAACCATTTCACAGAGACGTCCAGGCCATCCACAGAAGTTAACACCTCAACAGGGAGCGCCTTTGCATGAGAAGGGTTAAAGAAAATCACCATGCAAGTTCACTGCAGTTAGCTTAAAGAAGTAGAAAGCCAAACTGGGGTGGTTTCCCATGACACAATACGATGTACACTGCAGAGGAACGGCATTCATGGGTGTCATCCACAAAAGAAGCCTCTCTTGAGGCCCATGCACAAAAAAGCCTGCCTAGAATTTGCCAGGGCTCATGCTAAAAATGAAGATGACTACTGGGACTCTGTACTCTGGAGTGGTGAGACCAAGATAAATGTTTTTGGAACCGATGGCTTTAAAACTGTATGGCGTCACAAAGGTGAGGAGTACAAAGAAAAATGCATGGTGCCTACAGTAAAACATGGTGGTGGCAGTGTTCTTCTGTGGGGCTGCATGAGTGCTGCCAGTGTCGGGGAGCTGCATTTTATTGACGGTATCATGAATTCACAGATGTACTGCTCTATATTGAAAGAAAAGATGCTAACATCACTCTGTGCCCTTGGTCGTTGTGCACTTTTTCAACATGACAATGATCCAAAACCCACATCTAAGACCACTTTTGCATGTCTGAAGAAGAACAGGGTGAAAGTGATTAGTTGGCCAAGTATGTCTCCTGATCTGAATCCAATCGAACACCAATGGGGAATTCTGAAGAGACAAGTTGAGCATCACTCTCCATCCAGCATCCAGACTCTATAATAAGTTGTTCTGGAAGAATGGAAACAGACAGATGTTGCAATATTTCACCAACTTGTTTATTTCATGCCTAGAAGACTTGGTGCTGTCCTTACAAATTATGGCGGTCATACAAAATACTAGATGTAGTAGTTTTTTATTGTGGGGTGTATTCATTGTTGCATGAACTAATTTAAGTAAAACTAAAGATTTTGTAATCCAAGTTATATTATTAACCTTACTTTCATGTAATGGAGCTGAACAAATGTTCTATAAAACTCAGTTTTGTCAACATTTTGGAAATTGTTCTTGTGTTCAATGAGATATTGATTAAAATCGTACTTTTCAAAAGGGGTGTACTCGTTTATGTTGAGCACTGTATATCCAAAGCAACTGTTTCAAAGCCAGGTTAGTGACCTGAATTTTCTTAACTGCAATTCAGCAGGTCGCCTCCCGTGCCCAAGCTGTGATTGAGGGATCAGGCAGATGAACCAATCCCTCATTGATCCATAGTACTGCCCCACCCTCTCCTTGTTTTACCATAGCAACACTATGCATAAAAACAGTTCTTGCTACTATGTAATGTACACTGTTAAGCATATTATTGTGTTTAACAAGAAAAAAAGATCTGCACCTTCTAAAACCAAGCACAAATTCAAACTAAAATCAAACACAAGTGAAATCTATATATGTGAAATCATTCCTGCAGTGATGAGCAGGTTCCTCCAATAATGATGGCAAAAAATGAAGTAAAAAGTTGCGCTACCAATGAGTGAGACCTATGTGATAGGCAGCCAGCATTAACAATCAGACATATTGAAAACAGAAAAAAGAATAAAAAAATGAGGCGCCGTGAAAAAGAGTCCATCTTGAGAGTCGATAGGTAAAACGACTCTGAAAACTGACATGAAAATCAATCACACATGTTGCATGTGAAAGTGTAACCAGTGAAACAATATTGAACACAAATGAATGTGACCAAAATATAAATATGGCCTATGAAGCCGTGACCCCTATAATAGGACTAATGTATATAAAGACTGAAATAGACACACATCAATCCATACGTGTACGGTCAACAATAATGATGATATATAAAATATTGATATATATAACCAGTGCTGTGAAAAAGTCCATATAAAAAAATTCCTTTCAATATGGAAATTGTTGAAAAAAAGGGGATCTGTGTAGTTCTACATCAATTGCAATATCCACAGTAGCCCATGGAAAATAACTGTACTGCTGATGGATATTGAAGATACACAACACCCAAGGATGTGACTTCCAACACCAGGGGTGGGGGAAGGGGGGGAGAAATAAATACTCTTACCCCTAAGTGTGGACTCACACGCCAGCAGCGGTGAATCTAATGAGCATAGAGATGATCCTCTCAGATGTATATGTAGACTGGAGCTTCCTGTAAGGAATGACGTCTTGTACCGATAACCATTCAGGCATACACAGAAAGTAGAAATTCTCCTGCTTTAGTATCTCTGAGATCCACACATCCAGGAACCGATATCCACCATAAAAAGGAACAAAAGAAGCCTCCACATAGTATAGATCAGTCGGGTGATGTATGGTAAAAAAACGTGTTTATTCCAAAAATTAACACATCGAAAGAACAATAAAAAATGTCTTTTACAGGCGTCCTGAGGCTGCATGCAGAATAGTGATCACAAAAAGTTCATTTATGGCGTAGTAAGGCTTTAAAGCAGGTTCATGTACCCGACATGTTTCGTAACAAAGTGCTTCAACTGGGGCATCAACCTGCATGTAACACACCACGCCATTATATAATGAGGACTTAGCTGATTGGAACCGTCACAGCTGTTACTGAAAACTCCCCCTGGCTCGGGTATCCAATCAGAGCAATAAAATAGCCACTTCCTGGCTCATCCTGTATTCGTGGTGGTGATATCCAATAGTATTGAGTTAGGGCCTGTGCCGCGTCATCGTAATGCCACCCACTAGCGTCATCACGCAAATCAGAGCAGGGATATCTGTTATCAGCGTGGAGCGTCGTCGTCACGTCATGGCCGAAAAGAAGAGAGAAAATGGAAAACCGACTCCTTATAGCATAAGAAAGTTTAGGGTAGGTTTATTAAAATCCTCCGTAGTAGGCTACACATGCCAAAATAGTTTAAAATCCGTCCCGTGCGAGCATCCACACTAGCAATGGATCCCAGCTTAACGTGTTTGGTCATCAGTTGTGTCCTCTTCAGAAGCTGGAGGTCACGCTGCACTCACCCAAATATATCCCCGCTATACATAAGAACCCCTCTCCTCCGTACATTACAATAAATGGATGTGCGAATCAAACCAACAAATATGTAAGTAAAAAGAAAGCATCCCGATGGATGATAATTTGTCCAAAAAGGTAGCAACAGGTATATGTCCAGATACCATCAGACAACCAGTGAGGGATAATATATATATATATATGTACTGTAATATGTATAGGTTTGGAATTTGAAGCTGGTTAGTATATAAGGAATTAAAAAGATCCTAAGTAATAATGCCAGCCCATAATGCTCTTGTATAGTTCCTAATACTCCAAGTGGGGTCTTGGGGTAAGTGTTTAAACAATGCAGGATTGGCAAGCAGGTTTTGTATTTTTGTGCCAAATACTGTCCACTGCCACCAATAATCTTT
This sequence comes from Rana muscosa, assembly GCA_029206835.1. Taxonomy (NCBI): domain Eukaryota; kingdom Metazoa; phylum Chordata; class Amphibia; order Anura; family Ranidae; genus Rana; species Rana muscosa. Next base: position 459,216,250 of record CM055117.1, read on the forward strand.
TTTGTCTGATCTTTTATTACGTTTCCTAAACTTTATTCAAGTTTAAGGGATAACAAACAAGCAATGAACTTACATTAGTATATTCTGTCAACTGGGGTCGTACACCCCTGCTGGGTGCACAGTTACAAAACCTAAACAATTCATAAAACAATTTATGTAAGGCAGATATAAGGCAGATATGTAAGGCAGGTACATAACATTTATCTGTATATGTGGTTTGAACTCTGCAATAGACACTTTTATTTTCAGTACAAACAAGGTTCCTTGCTTCCCCGGCTGCTTCTGGGTGCCAGTCTGGCCATCTTGATTGGTCGGTGCAGAAGGACTGAACTGACAAAAAAAACCCCCCGAAGGATTGAACTGACAGAGAAAAAAAAGGCACTCACATGAAAATTAGACCCAAATGAATTCTGATTACCACCTATTCATCAATCCACTCAGCTCGTATAGCAAACACATTTTTGGGATAATTAAAAGCACTGGAGGCTGTTATCTGAGAGATGCTAATATATCTGAATGTAATCAGATCAGAGGCATCTAAGCCTTTAAACATACTCGTTGCTTACGTGCTGTGATCGGAATTCTGTACAAGTGGTGGTGCAGAAACAAGCATTTTTTAGAACAAAAAAGAGGAGGTTCCTTCGCCTACTTAGGGTGGTGACCTCTCGCATTGAAAGGAATTGAGATGGTGATCTTGTTGAGTTAAAAAAAGGTTTAATTAATTCACTATACCCAAAAGAACTGCATAACGATTATGATCTTTATTTTGATGTGTAAATTATGTGTCATTAGGTTTATGAAAAGGATTTATTTTATTTTTAGATCTGCATGAATTCTTGAGAGATTGTTGAATTATGAACGTTCTATAACTGATACATTGTTTTTATTTTCTGACGTGCCTGTTTCTTGGTTTTTGTGGTGATGCTGGGTTTAATATGTTGTCTATTTTGTATATGTTGCCTGGATTAAGGAGTAAGATGTGTTTCCTCTTTCTTGTAATTTAAAGTATGTTATCCCAACATTTCATATTCCTATGGTACCATGCATTTCTATCAAAAAGCATCCTGTTTTCTGTAATTGCTACCTTTGTGTGAAATACATGGTGATCCTGCCATTCCACCTGCTTTCCTATTTTAAACTGACCACTCCAGCAGATGGAAGCATATCATTCCCAGCGTGATAAGTTTTCTCATTTTGCATTTTACTTGTTAACACAACCTGCCTGTATCCCAATTGTCAGACTTGTGCTGATAACTCCCGCACTCCTGCCCTATCCTAGCACAGCTAATTACTGGGAAGATCAGTGTTTTGCTGTTTCTCTGTCTCTTGCTTACATGCCCCCCTGCAGTCTCCTCCACCTCCAGCTCTCTACAGTGGGGAAATAAATATTTGATCCATTGCAGATTTTGTAAGTTTGCCCACTTACAAAGAAATAAAGAGTCTATAATTTTCATCATAGGTGTATTTTAAATGATAGAGCCAAAATATCAACCAAAAACACATAAAATAAATGCTATAAATGAATTTGCAGTTCAGTGAGTAAAATAAGTATTTGATCCCCAAGCAAAACATGACTTAGTACTTGGTGGAGAAACCCTTGTTGGCAAGCACAGAGGTAAGATGTTTTCTGTAGTTGGTGATCAGGTTTGCACACATCTCAGGAGGAATTTTGGCCCACTTTTTACAGATCTTCTCTCAATTCTTAAGATTTCTTGGCTGTTTCTTGGCAACTCGAATTTTCAGCTCCTTCCACAAATTTCCCATAGGATTAAGGTCTGGAGACTGACTAGACCACTCCATGACCTTAATGTGCTTCCTAATGAACCACTCTTTGTTGCTTTGGCAGTATGTTTTGGGTCATTGTAATGCTGGAAGACCCATCCACAACCCATCTTCAGTGTTCTGGCTGAGGGAAGAAGGTTCTAATCCAAGATTTTACAATACAAGGCCTCGTCCATTGGCCCCTCAATGCGGCAAAGCTGGCCTGCACCTTCAGCAGAGAAACAGCCCCAAAGCATCATGTTTCCACCTCTGTGCTTGACTGTAGGGATCTTGTTCTTAGGGTCATAGTCAGCATTTTTCTTTCTCCAAACACTGAGTCGAGCTACTGCCAAAGAGCTCAATTTTGCTCTCATCTGACCAACAGCACTTTCTTCCAATCCTTCTCTGAATCATTTAGATGTTCATTGGCATGACTGTACATGTGGCTTCTTGAGGAGGGGGACTCGCCTTGTTTGGAGGAAGAAAAATGCTTTGCTGCAATTAGGGGCCATGTATTGTAAAATCTTGGATGAGAACCTTCTTCCCTGAGCCAGAACACTGAAGATGGGTCATGAATGGGTCTTTAAGCATGACAATGACCCAAAACATACGCCAAGCTAACAAAGTGGCTCAAGAAGAAGCACAATAAGGTCATGAAGTGGCCTAGCCAGCCTCCAGGCCTTAATTCTATAGAAAATTTATGAAGGGAGCTGAAACTTCGAGTTGCCAAGCGACAGCTAAGAAACCTTAAGGATTTAGAGAAGATCCATAAAAAGAGTGGACCCAAAATCCCTCCTGAGATGTGTGCAAAGCCAGTCACCAATTACAAGAAACGTCTTACCTCTGTGCTTGGGGATCCAATACTTATTTTACTCACTGAACTGCAAATCAATTTATAACATTTGTATCATGTGTTTTTTTTCTAAATGTTTGGTTGATATTCTGTCTCTATCATTTAAAATACACCTGTGATAAAATTTATAGACCCTTCATTTCTTTGTAAGTGGGCAAACTTACAAAATCTGCAGGGAATCAAATAATAATTTCCCCCACTGTATACAGCTGAGAACAGAGGTCCCTTGTACTGATTTTAGGGTTTAAACTGTTAATTTAACTCAACCTATATTTATGAAAGTCAATAATCAGTTTCCAAGCAACTTGTGAAAATTTCATGTCCATTCACAGAAAGTTTAGCCCCTTCGCGACCATGCTATAGCCTTGTGCATGCATGTACTGGATTTCTCTGGTAAGAGCAGTGCTGTAGCATAATCAAAGGTTTTCATGTTGCGTTCTAAGTATGTTACTAAGAAAGGCATAGCCCTGAAGAGGCAAAGCATGAAGAATCAATGACTTGAAAGAGGGTCTCTGTCATCCTTAATGTTGTTGAAATGCTATACTATTAACAGTTGCTGTAACCTCGGCATCATTAAACTCAGTGGCGATATTCCAAATCATCTGAAGGAAATCAGCCTACACAGACAACAGAAGTCAGATGATGTGTAATGTATGGGTATAATGCTTCTCCAAACTGTTATACCTATATTATTGCGTAATTATACTATAATGTCCAGCCCTGTCAAGTTTTTCCTGCTTTTTTGGAGCTCTGTTAGGGATATTTATCCTAACTTACTGTCCTGGTGATATTTTACAGACAAATGTGAAGGTAACTCTTCAACAGCAACAAAGACAGAAAGGTGTATATATATCTTTTAGTAGAGCCGAGGAAGGGTAACAACCTGTCTGTGTCCTTGTTCCATACAGTATTTTCACTCACTTGCTGTCAGGCAGAATAGCAGGGTAAATCTCACTAATAGAGCCCTGGACAGCAGTAAAAACCTATTACATTTAAACCTATTGCTTGATCTAGAGAGGTGTCTTTTTTTCTCTTTCGTCCATCAACGGACACAGCGCCTCCTAATCATGACCATTGGGTTATATCGCCTCTGCAGGAGTAGGACTAGGCAGAACAAAAAACACCTGGCTACGCCCATGGGCTGTCCTCAGTCAGTATATAACCCCCTCCCTGCTCTAGGTATTCAGTTTTTTCCTGTCTAGTCAGGAGTAAGGACCTAGCTCCTTGCTGGGATCTTTTGGTCCTAGCAATTTTTTTGTTTGTTTATTTCTTCCATGCATTTTCTCCTGGAAGATCTGTAATCAACTGATGGGCTGGGCGATGGACTGGATATCTAGATCCAGTGGTGGTCTCCCCAGTCCAGCCAGCGAGCGCGTGCAGACCGTAGCTAGGCGCTAGGTCGGCCGCGACATAGCCTCAATGGACAGAGGCTGGCCCATGAGTTAAATGTCTCGCAGGGTCGCATACGAACGGGCTCTGGTCCGAGTCGCAGCGATCCCATGACCGACAGCCCCCCACTTCGGTGGCAAGGAGTTCTGTCTGGAGGGTTACCCGCACCATGGGTCGGTAAGTACAGTTCCCCCTTTCCCCCCTTGTGCGGTTTGGGATGGACACAGGTACCCTCCAGGGATGGTCGGACCTGTCTGCAGGATCCCTCCTCCCATCCTAAAGTCCCTTGGTTAAACTGGGCTTCCCCCTCATCCCACGGTTTGGTGGGAGTCCCAGGGCAGGCGGCAGGGACCCCTGGGGGTCTCCCCTGCCATTCCCATTCTGGGTGGTGTGTGGCCTGCCCTGGTGGTATGGGGGGGAGTTCAAGTGCACATGCCCTGTTGTGTGTGCAGTCTAAGGGTAATGTGCAGTTTGGCAAGGGTGCAGAGTGCACAGTGGTATCCACATAATCACCCAGGGAGTACAGTACCTTTTGGGAAGGGGGTCTCCTTGAAGAGGGTGCAGCGGTGTTGAAGGCCCAGAGAGGATCCTGGCAGCATGCTTCAGCATGTCAAACGGCCGGCGGCCATGTTTGGGTTGTCTGATGACATCACGGGGGCCATTTTCCTGTGGTCTGGCTGATCTCTGGCCTGCGGCCATGTTTGTGTAGCCGATGATGTCACAGCGACCATTTTTTGTTAGTCTATGGAGACGCTCGAGGCGGCCAGAACCTCGTGGAGTTGCCAGAGCTCCTCCTCTTCCTCCCCTATGCTTCTCTTCGTGTCCCGGGATATATGAAATGAATGCCGACATTGGTGTGGCTGGGTTCGAATTGCGGCACTCCTCCATTTGGTAGGGTGAGTCTTTGGGGGTCCTTGTGTATCTCCCTCTCTGCTGATAGGTACCCTGACCATTGGGGTGTCCCTTAATGGTGCCAAAGTTCCTTTGTACTACAGGGTCTTCTTCCCTATGGAGCCTCAGGGTCACCTCTCACCCCCTGATCCCCTCATGGAGGTGGCAGGTCCCTCGGAACCCCAGCTTCCCATGGTTGCGCTGACGGCGGTCCTCGAGTCATTTGTATCCCGGGTGGAAGTAGCGTGTGGGCAAAGACCCAAGAGGAAGCGTCCTCCGCCTTCCCCTGCTCAGCCTGTCTCATCTGGTTCTGAGCCTGATGCCACCGGAGAAGTGGCAGGTCCAGGGGGGTTTAGTATCTCGCCCCCTGACCTGTCCGATAGTGAGGATGAGTACTCCGCGGTCTCAGCAGCAAAAGAAATAGTGCTGGTGGACGCACTTGTTACTGCGGCGCGGGAGACTCTAAAGATGGAGGATGTGGCTGTGTCCTTTGGTACACATAAGTCACTTTACACACCAAAGGTGTTCCCTTATCTATCTTATTTTGATAAGTTTACCTATAAGGAATGGGAACAACCAAAGTCACCCTTTGTGGTCCCCAAGCGTTTTTCAGTACGCTACCCCTTGTAAGAATCACTTTTAAAAAAGTGGACTACCCCACCAGTAGTGGACCCTCCTGTTTCTAGGTTGAATAAAGCAACCATGATCCCAGTAGAGGAATCCCCGTCCTTTTTAAGGTAAATATGTAAATGGCAGGGAAATACCGCGCTGCTGAGTGAAGTGAAAACAGCTGCTAGCACAAAAACAAATAGAATTGCGTGTAAGGATGAAAAGTGGAAAAGTGCAGTACTAATGAAAAGAGAGGAGTACCTGATGATCAGGATACAATAAATGATTATATACAATAAATGATTGTATATAATAATGTAAATATATATCAACGTGTTAAAAAAAATATATAATGACGTGAAGGTATGTAAGCATGTAAAAACATATATACATATGAAAAATAAACACAATAAAGGCTAAATGGTGACAGTGGGTGGTGTTAACGACAAAGGGTGACAAGTCAGTCCAACCCCAACACAATGTGTATAAATCAGCAGTGGTCACAAGTAAAATAAGATGGAGTAACTGTGGCCAGTCTCAGAATGATAAGTCCATCTAAAAAGAGAATCAGGCTGTCTTCAAATTATATTACAAGAAGGGACCGCTGAGAAGAACCGGTGAAGGTTGGTGTGTCTTGATACCGTGTGATACCCTCAGGACATAGGATCCAAATGCAAAAGATAGAAATAAATACTCTTACCATGTGGCGTGGACCCATGCACCATTGAAGGGTTGGTCAAACAAGCGAAGGTAAGAGTGGTGATGCCAAGATCCCTCAGGCGATCATCTCTGGTGGTGTCCAATCCGGTCCTCACATGCGTTCAATGAGACACTTCCGATCTCAGCGTGGTGACTGGGCGTCCGCGCTCTCAGGCTCCAAATGGCTGGATGGTATTCACCACAAGCGGTGATGCCCCTCCAGGGGTTCAGGGTATGCAGTGAACATAAAATAAAAAAAAGAGGCCTCCACATGGCATAGATCAAAAATGGCCAAAAGGGGAATTTATTAAATAACACATGACAGAATTAAAATAATAAAAGGCAGATATGTCAAAATCCAGCGATCATTACAGAGATGATCACAAATAAAAATCGGGGTGCAGTATAGGCAGCAAGCGTCGAACCCTATGCATTTCGTCCTAACGGACTTCTACCCCTATACTGCGGCATTCTACTCGGGCGCTCCGTCATCAGGCGTGAATTTCACAGGCGTACAATGGAAAAGGTAACTGTTAGCGCAAACACAAAGTGCATAAGTAAATGGGGATATAGCAATGTGTCCGTTTAAAATAATAATGGTAACAGGCAGTTCAAGGGTTAAAAAGCAGATAATATGGCTGGTGGATGGCCGCTGCTGTCCTCAGAGTGCTGACTCTGTAGTAAACAAGAAAGAGTAGAGAAAAAAGAAGCGCCCCCTAAGTGCAGTTTTAAAAGATTATTTTAATGACACAAATATCAATCACACTTACAGGAAAGGAAGCAAAGGAAGGCTCATCTGTGCAGCCCATGGACCCGGGACAAGGACTACAGGATCTTTACAGATGAGCCTTCCTTTGCTTCCTTTCCTGTAAGTGTGATTTATATTTGTGTCATTAAAAGAATCTTTTAATACTGCACTTAGGTGGCGCTTTTTTCTCTCTACTCTTTCTTGTCAATTTCACAGGTTTGCAAGGCGGCCACTTGGTCTTCACTAAATTCTATAAAGTAGATATTTTGGCATCTGCGGATGCTTCTTTTGGCTGCAAGGTTTTGCAGGCCGCTGTTTAAGAGGGGGGTTCCCTCTTGAGGGGTGTTTTTTCTTTAAAAAATATATATCTTTTTTTTATTTCAGATGGGGCTCTTGTGACCCGGTTAAGGCTCTTGTGGTTAGCCTTGGTTTATTTTTCCCACCCCTCATTTTTCTTTTGCACTGCTTTTGGACGTCCCAATAGTCATGATTAAGGAGGCGCTGTGTCCGCCGATGAACGGAAGAGAAAATGGGATTTTTGTACTCACCGTAAAATCCATTTCTCTGAGTTCGACGGACACAGCGCCCACCCCTCTATGGAGTTTTTGAGACTTCTATTACTGCTTGCTACTAAACTGAATACCTAGAGCAGGGATGGGGTTATATACTGACTGAGGACAGCCCATGGGCGTAGCCAGGTGTTTTTTTGTTCTGCCTAGTCCTACTCCTGTAAAGGCGATATAACCCAATGGTCATGATTAAGGAGGCGCTGTGTCCATCGATGAACTCAGAGAAATGGATTTTACAGTGAGTACAAAAAATAGGATTTTTATAACAGCTTACCTGTAAAATCCTTTTCTTAGGAGTACATCACGGGACACAGAGCGACATAGTCATTACTAATGGGTTATATAGATACCGTCAGGTGCTGGCACTGGCAACTTCCAAAACCGGAAGTACCCTCCCCTATATAAGCCCCTCCCATCCGGGAGCACCTCAGTTTTGTAGCAAAGCAATAAGTGTCCCCAAAGAGGGGCGGGAGCTCTGTGTCCCGTGATGTACTCCTAAGAAAAGGATTTTACAGGTAAGCTGTTATAAAAATCCTATTTTCTTTCTCGTACATCACGGGACACAGAGCGACATAGTCATTACTAATGGGATGTCCTAAAGCAATGCCCAATGAGGGGGGGGATACACCATATATAAGCTGAGCGCTATCAGACATGAGGATCTTTTGCGGCCTGCAACACACTGCGCCCAAAGGCGACATCCTCCTGACTTCTAACGTCCACCTGGTAGAACCTAGTAAACGTGTGAACTGAAGACCATGTTGCGGCCTTACAGATTTGAGCCAGGGAGGCCTGGTGATGCACTGCCCATGAAGTTCCAACTGCTCTCGTGGAGTGCGCTCTAACTTTGAACGGAGGCGGTCTCCTTCTCAAGCCATAGGCTTGTATTATGACCTGTCGAATCCACTTGGCTAAAGTAGATTTTGACGCTGCCTGACCCTTTCTGGGGCCTTCCGGCAGAATAAACAAAGTATCCGTTCTGCGAATCTGAGCAGTGGCTTTTAGATAAGCTTTAACTGCTCTTACTACATCCAAAGAATGCAATAACTTTTCCTCTACCGAAGTAGGTTTGGGGAAAAAAGAAGGAAGAACCACATCTTGGTTCAAATGAAACCTCGATACCACCCTAGGAAGAAAGGCTGGATGAGGACGTAATACTACTCTATCCTTATGGATAACCAGATATGGCTCCTTACAGGACATAGCTGCTAATTCCGACACTCTTTTAGCCGAACAAATGGCTACTAGAAAAAATCAATTTCCTGGTGAGAAGCACCAAAGAAATATGCTGTAATGGTTCAAATGGTTGTTTCTGTAGAACCGACAGAACCAAGTTTAGATCCCATGGACATATGGGAATATTAACCGGAGGACTAATACGCATCACTCCTTGTATAAAGGCTTTGACTAGTGAATGCGAAGCCAAGGGCCTTTGAAAAAATATTGACAAGGCCGAAATCTGACCCTTGATAGTACTCAAGGCAAGCTTCCTATCTACAGCCCATTGTAGGAAGTCCAGAATCCTACCTATTACGTACTTATGTGGATGCCATTTCTTGGCCTCACACCACGCGATGTACGCCTTCCAGATTCTATTTTAGATCTGCCTGGATACCGGCTTCCTGGCATTGATCATGGTAGATACCACAGGATTAGAGAGCCCTCTCTTTTTTAGAATGTGGGCTTCCATAGCCAGGCCGTCAAACCTAGGGCTGGTAAGGAAGGGTGGTATATCGGTCCTTGCGAAAGCAGGTCCGGACGACGTGGGAGAGTCCAAGGACTCCCCACTGAAATTTTACAATCTCCGCGTACCACGCTCTTCGGGGCCACGCTGGAGCCACCGGAATCACTGGTTTCTTTTCTACCCTGATTCTGCGGAGTAATCGAGGTAACCATTGTGGCGGTGTGAATGCATATATCAGCTTGAACTGATCCCAAGGGAACACTAGGGCATCCGAGCCGCAAGCTAGGGGATCCCTTGTCCGAGAGACAAACCTGTCCCCCTTTGCGTTGAATCTGGATGCTAGAAGATCTACATCCGCTGTTCCCCACCGCTGACATATTGTCCAGAAAACCTCGGGGTGAAGGGACCCTTCCTCTGGGCCTAATTGCTGGCGACTTAGAAAGTCCGCCTTCCAATTCTCCACTCCTGGAATGAATACCGCAGATATGGCTGGGACATATTTTTCTGCCCATTTCAGGATGTAATTTACTTCCCTCTGGGCTGCACGACTCCTGGTGCCCCCCTGATGATTGAATTCTGACAGGGGACCCTTGGAGTTTGGATGTCCATGCTACTAGGGCATACCGGGCTGCTCGTATCTCTAAGAGATTGATGGGCAGGGCCTTTTCTGCATCCGACCATCTGCCCTGGAGAGACTATTGCTCCAGTACTGCTCCCCAGCCTATAAGGCTGGCATCTGTAGTGACCACCTTCCAAGAAATCAGACTGAAGGATTTCCCTTTTTCCAGATTCTGGGGAACCAACCACTAACGGAGGCTCTTGCGAACGGAAGGGGACAAGGACATTGTAAGTCTAGGGCCTGAACTTTTTTGTTCCAGGCTGACAGTATGGCCCCCTGCAAATTCCTTGAATGGAATTGACCGTAGGGTACTGCTTCGAATGATGCCACCATTTTTCCCAGCAGCCTTCTGCACAGGCGTATGGACGGCTGTCTTTTTTGTACCCACTAAGTGGATCAAATCTTTCAAAGACAACACCTTTCCTCGAGGCAAGAATATTTTTCTCTGGCCTGAATCCAACCTTAGCCCCAAGTATTCCAGACTTTTGACTGGTTTTTAGGGCTAACTTGTCTCGGTTGATAATCCAACCGTGAGATTCCAGATACTTGATTGTCTTGTGAACGACCACGTCTAGTTTTTTCACTGAGTGGTCTATCAGCAACAAGTCATCTAGATATGCCATTATCATTACACCTTGTGTTCTTAGATTGGCCAATAAAGGGCCAGAATTTTTGTAAACACTCGTGGTGCTGTGGCCAAACCGAAGGGTAAGGCTCTGAACTGAAAATGGCGCCCTTCTACTGCAAAGCGTAGAAATTTTTGGTGGACTGGAAAGATGGGAATGTGCAAATAAGCATCTTTGATGTCGATCGCGGCTAACCAATCCTCCCCTTGTAGGGCAGTGGCCACCGATCGGATCGACTCCATCGGAAAGTCCTGATATACAGGAATTTGTATAGCCCTTTTTAGAATTAATATGGGCCTCCCGTCCGCGTTTGCTTCGAGACTGTAAAGAGGTTTGAGTAAAACCCAAACCCTCATTCTTACAGGGGAACCTCCATAATTACTCCTTGGAGCAATAGTTGTTCTAGTGCCAACAAGAGGGACTCTATCTTCCGGGGATCCCTTGGCACGTTTGACCTCAAAAATGGGAAGGAGGAGAGTCTTTTAACTCCAAACTGTATCCCAAACATACTGCGGAGAGCACCTATCTGTCTTGATCGTGTCCCGCCAGGTCTCTTGCGAACAACTGGAGTCCTCCCCCCACCCGACTGAGTGGGGTCAACCCTTCAATGAATTTAACTTTGGGGGAGGTTTTGTACCTCCCCTGACCCAGGGTTTCTCATTACCCTGCTATTGTCCCTGTTTTTTACCCCCGGGAATTGACCGAGGAGGCCGTCGGAACTGTTACACAGCCGATGCCCCAGGGACTGGAGAAGCAGGCCTCTTAAAGAGGGACCTCTAACTCTGTTTTTAACCGGCAAGAGCGTATCTTTACCGCTGGAAATTTTCTGGATATATTTGTCCAGGTTTTCCCTGAATAAGCGTTCACCATGAAATGGGACGCTAACCAGCCATTCTTTACAGGGAGCTTCAGCAGACCAGTTTTTGAGCCATAGAAGCCTACGCATATGTACTATAGACAGCGTAAGGCGGGAGGCCTGATGGACTGAATCCTTTATGGCGTCAACCGCAAAGCCTAAGGCTCTAGGTAGATCAGCTAGGGCAAAGCCTGCTGATCTGTCAAGTCCCTCAAGACCTGTTTCAACTGATCCTTCACTGCTTAGCAGACCCCAATAGCTGCTACTGCTGGTTGTGTCACCAAGCTTGCTGTAGAAAGAAGCAGACTTTCATAAGGACTCCAAACTTTTATCTATTGGGTTCTTGAACATTTGGACATTATCCACTGGACATGTCAGTGATTTATACATACAAGAGATGGCTGCGTCCACTGTAGGGATCTTCCATTTTTTTTTTTTTTATGAACTTATCCTCCATGGGATAGACCACCGGAAATCTCTTGGGGGAATAAATATTTTCTCAGGACGTTCCCAATCCTGGTAAATAAGCCCTTTCAGTAAAGGGTGAAGTGGAAAAGAACAGACAGTCTGGGGGCTTCTAGCGACCCCAACGAGGATACAGTAGTGGTTGATGGTTCCGCAAGGTGCATTTTTAAATGCTGATCGGACCATGTTAGTCAGAGACTGAACCCATAATCTTTCAGCTTGAGATGCTGAGAAAAGGTTCCCCCACTGTTGACTCCTCTATAACAGAATCAACCTTATCCTGATCCCCTTCAGGCAGGTCGATCCCTGTATGGGACTGTTGCTCTGCTAACAGGCACTTTGAAGGAGGAGATGGAGATCGGCGTGCTTTCCCTGACAGGGAGGCAGCGATCAATGTTGACAATCTCTCTCTAATCCTCCCAGAGCTGAGGAAAAAACCTCCTCTGTTACATACACAGGAGCAGGTGAACTGAGGACAGCCACAGTACCAAGTACCCCTGCGGGGTCTCTACGGTCACTTACCTCTGAACTTCAGGGGAGACTGGTGCAGCAGAAGTATGCCCAAGATCCTCAGAGCCCGATGAGACCCCCTTCGCTTCCTGGAAGATTCAGTTCCGGAGCTTCTGGACGGCATATTCCTAAGCCTAAAGCTGAGGTATTCCAGCCGTAATACACCACTTTTACTGAGAATAGTCTAGCACAATTGCTGTTATATCACAGTTGGTGTCTACTAAAGTGCCTTTCTAGGGGATGCCTGCATCAACCGCCTCTATGTGCCTTTATATTGTTGCTAGCTCTGTCTGTGCACTTCAACAGCCAGCTATAATGTGCTTCAAAACACGCTGGACGCCCGCACATGCGCAGTAGTGCCGCGGCGCACACCTGAGCGTCATCCACCCGCTCCGCCCCTTTTTCCAGATCGCCTCTATGAATAGAGGCGCGTGCACGCGCACGCACGTGCGCCTTCGGCGCCTTTTTTGAAAACAACAAGGAGCTAGATGGGAGCCAGGGTCCCTTTGCCGCAGGGCCCGGGGATGGATGAGCGCAGCAACAGGGCAGAGGAGACAGCTTCCCAGCAGAGAACATACCAACTGCCTGGATTTGATTCTGGAAGAAAAAAATCCACATTACAAGAAAAAGAACCATAGCGGCCTCTAGTGTCTAACACAGGTACCGCGGTCTTACATTTTTTTTTTTTTTTCTTGCCTACTATTAAAATTTTTACATTTTCTCAGTAGTAACAGGCATACACAGAATATTAGCGGGAATACCGTTAGGTAACAGACAGAAAGACAAATTAGGCTTGGGGGTCCCCCAATAGAACCAAGTTCCTGGGGGCCCCCACTTACCTGTTCCCCGCCGCAGGACTTTGTTTGGTCCACAAAGGCCCAAACTTCACCTACCACGGCAGGCATTGTAATCAAACCTTCAGGGACCGGGTTCCCAAGGATTCCACTCCCCTGGACCTGTATAGCACCCTGCACAGAAAACATCTTGGTCGTGGGTATGACCAGAGCTCTGGATCCCAGGGTCCAGCTCTCCTAAGAGAAGCATTACAGGCAAAACCTTGCTCTTCTCTGCAAGGCCCGGGTACCGACCGTTTAGCTATGAAGCTTTTTTGGTCGGATCCGGAATAGCTTACTGAGGCCCAAAAGAACCTGTACGCAAGCTCAGTGAAAAACACATGTTTCTTCTTGGCCAACACCTTAGACACTGGCAAAAAACTGAGGTGCTCCCGGATGGGAGGGGCTTATATAGGGGAGGGTACTTCCGGTTTTGGAAGTTGCCAGTGCCAGCACCTGACGGTATCTATATAACCCATTAGTAATGACTATGTCGCTCTGTGTCCCGTGATGTACGAGAAAGAAATACCATTTTTTTTTTTTTTTAACCTGAATAACTATATAATCTGAATGGAGTTCTAATCCTTCCCAAACCTTTCCAGAAGTAGGAAGTATTTTTAATTTAACATATACTTTAATGCTAGATCAATACTTGCAACATACGTGTTATACGTAGCAGTCCATTTTTTGAAAGGCAACCCAAAGCACGAAGGTAAAGCACCCACAATCAGTGATAAAGCGTTGCCGGGTCTTAGATTAAAAAAGGCTGCTGTACAATTTTAAGCGTGTTGGGGGTGCGTTGGCTGCCTTTTCGGTTTCAGTGGGTTGCCTATTTGGTTTCAATGGGTTGCCTTAACACAACGCATGTTAATGTATGACATATACATGTTAATGCACTACAAAGAAGTAAATGAGACCTAAACAAGAGCTGATTAGTAGGTGCCCTGTAAAGAAGGTGGGGGTGGGGGGTTTTATCTATTTTTAACAATATTTTTTGTAGGAATTCCCCTTCTTAAAAATTGTAAAATAGGTAAAATAATTAGCATAGCTCCCTTGACAGTGTAGGAGTGGTGCTGTAGTTTCTGAGTATTTCAGTACCATGGACAGTACTTTACAAAGTCAAAATAACGGTAGCTGCATTACGATGGTAATGGCACACAAGTGACATTGTAAGTTTTGGATTTCACTTGTCACTGCACCTAAATCCAAAGGAACAGATATTTAATGTAGAGCAGGGATCTTAAAACTATGGTCCTTCAGCTATTGCAGGAACTACATTTCCCATGAGGTAATATAAAACTCTGACATTCACAGACATGACTAGGCATTTTGGGAATTGTAGTTCCTGAACAACTGGAGGGCCATAGTTTGAAGACCCCTGGTGTAGGGGTTTCACAGTAAAATGGTCATGAATTGTAGTGTTTGACATGAAAGAGATTGTAAATGGTCACGGTTTTTCACCTTTAATGCATTTTTTGCATTAAGGGGAAAAACCTTTTGTGCTGCAGCTGCCCCCCAGGCCCCCCCTTTTTTATTACCTAGGCCAGCGACGGGGACGAGCACAGCAGCTCCAGCCGCTATCTCGGGTCCTCATTGGATAGATTGATAGCAGCAGCAGCAGCCATTGTCTCCCGCTGCTGTCAATCAAATCCAGTGTCACGGGAGCCGGGGGCAGTGCCAAGTCCTGCTGTCTGTGTCAATGGACATAGCAGCAGGACTCAGGAGCGTGCCCACACAAGTGCCCCCCATGGAAAGTGGCTCTTCATGGGGGCACTCGAGAAGAGGAGTCAGGAGCGCCGCGGGGGGAACCCAGAAAAGGAGGATCGGGGCCGCTCTGTGCAAAATCCTTGCACAGAGGAGGTAAGTATAACATGTTTAACTGCTTGCCGACCAGTCGTCGTCATTATACTGCAGCAGGTTGGTACGGCTGCGCAAACCGCTGCAGGTGTACATTGGCCGCTTTAAGAGCTATAGGGGGCGCGTGCCCACGGCGCGGCACCGGAGCCGAGGTGTCTGGCCAGAGGCTGCGATGTCTGCCGATGAACCGCGATCGCTCCGCAGAAAGCCAGAACAGGGATCTGTCAATGTAAACAGACAGATCCCCATTATGTCAGGAAAGTAGAGAGAGAACTACTGTTCCTAGTAAATCAGGAACAGCGATTTCTCTCTATTCCCAGTCAGTCCCCTCCCCCCACAGTTAGAAACACCTCCCTAGGGAATGCTTAACCCCTTGATCGCCCCCTAATGTTAACCCCTTCCCTGCCAGTGACATTTTCACAGTAATCAGTGGCTATTTATAGCACTGATCACTGTATAAATGTCAATGGTCCCAAAAAAGTGTCAAAAGTGTCCGATGTGTCTGCCGCAATGTCACGGTCCCACTAAAAATCGATGATCACTGCCAATACTAGTAAAAATAAAATAATAAAAATGCCATAAATTTAGATGCTATAACTTTTGCGCAAACCAATCAATATACGCTTATTGCGATTTTTTTTTTTTATTTTTTTTTTTTTTACAAAAAATATGTAGAATACATACATATCGGCCTAAACTGATGAAGACAATTTTTTTTCTTTTTTTGGGATATTTATTATAGCAAAAAGTAAAACATATTAGTTTATTATTCAAAATTGTCGCTCCTTTTTGGTTTATAGCGCAAAAAAAAAAAACGCAGAGGTGATCAGATACCACCAAAAGAAAGCTCTTTTTGTGGGGAAAAAAAGGACATCAATTTTGTGTACGTTGCATGACCACGCAAATGTCAGTTAAAGCGATGCCGTGCCGTATCGGAAAAAAAATGTCCTGGTCAGGAAGTGGGTAAATCCTTCCGGTGCTGGAGTGGTTAAAAAAACACAAAGCCTTACAATCACTTTAAGCAGGAGTGTTGTTGTCAGCCTTTGAAAAGAAGACTCCTAACAATCTATCTTTACCAAAAATCAAAATCAAAAATAAATAAAATAAAAGGAACAGATTCCCCCATTTACACAAACGAGATGGACGGAGGAATTGTTCCCACTTTGCTATAGTATTCTAACTGCGAGGACTCCTCTGATTGGCTGCAAGGCCCCATTCACACCTCAGCGTTGTGTGAATGGTGCCTTGCATGCTCCAAAACGCTGGAGGAGAACAAATCTATTATTCTATATAGAGAGGGTTCATAGCTCCACTCCAAGTTTTTTTTGTAGCTCAATTTGGGCAGATTTGAGCATTTTTGGTGCGTTTTTATTCCCATAGAAATTAATAGAGATGCACTATTTGCTCGTTTGGTCACGCGTGTGTGCGCGACTTTCTGCTCAAATTAAAAATTGTAGAACATAAAATAGCAAAAATATATGAATAATTAAATGTTAACTAAATTCACAAATAACTAAAAATCATCAAAAATAATTAAAATAAATTACTAATCTGCAATAATACATAATCGATAATTAACCCCTAACCTTAAACATATTACATAAGTTATTACAAATAATAATAGACACCCAAACAAAAAAAAAATAATGATTATAAAAATAGTAATTTTATTTATTTTGTGTTCGGGTTAGGGTGTGTTAGGTTTTTTATTTGTATTTTATTTTTACTTGGTATTCATTTATTGAATTTATTTATTTATGATTATTTTTATTTTATTTGTGTATTTATTTTACATTTATTCATTAATTATTATTGGTAGTAGTATTAACATCTTAATCCTATGTCAGGAAGCTAGTTCAGCTAATACTAATGCTCATACAGCTAATGCAAATACTTCTGCAGCTACTAATCATTCCCTAATGCTCATTTTCTAAAACTAATTGTCATGCAGCTAATGCAAATTTTTCCTACAGTTAATGCCAATTCTTCTGCAGATACTGCTCATGAGAATCAGGCCTCGTACACACGACCGGTTTTCTCTGCAAGAAAACAGCAAGAAAACTGCTGGCAGAGCTTTTTGCAGAGAAAACCGTTCGTGTGTATGTTTTCTTGTTGAGAAAACTGCTGGGAATCTTGACGAGAAAAATGGAGAACCTGCTCTCTTTTTTTCTCTTCTGGATTCTCGTCGGCCTGTTTCCCAACGAGAAAACTGTGTGTGTGTGTGTGTGTATGCGGCTACAAGCTTACCTGTCCTCCGGTAAGCCCGCGCATGCTCAATGAGACTTCGACGCATGCGCGGTAGCTTACAAGGGTAGTGTAGGGTAAAGCAAGATGGCGGCGACGGCATCGAATGTGACGAGCGCATGCTCGTCGTAGTCGATGATGTCACTGCGTTCTTGCCATTCAAAAGAACAGCGGTTCTTTTGAATGACCATCTGTATGCACGGCTTGGCAAGAAAAGCTTGCCAGGAATCTCGTCGGGAAAAACAGTTTTTTTTCCTGGCGGGATTCTCGGCCGTGTGTACAGGGCTTCAGTGTTAGGGAACGAGCAGTAGCTGCAGAAAAATTGGCATTAGCTGTATGAGAATTAGTATTGGCTGACCTAGCTTCCTGACATAGGGGGTTATTTACGAAAGGCAAATCCACTTTGCACTACAAGTGCAAAGTGCACTTGAAATTGCACTGAAAGTGTACTTGGAAGTGCAGTCTCTGTAAATCTAAGGGGTAGATCTGAAATGAGGGGAATCTCTGCTGATTTTATCATCCAATCATGTGCAAGCTAAAATGCTGTTTTTTATTTTCCTTGCATGTCCCCCTCAGATCTACAGCGACTGCACTTCCAAGTGCACGTTGCACTTGTAGTTTGCACTTGTAGTGCAAAGTGGATTTGCCTTTCGTAAATAACCCCCATAGTGTTATTTTTTATTTTTGTTAGGGTTAAGGTGTAATACTACTACTACTACTACTACTACTACATGAATAAATAAGTGTAAAATAAATACACTCATAAACAATAAAACAATTTAATAAATGAATACTGCAATGCTATTAGTGGATAGCCGTGCTCAAGAAACCTATATATATGAGATTTAATGTTGATAAATGTAAAGTTATGCACTTGGGGGCTAAGAATATGAATGCATCATACATACTAGGGGGAGTACAACTGGGGGGATCCGTAGTGGAGGAGGATCTGGGGGTTTTGGTAGATCATAAGCTCAATAATGGCATGCAATGCCAAGCTGCGGTTTCCAAAGCATGCAAAGTCCTTTCTTGTATTAAGAGAGGTATGGTCTCCAGAGAGAGAGATATAATTTTGCCCCTGTTCAAATCATTAGTAAGACCTCATCTGGAATATGCAGTTCAGTTTTGGGCACTGGTTCTCAAAAAGGATATTGGGGAACTGGAGAAAGTGCAGAGAAGGGCAACCAAACTGATAAGAGGCATGGAGGATCTCAGCTATGAGGAAAGATTAGTGGAACTGAATTTATTCACTCTTGAGAAGAGGAGAATAAGGGGGAATATGATCAACATGTACAAATATATAAAGGGGTCCATATAGTGAACTTGGTGTTGAGTTATTCACTTTACGGTCAACACAAAAGACAAGGGGGCACTCTTTGCGTCTAGAGGAAAAGAGATTTCACCTCCAAATACGGAAAGGTTTCTTCACAGTAAGAGCTGTGAAAATGTGGAACAGACTCCCTCCAGAGGTGGTTCTGGCCAGCTCAGTAGATTGTTTTAAGAAAGGCCTGGATACTTTCCTAAATGTACATAATATAACTGAGTACTAACATTTATAGGTAAAGTTGATCCGGGGAATATCCGATTGCCTCTCGGGGGATCAGGAAGGAATTTTTTCCCCTGCTGTAGCAAATTGGATCATGCTCTGCTGTTTTTTTTTTTGCCTTCCTCTGGATCAACTGTGGGTATAGAATTGGGTATATGGGATTGTACGATATTTTTTTTTTTTTTTTTTTATGGTTGAACTGGATGGGCTTTGTGTTTTTTCAACCTGACAAACTATGTAACTATATATACCCCTTATAAATAAACAAACAAACAAATACAACCTATGTGCAAACAAAAAAAAAAAAAAGATGTTTGCATTTTTTGAACTTGTGGACTAATTAATAAATAAATATATTTTATATATATATATATATATATATATATATATATATATATATATATATATATTATTTTTTTTGCACATAGGTTGTATTTGTTTATAAGGGGATAGAATTTTTTTTGAGCGCAACTATCCACTAATAGCATTGCATTTGTTATATTCACTGTCTCGTGAAGCACTGTAGCTAATCTATTTACAATTATTGTTTATTGTTTGCATCGGTGACACACATACAATAAATGAATACTAAGTAATAGTAAATAACCTCTAATCCTAACCCTAACGACAACTTCTAATTCTAACTCTAACCTAACCTTAACTCTAAAGCCCTGTACACACGATCGGATTTCCTATGGATTTTAAACCAATGGATTTTTCCATCGGTAATCCGATGAAGCTGACCTCCATCAGTCTTGCCTACACACCATCAGTCCAAAAACCAACCGTCCCAAACGCCGTGACGTAAAACACTCCGAAGAGCCGAGAAAAACGAAGTTCAATGCTTCTGAGCATGCGTAGACTTGATTCTGAGCATGCGTTGGTTTTTTTCTCCGATGGAGTTCCCCACAGACGATCGGAATTTGCTATCGTTTTTTTTTCTATCGGTAAAATTTAAAACATGTTCTATTTTTTTATACCGATGGAAAAAAGACCGATGGGGCCCACTCACAATCGGTTTGTCCGATGAAAAAAGTCCATCGGACTGTTTTCATCAGTATAACCGATCGTGTGTACACGGCTTTACCCCTTACCCTAACAAAAAAAATATATAATAAATAAATAACACTAATTAAAAAAGAAATAAAAGCTGAAAGACCTAGCAACAAATCATACAACAGATGATAGTTTTCTCTATCGGCTAATAAAAAAAATGCCAAAGCTCAGAAATGCTCGAAAGTCACACATATAAACGCGCCAAAATCACGCAGAAAAACGCTCAAATGCCGCATACACGTGATCGGAATTTCCAAAAAACAAAACCGTGGTTTTGGCTTAAACTTATCTTGCCTACACTCTCACAAATGTTGCTCGGAAATTCCGATGGTCAAGAACACGGAGACGTACAACACTACGATGAGCCGAGAAAAATGTAGTACAATGATTCCGAGCATGCGCACCACTTTTGTGCTTCGGAAATGGCTACACACGGTCAGAATTTCCGACAAGAACTTTTGTTGTCGGAAAAATTGAGAACCTGCTCTTAAACATTTGTTGTCGGAAATTCCGACAGCAAATGTCCGATGGAGCCCACACACGGTCGGAATATCCGACCAAAAGCTCACGTCGAACATTTGTTGTCGGAAATTCCGATCGTGTGTACGCGGCAAAAGAGTGTTTTCAGGTGTGAATGCAGCCTAAGTGTTGATCAAATGAAACATTTCCAGCATTCCCATTCATTAGATCGACTTTTCTCAAGCAGAAACCGCCATACATGGATCAAGAGGTTTGATCCATCTGTGGCCAGCTTTAGACTTCCTATTGCGACAGAGTGACTCTGACATTGTTCAGAAATCTTTGCAGTCAGCCATGAGTCCTTCTCCTGAGAAACGTGTAAAAGATCAGAATTTTTAATTTTTTTGTTAAGTTTACACTGTGATTGAAGTTACATAAATACATATGGTGGGGTTTTCTCAATTTCAACTACAAAAATGGAAGCCAGCTTTAAGGATCTAATGGAGTGCTTGCAATAAAACATCCTTTCGGATATACCACGGAATCTTTGCAGTCAAGTGACATTGGCAAACTGACTGAATTGAAAAGCCTTATCTTTCTATTCGCCTCTGTTTGCTAACATAATCTGTTCCTGGTAAACAAGCATTAATGCACTGCGCACTATGATAATACATTACTTAGGGACAAGCAATATTTATTATAGTGCCATAGGAAGCCAAATATTAATATGTGCAGTTTTGCAACCTGTCGTACATATCATTGTAATCATCGCACATAAAATGAAATGCAGCTATTTATATGTAGAGGTTATGGTCAAACGTGATTGTTATATTCTGTCACAGATGGCGAGATGATCTGTTAGCAATATCTATACAAAGCACATGCAGAAGTGGGATTTACTGTCCCCTAGCACAACCACAATGGGTATGTTTATATCTGTAACATGTGAGGGGAGAAAAGCCACACAATGCATCATTTTATAATCCTTATTGACAAAACTGCAATGAGATCTAGCATGTTTTCTGTCAGTAGTGTTGTATGAAGCAGATGATGTTGATGCAGAATGTAAAATAATCTGATGAAAGCTTGCGTCTAATCTTTAAACGCTGTAACTGAAATTGCTGGTGTCAAATATTTTATTGCAAACGCCAAAACTCAAGCAAGCTAACATAAATATGCATGCTTTTCCTCAATATGCTGTCAGTCACCATGACACAGAGACCCAGGAAAGGCACAGATGTGCGCTTTGGTTTTAACCATGTCTGCTCTCACACTTGTACACCAACGATGGATCACTGCAATTCTTACATTTTTGCTGGTGCCCTGTTTATTTGTCAATAGCCTTGTTATATTACTTATCATAAAACTATAGGAAAAACTTTTTTTCTCTTTCGTTCATTGACGGACACAGCACTTTAATCTTGACCTTAGGGTTATATCGCCACCTTCAGGAGAGGACTAGGCAGAACAGGTTAAAAAACAGCAAAACTGCACAGTACCGCCCAGGGGGCGGTCCTACTGGCTATAACCCCTCACACTGCATCCAGCAGCTCAGTTTTTTCCTGCCTAGTGTAGGAGAAGGACCTGGCTCCCGGTGGGGACCATTGGTCCTGGAGTTTTTTTGTTTTTTCTGCTTTTTGGTTCCTCTGATCTACTATCAACAGCCAGGCTGGGTGACGGGCTGAATAATATAGATCCTGGTGGTCTCCCCAGCCCTGCCATTGAGCGTGAGCAGGCCTTAGCTACGTGCTGGGTCGGCCACGACATGCCCCGTCTGATCCAGGGGTGGCCGGCGAGCTATATGCTACAGGGCACACATATGACCGGGCTTCTGCTGTCCGTGTCGGTGTGCCGTGGCTGACAGCCACCCCATACTGCTCGGGTGATGGGTCTGTCCGGAATGCGTCCAGCAGGTCCCCACAGGAGGAGTAAGCATGGTTCCACCTGTCTCGGCAGGACGGAGCAGCTGGGCATTCCCTGGGAGGTCGAATTGGGGGTATCCCATTCTCCTCTTCTTCTTTCCCTGTCCTTTCCCTCCTCTCCATACTTGGGCCGCTGCATGACTGAACGGGGGTCTTCCGGGGGGCTCCGTGTCCAGCGAGGGGGCTGCGCTGGTGTAGGGGTCCGCTGTTTCCCTATTTTTGTAGTGGGGTGTTCTGTGCACATTGTGATAAAGTAGGCCACCGCGCGGAAGGTCAGCGTGGTCGCGCCATTTTTCCTATGGTTTTTAGTCAGGAAAATTCGGTGGGCATTTTCCTGTAATTTTAGTCGGCAAGTTTGGCGGCCATTTTCCTGTAGCGGCCATCTTTTTGGAGCCCTCAGGCGGTTTTTCTTGCTGAGGCGGCCGGCGCCCATTTTCTTGCAGTCTCAGCTTGGTTTTTGCCTCTAGTGCTGGTTATCCTTCTGGAACAGCGCAAATTGAACAGAACACCTCATGAGGGAAAGCGAACGGCAGCGCAGAACAGCACAGTGCAGTACCTGGGCCAGGGTGGTGAGTCCTGCAGGGGGCCCCTCAGTATGTGGCAGCTAGGAGGGTGGACTTTTTGTGTAACTGGCCTGCGGTCCCTAACGGGTGTCAGGCGAGGTCGGTCAGCATGGCGTCAGAAGCTGGCGCTTCTTCCCCAGACATACCTGCATTGGCAACCTGTTCCCCTGCACCTGCGGTGCCTATGGACACTTTGTCGGGTGTTCTGGAGTCTTTTGTTGCCAGGGTGGAAGCGGCGTGCGGGCACATGGGGGGTAAAAAACGCCCCCTCCCCCCACCGTCTTCTGGGGAAAGCTCTGATTCAGGCTCTGGCCTTGCTGTGGCAACCGGCCCCTGTTCTGAATTTTCAGAGGATGCGGACCAGGACCATTCGGACAGTGAGGATGACTCTGTGTCCGGGTCAGCGCAGGAAAGGGCACTTGTAGGAGCACTTATCACAGCGGTGTGGGAGACCCTAAAAATGGAAGATACGGCGGGGGCATCTACAGAGGTGTCGGTCCCTTTTGGGTCCCACAAGCCGGCCCGCATGGCTAAGGTTTTTCCCTACCTAACTTACTTTGATAAGTTTATTTACAAAGAATGGGAATGCCCGCAGTGGGCCTTTTCGGTCCCAAAACGCATGGCGGTGCGTTACCCTTTTGAGGAGAATTTCCTGAAAAAAATTTACATTTCCCCCGATTGTGGACCCCCCATTATCCAGGTTAAATAAGGTAACCACGATTCCGGTGGAGGGGACCCCTGCTTTTAAGGACCCTGCCGATAGGGCCGAAGCGGTTGCCCGGTCCATGTTTACGGTGGTGGAGTCAGCATTGCGGCCAGTGTTGGCCACGGCCCTGGTGTCCCAGACACTTGCTGAATGGGCAAAATTGTTGCAACGGGTGTTGGAAAAGCAATAGGAGTTGGAAAAACAACAGGCTTCCCCGGTCCTTTTCCGCTCAAAGCGTTTTTTTCGTCCGCCTGGGGCGGCAGGTAAGCATCCCCAGCCCGACAAGGTGTCCACTGAGGGACAGAAGCGTCCCTGGTTTTGCAAGCCAAACAAGCCTGCGAACAAATCTGTGAAAGCACAAAGGTTTGTCCCCGCTCGACTCTCGGGTGGGGGGTCGGCTTCGGGAGTTTGCAGCTCGGTGGACCTCCCTGCTTTCCGACCAGTGGGTCTGCAAAGTGGTTTCATCTGGTTACAAGATAGTTTCTCTCTTGTCCACCAAACAGGTTTTTTTCCCTCAAATCTTCATCTTCTTCCAGCTCACCGGAAAGCCTTGTTGGGGAAAGTGCAGGACCTGTTGCTACGTGGGGTGATAATGCCGGTACAGTCGCAGGAAAGGTTTCAGGGATTATACTCCAATTTGTTTGTAGTCCCAAAGAAGGAAGGGGTCTGTCCAATTCAGGACCTCAAGGCCCTCAACATTTTTTTGAAGGTGAAAAGATTCAGGATGGAATCAGTTCGCTCTGTGGTCGCTGCACTCCATCTGGGGGATTTTCTGGCGTCCCTGGACATCAAGGACGCATACTTGCATGTCCCCATATGCATTGAGCATCAGAGGTTTCTGCGGTTTGCGGTCTGGGAAGAGCACTACCAGTTTGTAGCTCTCCCTTCGGCACCAAGGATTTTCACCAAGGTGCTCGCCCCGATTCTGGCTTTGCTGAGGCAGCAAGGAATTGCTATCGTGGGCTACCTGGACGACCTCCTTCTGAGAGCAGCTTCAGACTCATAATTAGAGGAGGATATGGCGATAGCCAGTCAGACTCTTCGAGAGTTCGGTTGGGTTCTGAACCTCCAAAAGTCGGTGTTAGTACCGACTCAACGCCTGGAATACCTGGGCTTGATTCTGGACGCCTCAGTGGCGAGGGTCTTTCTCCTTTCGGACAAGCTGCAGACTCTTCAAGCTGCGGTGAAGCGGTGGACGTCCCGCAAGTGGTCGTCGCTGCGTTTTTGCATGCGAGTCCTGGGTCTCATGGTGGCCACTTTCGAGGCGGTACCATATGCTCAATTCCACACTCGAGTCTTGCAGAAGGAGATTCTGTCCAAATGGGACAAGTCTCCGTTGTCTCTGGATTGTCAGATTCAGGTGAGCCACCTAGTCAGGGAATCCCTGGTCTGGTGGCTGAGGTCTTCATACTTCATCCTGCTTTACAGTCGCTGGCTTTAACGGCGTGGCTGTTGAAAGGCAGGTGCTAAGGGACCGAGGTCTGACGGACTCGGTCATCTCCACTATGATGAGGGCACGGAAGTCATCTTCTCGGAAGATTTATCATCGTAGATGGAAGGCCTACATCTCTATGTGTGAGGAGATGGGGTGGCGTCCATGTACGTATTTGGTTTCCAGGATCCTGCTGTTTTTGCAGCGGGGCGTGGATCAAAAACTTGCCTTAAGCACCATTAAGGGGCAGATATCAGCCTTGGCTGTCTTCTTTCAGCGACCCTTGTCGGCTCATTCTTTGGTGAGTACGTATGTGCAAGGGGTTCGACATGTGGCCCATCCGGTTCGGCCACCACTGCCTCCGTGGGATTTGAATCTGGTGCTCTCGGTTCTTCAGAAACCGCCGTTTGAAAACATTCGGGAGATCCCCTTATTGACACTCTCTCAGAAGGTAGCCTTTCTGGTGGCTATTACATCTGCCAGGAGGGTTTCTGAGTTGGCGGCCTTGTCTTGCAAGTCTCCCTACTTGATCCTCCACAAGGATAAGGCGGTGCTACGCCCGCAGCCCTTGTTTCTTCCTAAGGTTGTTTCGGCATCTCATCTAAATGAGGACATTGTGCTTCCATCCTTGTGTCCTCGGGCCGTCGCATCCTAAGGAGGTTGCTTTGCATTCCTTGGACGTGGTCTGGGCTCTGTGGGTGTATCTGTCTGCTACGGCTCAGTTTCGGAGGTCAGACTCACTCTTTGTGTTGGTAACTGGTCCGAAGAAGGGCCTGGCGGTCTCGTCGGCCACCATTTTTCGGTGGATTAGACAGATCGTGATCCAGGCTTATGCCTTAAAAGGGCGGGCGCCTCCCTTTCCTGTCATGGCGCATTCGACCAGGGAAATTGGTGCCTCTTGGGCTTTCCGACATCAAGCGTCCGTTTCCCAGGTGTGTAAGGCGGCGACCTGGTCGTCCGTTCACACTTTCACTAAATTGTACAAGGTTGATGTGAGTGCATCTGCGGATGCTTCCTTCGGCCGCAAAGTTTTGCAGACGGCTGTTTAAGGTTGCAACTCCTCCGTTGAGGAGCTTTGGTTGTTATGGGTGGAGTTTGTTTGCTTGCTGTTCCCACCCCTCGTTTTTTTTGACACTGCTTGGGGACATCCCTAAGGTCAAGATTAAAGTGCTGTGTCCGTCAATGAACGAAAGAGAAAATAGGACTTTTGTACTCACCGTAAAATCCCTTTCTCTGAAGTTCATTGACAGACACAGCACCCACCCCTCCTTTTTCTGTTTGTACTGCTTTTTGACAAACTGTGCTGCTCGATGCAGTGTGAGGGATTATAGCCAGTAGGACCGCCCCCATGGCGGTACTGTGCAGTTTTGCTGTTTTTTAACATGTTCTGCCTAGTCCTCTTCTGAAGGTGGCGATATAACCCTAAGGTCAAGATTAAAGTGCTGTGTCCGTCAATGAACTTCAGAGAAAAGGATTTTACGGTGAGTACAAAAATCCTATTTTTTCATTTTGGAGAGAGTGTTGCTCGGTTCACATCTATGCGAATTGGATGCATTTTGAACCACATCTGATTTGTATGACATGTAAGCTGAACTGGCTTTCTATGGAGCCGGTTGACATACAGTTGTGCTCATAAGTTTACATACCTCGGCAGAATTTATGATTTCTTGGCCATTTTTCACAGACTATGAATGATAACACAAAAACTTTTTTTCACTCATGGTTAGTGTTTGGCTGAAGCCATTTATTATCAATAAACTGTGTTTACTCTTTTTAAATCATAATCACAACAGAAACTACCCAAATGACCTGATCAAAAGTTTACACACCCTGGTAATTTCGGCCTGATAACATGCACACAAGTTGACACAAAGGGGTTTGAATGGCTATTAAAGGTAACCATCCTCACCTGTGATCTGTTTTCTTGTAATTAGTGTGTGTGTGTATAATAAAGGTCAATGAGTTTCTGGACTCCTTACAGACCCTTGCAGCTTTCATCCAGTGCTGCAATGACGTTTCTGGATTCTGAGTCATGGGGAAAGCAAAAGAATTGTCAAAGGATCTGCGGGAAAAGGTAGTTGAACTGTATAAAACAGGAAAGGGATATACAACGATATCCAAGGAATTGATAATGCCAATCAGCAGTGTTCAAACTCTAACCAATAAGTGGAAAATGAGGGGTTCTGTTGAAACCAAACCACGGTCAGGTAGACCAACTAAAATTTCAGCCACAACTGGCAGGAAAATTGTTCAGGATGCAAAGAAAAACCCACAAATAACTTCAGGTGACATACAGGACTCTCTGAAAACATGTGGTGTGGCTGTTTGAAGATGTACAATAAGGAGGCACTTGAAGAAAGATGGGCTGCATGGTCGAGATGCCAGAAGAAAGCCATTACTACGCAAAAGCCACAAAGTATCCTGCTGAGTGAGTGATGAGACCAAAATTTAGCCTTTTGGCCACAACCATAAACACAGAGGTGGATCCGCTGATGTTTTGGGGATGTGTGAGCTACAAAGGCACAGGAAATTTGGTCAAAATTGATGGCAAGATGAATGCAGTATGTTATCAAAAAATACTGGAGGAACATTTGCATTCATCAGGAAGCTGCGCATGGGAAGTACTTGGACATTCCAACATGACAATGATCCAAAACACAAAGGCCATGTCGACTTGTCATTGGCTACAGCAGAATAAAGTGAAAGTTCTGGAGTGGCCATCTCAGTCTCCTGACCTCAATATCATTGAGCCACTCTGGGGAGATCTCAAATGTGCAGTTCATGCAAGACAGCCCAAAAATTTACAGGAACTGGAGGCTTTTTGCCAAGAGGAATGGGCAGCTTTACCATCTGAGAAGATAAAGGGCCTCATCCACAAATACCACAAAAGACTTCAAGCTCTCATTAATGTTAAGAACTGGGGTATGTAAACTTTTGATCAGGGTCATTTGGGTAGTTTCTGTTGTCAGTATAATTTAAATAGAGTAAACACAGTTGATTGATAATAAATGGCTTCAGCCAAACACTAACCATGAGTAAAAGAAAAGTTTTTGTGTTGTCATTCATATTCTCTGAAAAATGGCCAAGAAATTATAAATTCTGCCAGCGTATGTAAACGTATGAGCACAACTGTATGTGTGGGCCGGCCGAAGTGCATTTTTAAATAGTCTTGTACAATTTTCAGTCCGATTCAGGTGCAATTTTAAGTGTCATACTCTTTAAAAAAATTCACTTGAATCACATCTGAACCGGTGAATGAAACCGCACTGGACTCCTTTGAAAAATCGCAATAAAACCATGCCTGGACATATGTGAACTGGCTCTATAGGCAAGTTTTAACCCCTGTCACTTTTTTTGTTGTTTCTTGTCATCTGTGTCCAATTTGGGAGATTTACAATCATGTCATATCCCATAGCCAAAACAGGAAGTGAGAGGAAATCCCTAAAAATTAAGGACATGCCTTGGGGCTCCCCTGGTCACCATAACTAGTGTCCCCATTGGAAGATTCCCCCCCCATTTCTTTTCTGGGGACAACCCAACATTTGGGATTTTCTTCACTTTCAATGATGATGGTAAACAGGACAAACAGTGGGTGGATCTCTCTATCTGGGTACAGACAACAAAATGTAATCGGTGTTCTAAAGCCTCTCAACTCTATCCAAAACTAAAAAATAAATGCCTTTAGTTACTGTATATACTCGAGTATAAGCCGAGTTTTTAAGCACATTTTTTTGTGCTGAAAATGCCCCCCTCGGCTTATACTCGAGTCACCTTTTTGTGCCTGATCTCCCGGACTTTGGGAACCCGTTACTGGCTGGCCGTAGGTACCCTGGACCCCAAACTGGCACACATGTAGCCCCACTCTTCCTCTAGAAGTGTGCAAAGTTTGTTGTCCGGGGGACCTATGGCCGGGGAGCACCGATTTTTCAAAACCGGGCACCCCTTCCATAGACTCCCATGTTAAACGGTCATTTCTCTGATAACTTTGGGGGCCCGGTACTGGCCGGTCGTAGGTCCCCTGGACCCCAAACTTGGCACACATGTAGCCCCATTTCTCCTCTATAAGTGTGCAAACTTTTTGTCTGGGAGACCTACAGCCGGGGAGCACCAATTTTTCAAAACCGGGCACCCCTTCCATAGACTCCCATGTTAAATGTCAGTCTAGTCATGGGCACAGTGAGGCATGGGCACAGTGAGGCATGCACATGGTCACAATGAGGCAAAGTGAGGCACAGTGAGGCATGCAGATGGACACCCTAGGCTTATACTTGAGTCAATACTTTTTCCCAGTTTTTGTGGTAAAATTTAGTGCCTCGGCTTATATTTGGGTCGGCTTATACTCGAGTATATACGGTATACTTTAAAAGAGAAAAGAAATAAGAAGTGCGGGTTTACAAAATTAAAAAAAACATTCATACTCACATAGATGGCTGCTGCATCAGTCTGATGCTGCATCAGTCTGATGCTGCATCTGTCCCCTGCCGACTCTACACCGAGAACTGAGCGAGACCGCTGAGACCACTCAGTTCTCTGTTTTCAGAGAACTGTCAGTCACTGACTCAGTGCAATGGTTTTTGGTTATAGATTGCACAATTAAAAAAATACCCTTTTTTTTACATTGATCAATGTTTTTAGAAATATTTTGTGTTACTGTAGATAAAAGGTTTAAAGGGGGATGAGTTAAAACATTCTTAAGATTTTATTGCCGTGTCTCTAAAACCTCCCCAACATGAACATTCACAACAAGATCAATTAAATCCCTTTTAAAAAAATCAGGAGGGTAAGGACATCTGCCAATATTTTATTATTATTTTTTTTTTTTTTAACAGTGGTCCGCAGGACAGGGAGTGAAGGTAAAAACATCAAAAGAGGACACAGATAAATAAAAATAATTAGCAAAAATTGTTTAAAAATGATTTTTCAGAGTTTCTAATTGTAACTCGCTCAACTCACACAAAGTTTTTATTTTTAGGCCTCATGCCCACAGACGTTCTTACAGCCCTGTTTTTGAGCGTTTTTTACAGCTTAAAAAACGCCTGTCCATGTTAGTCTATAGCTTCATGCCCACCTAGACGTTTTTGAGCTGCAAATAGCATAGACGTTTTTAAGCTGTAAAAAAAACCCAGGACCAGTGCGTTCCTCAGCGTCGGCGTTAGGCATAAAAAAAGCGAAGCGTCAAAAAACACGCAAAAACGCAGCGATTGCGTTTTTAAGCTCCGACGTTTTTTTTGTTTGTTTTTTTTCGAAAAAAAAATAAATAAAAATTATACAATAACATGGACAGGCGTTTTTAAGCTGTAAAAAATGCGGCTGTAAAAACGTCCGTGGGCATGAGGCCTAAAAGTAGAAAAGAGATTGAAGCATTCTTTTATTTCCCCGTTTGTCCTCACTCTTGCCTTTTTCAGTAGTTAAAGTATCTTGTGGTCTCAATTCTGCCTTTCTTGTATATTTGTGTCCATGCACATTTTTGTGATAAATACAATTTTTTTCCGCTCTCTAAAACACTTTTGTCGTTTTATGCCCTGTACACACAATGGGTTTTACCGATGAAAACAGTCAGATGGACTTTTTTCATCGGACAAACCGATCGTGTATGGGCCCCATCGGTCTTTTTTTTAATCGGTGTGAAAAAATAGAACATGTTTTAAATTTATCCGATGGAAAAAAAAAGGATAGCAAATTCCGATCGTCTGTGTGGATCTCCATCGGATAAAAAACCCACGCATGCTCAGAAGCATTGAACTTCATTTTTCTCGGCTCGTCTGAGTGTTTTACGTCACAGCGTTTGACGGTCAAATTTTTGACTGATGGTGTGTAGGCAAGACTGATGGAAGTCAGCGTCATCGGAATTCCGATGGAAAAATCCATCGGATTTGAATCCATAGGAAATCCGATTGGTGTGTACAGGGCTTTAGTGACCTGTTAAAGTAAAAGATATTATAAATATTAAATAAAAAAGGGAATGGAAACTGAAAGACTCTACATTACTTGCCGAAGGATTGAAAACTGATCAAGAAGGGAGTAAAACTGAAGTAAACTAACCTGCATCATCTTTTAGTCTTTTAACCACTTGACCACCAGACGGTTTTACTCCCTTCATTACCAGAGCATGTTTTGCTGTACAGCATTGTTCTGCTTTACCTGGCAATTGTGCAGGCATGCAACACTGTACTCAATTGAAATTTAAATCAATTTTTTCGCACAAATATAGCTCTCTTTTGGCGGTATTTGATCACCACTGGGCATTTATTCTTTATTATATAAATGAAAAAATATCAAAGATTTTGAAAAAACAAACAAACAATATTTTCTACTTTCTGTTATTAAACATATTCAACATATACTGTATACATAATATTAAACATATATTGTATTCTGCTACATGTCTTTGGTAAAAACCAAACTGCCTTTTTGGGGACACTAGTATAGTTCTGATCGTGATCAGTATACTGATTCTTCTAGACACTATACTAGCAATGGTGGTGATCAGCGATATATTGTGACTGTGATAGTGTGGTGGGCAATCTGGCGCTGACACTATATGGGAGGAACACTAACTGACACTGACATTACAGGGGGTTCCCGACTTCCAAACGCCCGACTTACGAACCCCTCCTACTTACGAACCGGGCGCTGTGGGGACCCTCTGCTATTCTGCGCGGTCCATCTGCTGTTCTGCGCATGCGCGGCCAGACGGAGCCTCGGAAAATGTCGGAAATGTCCGTAATTGGCTGTGCATGCGCAGAACGGCATTCGACAAAACATCGGAAATGTCCGTAATTGTCGTTCTGCCCATGCGCGGCTGACTTGGGAACATTTCTGAATTACAAACAGGAGGAAAGTCCCTAATGGTTTCGTAACCCGGGGACCCCCTGTACTAGTAACATTAATTCAGTGATAATACTGTACAATGTCAGGGTTAGAGGAGTGATCAGAACGGCAATCAAGAGGTTAACTGTGTGCCTGACAACTGTATGCAAGTAAATGTGTGCTGCTTTTACTTACAGATCTGGCTGGAGTCTCTCCTTGCTTTCAGTTCTGAACGGTAACTGATAGCAGAGAGTAATCCATCCAGACTCTGTTTGTTGTGTTTCCAAACACACAGATCAGTGTGCTGAGATTGCCCACAGCCGATCAGCAGGTATACAGACAAAATAATTGACTGTAACCTGCTGACAAACTCATGCTGTGTCTAATCACATCACAGGTCAGCAGGGGACGCGCGCATGCATGCCTCTAAAGAGGGAAGTTCACTGTGACGTACTGGTACGATGCGGTGCCTGGGGGAACCACCCACCAGCTGTAAATGTATTGTTGGCAGGCAGCAAGTGGTTAAATACGTAGCTGTGTGCAAAGGCAAGCTTTAGGCTACTTTCACACTGAAGCGCTGGATGCGCTGGCGGTATAGCGGTGCTATTTTTAGCGCTGCTATACCGTATTTTTTCCCGTGATTTGCGGGTGCTAGCGGGTGTATTTTAACCCCCGCTAGCGGCCAAAAAAGGGTTAAAAACGCCCGAAATAACACCTCTTTGCGCCGTTTTGCGGGCGTATTGGAGGCGCTACCCCATTGATTTCAATGGGCAGGGGCGCTATAGGAGCGGTATTTTTACCGCTCCGATCGCGCCTCAAAGATGCGGCTTGCAGGAGTTTTTTTACCCTCCTGCAAGCGCAATGCTCCAGTGTGAAAGCCCTCGGGCTTGGATACAATTGAGCGGCTTTTTTGGGGCGCATTGCAGGCACTATTTTTAGCGCAATAGCGCCTGCAAAGCGCCTCAGTGTGTAAGGGGCCTAAGTGTTTACTGCATTACATGGAAGAGAATCTTGGAGAGCAAGAAGGTGGTCACATGGTATCCTCAAGGAAAGGATTACTCAGAACATTTCTCAGTCAGCTACAGCCTGCATCATCTTTGCTGGTTACAAAACAGACTTATAAACCTGAAAATACTTGCACGTTAAACAGTGTTTTTATATGGAGAAGTTATTGTCATTTATACTTGTTGTTTTTTTTGTTTTTTTTATTATATCCTTTTGGGCTGTTTAGTGGTAGTTTTCCTATACATTTTTTTT
This sequence comes from Rana muscosa, assembly GCA_029206835.1. NCBI lineage: Eukaryota > Metazoa > Chordata > Amphibia > Anura > Ranidae > Rana > Rana muscosa. The sequence continues at coordinate 459,249,214 of CM055117.1, forward strand.
ATTGTAATGTATGAGCAATATGTGACCTACCTTTCAATGGTCGCCTTTTAGTCGTTTTGATATATATTACTGTATATGGTTCATGTACATTCATGCACCATTCTTCATTCTTTTGTTTGTCCAGTTTTGAACACTTTGAATTTTGTTGTCAGGTAATTTCTATGGCACTCCTAAACCACCAGCTGAGCCAAGTCCCTTCCAGCCAGATCCTGTGGATGGAGTCCTATTTGACGCAGACTTTGACACAGAGGTCACGAGGAAGAGAACCACATCTGTCAGTAAAATGCAGCGCACAGACTCTTCTCTCCCTGAAGAGGAGGAGGACGAGGATAGAGAGGCTGTCAATGGCAGCAGTGGAAGTACAGGTGAGGATTAAATTGTTTTTGGAAACAGTAGGTCATCTTAGCTGTTTCATATTCTAGGAGAAATGAAAAAGAATCATGCAGATTTTCAGGTTATATAGTACTGTACAAAAGTTCTAGGCAGGTGCGAATAAATGTTGTAAAGTAATAATGCTTTCAAAAATCAAATCAATATTTGGTGCGACTACCCTTTTTGGTTTCAAACCAGCATCAGTTCCTATAGTTGTACACTTGCACAAAGTCAGGGACTTTTTAGAATTAGAATCAGGTGTATGATTAAACAGTTATACTAAGCAGGGGCTAATGATCATCAATTTCATATGTAGATGAAACTCCGTCATTAACTAAAACAGAAATAGCTGTGTAGAAGGCTTAAAACTGGGTGACGAGCAGCCAAACTCTGCTACTAAGGTGAGGTTGTGGAAGACTGTTTCATGTCACAGGTCATACACCATAGCAAGACTGAGCAGAGCAACACGACACAAGGCACATTAGCAAGATCTCTCCCAGGCAAAGATTTCAAAGCAGAGTGGGCTTCGAGATGTGCTGTGCAAACTCTTTTGGCGAACCACAAACAAGCGGCCAACGTTGAGTACCATAGACGCAGTGGTCGGCCAAGGAAACTTAATGCAGCACTTTATGCTTACTTTCCTTTGAAATCGGAAGATGTCCAGCAGTGCCATCAACAAGGGACTGCCGGAAACTAATGGGACTCATGATCACCCATCTACTGTCTGGAGAAGTCTGGCCAGAAGTGGTCTTCTTAGAAAAATTGTGGCCAAAAAAGCCACACCTCTGAAGAGGAAAAAAGGCTAATGCACAAAAACATAGGAACTGGAGTGCAGTGTTTCTGAAGGTGCAATGGTGTGAATTATAACAGCCATCATAGAGATACATGGCATTTCACATTTCCTGCGACTTTGGGTCTCAAAGTCAGATGTTGCGGCTTCAATTATTTAAAGTGTATCTAAGCCCAAGAACAAAAATGTAATATGTATTACTCCTTAATAGCACATAGATGTGATGGCCAGAAATGCTTCTGACAGATAAGGAGGTGGATAAAAATATATTTTTTTACTATTTTTGGAAGCTCACAGCGGGGCAGGTTATTGCAGGCGATGCTTTGATCAGCTATTGTGCATGCAGCAATCTGGAGATCTTTGTGCATCCTTTAAGTGTTAACCACAAAGTTGTCCATTGAGAGAAATGCAAACACAATCCAGCTTCCATTTTTCCTAAACAGTTAGGCTCCATGCACACTGGAGCTCAAAAACGTCAGTTTTGAATGCCGTATTGCTGGCAGGTAAACGCTGCTTTAAAAACAAGCTTTCAACCGCGTTTCTCTGGCTCTATTCAAAATCAATGGTGCCCTATGGGAGCCCATTGATTTGATAAGAAGTCGCACCGCAAGTCGGATTATCATGATAAGGATAAGGGGGATCCCCGCCAAAAAAGTTAAAAATAAATTACCGTGGAGTTCACCCTCGGATGATACCAGGCCCTTCGGTCTGGTATGGATTTTAAAGGGAACCCCTACGCCGAAAACCGGCGTGGGGGTACCCCCAAAATCCATACCAGACCCTTATCCGAGCAAGCAGCCTGGATGGTCAGGAAAGGGGGTGGGGATGAGCGAGCGCCCCCCCTCCTGAACCGTACCAGGCCGCATGCCCTCAACATGGGGGGTAGGTGCTTTGGGGCAGGGTGGCCCTGCGTCCCCCACCCCAAAGCACCTTGTCCCCATGTTGATGAGGACAAGGGCCTCTTCACGACAACCCTGGCCGTTGGTTGTTGGGGTCTGTGGGCGGGGGGCTTATCGGAATCCGGGAGCCCCCTTTAATAAGGGGGCCCCAGATCCCGGCCCCCCACCCTATGTGAATGAGTATGGTGTGCATCGTACCCCTACCCATTCACCTGGAGGAAGTGTCAATAAAAAAAAAACACACTAGACAGGTTTTTAAAGTAATTTATTAGGCAGCTCCGGGGGTCTTCGTCCGACTTCGGGGGTCTTCGTCCGACTTCGGGGGTCTCTTCCGACTCTCCGGCCTCATCTCCCCCTCTCCGGTGCCTTCTCCGCGCTGTCCGGTTCTTCTCCTGCTTTCTGATGCTTTCTGCCTTCTGCCGGGCTCCTCCGCTATCTTCTGCCAGCTCTTTTTCTAGCGATGGACCTGTCTTCATCGCCGTCTTCTTCCCTCTTCTCTTCTTGAGATGTTAACACGACAATCTCTCCCGCTGTAATGCCGTGTGCGCGCCGTGCAATGATTTATATAGGCATGGGGCGTGGTCACCGGTGATGTCACTCGGTGACTCCACCCCCTTATGACGTCAAAGTCCCAGCATGCTCTGTGACAGTGACGTCATACGGGGCGGGGTCACCGGATGACATCACCCGGTGGCCACGCCCCATTCCTATATAAGTCGTTGCGCACCGCACACACGGAATTACAGCGGGAGGCAGCGTCGTGTCAACATCCAAGAAGAGAAGAGGGAAGAAGATTACAGAGAAGACCAGGCATCCGCTAGCAAAAGAGCTGGAAGAAGATAGCAGAGGCGCCCGGCAGAAGGAAGAAGGCACCGGAGAGTGGGAGAAGAACCAGAGAGCGCGGAGACGACACCGGAGAGCGCGGGGAAGTCGGAAGAGACCCCCGGAGCTGTCTAATAAATTACTTTAAAAACTTTTGTAGTGTGTTTTTTATTTTTGACACATTTTCCCCCAGGTGAATGGGTAGGGGTACGATGTACCCCATACTCATTCACATAGGGTGGAGGGGCCGGGATCTGGGGGCCCCCTTATTAAAGGGGGGCTCCCAGATTCCAATAAGCCCCCGCCCGCAGACCCCAACAACCAACGGCCAGTGTTGTCGGGAAGAGGCCCTTGTCCTCATTAACATGGGGACAAGGTGCTTTGGGGTGGGGGGCGCAGGGCCCCCCCTGCCCCAAAGCACCTACCCCCCATGTTGAGGGCATGCGGCCTGGTACGGTTCAGGAGGGGGGGCGCTCGCTCGTCCCTACCCCCTTTCCTGACCGACCAGGCCGCGTGCTCAGATAAGGGTCTGGTATGGATTTTGGGGGGACCCCCACGCCGTTTTTTCGGCGTAGGGGGTTCGCCTTAAAATCCATACCAGACTGAAGGGCCTGGTATCGTCTGAGGGGGAACCCCGCGCCAATTTTTTTTTCATTTTTTTGGCGGGGTTCCCCTTCATCCTCGGCACACAAGTCGCACCGCAAGTCGGATCATGATGATGCGACTTTCGGTGCGACCTCTATTCAAATCAGTGGGCTCCCATAGGGTACCATTGATTTTGAATAGAGCCAGAGAAACGCTGAACGCTAATTAGCGGCCGTTTATTCGCGTGTATGGGCGCTTGGCTTTTTTGGGCGTTTTTCCCGCCGAAAAACGGCACTTTGAACGCAAATTTCTTGCGTTCAGAAAAAAGCCCATTAACTCCACTGCTCATTAACGCTAAAAAACATCCATATGTACATGAACACATAGGCTAACATAGAGTGCAGTTTATAGGCTTTTAAAAAAAAATGCCCAAATGCCAATAAACTGCAGTTTATCAGCTTCAGTGTGCATGGAGCCTTATGTTCATGAATATGCTTGCTCAGCTCAGCCAGGTTCCCTTGTTTAGAATGGGGAAAGTGCAATCACAGGGGAAAGACAGCCAACAGAATTTATTGCCGTTTGGATCGGACAATTCTTATTTTTATGTCTGAGTATCCAATTCATAGCAGACCAAGCTACTTTTTTTTAAAAGGTACCTTGTAGTTAAGTTTACTAGTCCCATAAAATGATATTAAAAGAAAATGGGTCTTTTTCCACCTTTGGTTGTTTTTGTTCCATATTATTAATCATTTCCCACCAATATGTCTAGCAAGAGCTTCTTCTTGACAAGATGGATTGGTATCAACACATGAGCCGTCTGTTTTATATTTTTCAGAGCACAGGCAGGAATCTGCAGAGTGGGGGAAAACTGTCCCTAGCTACAACCAGACCAACAGTTCTATGGACTTCAGGAATTATTTAACACAAAGTGAAAACCTGGAACCCCTTCCAAAAAATTGGGAAATGGCCTACACAGAAGCAGGCATGATCTACTTCATAGAGTAAGTTAATGTGACTATTTTAGTTACTGCCCAACATTTTGTTGTGTTTTGTTTCATATTTGTGCTAGAAACTTTTTTCCTGTGAAGAATGGATTTATGTATTCAGGCACTGCTTTGACCTGTGCTTGTATATTTTGTTAAGGGAATGTAATAATCCATCTTCTGTAGGGAGGGCCATAGCCATACTGAACTCCATAGTAAGATGTGAACCAAGACACCACGATATCTCATTAAGACTTACCCCTGTTTTACACACAAATGCATGTATGAAATCTTCTATTACTAAACATATGCTGATAATGCTTTTGTTGTAGTAAGAGCAAGGCCATAGGCTGCCCTAGAAGCACCCAAGTGGTTGTGCCTTTATTTATATCATTTTAGTTAATGCTACAGTTATATATACTGTTGGAGGTGTCCGGCTGCCTGCTTTATATGCTGGCCTAATTTTCAGCTGTAACCTGAAAGAGAAAGGAAAGATTGTTTTTTATGTTTCCTGAACACTAACAAGCCTTCTATCTCACCTCAACATCCCCTGCACCATTTTCCCTTACTGTTATCCTATTACATTTAACCACAAGTGGCCAGGAACAAACCAAGGAAATAATTGTCAAAAGTTGTATATTTTGAGGTTTGGTGCTGCCTTTAACCACCTCTATACAGGAAACTTTCACCCCCTTCCTGACCAGACGAATTTTCAGCTTTCAGCGCTGTCACTTTTTGACATGTGTTATAATTTTTGTTCACACAAATACAGCTTACCTACTTTTGGTGGTATTTAATCACCATTGGGTTTCATATTCTTTGCTAAATAAACAAAAAAAGATTAAAAAGGTTGAAAAAAAACAAACAAACATGTTTTTATTTGTTTCTGTTATAAAATTTAGCAAATAAATCTTTTTTCATAAATTTTGCCCAAAATGTATTCTACTACATTTCTTAGGTGAAAATAACCCAAATCAGTGTATATTATTTAGTCTATATGAAAGTTATAGAGTCCACAAACTATGGTATATATCTGAAAATTTATCAATCCCGATGCCTCATCTCATTTCTTGAGGCCTGAAAATGCCAGGACAGTACAAATACCCCCAAATTACCCCTTTTTGGAAAGTAGACAGTCCGAGGTATATAGTAAGAGGCATGCAAGTTTTTTTTTTTAAGTTTTTTAAAAAGTTTTGTCACAATTTTTGGGAAGATTTGTGATTTTTCACTTTCTTTTAATTTTTTTATACATACTTTCACCAGTGCAGTACAGCATCATCATATAACTGGTGTGATGATGATCAGGGACACTGACTGGTGACAGTATGTTAAATACATTATTATTGCTTATGCCAGTGAAATTAACCATTTTTACTGAATGAAATTGAAATTGATCCATTCAGTGTGTATTGTTGTGATTAGCTGTGATTGGCCACAGCTAATCACATGGTACAGATGGGCTGTGATTGGCCCTGTCTGTACCATGTAATCACTTTAACCACTCACAGCTAGCAACACAATTGTACACAATGAATGGCATTAACCACTTGACAACTGGGCACATAACCCCCTTCCTGCCCAGGCGAAATTTCAGGTTTCAGCGCCATCACGCTTTGAATGACAATTGCGCGGTCGTGCGACATGGCTCCCAAACAAAATTGACGTCCTTTTTTCCCCACAAATAGAGCTTTCTTTTGGTGGTCTTTGATCATTTCTGCGGTTTTTATTTTTTGCGCTATAAACAAAAATAGAGCGACAATTTTGAAAAAAACACAATTTTTTAATTTTTGCTATAATTAATGTCCCATTTTTTTTTTAAAAAAACTATTTTTTTCCTCAGTTTAGGCCGATATGTATTCTACATGTTTTAGGTAAAAAAAAAAATCGCAATAAGCGTATAGTGATTGGTTTGCGCAAAAGTTATAGCGCCTACAAAATAGGGAATAGAATTATGATTTTTTTTTAATTATTTTTTTATTTATTTTTTTACTAGTAATGGCGCCGATCTGCGATTTTTTTTTTTTTGTGACTGTGACATTACATCGGACACATCGGACACTTTTGACACATTTTTGGGACCATTCACATTTATACAGCGAACAGTGCTAAAAATATGCACTGATTACTGTATAAATGTGACTGGCAGGGAAGGGGTTAACCACTAGGGGGCGATCAAGGGGTTAATATGTTCCCTGCTAGATCTTCTTACTGTGGGGGGGAGGGGACTGACTGGGGGAGGTGACTGATGGTTGTCCCTATGTACAAGGGACACACCATCCGTCTCCTCTCCCTGACAGGACGTGGATCTCTGTGTTTACACACAGAGATCCACGTCCCTGGCTCTGTGACAGCCGATCGCTCGTACCTGGCGGACATCGCGGCCGCCAGGCACGCGCATCGGCACTCGCCTGACACGGCGGGCACAGTTTTTCCCCGACGCGTGCCCGCGCGCATCGCGGAAGTAAATAAGAGGACGTCCATAGACGTCCTATCAGCAATTGACGACCGCTTTGCGGACGTCTTTTGCTTATAGCCCGGGCGTGAAGTGGTTAAAGGAAGCCATCCATTGTTTACAATTATCATGTGATCTGTTATGATTGGGCACAGCAATCGCATGGTGCCAGCAGCGACCCAGTACAGTGATCTGTCATCAGCTGTGTCCGTTAAACACAGCTGGTGACAGATCTCACCATATCGCAGCTCGTTCTGGGAGGATGTCATATGACATCCACTTGGAACGATGAAGGTCCCTCCCAGCCATCATTTGATTGTAGGCCGGACAGGAACTGGTTTAAGTGGAATTCCAGGCTATACTTTATTAATCTTAAAAATACGTTCTCCCACTCCTAACACCTATACAGACTAACCTGTGTTAAAAAGATGTATAAACTTACCTATTTTTAGGCCGCTCCGTTGCAGTCACCTGATCTCCCCTGTGTCAGCCAGCATCGGCTGTAGGGGAGAGGAGAGAGCGCTCAACAACAGTTGGTAATGCCTGGAAGCGGTGATGTCACACATAGACTCCTGTGGCCCATCCGTTCTCGCGTGCTCCCACCTCTCCCCTTTACCCTCTTTTGGCTGACACAGAGGAGTCCAGGCCAGATAGGTAGGTACATACATCTTTCTTACACATGTGTTAAAATCCCTGCATCTATAGATACCACCGATCTAATACTAAACTATCTAGCCCTGTAAAGAAAACAAGAGTATACATACCTTTTTTGAAGCCGCTCCAACCAGATCTGTCTGGATCCCACAATGAGCTGTCAACAGTGGATTCACAATGAAGGCGGGTGCAGAGGACACGGATGACAACGGTAGCCCCATAGTAAGTCTATGTGTGACGTCACTTCCCATTAATTTCACAGCCGTTGTTGGCTGTGTCCTCTGCAGTGCTTTCACCCCTGGAGATCGGGTTCAAAAAAGGTATGTATATGAATTTTTTCTTTACAGGGCTAGATAGGTTAGTGTTAGATAGGTGGTGTCTATAGATGCAGGGATTTTAGTTTTTTAGTATGGACTTCCACTTAATTAGGTATAGCCTGGAATTTCACATTAACTGTGTTGCTCAAACTCCATTTTCTTTATCGTACACCACGGGACACAGAGCTAGTCATTACATAATGGGTTAAGGGTCACCAGCGGTGATTGGACACTGGCACAACCAATGGAAGACAGTTCCCCTCCATATAACCCCTCCCATCAGGGAAGTACCTCAGTTTTTTCGCCAGTGTCGAAAGGTGTTGGACGCGTTAGGAGGTGCTAAAGGAAAGCTCTACCAAAGAGACCCTCTGGGGGTAAAAGAGCTATGCTTTCGGATCCATCCAAGACGCCTACAAATGAGCTGAATCTGGATGGGATCCGGGCCTCATCCATGAGGCGTCGCCTGTAATGTCTCTCTTCGGAGGACTGGGCTCTAAGATCCAGCACTTTCGCTATTTCGCTATAAAGTCCTGGTAAGAGTCTTGTACAAGGCCCAGGGGAGAGGTATCCTTTAAATAGGAACCCATATCCCTGAAGGTTGGCACACATAGCCCACCGTGAAGGGTGAAGTTTGGTATCTGTCTGAAATCTTTCAGCAGAAAAACCTGCGGCGTGGATAAGGTGAGATTAGAAGGTCCATAACTAGGTTGGGACCTTTTTCAAAAAGTGGATGTCTTCTTTTTTTCCACCACTGGGGGGAGTAAAGAGCTGAATATACTCACCTCACTCTGTTCAGTGTCGGCTTCGGCGAAGTACACTGCTCGTCACCTCCGCTGCTGAGCTTGCTGGGGCACCCCGATCCTCCTTTCGGTGGCCGACCAGACACCTGCAGATGCAGGTAAGTGGGAACAAGGGCTGATGAGAGTCCTCTCTCACTATGGCCACCGCCATAGCGCTAAGGGCCGCGCGCGCGGGAGCGCGCTTTATCGGAGGGGGGGGGGGGCGAAGGCGTGCGCGGGCACGTGGCGAAGGCGTGCGCGGGCACGTGGCGCGCGCAGGCACAGAAACGGCGCCAATTTTAAAAAGACTGTCAGTGTGAGAAGCACTGCAGCAGCAAGCAAGCTCGTTAGTTCTCTTATTCCTGGCAGAGAAACACAGCAGCTATACAGGGACGTAAGACTCCATGTGGTTGGATTGGGTACTTCCTAGAAGACATCCATGTTATGCATAGTTATGTGTTAAAAGTTGCATACTTAATGTATTTGCTAAACTGAACACGGTAGTATATGCATTTAGGTACCTTGTATTTTGTCTAAACGGTAAGCCTTCCAGGGGAAGTAATACGGACAAAAAGAGATAAGAAAGCACCACCGCCTGAGAGGAGGCTCTAACTGTGCTGACTCGGTACCTTTCTCTCCTGTGTTGCTAAATGCACCTGTTCAGGATGAGCCATTACCTCTGTCAGGTATGGCGGCTTCCCCAGTGGAGCCTGGGCCTGTATATGTCACTGAGGACACTTTATCAGCTGCCCTAAATAATCTGGAGGAAAAAAATTGCTACCTTAATCGCTAAGTCCTCTAAAAAGGAACAATAAGCGAAGCAGGTCTCTTCCAGTATTGGACCTCCCTTCAGAAGTACCTGAGGGAGGAGGATGAGGAGGAGGAGGCTACATCAGCAGAGGATGAGGAGCCAGATTTTAAGGTCACAGGTACAATGCTATAGCAGTGCATTTAAGTTAACCTCTGCGGGGGTAACGGAATTACCTGTCTCCTCCCTAGGGTCATTAAGATCCCTGCAAGGTGCATGCTCCTTCCCGGTTCATCCGTTACTAGAGGATCTAATATACGCAAACTGGCAATATCCAGATAAGCGTTTCTCACCTCCAAAAAGGTTTAACATTCTTTATCCTATGGGGGAAAAATTTTTTTTTTAAGAAATGGAGCCTGCCTGCGGTAGTTGCGGCTATTTCTTGTGTAAATAAAAACCTGACATGTCCGGTGGATAATGTACAAGGGTTTAAAAGATCCTTCTGAGAGGAAGTTGAAATCCTCCTTCCTTTTGGCCGGCTCAATTACCCAACCTGCAGTAGCAGCAGTCGGTATGGGTCAGGTCATCAGCCAACAGGTAAAGCAGGGGCTGAAGGAACTGCCTTCAGAGCAGGCTAGAAATTGGGAAAAATTTGCCTAAAGCCTTATGCTTCACAGTGGATGCCATGAGAGATTCTATCATACAGGCATCACGCCTTACACTCCAGCTGGTACAGATGCGCAGAGTACTTTGGCTTAAGCATTGGTCAGCGGAGACCCCATGCAAAAAGCTGTTGGCAAGTTCCCGTTCCATGGCGAACGCCTATTTGGGGAAGATTTAGAAAAAGAAGATCAAGTGGTAAAATGACTTTTACCTGAGAGAAAGAAAAACAAGAGATCTTGTTTTAAACGCTCTCTCCCCAGCTCCCGGGAAATCTGACTCCAACCAGTGGCGGCGGCCTGTTTTAGCCGCCCACAAAAGCCAAGGGGCAAGCTCAGAAGAACAAGAAGCCGTGGGGTGCAAGAGCTAATAAGCAAGCCCCCAAAGCCTCTCAGTGAAGGGGCGCCCCCGCTCGACCGAGTGGGAGGAAGGCTTTGTCAGTTCTGAGCGACTTGGTGGTCAGAAATCCAGGACAATTGGGTAGTATCCACAATATCCTCAGGGTACAAACTGGAATTTCGAGAGATCCCATCTTCTCAATTCCGAGGTTCAAGACTCTCCAAGGATCCACAAAAAAGAGAATCCTTCTTCAAAGGTTTGAATCACTTAATGGCTCAAGGGGTAGTTACAGACGTACCCCAAAAAGAGCGAGGTTCAGGTTTTTACTCAAACCTCTTTGTGATTCCAAAGCCAAATGGAGATGTCAGACCCATCCTGGATCTAAAATCCCTAAATCGGTTCCTGAACGATCGCCATTTTCGAATGGAAACGATCCGATCCGTGGCCGCCACTTTAAAGGGCGGAAAATTCATGGCGTCCATAGATATCAAGGACGCACATTTACACATACCCATCCTCCCCGCTCACCAAAGATTCCTAAGGTTTGCGGTAGAAGATCGCCACTTTCAATTTGTGGCTCTGCCGTTTGGTGTAGCCACCGCGCCCATAGTATTCACAAAGGTGCTAGCTCCTCTGTTAGCAAACCTAAGAACACGGGGCATTGCGGTAACAGCCTATCTGGACGATCTACTAGTAATAGATCAGTCAAAGGACGGATTGGGTCACGCTGTACACACTACAGTAGGATACCTGGAGCATTTAGGATGGATTATAAATTTACAAAAATCCTCTCTCCAGGCCCAAAGAAGGATAGGGTACCTGGGCATGATCATAGATACAGCCCAAAACGGGGTATACCTGCCAGAACCGAAGATACAGTCTCTGAAAGACCTGATCCACAAGGTCAAAGCAAACAAGAGGCCGTCTATTCGCCTTTGCATGAGACTATTGGGAAAGATGGTAGCCTCCTTCGAGGCGGTCCCTTACGCCCAGTTTCATTCGAGACTGCTTCAAGGCAATATTTTAGCTTCCTGGAACAGGAAGAGCCAAGCTCTGGATATACCCATGCGCCTGTCCTCACAAGTACGCCACAACTTCGATTGGTGGCTAGAAGCCAGGAATTTACGGAAGGGAAAGTCCTTCCTCCCAGTGGCCTGGAAGGTGGTATCTAGGGATACCAGCCTATCGGACTGGGGTGCAGTATTCGAGGAGGCTTCTACCCAGGGAACCTGGGCCAAGACTCAGGGGATCCTGCCCATCAATGTGCTAGAGATCCGGGCGGTATATCTAGCCCTCAAAACCTGGACATACAGGTTACAGGGCTACCCAGTTCGGGTTCAATCCGACAATGCTACTGCAGTAGCTTACATCAATCACCAAGGAGGCACCCGCAGTCGGGCAGCCCAAAGAGAGGTGAACCGGATCCTGGCATGGGCAGAAGAGCATGTACCTTGCCTTTCTGCAATCTTCATTCCAGGGATGGAAAATTGGCAAGCAGACTACCTGAGTCGTCAGCAGCTGCTACCAGGGAGTGGTCTCTTCACCCCGAGATCTTTCAGGCCATATGTCTGAGATGGGGAAACCCAGATGTAGACCTGCTAGCTGCCAGGTTCAACAAGAAATTGGACAACTTTGTGTCCAGAACGAGGGATCCTCTAGCCTACGGGACAGACGCTCTAATAATACAGACGCTCTAATAACTCCATGGAATCAGTTCTCACTGATCTAGGCATTCCCTCCGATCCCTCTTCTACAAAGACTGCTTCGCAGGATCAAGGAGGAGGGAATACCAGTAATCCTAGTGGCCCCAAACTGGCCCAGGAGGCCTTGGTACGCCGAGATTGTAAAAACGGCGATAGGAAGGCCCTGGAAGTTTCCACTCCGACACGACCTGCTGTCACAGGGTCCAGTATTCCACCCTTCCTTACAAAGGCTAAAGTTGACGGCCTGGCTGCTGAGACCCACATTTTTAAAAAGAGAGGGGTCTCTGGTCCGGCTCTTTCTACGCTCATTAATGCTAGAAAGCCAGCCTCCAGACTCATCTATCAGAGAGTCTGGAGAGCATACGTTTCCTGGTGTGAATCCAGATGTTGGAATCCTCAGAAGTATGAAATAAGTAGGATTCTTGCTTTTTGCCAGTTAGGAGTGGATATGAATTTAGCCCTTAGCACCATCAAAGGGCAAATATCGGCTCTATCAGTCTTCTTTCAGAGACCATTGGCATCTCACTCCCTAGTTCGGACATTCATTAAGGGGGTACTGAGGATAAATCCTCCAGTTAGGACTCCCTTGTGTCCATGGGATTTGAATTTGGTATTGTCAGTGTTGCAAAAGCAACCTTTTGAACTATTCGCCATATTCCTTTAATTATATTAAGTAGGAAGTTGGCCTTTCTGATTGCTATAGCTTCTGCTAGGAGAGTATCAGAGCTAGCAGCTCTTTCTTGTAAAGAGCCTTGTCTAATTTGTCACAAGGACAAAATCGTACTACGACCCCATCCGGCTTTTCTACCTAAGGTGGTGTCGGCTTTTCACTTGAATCAAGACATTGTTCTGCCTTCCTTTTTTCCAAACCCGCGGACGGCGGGGGAAAAATTATTACACTCTCTAGATCTAGGGAGAGCGGTAAAGGTGTATCTGCAAGCAACCGCTCAGATACGTAAAACAGATGTTTTGTTTATTTTACCAGATGGGCCCAAGAAGGGCCAAGCGGTATCAAAATCCACCATTTCCAGGTGGATTAGACAAGTAATTATTCAAGCTTATGGTTTAAAGAACAGGACTCCTCCTTTTCCTGTTAAGGCGCACTCTACCAGGGCGATAGGTGCTTCATGGGCAGTGCACCACCAGGCTTCAATGGCTCAGATCTGTAAAGCTGCAACTTGGTCTTCAGTCCATACATTTTCCAAATTCTATCAAATAGATGTGAAAGGACATGAGGATTCCGCCTTTGGGCGAAGTGTGCTGCAGGCAGCAGTATAGGGCTTCTGGTCCGCAAGCGGCCTGTTTTGATCTGTGTCTCCCCCCCTTCATATGAGCATTGCTCTGGGACGTCCCATTATGTAATGACTAGCTCTGTGTCCCGTGGTGTACGATAAAGAAAATAGGATTTTTATAACAGCTTACCTGTAAAATCCTTTTCTTGGAGTACACCACGGGACACAGAGGTCCCCCCCTTCTTATGGGAACCTTACTGCTTTGCTACAAAACTGAGGTACTTCCCTGATGGGAGGGGTTATATGGAGGGGAACTGTCTTCCATTGGTTGTGCCAGTGTCCAATCACCGCTGGTGACCCTTAACCCATTATGTAATGACTAGCTCTGTGTCCCGTGGTGTACTCCAAGAAAAGGATTTTACAGGTAAGCTGTTATAAAAATCCTATTATGGTGTGCATAGAAGGGAATCTGTATCCTTCAATATATATCCTACTATATGCTATGATATAGTTTATGATGGTGGTCATCTTAAAGCAGACCTTCCCCAACCTACCCCATATCTGTTATGAGCATCATTCCTAAACTGTAAATATAGTAATACATATAATGAAAACTTCTTGCCTTCTCCTTTACTGTGTGGTTAATGTGCAAATCTTTCTCCTCCTGTATCATGTGCCGCCATTTTTTTTTTTTTTATTACATCATCAGCGACTGGTTTCCTTTTGCTTATTCTTTCTTATTAAATAATACCAAGCTGCCCCAGATCACGCAAGGCACATACATCAGATCATATATGGTGCAGCTAGGTCTTGTTCATTAGCAAGCTGCCCTGAGTAAAGGTCTGCTTTAATGTTTTTCAGAAGGTTTCAGTGAGGACTTGATGAACAGATTAGCATAATGAGATAATAATAAGATTATATATACACACATATATACAGTATCTCACAAAAGTGAGTACACCTCTCACATTTTTGTAAATATTTTATTATATCTTTTGATGTGATAACACTGAAGAAATGACTCTTTGCTACAATGTAAAGTAGTGAGTATACAGCTTGTATAACAGTGTAAACATAAAACAAACAGATGGGTGATATGGCGCACTCTGGTTATGGCTCATTATAATAGTAAAAAATAAATGGGAGGAAGGAGGTGAACCGGGGTGGTAGTGGCAGTATATTTAGGAGAGTATAAGTCCATGTAAGGTAACAATAAATGGATACTGTTCAAAGAAGGCTGCCAGTTCAAAAAAGATGAAGTTAAAAGAACTCTGCAATAGAAGAAAGGGAAAGAGAACAGCGCCCTCTAAGTCCAGTAATGACGTGTTTAATTGGCAACAAAGTAAATGATTACACTCACAGGATGGTAGTGCAAGCAGGCAAGGTATGGATCATTCTTACTCTGAACGCTAGCACCGCCCCGCCGACCTGACCCGGATGTGACACAGTCCATCGTGCACCACTGACAGAGTTCCTCCCATCCGGAAGCATCATCTCCAGCCTTGTTCCCGGAGGACAGACTCCACTGCAGACACTCGTCCACTACAGTGACGCCGGACCCCATCCCACCCGGAAGTCAGGAGCGGATGATCCATACCTTGCCTGCTTACACTACCATCCTGTGAGTGTAATCATTTACTCTGTTGCCAATTAAACACGTCATTACTGCACTTAGAGGGCGCTGTCCCTTTCTTGTATAACAGTGTAAATTTGCTGTCTCCTCAAAATATCTCAACACGCAGCCATTAATGTCTAAACCGCTGGCAACAAAAGTGAGTACATCCCTAAGCCATTTTCCCTCCCCGGTGTCATGTGACTTGTTAGTATTACAAGATCTCAGGTGTGAATGAGGAGCAGGTGTGTTAAATTTGGTGTTATTGTTCTCTCTTTCTCCCTCTCCCCTCCCTCTCTCTCTCTCTCTCTCTCTCTCTCTCTCATACTGGTCACTGGAAGTTCAACATGGCACCTCATGGCAAAGAATTCTCTGAGGATCTGAAAAAAAGAATTTTTGCTCTACATAAAGATGGCCTAAGCTATAAGAAGATTGCAAAGACCCTGAAATAGAGCTGCAGCAGCAGCACGGTGGCCAAGACCATACAGCAGTTAACAGGACAGGTTCCACTGAGAACAGGCCTCGCCATGGTCGAACAAAAGTTGAGTGCACGTGCTCAGCGTCATATCCAGAGGTTGTCTTTGGGAAATAGACGTATGAGTGCTGGCAACATTTCTGCAGAGGCTGAAGGGGTGGTGGGGTCAGCCTGTCAGTGCTCAGACCATATGCTGCACACTGCATCAAATTGGTCTGCATGGCTGTCATCCCAGAAGTAAGCTTCTTCTAAAGATGATGCAGAAGAAAGCCTGCAAACAGTTAGCTTAAGACAAGCAGACTAAGGACATGGATTACTGGAACCATGTTCTGTGGTCTGATGAGATAAACTTATTTGGTTCAGATGGTGTTGATCAAGCATGTGTGGCGGCAACCAGGTGAGGAGTACAAAGACAAGTGTGTCTTGCCTACAGTCAAGCATGGTGGTGGGAGTGTCATGGTCTGGGGCTGCATGAGTGCTTCCGGCACTGGGGAGCTACAGTTCATTGAGGGAACCATAAATGTCAACATGTACTGTGACATTCTTAAGCAGAGCATGATTTCCTCCCTTCGGAGACTGGGCCGCAGGGCAGTATGCCAACATGATGATAATGACCCCAAACACACCTCCAAGACGACTGCTGCCTTGCTAAAGAAGCTGAGAGCAAAGGGGATAGACTGGCAAAGTATGTCCCCAGACCTAAACCTTATTGAATATCTGTGGGACATCCTTAAACGGAAGGTGGAGAAGCACAAGGTCTCTAACATCCACCAGCTCCGTGATGTCGTCATGGAGGAGTGGAAGAGGACTCCAATGGCAACCTGTGAAGCTCTGGTGAACTCTGTCCAAAAGGGTTAAGGCTGGAAAATTAATGGTGACTACACAAAATATTGACACGTTTGCCCCAATTTGGACATTTTCACTTGGGGTGTACTCACTTTTGATGCCAGAGATTTAGACATTAATGGCTGTGTGTTGCATTATTTTGAGGGGACGGCAAATTTACACTGTTACACAAACTGTACACTCGCTACTTTACATTGTAGCAAAGTTTCATTTCTTGTGTTGTCACATGAAAAGATAGATAAAAAATATTCTCAAAAATGTGAGGGGTGTACTTACTTTTGTCAGATGCTGTTTTGTGTGTGTATTTTGTCAGATGCTGTTTTGTGTGTGTGTGTGTGTGTGTGTGTGTATAATATATATATATATATATATATATATATATATATATATATATATACACACTATATTGTCAAAAGTATTGGGGCACATGAACTTTGATGGCATCCCGGTCTTAGTCCGCAGGGTTCAATATTGAGTTTGTCTATGGGAATGTTTCAGTATTCTTCCAGGAGTGCATTTGTGAGGTCAGGCACTGATGTTGGACGAGAAGACCTGGCTTGCAGTCTCCACTCCCAAAGTCTAATTCTATCGGGTTGAGGTCAGGACTCTGTGCCTGGCCAGTCAAGTTCCTCCGCCCCAAAATTGCTCATCCACACTATATTGCCAAAAGTCTTGGGGCACCCCTTCAAATTATTTAAGGGGGGATTATGGTGTGGGGTTCTTTTTCAGGGGTTGGGTTGGCCCCTTAATTCCAGTGAAGGGATCTCTTAAGGCGTCAGCATACCAAGACATTTTGGACAATTTCATGGTCCCAACTTTGTGGGAACAGTTTGGGGAAGGCCCCTTCCTGTTCCAACATGACTGCGCACCAGTGCAAAAACAAGGTCCATAAAGACATGGATGAGTGAGTTTGGGGTGGAGGAAATTGGCCTGCACAGAGTCCTGATCTCAACCCGATAGAAGACCTTTGCGATGACTTAGAGCGGAGACTACAAGCCAGGCCTTCTCGTCCAACATTAGTGCCTGACCTCACAAATATGCTTCTGGAAGAATGGTCAGACATTCCCAAAGACACACTCCTAAACCTTGTGGACAGCTTTCCTAGAAGAGTTGAAGCTGCTATAGCTGGAAAGGGTGGGCCAACTCAATGTTCAACCCTACGGACTAAGACTGGGATGCCATTAAATTTCATGTGCGTGTAAAGCAGGAGTCCCGATAATTTTGACAATATAATGTGTATATGTAAAGTTAATGTAAGTACAATGAGTTTGAGTTTGTAATACACAGTGCACAATTCATCCCAAATTTTCACTATAATTTGCCAAATACGTTTAGGATCATTTAGGAACACCAATAATATGTTTAATACGTTTAGGAACATCAAAACCAGGAAAATACCACAAATATGACAACTAGATGTCACTGACATTCCTAGGAAATAAGCATGTAAGATAAACTATTACATCTGATACAAGAATAACATATTGTTGCCATTTTTCTTTATTAGCCATAACACAAAAACAACGACATGGCTGGATCCTCGTCTGTGCAAAAAAGCAAAAGCTCCAGAAGACTGTGATGATGGTGGTAAGTGTTTGCTAAACTCTGTGGGCAATTTCTTCATTGTCCATAAACAGTATAAAGGAAAAACTAGGCTTTTTCCAGAGAGGGTTCACAGAATCTAACTATTTTCACAACCCATTGTAAGCCTCTAGTTTTCATGTTTTATTTACAAACTATTTTTATTAGGTACGAAAAGGTGGTACAAAAAGTTTTTTATAATGACTTTAGTACAACTTTTTTTATGAATGTTCAGTGGATTCCATTGCACATCCGTTGTCAGAGTAGTTACAGGTAATACTTTAGAGAAACTACCATGATTTTTGGCCAGTTATTTTTTTTTAACACAGATTGCTTTTTAATATTTCATAACATATAGGCTATAATGTCGTGTGCACCCTTGTCACAGGATTTTTTAGAGGCATTATACAGATCCGTGTTCTCCAAACTGACCGTGTCCTCCCATTGACACCAACAATTGAACTTGTGTTCTCCCATTGACACCAATAATCGGGCACATGGTCTCCCACTGCCATCAATGAAGGGGCATAATTCCCCCCAATGACACCAACGATGGGGCACTATTCCTCCCACTGACACCAACGATTGGGCATATGTCCTCCCATTGACACCAGTGAAGGGGCAAAATTCTTCCTAATGACACCAAGGACCGTTTAACTACCATTGACACCAACAATGGGGCATTGTTTAGTTCCGCTGACATGAAGACCATTTCTACGCCCACTGGCTGAGAGTCTTGCCCCCCTACAATCTGAAGGACAGTATACTGGCCCCTTGTTTAGAAAGTTTGGAGACCCCTGATAGATTTTCAAAAGAGCAGTCATTGCATGCAGAGGTTGTTTCCGTTCCGACATTCTGTCTGTGGCTATTTGAAACCCCTACAGAAGTGTTTGAAGAGATGATTTTTTTTCTACAGGAGGTAGGAAGAGCATGTGAAGCATGAGCATGTGAAAAGCAGTCCACGGCGCTACCTGCTGGCTGTATGTGAAAATACAGCTAATTCATATGCAATATTTTATATTTACCAAGATTATTTCTAATGGGGACACAGAAAATATTTAACCCCTTTCTGTCCATGCTATAGCCAAAAGGCGGCTATAGTGTGGGCTTAACTTCCCGGGAGGGTGTACATGGAAGTTCTCCTGTGATCGCGCTGCCCGTGCAACGCGCTCTGTGACTCAGATCGGTGTAAAGGGCCAATCACAGCAGCCCTTTACCACGTGATCAGCTGTGCCCAATTTCAGCTGATCACAGAAGTAAACACAAGAAGGGTTACCGGCTTTTTTTGTTTCTTCATGCTGACAGCGTAAGGAGAGAAAAAAGAGAGTCGATATCTGGCTTACGTTAAAGGGACATCGGCACTGATAATCAGGGCACTGATTATCAGTGTCCTGATTATCCGTGCAGTCCCAACAGTGCCCACTAGTGCTGCCAATCAGTGCAGCCTCATCAGTGTAGCCTATCAGTGCAGCCTCATCAACACACATCAGTGCAGCTTTATCAGCGCACATCAGTGAAGGAGAAAAATTACTTATTTCTAACTTTAACAAACTATAATTTTTTTTTTTTTTAATTTTCGGTCTTTTTGTTTGCTTAGCAAAAAATAAAGTGATGATTAAATACCACCAAAAGAAAGCTCTATTTGAGTGAAAAAAAATTATATAAATGTTATATGGATACAGTGTTGCATGACCGCACAATTCTCATTCAATATATGACAGTGCTGAAAGATGAAAATCGGCTTGGTCAGGAAGGGGTGAAAGTGCTCAGTAGGCAAGTGGTTAAAATGGAAAATCACATTGATGGGACCCAGAAAGCATGTATAATCTGACAGAGGTTCTAATCCTATATCCATTACTTGCGTTTAGTTGGAGTAGAGCTTTAAGGAAATAAGAAGATACTTTATGGACTACTTTTACTATTAACTTCTTAAATGTGTATTTCCATACAACAGTTTGCAAACTACATTTCAAAGCCCATTTTTCATAAACGGCTTGAATTTGTAGAAAGATGTCCTTTCTTTTACAGCCTCCTATGTTATGTCTTAAGGCTAAAATAATGCACAATTAAAGAATAACTCTACTTTTGAAGATTTTGAAATGGGCATATGAATAAATCATCAAACTTACTGTTTACTTTTGCTAGAATGTTCTTGTGCTGCTATAAATCAAGGTTTCTGCCAGCTTTTAAAAAGCACTTATTACTGCATTAGAAGCCGTCTGCTAACAAAAATCCCTGAAACAAGTCTCCATAAAGATGCCCCCTCCCGCTGCATGTGCTAGGCATATTAGATATGAGTCAGAGAAAAACAGACATGTAGTTGCTTTGCTACACTGATTGACAAGACCTGCAGTGACCTCACTCTCCTTGAAGAAACTCCCAACTAGTTTTCATTTTGGGAAAAAAAATAGCACCTGTAATATCTCCAGAACAAAAGGAGGTATGAACCTAAAATGGTTTCTTTAAAATTATTTCAGTATATGTAGTAGACCCGGGAGTTTTTTTTTCTTTTTTTTTCTTTTTTTAAGGATATCATAGTATTTTACACAAATATTAAGGTTGTTTTATATGAAATGTAAGACACATGGAACAGTACTAAAAAGTGGTCCTTAGAATGACATACACAGATTTATAAATGGGATCTGGCCCAATAAATGCATATGCAGGATTATGTAATTGTAGAACTATGGGCAAAAAACAAAAAAGACATATAGACGCAGTCTGTCAATAACACAGCGGGTTTTGTTTTTCTAAGTCCTCCCTGTAATATACAGTAAAACCTTGGATTGCGAGCATAATTCATACCGGAAACATGCTTGTAATCCAAAGCACTTGTATATCAAAGCAAAATTTACCATAAGAAATAATGGAAACTCAGATTTGTTTCACAACCATTTATTCATAAGTCCTTCAGTTTAAAGTCCATATAAAAAGATTATAGCAATGTGATTAGGTTATGTAACCATAAACTATCCATCCACAAATGGCCACCTCCACAAGGGTATTAGAAGCAAAATCCAGCAGGAGTTACAGAGTATAAAAGAAGAGAGGCGCCTCTAAGTGTAGCAATATGGTTACATTTAATGAAGGTACAACATTTAGCAACACACATGGTTAATGATTAAAAGAGGCACATCTAAGTATGCAGGCATCCGGGGTAAAGCTGTCCACATAGACCATCCTCCACACCACCGGCTCTCACCGCTGTTAGTCTGCAATCGTGACCGGGAAGACTACCCTGCAGTAGAGCGATCTGAAAGCGAGGCATGAAGTGCTTATGGAGCGCAGCGTGGAGGTGATGACATCGATGGTGATGTGGGGGATGGTCTATGTGGACAGTTTTACCCCAGATGCCTGCATACTTAGATGTGCATGTTTTAATCATCAACCATGTGACTTTCTAAATGTTGTACCTTCATTAAATGTAACCATATTACTACACTTAGAGGCGTCTTTTATACTTAGTTGTGACATGACGCTACTTGTATATCAAGAGATCGCTTGTAGATCAAGTCAAAATTTTAGGGCTGTTACTGATTAAAATTTTCGTGTTCGATTAATCGATTTTTTTTAAATCGATTAATCGACTAATTTCGATTAATTATAACACACATAGATATCCAACTACTTTTAGCTGATCTCCTTGCAGGCTGATTCCCAGTGCAGCTACCAACCACTGGAAAAATGGATAGCAGGATACAAAAAACACACAAAGGCAGCGCTCGATGGGAATAGCATTAAAACTTTTATAGTCTTCAAGTAGGTAACGAAATAAATATTGCACTGGAGATAAAATCTATGGTAGCAAAAGCAGTCATAAAAACATGTATCTAAGTATGATACTGGTATAAAAATGTGTACAACGATACCACTGCTGAATCCAGATAAGGGGCTAACATCAGTCCGTTGGCATGTAGATGTCCTGTGAAGGGAACTATCACAACTCCCAGTGGATGGCTGTAGAATCCCAGATTGATAGAGGGAAATGTAACAGCCCTTGTGTGTGGCAGATAGTAAGGTCCTGCCGGCATGCAGATATGAAGGCACAGCAAAGGAGCCATTCAGATGGACATGGCAAGCCCAAAGAATTTTGATCGAATTTTGATCGATCAAAATAAGTTTGATCGATCAAAGCAATTAATCAATTAATCGAGGAATTAATAGTTAATTTCCACAGCCCTACAAAATGTATTTAAACATTTTGCTTGTCATGCAAAATGCTCTCAAACTAAGTTACTCTCAAACCTAGGTTTTACTGTAGTTTCATTAGCTGTGATTGTGATCGGCAATCCGTTAATGATAAACTTCTGGTAATATGGTGACCGCATTTTGTTAACCACTTGCCTCCTGTAGATTTTACGTCGGCAGAATGGCACATACAGGCACATCTACGTACCTGTACGTCCCCTTTAACTGCCTGACGTGGGGGTCGCACGCATGCCACCGCCGGCGGCGCGCTCGCAACCCTGCTGCCTTCCCCGTGAGTCGGACCGCGGGTCCCATGGACTCGATCGCCGCGGGAATCCTCGCGATCGTCTCATAGAGGCATAGTGACAATGACACAGATTTCGGTTCCGTGTACTCGGAGCTGAGATCGGTGTCATGTAAAACAGAGCCCAACCCCCCCTCAGTTAGAAACGCAATGCAGGGAACACTTAACCCCTACAGCGCCACCTAGTGGTTAACCCCATTCACTGCCAGTTTCATTTTCAAAGTAACCAGTGCATTTTTATAGCACTGATTGCTGTGAAAATGACTGGTCCCAAAAATGTGTCAAAAGTGTCAGATGTGTCTGCCATATTGTCGCAGTCACGAAAAAAATCACTGATCGCCGCCATTACTAGTAAAAAAAAATAACTAATAAAAATGCCATAAAACTATCCTTTAACTTTTGCGCAAACCAATCAATAAACACTGGTTTTCACTTTATGTACATTTGTCTATGCAATTATTTTAATTGAAAGCCCTGCACCTCTTTCACATAATTTTGTTTTAGTCATAGCCTTTTGCCTAAAATGGCATTTTAGTTTTAGTCATATTCTTATCATCTGAATTGTTTTAGTTGACTAAAATTTTCAGTACGTTTTACTCAAATAAAATCAAATGAGTTTAGTTAAAATGTGATGCTTTTTTTAAGCATT
This sequence comes from Rana muscosa, assembly GCA_029206835.1. Taxonomy (NCBI): domain Eukaryota; kingdom Metazoa; phylum Chordata; class Amphibia; order Anura; family Ranidae; genus Rana; species Rana muscosa. The sequence goes on from CM055117.1 coordinate 459,272,204, forward strand.
TCTCTAGTATTGCCAAACTCATTATATACTCCTGGAGTAAATGTCTAATAACATGTTATTATTTTTTGGTATTAAGGTTTGAACATACAGTACAGACACAGATTTAGGCATTGTTATATATAACATCTTAATAAAAAAAAAAAAACTTTCATTAACCACTCCAATACTGGGCAATATTGCCCAGGCCAATTTTCAGGTTTCAGCGCTGTCGCACTTTGTGTTTCAATATTTTTATTAAAGTTTTGTCATACAAAAGGTATAAAATATACATCATAGCATTGTACAGTCATAATACAGCATTCGGGATTCAAATCGCTAGGATCATAACGCCCAGGGGTCTATGTTATAGTACCCAGAAAACAAATCTAACAAAATCTCCAGCATGGGCTGGAGCATATTAGCACTTTTGGATATCTTTCAGAAGACTACTGCACAACTTGTGAACCACCCGCCTAGAGGAGCCGTCCCCCCATCTCGCTGTCGCACTTTGAATGACAATTGCGCGGTCATGCTACACTGTACCTAAATGAAATATTTTTTTTCCCCACAAATAGAGATTTCTTTTGGTGGTATTTGATCACCCCTGCGGTTTTTATTTTTTGCGCTATAAACAAAAAAATGAGTGACAAGTTTGAAAAAAAAACACAATTTTTTACTTTTTGCTATAATACATATCCCAATTTTTTTTTTAAAAAACATATTTTTTCCAGAGTTTAGGCCAATATGTATTCTTCTACATATTTTTGTTAAAAAAAAACCCAATAAGCGTATATTTATTGGTTTGCGCAAAAGTTATAGTGTCTACAAAATAGGGGATAGATTTATGCCATTTTTATTTATTTTATTATTTATTTTTTACTAGTAATGGCGACGATCTGCGATTTTTATCGTGACTGTGACATTGTGGCGGACATATCGGACACTTTTGACACTATTTTGGGACCATTCACATTTATACAGCGATTAGTGATATAAAAATGCACTGATTACTGTATAAATGTCACTGTCAGGGAAGGGGTTAACACTGGGGGGCGATCAAGGGGTCCACTGTGCTACCTAGATAGTGATTCTAACTGTAGGGGGAGGGGACTCACAAGGGGAGGAGACCGATTGGTGTTCCTCTGTACTGGGAACACACCATCGGTCTCCTCTCATCTGACAGGACGTGGATCTGTGTGTTAACACACACAGATCCATGGTCTTGCTCTGTTATCGGGCAATCACGGGTGCTGGCGCACATCGCGGCCGCCGGGCACGCGCATCGGCCGGGAAGCCCAGGACGTCATGACGCCCACCCAGGATGGGAGATCCCTCCTGCTGATGCCATATGTCTATGGGCAGGAAGGAAGTGGTTAACAAATAAAAAAATTATTTTTGACAAACAGAAGTGCACATTTAAAATGTAAAAAATAAAACTGTAAACTCTATTGGCTGTAATGCTATTGCACATATTACCTACGGTAAATATATTATCAATATTAAATATTAAGAAACGAAAAGATTCTTTCTTAATTTTTTATTTTAGCATCTTAGTAGACACCCTCAACTTATTCTTATGTAGTAGTGCAATACATGTTTAAACTTTAATCTGCTATTATCATAGGCTAGGAATGGAATTGTGTTACTGGCCTTAGAAAAGGCCAGCAAACCAGTGCTAATTTTGATGTCCATTTTCGATTTCGGTTTAGGCATAATCTTTGGACCAACATGGCATTTTAGTTTTAGCCATAGTTTAGTCATCTAAATTGTTTTAGTTTTAGTTGTCTTTTAGTAGCCTTATGCCGCGTACACACGATCGTTTTTTCTGATGAAAAAAGACCGATGGACTTTTTTCATCAGACAAACAGATCATGTGTGGGCCCCATCTGTCTTTTTCCCATCGGTATCAAAAAATAGAACATGTTTTACATTTTACCAATGTAAAAAAAAACGATAGCAAATTCCGATCGTCTGTGGAAACTCCATCGGAGAAAAATCCACGCATGCTCAGACTAAATTACAAGACGGGAGCGCTCGCTCTGGTAAAACTAGCGTTCATAATGGACATAGCACATTCGTCATGCTGCAAAATTTTGCATCGTGAAATGTAGCGCTTTCTTTTCTTCTTTCGGTTTTACCCTAAAAAAAAAAATTGTTGCGGATATTCACACAGAGTTCGGACAAAATTATTTCTTTGAGATCTCATGAATCGTCATATTTTATTTTAAAGGCAGGTCTCCAAATTTTTTTTATTTTTTGTTTTTTTTTAATCAAGATCTCCTAATTTTTTTCTGCCCTTTTAATATTTTATAGTGATGTCCCTATTTTTTTATGGTCAAGTTATCACAACAACATTATTATCTCATGTTTTTTTTCCCTCAAGGAGGTTGGTGTCCCTTGTTAATTAAACATTGTATTTCTGAAATGTACCTTCCTACAAGAAAAACGCAACTATTTTAATTAAAATATCCATTTATTCTGGAAAACAAAGATGAAGGGCAACAATTGTGAAATTAGTGGAATATATGGCAACTTTGGACCCCAAAGGCAGACATGAAGGCAAATAAAATCAATAAAATGAGGAGTCCCTCGAATTGGGATCACAATCTGGTCCCCGAATCGCAGAAATCAGGAGCAGCAGCAGATGTCCCCAAGCTGTGGTACTCCAAACAAACTGCGTCTTCTGGCAGAACAGCTTGAAGCCAGGGAATCAATTTCTGGTCTTCCTTGTAGCCTTCCCTCCATGCTTCCCTGCAGCGTTCCCTCCACGCTTCCCTGCAGCGTTCCTTCCACGGCTCCCTCCACGCCCCCTTGCAGGCTGTGGCTCTAGTGGTGGGAATGTGGCAAGAGGAGGAGAGGGATGGGCCAGATCGCAAAGGTGTGTGGCCTGTGTCAGCTGGCCCCTCCCCGCCCTGTAAAGGGCCGTAGATATCAGCTCCTTACAGAGGGCACGTTGGCCCTCCTCCACTTTAAGGAGTCTATCGGCCACATAGCACCCATAGGACTCAACTGGGTTGAGGGGGGCCCTCATGATCTCAGCTGTTTCCCTAATTATTTTCAGGGATTCCTCCTCCACCTGAGTCATCCTCCTGGGCCTTTTCCGTCTCACCTGGAAGGGAAGCACCTGTGACTGGGTGCTGCCACTTTGCCCCAGCCTCCTCCTGGGTGCCACTCACCCCTGCCTCCTCCTGGGTGCCACACTCCAGAGCCTCGTCCTCCTGGCAGACCTCATCCTGTGTATAAAAAAGGAACATAGTTTGAGTTTTTGGTTCATCAATCACACACAATTTACAGCTCATGACTGTTGCAAATTAAATGTTAATAAATAGAAAAGACTCTCATTCTGACCCCAACATTTTTCATTCTTGTCCCAAACAATTCTGCCCGCTATATAAATATGTTGAAAAATACTATACCTGACTATAGATGTGAAGATCCGGCTTTTCGAGGTCAGCTAGCAACTCTGCACCCTCAGCAAGGGTGGAGGGAACGCTGGAGGGAAGGGTGGAGGGAAGGCTGGAAAGTGATTCCCTGGCTTCTATCTGGTTGTCCAGAAATCGCAGGTGTTTGTAATACCACAGCTTGGGGACATGCACTTGGTCTGCTGATCTCCGGGGTTCGCAGACTTGTTTGTATTGTTTTTTGTAGCTGTTCCTCATATTATTGATTTTAGTATTAATCATGTTATAGTCTGCCTCTGGGATCCAGGTCTTCATATATTCCGCTAATTTGACAACTGTTGCCCTCCTTACATCACGATTTGTGGTATAATGGGTTTTTAAGCTCCCATAAATATTTGTCTATGAATGCTCGGAATATGACAGGATCTTTGAATCTTTGCATATTTTCTGCAAGATAAAACACAAGACAAAAACACTAGGTCAGCCTAAACTGTCCTAATATTATCCCAATCTAGCCCTTTAAAATGATGAATCAATTCAGGCCACTGATGCCACAACTTTAATTTTTACCTTCGTCAGTGACATTCAGAAATTTCTGGTCCTCCTTACTCCGTGCACACAATGTCGTTAAGACACATGCGTGTTATCATTATCTTCCCTGCGCATGCGTGAAACTCCACCCATGTCGGCCGCCCCTGATGTTCCCGCCCTGATGTTCTTCCTTGGATATTCCCCGCCCCTTCTCGTTCGACGCCCAGTAGGAGACGACATGGCGGTGACACAGCAGGTGCGGGTTGTTTTAACTTCCGACGAGGAAAGTCCGGATCCGGAAACGTCCCAATCCAGGACAAGATACAAGGCCAGTAATATGTCCTTTGCTGAGATGGCGGAGATGGTGGACATCTTGCGGAGTAGAGATTACGATGGGAAGCATGGGCCATACAACACCCCTAATCTCAGGAAGGCCAAAATAATGGGCAAAGTGGTGAGGAGTCTGTATCATAAATTTTGGGGTCCGGAGATCCAAGGAGCAGCTCCGTAAAAGGTGGTCTGACCTGAAGCTGAGGGAGCCAGAGCAGTACAGGAAGATCAAAAGAATGCTAGTAAAAAGTAAGTTTTTTTTCTCCAGTGTTAATAATAATTTAATTATTACACTTGCATGTTTTGCTTCATGTGCTTTTATAGACTGCTTGGATATTTTAAAATGGCCACTTTCAGGTTTTTGGCCAAAGTATAATCGTTCGTAGTAAACATCAATCCTCCTCCAAATTAGTTATTTTGCGCAGATACAGGTAAACCACATTTGGTCATGTCTATTTGTATTAAAACAACGTTTATAAACATTGTTGTCCAGATGATGTGTTTTGAACTAGAATGTGAAATGCAAACTTGATTCAGTGTAAAGGACAGGACACTCAGCAGCTGTTTCCACAGCTGTACTCTGGAGCACATGTGTGGGACCCCAGAACAAGATTTTTAGGGTGTCCCACACGGGTGCTAGAGTGGATACTTTGGGGGTGTCTCCATGTGTGTAACTTGGTCAAAAAAGGTCAGATTTCCATTTTAAAAAAACATTTTAAAACAGGTCTTCAGCTTGTATCACTTTGCAAAAAAAGGCAATTGTACCCCACTTCCAAGCAATGTTTCATATTCCTATTTCTGACCTCAAATATCTGTGTGATAAGTATACCTTTTGTTTCATTCTCATAGAGGAGCGGAGACTTGGAGCACACCACTCTGAGGAGGCCAGGAACCCCACACCTCGGAAAGAACAGAGGGAACCCCAAACTCAGAAAGAAGGGGACCAGAGAGAACCCCAACCTCAGGATGTGGAGGAAGGAGAGGTGGAGGAAGAAGAGGTGGAGAAAGGAGATGTGGAGGAAGTGTGCGAGATTGTCACCACAACAGGTCAGTGCCATACACCACAGATTCAGGGAATAGATGCATGCATGCATGCGTGCATGCATATTTTTAAGACATGCGTTTTTTTATTTTTTTAGGTGATGTGCTGCTTGTGGAAGATCAATCTCCTCCTTTCTCCAGTGGGAGCGCACAAATCATAATACAGGATCTCATGGTTATGAGTCGAGAAATCGATGTTATAACACACAAACTGTATCGTTTTGACCAACAAATGAAAAAAATGATTGATGTTTTGGGGGGAGTATAAAGATGTTTTTCTTGACACCATTTTAAGTTTTTTTGGCCTAAAGTTGGTAACTTTTTGTGTGATTTAACAAGCCAAATTTGGAAGATGCACACAGTGTGTCGACATGTGCTATCTCCCATCAGAGAAAATCAATGGACGTGTTTTGAGGGTGCAACCCCTTCCTCGCAACTCAAGTAGGTGAGAGGAAGGGTTTGCACCCCCAAAACACGTCCATTGATCCCCCATGATGGGAGATAGCACATGTTGACATTTGGCATGGGATCAGGATAAAAATCCCCATTCTGACGCACAATTTGTGTGCATCTTCCAAATTTGCCTTGTTCAGGGGTGACATCACCCCATCTCATGAAGGCAACAGCAACACATTTTGGAAATACTATATAATGCCTGATATTGCCTTCATTTATTCTATAAGGTTGAACTTTGTAAGTTCCATTGTTTTTATAATAATTATTTTTTTTTACATGCGTGTTCATGCAAAACCAAAATGAATTTTTTTTTGGGGGGGGAAACACTGTTTAGAATGTCCCCAAAAATTTTATAACGCACAAGTTGTGCACAGAGTAAAAATATTTTTCAAATCTAAAATGTGTGGCTTCTTCTTTCTATGCTCAATACCATTATGGAAAATATGTTCTTGTTTACCGTGACAATTGTGGTTATTTACTAAAGACAAAGCCACTTGGCACTACAAGTGTACTAGGAGAACCTGGGAGACAGATTCAAGAAACACAAGCAATAATGAGAAATCAAGTTTTTTACAGATTTTACTTTTTTTTATTTAAAAAAGTTTAAAAATCAGAGATTGTCTGGCATAGCAATGGCCCCCCTACCCGTAAAGTAATCAACATATTTATCCCGCACTTCACGGGCACTTTGGGGGGCCAAGCCAATACGGCCAGTATTCAGGCCCGTCAGGGCATTGTCTACAAGTCCGGCCTCTGGCCCAACAGAACTCAGATAAGTGGGTTCATTTCTGCGTAAATAGTTGTGCAGTATGCAGCAGATAAAAACAATATGATTGATTTTGTATTCCACCATATGGATAGAGGTAAGAAACAGGCAGAACCGGCTGGCCGTTATCCCGAAGGCATTCTCAACAACCCTCCGGGCTCTGGCCAGCTGGTAATTAAAAACCCTCCTCTCCGTGGTGAGGGTCCTCTGGGGGAATGGCCTCATCAGGTGGGGTCCCAGCCCGAAAGCTTCATCCGCGATAAAAAACAAACGGAAGGCCCTCAACGTTCTCCTCATCATGTGGTAGTGCCAGGCCACCACTCTGGAGATGTCTGGCAAATTCCGTCTGTGTGAACACATCACCATCCAACATCCGGCCATTCTTTCCCACGTCCACATACATGAACTCATAGTGTGCCAACACCACCGCCATCAACACAATACTATTAAACACCTTGTAGTTGTAAAAGTACGACCCCGAACGGGGGTGGCGGCACTATGCGGACGTGTTTCCCATCGATTGCCCCTCCGCAGTTAGGAAAGTCCCACCGCTTGGCAAAATGGGATGCCACAGTCTGCCATTCCTGTGGCGATGAAGAAAACTGTGGAGTTTGCACATAACATTGCAAGCAGATTACACAAAAACATTCTTGCCCAACATCAGTATAATTTTTTTTTTTGGGGGAGTTGTTATAGCCACAAATAGAAGGCACAATTAGCACATTCCTCACCCCCTCTGATGGCTCATTGCACACATTTTAGGGGGGGGGGGTTTCTAGCTGTGTTTGGGCCTACAAAAAAACAAAAAAAAAACACTCTGCCTGATTGTAATGAGAAGCAAAACATTTGTACACATTTTAGGGGGGGGGGGGGTTCTAGCTGAGTTTGGGCCTACGAACAAACAAAAAAAAACACTCTGCCTGATTGTAATGAAAAACAAAACATTTGTACACATTTTTTTTTGGGGGGGGGGGGGGGTAAAGCAATACAATGGAGTTGACAAAATACATTGTTAAGTGACTAGGCTAGGGGTGTTTGGGCCCAGGATAGCATGCTGGAGAGGTTAGTGAAGGCAAATATGCATGTAGGCCAAAAATGTGTAAAGTATGCATGAGGACAAAGGGGACATTCACAGCATATTACAATCATGGTAATTAGGGAAGGATGAAAGAAATACAATACATTAGCAAGCATTAGATACATAGAATGTGATGTTAAAGGAGAAAAATTACCTTTTAATATAGTCCTTCTGCATAACTTGTATGATAGCAGAACAGGTCTCTGGAATAATGACCCCCCAGAGCCTGGGGGGAGATGCCTGTTGTGAACTTGTGTAAGGGGGGGGGGGCATACTAACCACCAGTGTAAGGGGGGAACACTAACCACCAGTGTAAGGGGGCACGTTGATCACCAGTGTAAGGGGGCACCTTGATCACCGGTGTAAGGGGGCACCTTGATCACCGGTGTAAGGGGGCACCTTGATCACCGGTGTAAGGGGGCACCTTGATCACCGGTGTAAGGGGGCACCTTGATCACCGGTGTAAGGGGGCACCTTGATTACCAGTGTAAAGCGACCCACCACTGACTACAAATATAAGAAGATACACTGTGAGGGCACATACTAAGCATGGCCATCAATATTAGGAGGCATGCCGACCACCAATGATGTAAGGGGGACATAATGAGCACTGACGGCCAATGTAGCGGGTTAGACTAAGCATGAACCGCCAATGTAATGGTGACATGCTAATCACCAGTGTAAGGGGCCATGCTGACTACACGCTTATGGAGGTATGCTGACCATCATTGTAATGGAAGCACACTGACTGCCAGCAAAAGGGTAGCACATTGACTGCCAGGGTAAAGGAAGCACACTGATTGCTAGGAATGCACTGACACCGGTTTTGTACCCGCAAGTACAAGCATCAATATGTGTGCTCAAGTACTCCTCTATAAAAATCGCACTGCAAAGAATTGCATGCGATTTGAACAGGAATGCAGTGCGCTTCCTGCCCGAATCACATTTGGTTTTCCACACTGCAAGAGAGGAGAGGAAAGGGGAGAGAGAGGCGCCAAGCCGTCAATAGTGTAGCTATGTTTATTCAATAGACATTGCTGATGACAGGCATAAAACAAGGCGAGTGGAGCCACAGTCCAAAGTTCAGTCCCCACTAGAATGGCTGGAGAAAGTGCTCTGAAGCCAAAGCAGAAATCGAGGCAAGCGACAGGAAGATGCCGTGGGAGACTCAATCTCTCAAAGGAGCCGTCAGATGTCCAGGATACTGTACAGCGCGGCACAGACAGCGGAACCGAGCGGTCCCCACTGGGTCGGCGAGTACCCTGGGTAACCCCCCTCAGCCAGCACAGCTAGAGGGTGGACTTTTTTTGTGTTATTAAAAAAAAAAAAGAAGTCTCAGAGAGTGGCGAGTTATGGAGTCTGGTTCACCTGCTTCCCCATTCCTGTCAGAGGCAACAGGCAGTGCCTGCAGTCCCTATGGGCCAATTGCCGGCAGTCCTGGAATCTGTTCTTGTCAGGATGGAAGCGGTGTGCGAGCGACGGGAGCTATAAAGCGCCCTCTCCCCACACAATCTTTAGTGGAGGAGTGCTCTGTTTTCAGATATGGGCCTAGCTGCAGCTCAGGACCCTAGCTCTGAATTGTTTGATATTTTTGAACAGGACATTCCTGGTGAGGAAGACTCCTGTTCTGAGTCAACAAAGGACAGGGTGCTTGTAAGTGAACTCATTGAGGCTGTGAGGGACACTCTCAAGCTGGATGCTGTAGCTGAGGAACCTCAGGCGGACGCTGTCTCCTTTTGGTTCTTTTAAAGCTTTTCTTTTACACAGCTTCCTCACTGTTTCCTCACACACTGCGTCTAGAGCAGCATGGATGATACAGTGGTACACAGTGCCCCCCCCCCCGGTTGGTGTAGCATGGTGGGGGGACTTTATTCATTTATTTCTCTAGTCCCTGTGAGCTTTCTGTGTAATATCTCTGAGGCAACAACAGGGTCTCTGCACCTGTGGTTTCCCGCCATTTCCTGGGGAACGCTCTGAGCTCTGACAGGACCAGGAGGTGTCAGAGGTTGCTTTTTACCTGCATGTTTGCTTCGGCAGCACATATATGCAGGTTGTAACGATACAGAGAGGATTATGCGCCCTCGGCGCCATAGTTTTAAATTTACCAAATATGTTTATACTCAACACTGGATACATTCACAGTTTATGTATGTATTATTGCTCTCTGTGTCTGCGTGGGTTTCCTCCACGATTCAATGATGTGCCTTCGGTGCCATACATAGTATAAACATACACAATATGTTTATACACGACTCTAAATACATTCACAGTGTATGTGTGTATTATACTCTGTGGGTCTGCGTGGGTTTCCTCCGGGTGCTCCGGTTTTCTCCCGCACTCTAACGGTATGTGCGCCTTCGGGGCTCTGCACAGTATAAACATGTCAATATGTTTATCACATATACTATAATACCTACACGGTACGTGTAGGCAGTCTGCATGGGTTTCCTCCAGGTCCTCCGGTTTCCTCCCACGCTCCAATGGTATGCGCGCTTTTGGCGCTATGCTCAGCATAAACATGTGCAATATGTTTATTCACATGCTAACATACCTACACGGTATGTGTATGCAGTCTGCGTGGTTTTCCTCCGGGTCCTTCCGTTTCCTCACACGCTCCAATGACGTGCGCGCCTTTAGTGCCACACAGGGTATAAACATGCACAATATGTTTATACACAACACTAAATACATTCACAGTATATGTATGTATTGTACTCTCTGGGTCTGCGTGGGTTTCCTCCCACGCGCCAACGGTATGCGCCCCTCCGGCGCTATGCACAACATAAACATGTTCAAAATGTTTATCACACATACTATAATACCTACACGGTATGTGTATGCAGTCTGCGTGGGTTTCCTCCGGGTATTCTGGTTTTCTCCCACACTCCAATGGTGTGCGCGCTTTTCGGCGCTATGCACAGCATAAACATGTGCAATTTGTTTATTCACATACTAACATGCCTACACAGTTTGTGTATGCAGTCTGCGTGGGTTTCCTCTGGGTTTTCCGGTTTCCTCCCACGCCCCAATGATGTGCGCGCCTTCGTCACTTTGCACAGTATAAACGTGTTAATATGTTTATCCACACATACTAAACTACATACACCGTATGTGGTTGTACTATGCTCTCTGTGGCTGAGTGGGTTTCCTCCCACGCTCCAGTTGCGCATTTTGACGCAATACACGGTATAAACTGTGTGTTGTACAATCAGCACTTATCAATGTAGTAGCTGCTGGAATGGTGTCAGTCCCTTTTTTGGGTCACACTCGACCCACTCTCTAATGAAGAGGCGTGCCGACTCTTCATGGATGGGGACTGGGGTTGTCGCTGAGGTCCTTTTGGTCCCTCAACGCACGGTATTCATTATGGAGCATTGTCATAAGTATATGTGTTTTTTCCCTATAAAGTTGATTCCCTGGTATCAGGGGTGCCACTTTCCAGGCAGGGGGGTCACCTGCCCTTCGGTGGTAATCAGAAGCGATGGCTTGGACTGTGTTCGCCATGCTGAGGTTGGCGTTACGCCCAATAGTGGCTGCGTCTCTGATGTTTCTGACGCGCAATGCCTGGGCAAAGCTTTGTACCAGGCAGTGGGAGGAGCGTCTGCTTCCTCTATCAGTCGACCAGCAGGTGCACTGCAACTGCTTTAGCTTTGTGCCCGGGGTGGTTTTGCGCCACCTGTAAAGGCTGATATACTGGTCCACTGACCGAGTTTCTAAGGAAGCTGACAGGTTTGCCTTTCTTTGGCTATCAGTAGAGGCACCCCGTAAGCTGGGGCCCCCCTTCTCCAATATATTGCGGTGTTTCTTTGGGGTTGTCATACCCATATCGCTGCAGCACGGTCCTGTCGGCTGTTTGCATTCCAGGGGAATGGTCCTTACATCCGGAGGTGTTTCATCTCCTTTGTCGGAGGTGGGGCACCGGATGTGGACCTTCTGGCCTCTCGACTTACTCGCAAGGTGTCGAGATTCGTGGCCAGGTCCAGCGATCCCTGGGCAGACGCGTTGGACGCGTTAGTGGCCCGTGGGGTCAGTATCGGCTGTTTATGCCTATCCTCCATTGAGCTGCTTTGCAGGGTGGAGGCCGTATGGATTCCGGAGAATCCTCATCGCTCTAGGTTGGCCTCGGCGCCCTTGGTGCGCTGCTCCTGTGAGCCTTGTGGCGGACGTTCCAGGGCGACTCCCGATGCAGGAGGACCTTCTGTCTCAAAGTCCCATACTTCATCCTGCTTTACTGTCGCTGGCTTTAACGGCATGGCTGTTGAAAGACAGCCGCTGGGGGACCAAGGTCTCTCGGACTCGGTCATCTCGACCATGCTGAGGGCACGAAAATCTTCCTCCAGAAAGATCAATCATCGTATCTGGGAAGCTTACATCGCTCTGTGCAAGGAGCTGGATTGGCGCCCACGGACGTATTCCGTTCCCAGGATTCTGCTGTTCTTACAGCGTGGTGTGACCCAAAAGATGTTTTTAGAGTACCTTCAAGGGTCAGATTTCGGCCCTGGTTGTCTTCTTTCTGCGACCGCTAGCGGGCCATTCCTTGATTGGCACCTTTGTGCAGGGGGTCCGCCAGGTGGCCCCTCCTGTCAAACCTCCGCTCCCTCCGTTGGATCTGAATTGGTGCTCTCGGTTCTTCAAGAACCTCCTTTTGAAAACATCAGAGATATCCCTCTCTTGACCTTGTCTCAGAAGGTGGCTTTCCTGGTAGCCATTTTTTTCTGGCAGACGGGTGTCTGTATTGGCGGCATTGTCTTGCTAGCCGCCTTACTTGGTCATCCATAAGGATAAGGCTGTATTGCATCCGCAACCTTCTTTTCTACCAAAGGTGGTCTCGGCCCTTCACCTTAATGAGGACATTGTCCTACCCTCCTTGTGTCCTCATCCATCGCATCCCAGAGAGGTTGCGCTTCACTCACTAGACGTGGTACGTGCCTTGCGGGTGTAACTGTCCGTTACTGCTCCTATTCGGAAGTTGGACTCGCTGTTTGTGGCTGTGTTAGGCCCACAACAGGACCAAGCGGTTTCGCCTGCCACCATTTCTAGGTGGATCAGGCAGGCCGTCATACAGGCCTATGCCCTTAAGGGGCGGGCGCCTCCCCTTCTGGTTACGGCACATTCCACCAGGGCAATGGGTGCTTCCTGGGCTTTCCGACATCAAGCGTCGGTTGCACAAGTGTGCAAGGCGGCGACCTGGTCGTCCGCACATACCTTTTCTAAGTTTTACAAGCTTGATGTGGTTGCATCTTCTGATGCTTCCTTCGGCCACAAGGTGTCGCAGGCCGCTGTTAAGGTTGCAACTCCTCCTTGGAGGAGCTCTGCTTGTTTGGAGTGAAGTTTGGTTTTCCTTTCTCTTTGCTCCCACCCCTCTTTTTTGACACTGCTTTGGGACATCCCACTTGTCAAATATTAAGAGGCTGTGTCAGTCCATGGACAGTAAGAGAAAATAAGATTTTTGTACTCACTGTAAAATCTGTTTCTCGGACGTCCATGGACTGACACAGCACCCACCCTTCCTTTAAGGTTTGTACTGCTTTGTTACGAACTGAGGGCTGCAGGTGGGTGGGTTATGTCCGCAGGGACCGCCCCCTGGACGGGGCTGTTCAGCTCTGGTCTTTAGAATGTATGTTATAACATTCTGCCTAGTTCTCTCCTGCAAGCAGGGACATAAACCCACTTGTCAAATATTAAGAGGCTGTGTCAGTCCATGGACGTCAGAGAAACAGATTTTACGGTGAGTACAAAAATCTTATTTTTTTCCCCTACTGACCACTATTGAGGCATTTTTCCCCCTACTGACCACTGACCAGGCATTTTTCCACCTATTAACTGCTGCATTTGATTGCCAATGCTGGTGCATATTTTACTCCTACTGTCCACTGACACCAGAGTATTTTATCCTTTCACATACCACCGACACCAGAACATCTTTTCCTCTACTGACCACTGCCAAGGCATTTTTCCCCCCCTACTGACCACTGCCGAGGCATTTTTCCCCCCCTACTGACCACTGCCGAGGCATTTTTACCCCTACTGACCAATGCCGGGGCATTTTTCCCCTACTGACCAATGCCGGGGCATTTTTCCCCTACTGACCAATGCCGGGGCATTTTTCCCCTACTGACCAATGCCGGGGCATTTTTCCCCTACTGACCAATGCCGGGGCATTTTTCCCCCCCCTACTGACCAATGCCGGGGCATTTTTCCCCCCCTACTGACCAATGCCGGGGCATTTTTCCCCCCCTACTGACCAATGCCGGGGAATTTTTCCCCCCCTACTGACCAATACCGGGGCATTTTCCCCCCCTTACTGACCACTGATCAGGCATTTTCCCCCCTACTGACCACTGCTGAGGCATTTTTCCCCCTACTGACCAGGCATTTTTCCCTCTACTGACCAGGCATTTTTCCCTCTACTGACCACTGACCAGGCATTTTTCCCCCTACGGACCACTGACCAGGCATTTTTGCCATACCTCTTGAAGAATATGAACTGTGACTGCTGGATTCTGCACCATGAATACATGCTGTTAGGGGGCCTATTTAACAATTTAGCCATGGGCCCTGTAATTTCTAGCTCTGCCTATACCTGGCTCCCTTTATTCACTAACTTTCATTATTTTTTTTGCATTATGTGTAGTGGCTTTTAACTATCAGAGTAATCTTTTCTTATTTTTCTGGCCTCATTCAGTTCTTTCACTGTAACATTCCCCTGATGTGACCCTGCAAGCTGTTGGTGCTGAGGTGTCAGGGGAATGAAATAGGGAGGCAGGGGGGAATGAAACACATTTTAATTCCGTGAGATAAATTCTCCAGTGACAGCTCCCACTGTTGTGTATTTTCTTTATTAAAGTCATGTAATAGACTGCACACTTGTCAATTTGTACCTCGTTGTGCATTTCTCTGTGTAATAAACACCCTGAAATAATTAGGATAGGATTGCGCATCCCTGTGGAATTGGCCCATTTACATCCACAAACAATGTGAGGTGATAACACAGCTGTACAACCTACTGCTAGTCAAAGCTGATGTAATTTCCCAGCCAGAATTAGCATTCCCACCCAGCTGTGCTAGAACATCATGTACGTTTAAGTAAAGATGACCTAAGGCATTGAGAGACGAATCTTCAAAGCACTGTAGAACATGATGATTCAGTGTGCTCAGCCAGCAGGCTATGTGTCACATTCAGCTTATCTGTATTTAATAATTAGTAGCAGGCTATCCGACACTAAAAACTGCTTGCTAGCTAGCAGTGCCATACACCGCAAACAAGCTGTTTACTAGTCACTTAAGATGGCACAAAGTCTTAATGTGAAATTTATGCTGCATAAATTTACCTGGCCATAATTCACTGATATTATTGGCACTGATTTTTCATTGATGCTGTTAGCGCAGATGGCTACTTGATTTGAACTACTTAACGAAAGGTCACTTCAAACTCATGCCTAATTTTCCCTGTTATTATTCTGCATAAATAATATACAGTATGTGCAGGATATAAATCCAAGGATTAAATGTAATGTATTGCAGCTTACAAATCCTTAGATATGTTGGCAGTCGTTTTCTTGTTTTAGGGTAATTACATTTTTGCAAATGCAGGAAAATAGTGGTTGATCCTGATAGAAATTTTGTGAACTGAAGAAAACTCTTAAATGTTATCTGCTTTCCCAGCTATCTTCTGTGAATTAAAAAGCATCACCCCACCATGTATTGGAGAAGAGCAGGAGGTGTTTGCGATCCAAATCAGGATTATAGCGTAGTGTAAAAATGCTGCTCTTCCATACACAGTGCAGTAAGTCAGCGTTGTCACCCTAGAACAGGAAGTAGGTTCCTGGCTATATAACAAATTGTACATAAATTGCCTAAATAAAATATATATACGGTATATATACATTATTTTTTTGGGGGGCTGGGTGGAGATGGTTGATTAGCTAAGTAAATCAGTATAGTAAGAACAAGTTCATTTATAGTGCATATGTTTTCACAAGGATTTTGGTGGAATAAAACCTTTTCACCTAGAATGACACATGGGTGCGATATCGGGCTCCTGCAGACATGTCTTACAGCTTTCTGCTTGTACCTCTTATTTTATCATCTTAAGTATGGGTGAAACATTGAACTTGCTCCAAAAGTGAACTCCTCCTTTAAGCTTTTAGGTGCACATAGAATTTAAATGAATTTTTCTTAAAAAAAAAAAAAAAAAAAAAGAGACCAATGTGAAAACTGATGTATGCCATAGTACTAAAAAAGAAGATATGTAGCTCTGTTCACAGTAATTAGCCTTAACAAATATCTGAATGTGTTTCCTTATTTGCTGTCGTATGATGTTAAAGGTTTTTAATAATATTATAGTAGCCTAAAATGTTGTTATCATGACAAGACAAAAACAGAAGAAAAAAGGAAATTTACTGGAAAGCATGTACATGGTCATAAATGTATGTTTTTTTTAATTCTGAAACTTTGTCATAGGAAGTTGGTTAATCTGAGAAAGAAAATAACTTAGTAACTCGGCTCTTATGAAATTCTGGTATATAAAACCTATAAAATATCACTTTGGAAAGAGAAGATTAAAGTTATGTTATTGGTTCTTCTAATCAGAGCACATATGTTTCCATAATTGCAGAACTTCCATATGGTTGGGAGAAGATAGAGGATCCACAATATGGGGTCTATTTTGTTGAGTAAGTACAAAGCTTTTGTATCCATGTTCTCATCTACCAAACATTCCAGTCCTTTACTTTTATATTGCATTATCTTTTACCCATGTAAAGTTAATTAATTCTTTCTTGTTGAACCAATATTTTGGTTTATGCTGAATTGTGGCTTCACCCTTACCAATAGGATCATCTTCTGCATGCAAGCATGTTTTTTATAATTCAAAGTTGTATTGAGAGTTTTTACAATATAATAGCAAAAGATGTCTGCATAGAAAATGAATTATATAGAGGGACAGTCAAGATTTGCATATACTGTGAACATTTCCATAATGTACATACATTGCTAGATGGAATTTAAGAGAACATTTGAGAGAATTTGCTTGTCTCCAATTTACAGTATATAACTGCAAAATTAACTTGATTCTGCTTTTTCACTGTAATTAGATAGGGTAGGTAGGGTTAAACGGAACTAAGATGAGGTAGGAGAGAGTGTTTTAGGGGGAGAGAAATAAGGGATTTTCCTAGACTTCAGATGCTGAAAGTAGTTAAGGCGGGTAAGGGTTCTGGTGGATTGCAGTTTAGATTGGGATTATAGAGTGAGCTGGACAATGGGTGTTTGTATTGATCCGAGCAATGGAACAGTTTACCAAGGATACCAGCTGATTTGGAATCTGCCATCTAATAGTCTTATAGCAATAATGCTGCAGGGTGGGCTGGAGGTAAACTTAATGTGCGCTACATAAACACACCTCTGCAATACTAAGTGCCCACGATTTGTGTAGGGCACAAAATCATTTTAAATTCAAATTCAAGTCAATCATGACCGGGTATAAGCAAGAACTAGAATGTTAAGTCTGAGGTGTTCTGCATGCACATATGTTAAAAGTAATGTTTTGGTTTGTTTTAGGACCAAAATGACAGTTTCAGGCATTTCCGGTCAGGTTCACCTGTCAGTTTTCAGGCAGACCTGATCTTAGGTCTGATTCACACCTATGCATTTATAGTGCTTTTTGCACTTTTCAGATTTGCCCTACAGTTAAATAGACTGTAGTGCAAATCTGCAAAATGCATAGGTGAGAATCAGGCCTTAAGGTCCATGGAGCCCTATGAACAGGCAGATGTAAACCGACTTATGTCCATATACACCTGCCTACCTCCAGGTCCAGAAAAAAAAAGAAGAAAACAACTGCATTCTCTTCCGGTTTTTTTTGTGGACTGGATCTGAGGTAGCCTGTAAATCAGGGGTCTCAAACTGGTGGCCCTCCAGCTGTTGCGGAACTACAAGTCCCATCATGCCTCTGCCTGAGGGAATCATACTTGTAACTGTCAGCCTTGCAATGCCTCATGGGACATGTAGTTTCACAACAGCTGGAAGGCTGCCAGTTTGAGACCCCTGCTGTAAATAGACAGCAGAGTGTGGTCATCCCTGGCTGCTTGTAGAGCTTACAGGGGTCTGACGTGTCCGCTGGGCAGATGTGAGATCCGGTCCAGTTGACCTTGAGCAGCAGAGGATCTCTTTCTCTGTTTGGAATCTCAGAACTGTCACAATTCAAAAAAATGAAGCTGCCCCAAATTACATTTACCAGCGGAAGAATGCTCACCTAGAATCCAGTGATGCGCCTTCCCTAGAACTTACCGCCAGGCTCTGACATCTTCAGCCAGCCGACTTTTGGGTCTCGATCGCTGGCCACTGTCAATAGCCAGCCTGAGATGGCATCACTTTCACACATGCTTAAAGTGGAAGTAAACCCTCCTATAATTTTCAGGCAAGGAAGCTGCCATCTTGGCCTCTGTTTAATCTTCAACTGCCATGATGCTGCACATGTGATCAGTTATGACACCAGCCATTGGATGATTTGACAGTTTGGTTGAGAGCACAATCAATGTGACAGTTGGTATTCCCGGCATGCCGGGAATGTAACTGCTTTTTGAAACTGTTAAATCGATGGGTTTACTTCCGCTTTAAGAGTTCCGTCAGATTCAGCATTGCCAAATTTGTGCAGTGTGCTGCGCTTGCACAGCTTACAGTACAGAGTGGGACAGGCAGGTAAGTAGCTTTAATGCAGAAAATCCTCTGCATTAAAAATCTTGCCTGTTTTCATTGTGAAGCCTAAAGTTCTACTTTAAAAAGTGAAGAAGCAACAGATTAACAACCACAAACAAAAATACATTTTGTATTAATGACCCCCAGTATGTTAGGTCAGACCAGTCGACTGACCTGAGAAACTTCTGGTGATCTTTCTCCTCCTAATTCAATGCTGAAGCGTTGGACGCAAGCAAAGTAAATAATGCCAAATCAGAATAATATACATTTTTCAGAAGTACACCTGCACAATTATATTAATTTTAATGCTGAATATTCCGATTCTCACCTAAATGCATTCATGACTGACTCACTTTTAACTGCTGCAAATTAAACAGTCATACCTAACCATGAAGACTTTGCTGACATGAATTTCTCATGTGACTTGTCAGCTAGTTACTACTAAAACTATCATGTCTTTCCATTAAATGAAGTACATTATAGTTGAAGCACTTGCAATAGGTATGATAAATAATTTAAACATGATATACAGAGATTTCTCGGCAAGTTCATGACTGCTCATTGTGGATACAACATCGATATACAGTGATATTCATTTGTAAAGAAGAAGCTCAGCAATACAAGAGTGTAGAGAACTTAAATACTATCTCCAAGCTGTTAATTTACTGGTTTGTTCTATAGTACAAATTTGTTACTTTGACAGGGAAAGAGCACGGCAACTCTAGTATCTTACTAAATTAACTAATGAAGCTATCGACTTAGATGCCACTCAGTTCATTCATTTATCATCTGTATTACCATTTAGCCATGGCAGACTGTAAATGTACATTAACTCCTTCTCTCCGTCAGCTAGGATTAAATTGAAATAAAAAAGTGCAAATATCTCTGCTTTGAAGAGAATGAAGTTCTAAATCGTTCCAGGCAAACATTAAGTGGGATTTTCTGTTAATGCACTTTGAGAGTCCATTAGCATTAGTTTTACCTTAGGCTTTGTCTTTATTGCAGTGCTCTGAAATTAAGAGACAGTTGTGGCATATTTAAAGGTCACAGGCTGTTCCCTTTATAAATTCAGGTTTAGCTGTATCCTCTGGGTAAAAGAAAACTGGAATCAGAGATGATATATGCACACTGGATGTACATGTTTGTGGTGCACACTGTTTTATATGCTTCTGTTTTACCCAAATAAAATATCAGATTATTTTTTAATTTTTTTAATCTTTATCTTCAATTAATATACAAACAAATTAATCCCTTACAAAATTACAAATTACTGAGACATATAACTAATACAACCCCAAAAAAAGAAAAAAACAACCCCGCAGACGAGACGAAATTTGAGTTTCTGTTGCATGAACTTCTTAGTTATACGTATATGTTTGTGTGTGTATGTTTGGAATATTAAGGGTTGGCACTGGCAGAAATTATCACTTTTTTTCCATAAGGCAAAGTGCCATACTTCCAAACAACAAATCAGCAAACCTTTCTCATTCTTACTTTGCTAAACCGGTCAAGAAAAAGTTCTAGTTGATTGGCCTATTGAACTTTGCACATCATTATTGGTCTTTGCTCTGCTTTTAAAGTACAAGTAAATTATTGTAACATGTTAGCCATCAATAAATGAAGCAAGTTTGCAGTAAGTTGGGTTTTTAGAACTGTGTACCTACACCCACGCAACAAATTAATAAATAAACTTCAAAAAATTTTGAAAAAAGGAAAATGGAAAAAAAGATTCTCATCAGACTTAACCAAGTCCAAAGTCCCTAAGGTTAAAAACCTGAAGATCCTGACCGCAACCTTTATCACCTAAATACACTACTGTTTATTCAAATACTTCAAATCATGAACAAAATAAATTGCCCATATAATATAATTATGAATAAAGTGCTCAGTGATATAAATAGTCCAACAAAAAATTTGTGTAACCAATGTCTGTGACACCAATAATGTGCTCCTCTTCTTCACCAAAGTGTTTGCATACTGTACTCATCGGAAGCTATTGACCTATTTGATTAAAAAGGAAGTCAGGTGCACTTGGTCTCATTAACTGGTGAATTCCCATAGACGGTTAATACATTCCAAACAAACTCGGATCAATCTCTTCATACATCTGGATAAATGTGCATCACTGCACCTTTAGGCGTTCCTGTGTCTCAAGGGAGCTCAATGGTAAGCCAGATATGTACAGAAATAGATGGGGAAGCCTCTTACAGTGTAGTGATGTATTTTTAATGAAACAAAACACTTTAATTTGGAATTACATTATAAAATTGCAATCAGGCATGTATTACAGGATGGAAACGCTGATTTGCGCTCCACCTGTGTTCCAACAAGCGGAAGTGATGTATTCCATAGACCCTGCCCTGCCCATTTCATCAGCAGCACCTGACGTCATCAGAAGACTGCTCCTGATGACTTTGGCCGCTTCTGACGAAGCGCAGAGCGGGGCTTCCGGGATACATCAATTCAGCTTGTTGGGTTATTATGCAAGCTTTTGGGATTCCTTTCATCCCTTCATCAGGCCTTATACATTTCAAATTTTCCTATGTGCAGCAAATTTGAATGTGCTTTGACTACACTTATTAGAGGCAGCAGCTCCCTACAAATAGAAGTTGCTTATTTAAAGTGCTGGTGACTAGCGCTGGGATCATTTGTTTGTACATTTCAAAGTCACTGCTTATAAATGAAGCCAGCATTACATATAAAAATAACCTTTCACAGATTTGTGGTCTTTGCACTGCTAATAAATAATGTCCAAATTACAAATGCCAAACACCAATTCTTTGCCTTGGATATGGTTAAAATTATATGATAGGGCTGCTCCTTGGCATTTTGTAAAGTGTGATCATGTTTTACAGTAGGTGCCGCCGATATTGTGTCAATCTCGCCGCTTCTAGCGGCGATATTGACACCCTATGAGCTCCGTCGCGAGAGCCAGTGCCGAGCTGTCTCGTCATCGGGAAAGGAAAAAATGTTCCTTTCACGATAAGCGACACGCATTGCCGATAGGCGGGGATCCGACGCGGATTCCCGCCAATACCAGGCACTGCGTTTGGTATGAATCCTGAGCGGGAACTCCACGCCAATTTTTAAAGAAAAAACCGGCGTGGGTTCCCCCTCCAGGAGCATACCAGGCCCTTGGGTCTGGTCTGGATTTGAAGGGGAACCCTACGCCGAAAAAACGGCGTGGGGGTCCCCCTCAAGATCCAAACCAGACCCTTATCCGAGCACGCAACCTGGCAGGCCGCAGGGGAAGAGGGGGGACGAGAGCGGCCCCCCCTCCCTCCTGAACCGTACCAGGCCACATGCCCTCAACATGGGGGGTTTGGTGCTCTGGGGCAGGGGGGCGACCTGCGGCCCCCCCACCCCAGAGCACCCTGCCCCCATGTTGATGAGGACAGGGCCTCTTCCCGACAACCCTGGCCGTTGGTTGTCGGGGTCTGCGGGCGGGGGGCTTATCGGAATCCGGGAGCCCCCTTTAATAAGGGGGCCCCCAGATCCCGCCCTCCCCACCCTATGTGAATGAGTATGGGGTACATCGTACCCCTACTCATTCACCTGGTGGGAAAAAAATGGTAATAAAAACACAACACAGTTTTTAAAAGTATTTTATTGCACCGCTCCGGAGGTCTTCTTCCGACTTCGTGGGTCTCCGGTGTCGTTGCCGCGCTCTCCGGTTCTTTCTTCCGCCGGGCCTCCGCTAACTTCTTTTTAGCTCTTTTGCTAGCAGAGGCCCGGTCTTCTCCATCGCCTTCTTCTTCTCCCGCTCTCCGGTTCTTCTCCCGCTCTCCGGTTCTTTCTTCCGCCGGGCCTCTGCTAACTTCTTTTTAGCTCTTTTGCTAGCGGAGGCCCGGTCTTCTCCGTCGTCTCGTCTGGCTCTCCGTTGTCCTTCTGCCGGCCCCTCCACTAACTTCTTGGTAGCTCTTTTGCTAGTGGAGGAGCCGGTCTTCCCGTCGTCGCAGTCGGCCTCTTCTTCCCTCTTCTTCCCTCTTCTTCCCTGTTCTTCCCTCTTCTTCCCTCTTCTTCCCTCTTCTTCCCTCTTCTCCTCCTCGATGTTGACTCGACGCTTCCTCTCGCAGTAATGATAAATCTTCGGTCCGCAGAGATTAATATAGGCTTCACATGACGTCACAGTCACATGGTCCCATGACGTCACAGTCACATGCTCCGGGGCTGCATTGTGTCTTTTATACCTGCCTGGAGTACAAAAACTGTAAAAGGTGTACATTATAATTCTATCACCAGATAGATTTTATTATATCTATAAGATTTTATAGGCTTTAGTATAGATAATAAAAAGTCTGTCCTTGAAGTCTTTAATAGCTGCGTTCAAGGTCGCTAACAAGTATTGTTTTCAAAGACAAGGTACAGCACTGTAATAAAATAAGAAAATAAAAAAAATAAGATGACTGCTCATAAGAGGGCATTTTTACATTAAACTGCCGTGATGTGCCTGCCAACCCAGAACTATTGTGGTATTTGTATTACATTTTGGTGGCAGGGGTATTCAGGTTAATATAGTAGAAGAATATTAATATTCATGAATGCTTCCATTGACATTTTAAGGTCTTAATACCACAGGAAGTCACTTGAAACATTGTGGTCTGGTTCACTGGCTGTCTCGAAGTTTGGACAAGTTGCCTGCCTGAAATTTAGTACACTTGGCTCTACATGAGAGAGAGAGAGATGCTTAGTGCATTTAGTGCATTGCAAACTGCGTGTGCAGGGACTGGGTTGTCTAACTGAATGAGTGCTGTCCTTTGTTACGTGTGTGTTTATGACAGCTTAGCAAAAGCCCTTGTTCCCCTCCGGAGTTTTGTTGGCAGCTTGCAATCATGACAGCGTAAGAACTAAGATAACTGCAGACTAGCTGACAATATAATCTTTGGGGAGGGTGATGGCGTTAGGCTCGGCAAAGCAGAGCTCCAGCATATAAAGCAAGTGTACCATAAGTGAAGCCCCACCCCTGGGATATGCTGGTCGTAGCTACTTTTAACTTGTTCCATACCCACTTGTCTCCTGGTAGATTATTATTCGCTGCTGCAGAGAGTAAAAACATCCCCAGATAGCCTGGGCTTTTTGCTAAGGATCAAAGATGTATTTGCAATGCCGATTTTGGAAGCATTTTGGAAGTTTTATTTATTTTGCTTCAATACATATCCAAGGCAAAGAAAAGTTTATTTTAAAACGAATAATAGACAAACATTTTATGCACCCTTAAGTAATTATAAAACTGCTATAATGGCTAAAGTTTGTACTAATATATCTTGGATGCATACTTCAAGAATAAATCCATTATATTACCAAAAGTATTGGGACACCTGCCTTTACACGCACATGAACTTTAATGGCATCCCAGTCTTAGTCCGTAGGGCTCAATATTGCGTTGGCCCACCCTTTGCAGCTATACAGTAACAGCTTCAACTCTTCTGGGAAGGCTGTCCACAAGGTTTAGGGGTATGTCTATGGGAATGTGTCATGGATATGCATTAATGTCTGTCTGCTATCTTACCTTTCCTCCTCATGTGTCCATCTTAGAGGCCAGAACCCTTTCACCTGGCTTCCTTTATAATCTCCTCCCAGCCTGACTCCACCCCAGGCCCTATCACAGAACACTATATTAACCTGTGCACTGCAAGCCTGCTTTGCTGATCAACGTGTTTGTTAGGCATTGTGTGTTTGGGTTCCTGCCTGCCGTGTGCTACGTCTGTCTCTCTGTTACATATTTGGCTTGTCCTCGACTATCCCTGTCTGCTCGTGCCCCTTGACATTTGGCTTGTCCCCGACTATCCTTGTCTGCTTGTGGCCCTTGACCTTCTGCTGGTTATTTGTTACTCTTATATCTTGTGCTGCTGCTTCCCCTTTTTTCCCCTTATCCTACGGGGCGTGAGCTAGGAGACTCTAGGGGCCGCGACCTGGACCCAGCCTGCAGCATAACATCCTCACCACTAGAGGCTCTGGAGAAGACCTGCTGGGTCTTAGACTCCGCGCCCTGGGGAATCTTGGCTCTAGCTTCCTATAGGATCCCGGTTGTGCTCCTCTGGTCCCACTTTCCACAACCACCCAGTTTCCCATCTGCAGCAGTCAGCCATAGGGTTCACTACCTTGCGGTGCACTCCTGTCCCCCTACGGTGTGCATCTGTCACCTGGCCACAGGTGACCTGACAGAATGTTTGACCATTCTTCCAGAAGCATATTTGTGAGGTCAGGCACTGATGTTGGATGAGAAGGCCTGGCTCGCAGTCTCTGCTCTAATTTATCCCAAAAATGTTCTATCGGGTTGAGGTCAGGACTCTGCAGGCCAGTCAAGTTCCTCCACCCCAAACTCTCTTATCCGTGTCGTTTTTGGACCTTGTTTGTGCACTGGTCCAAATCATTTGGTGGAGGGGGATGATGCGGGGTTGTTTCTCAGGGGTTGTGCTTGGCCCCTTAGTTCCAATGAAGGGAACTCTTCAGGTGTCAGCATTGATGTCAGCATTGATGTCAGCATTGAAAAATAAAAGTGAAATATTCCTTTAAATATCGTGCCTGGGGGGTGTCTACAGCATGCCTGTGAAGTGGCACATGTTTCCCGTGTTTAGAACTGTCCCTGGACAAAATTACATTTCTAAAGGAATAAAAGTCTTTTAAAACTGCTTGCGGCTTTAATGTAATGTCTGGTCCCGGTAATATGGATGAAAATCATTGAGAAAAACGGTATGGGTACCCCCAACCCATTACCAGCCCCTTTGGGTCTTGTATGGATATTAAGGGGAACCCCGCACCTAAATAAAAAAAAGGAAAAGCGTGGGGCCCCCAGGCCCTATATACTCTGAACAGCAGTATACAGGCGGTCCCAAGAAAGACAAGGGACTGTAGGTTTGTTAAGTAGAATCTGTTTGTAATTTTGAACTGGTACATTTTTAAAGTGTAGCTCGAGCCAAAAAAAATCTTTCTTGTTCATACATCACGGGACACAGAGCGGCATAGTCATTACTATGTGGGTTATATAGAATTACCTTCAGGTGCTGGCACTGGCAACTTCCAAAACAGGAAGTACCCTCCCCTATATAAGCCCCTCCCATCCGGGAGCACCTCAGTTTTTTGCCAGTGTCTAAGGTGTTGGCCAAGGTTAACATGTATTCATCTGGGCTTGTGTACAGGTTCTCTGGGCCTTGGCAAGCTATTCCGTGTCCGACCAAAAAAGCTTCATAGCTAAACGGTCGGTACCCGGGCCTTGCAGAGAAGAGCAGGGTTTTGCCTGTAATGCCTCTCTTAGGAGGGCTGGACCCTGGGATCCAGAGCTCTGGTCATACCCAAAACCAAGAGGCTATCTGTGCAGGGTGCTATACAGGTCCAGGGGAGTGGAATCCTTGGGAACCCGGTCCCTGAAGGTCTAGTACAATGCCTGCCGTGAGAGGTGAAGTTTGGGCTTCTGTGGACCAAACAAAGTCCTGCGGCGGGGAAAAGGTAAGTGGGGGCCCCTCAGGAACTTGGTTCTATTGAGGGGACCCCCAAGCCTAATATGTCTTTCTGCCTGTTACCTAAAGGTATTCCCGCTAATAGCTGTATATGCCTAAGGAATCCTAGAAATGTCTTTTCATAAAGGAAGTTTTAAAAACTGTAAACCTAGAAATGTTTTTCATAAAGGAGGTTTTAAAAAAAAAAGAAAAAAAAAAGACAAAAGTGCGGTACCTGTGTTTGTCCACTAGAGGCCGCTGTGGAACGTCTTTTTTTTCTTGGGACTATTCCTTCCATGGTGAAAGTCCAGGCAGATGAGTGAGCTCTCTATCAGGGAAGCTGCATTCCTCTGTCATGCTGCCAAGTAGTTTCCTTCCATCCCCGAGTCCTGGTGAAACAGGGACCCTGGCTCCTCTCCCTACATGGCGCCAAGAGCGCACACGTGCGTGCGCGCGCACACGTGCGTGCGTGCGCACACATGCACGCGCGCGCACACACACGCTTTCTTTTTATAAGATTTAGCTTCAAAAAAGGGGGTGGAGCCTGTCGGATGACGCGCTCTGTGCGCCCAGCGCTTCTGCGCATGTTCGGGTGTCCCAGCAAGATAAAAGGACTCAGTCCACGCTGCTTGCTATGGACACAGAGCATGAAAAGGAGCTGGTAGCATGGTATAGGGGCTTACAGCGGGCGGTTGATACAGGCATCCCCAGAAAGACGCATTAGTAGACACCCACTGATGTACATAGCAGCAAATTGCATTAGACTATTTCAGTAAAGGGGTGTATTGCGGCTGGAATACCTCAGCTTTGAACTAAGGAATAGGCCGCCTAAAAAACTCAGAGATATACCTCTCAGGAAGTGTAGGGGGTCTCCATCGGGCTCTGAGGATCTGGAGCAGTCATCTGCACCTTCCTCCCCTGAGAAATCAGAGGTTAATACCCATGAGGAACCCCCGGGAGTGCCAGGTACTGCGGCTGTCCTCAGTCCACCTGCTCCTGCATATATAACAGAGGAGGTTTTTGCCTCAACTCTGGAGGGATTGGAGCAGAGATTGGCAGCATTGATCGCTTCTTCTCTACAGGAAAGAAAGCGCGCCAGATCTCCATCCCCTCCATTAGAGTGCCTGTTGGCAGAGCAACAGTCCCAGGAAGGGACTGACCTACCTGAAGGGGATCAGGAGGAGGTTAACTCTGTTTTTGAGGAATCGACAGTAGATGAACCATTTTCAGCATCACAGACTGAAAGATTGTGGGTCCAGACCCTAACTGACATGGTTCGATCTGCATTTAAAATGCCTCTTGTTGAACCATCAACTACTGCTGTCTCCTCATTGGGGTCGCTAAAAGCTCCCCAGATTAATTGCTCCTTTCCAATTCATCCATTATTGGAAGGACTTATATACCAGGACTGGGAACATCCTGATAAACTATTTGTTCCACCTAAGAAATTTCAGGTGATCTATCCCATGGAGGAAAAATTCACCCAGAGATGGAATGTTCCTACGGTGGACGCAGCCATTTCTTCTGTGAACAAATCACTGACATGTCCAGTAGATAATGTTCAAATGTTCAAAGATCCAGTAGATAAAAAATTGGAATCTTTATTAAAATCTGCTTTTTCCACAGCAGGGGCTGTTACACAGCCAGCAGTGGCAGCTATTGGGGTCTGCCAAGCTTTAAAGGATCAAATGAAAATGGTCCTGAGGGATTTGCCAGACCAGCAGGCCCAGGCTCTGGCTGATCTGCCTAGAGCATTATGCTTTGCGGTTGACGCCATCAAGGATTCTATCCATCAGGCCTCCCGCCTCACGCTGTCTTTGGCACATATGCGTAGGCTTCTGTGGCTCAAGAACTGGTCTGCTGAGGCTCCCTGTAAGAAGCTCTTAGTTAGCTTCTCATTTCATGGAGAACGCCTTTTTTGGCGAAGACCTGGATAAATATATCCAGAAGATTTCCAGTGGTAAAAGTACTCTCTTACCAATTAAAAAGAGGTCTAGGGGTCCATCTTTTAAGAGGGCTACCTCTCCTATCCCTGGGACGTCTGCTACTAAGCAGTTCCGACGGCCTCCTCGGTCAAACTCAGGAGGTAAAAATCAGGGACAGTCACAGGGTAATAAAAGACCCTGGATCCGAAGAGGTACTAAACCAGCCTCCAAGTCAAGCCCATGAAGGGCTGCCCCCACTCAAACGGGTGGGGGGAAGACTTCAGTTGTTCACAGAGACCTGGCGGGAGACGATCAGAGACAGATGGGTGCTATCCGCAGTAACTCGGGGATACAAGTTGGAGTTAAAAGAGTCTCCTCCTTCCCATTTTATGTGGTCAGGCATGCCAAAAGACCCTCTGAAAAGAAGGTGTCTCCTAGTGGCGTCAGAACAACTATTGCTCCAAGGAGTAATTATGGAGGTTCCTATGGAAGAGTGGGGGTTGAGTTTCTACTCAAACCTTTTCACAGTCCCGAAACCAAACGGGGACATAAGACCCATATTGGACCTAAAGAGTCTAAACAAATTTCTAAACGTCCGGTCTTTCCGGATGGAGTCGATCCGATCGGTCACCGCTGCCCTACAGGGGGAGGAATGGTTAGCCTCGATCGACATCAAAGATGCTTACTTGCATGTTCCCATCTTTCCAGGTTATCAAAATTTCTACGCTTTGCAGTAGAAGGGCGCCATTTTCAGTTCAGAGCCTTACCATTCGGTCTGGCCACAGCACCACGAGTGTTCACAAAAATTCTGGCCCCACTGTTGGCCGATCTAAGAACACGAGGTGTAACGATAATGGCATACCTAGACGACCTGTTGTTGATGGACCACTCAGTTGCCAAGCTAGAAGTGGTAATTGTCGATACAATCAAGTATCTAGAATCTCACGGTTGGGTCATCAACCTGGACAAGTCAGCCCTACAGCCAGTGAAAAACCTGGTATATCTAGGGCTACGGCTGGATTCAGACCAGAGGAGGATTTTCCTACCTCAAGACAAAGTATCCTCTTTGAGGGACTTGGCCTGCCTACTTTGTGCAAAAAGACAGCCGTCCATACGCCTGTGCATGAGGCTGCTAGGAAAGATGGTAGCATCATTCGAAGCTATGCCATACGCCCAATTCCACTCAAGGAATTTACAGAGGGCCATATTGTCAGCCTGGAACGGAAAAGTCAGGCTCTAGACTTCCCGATGGCTTTGTCCCCTTCCGTTCGGAAGAGTCTCTGCTGGTGGTTGATCCCCCAGAATCTCCAGAAGGGAAAACCCTTCAGTCCGATATCCTGGAAGGTGGTCACTACAGATGCCAGCCTTATAGGCTGGGGGACAGTACTGGAGCAATGGTCTCTCCAGGGCAGATGGTCAAATGTAGTAAAAACCCTGCCCATCAATCTCTTAGAGATACGAGCAGCCCGGTATGCCCTAGTAGCCTGGGCATCCAGACTCCAAGGGTCCCCTGTCAGAATTCGATCAGACAAATGCCACAGCAGTGGCCTATATCAATCATCAGGGAGGCACCAGGAGTCGTGCAGCCCAGAGGGAAGTAAGTCACATCCTGGAATGGGCAGAAAAGCATGTCCCATGTATGTCAGCTGTCTTTATTCCAGGGGTGGAGAATTGGAAGGCGGACTTTCTAAGTCGCCAACAGTTATGCCCAGGGGAATGGTCCCTTCATCCCGAGGTCTTCCGAGCGATATGTCAGCGGTGGGGAACACCGGATGTAGATCTGCTAGCATCCAGATTCAACGCAAAGGTGGACAGATTTGTCTCTCGGACAAGGGATCCCCTCGCTTGCGGCTCAGATGCTCTGGTGTTCCCTTGGGATCAGTTCAGACGGATATATGCATTCCCTCCGCTACAATTGTTGCCTCGACCCCTTCGTAGAGTCAGGTTGGAAAAGAAGCCGGTGATCTTGGTGGCTCCAGCGTGGCCCCGAAGGGCCTGGTACGCGGAGATCATCAAAATGTCTGTGGGGAGTCCTTGGACCCTTCCACGTCGTCCGGACCTGCTTTCGCAAGGGACGATATACCACCCTTCCTTACTAACTCTAAGTTTAACGGCCTGGCTATTGGATCCCACATCCTAAAAGAAGAGAGGTCTCTCTAACTCTGTGGTATCAACTATAATCAATGCCAGGAAGCCTGTATCCAGGCAGATCTACTATAGAGTTTGGAAGGCGTACATCGCTTGGTGCGAGGCCAGAAAATGGCATCCACGTGAGTACGTTATAGGCAGAATTCTGGACTTCCTACAGTGGGCTGTAGACAGGAAGTTTGCCTTAAGTACTATCAGGGGTCAGGTTTCGGCCTTATCAATACTATTTCAAAGGCCCCTGGCTATGCATTCACTTGTCAGATCCTTTATGCAAGGGATGACTCGTATTATTCCACCGATTAAAGCTCCCATATGCCCATGGGATCTAAATTTGGTTCTGTCGGTTCTGCAGAAGCAGCCATTTGAACCTTTGCGGCACATTTCCTTGGTTCTACTCACCAGAAAATTGATATTTTTAGTAGCCATATGCTCGGCTAGAAGGGTGTCGGAATTAGCCGCCATGTCCTGTAAAGAGCCATATCTGGTTATTCATGAGGACAGATTAGTATTACGTCCTCACCCAGCCTTTCTTCCTAAGGTGGTATCGAGGTTTCACTTGAACCAGGATGTGGTTCTTCCTTCTTTTTTCCCCAAACCAAGCTCGGTAGAGGAAAAGTTATTGCATTCTTTGGATGTAGTAAGAGCAGTTAAAGCTTATCTAAAAGCCACTGCTCAGATTCGTAGAACGGATACTTTGTTTATTCTGCCGGAAGGCCCCAGAAAGGGTCAGGCAGCATCAAAATCTACTTTAGCCAAGTGGATTCGACAGGTCATTATGCAAGCCTATGGCTTGAGAAGTAGACCGCCTCCGTTCAAAGTTAGGGCGCACTCCACGAGAGCAGTTGGAACTTCATGGGCAGTGCATCACCAGGCCTCCCTGGCTCAAATTTGTAAGGCCGCAACATGGTCTTCAGTACACACGTTTACTAGGTTTTACCAGGTGGACGTTAGAAGTCAGGAGGATGTCGCCTTTGGGCGCAGTGTGTTGCAGGCCGCAAAAGATCCTCATGCCTGATGGCGCCCAGCTTATGTATGGTGTATCCCCCCCCTCATTTGGCATTGCTTTGGGACGTCCCACATAGTAATGACTATGCCGCTCTGTGTCCCGTGATGTATGAACAAGAAAGTAGGATTTTTAAAACAGCTTACCTGTAAAATCCTTTTCTTGGAGTACATCACGGGACACAGAGCTCCCACCCCTCTTTTGGGGACACGTATTGCTTTGCTACAAAACTGAGGTGCTCCCGGATGGGAGGGGCTTATATAGGGGAGGGTACTTCCTGTTTTGGAAGTTGCCAGTGCCAGCACCTGAAGGTAATTCTATATAACCCACATAGTAATGACTATGCCGCTCTGTGTCCCGTGATGTACTCCAAGAAAAGGATTTTACAGGTAAGCTGTTTTAAAAATCCTACTATTTTTAACCACTTGCCGCCCGCCCTATAGCGGATTGACGTCGGCAAAGTGGTTTTAAAATCTTGACTGGACGTCATATGACGTCCTCAGGATTCTAAGCCGCTGTGCGCCCCCGGGGGCGCGCATCGCGGCGATCGTTGTCAGTCTGACACCCCGCAACACCGATCTAGGTAAAGAGTCTCCGTCGGAGACTCTTTACCACGTGATCAGCCGTGTCCAATCATGGCTGATCACATGTAAACAGGAAAACCCGGTAATCGGCTTTTCCTCACTCGCGTCTGTCAGACGCGAGTAGAGGAGAGCCGATCGGCTGCTCCTCTGACAGGGGGGGTTTGTGCTGATCAATTATCAGCACAGCCCCCCCAAGGATGCCCACACTGGACCACCAGGGATGCCACTGGACCACCAGGGATGTCCATTACCAGGTATGCCTCCCTAGACCACCAGGGATGCCAATCAGTGCCCCTAATGGATGCCAATCAGTGCCCACAATGGGCATCACTGATTGGCAGGCATTATTGTTTGGCACTGATTGGCATCCATTAACACATTACAGTGCCACCTATCAGTGCCCATCCATGCCACCTATCAGTGCCCATCCATGCCACCTATCAGTGCCCATCCATGCCATCTATCGGTGCCCATCCGTGTTGCCTATCGGTGCCCATCCGTGTTGCCTATCTGTGCCGCTTATCTGTGCCCATCTGTGCCGCCTATCTGTGCCCATCCATGCTGCCTATCTGTGCCCATCCATGCCGCCTATCGGTGCCCATCCGCGCTGCCTATCGGTGCCCATCCGCGCTGCCTATCGATGCCCATCCGCGCTGCCTATCGGTGCCCATCCGCGCTGCCTATCGGTGCCCATCCGCGCTGCCTATCAGTGCCCATCCGCGCTGCCTATCAGTGCCCATCAGTGCCGCCTTATCAGTGCCCATCAGTGCAGCCCCATCAGTGCCCATCAGTGAAGGAGAAAACTTACTTATTTACAAAGTTTTGTAACTGAAACAAACAAAAAAATGTGTTGTTTTTTTCAAAATTCTCGGTCTTTTTTAAATTATTTTAGCAGAAAATAAAAATCGCAGAGGTGATAAAATACC
The DNA here is from genome assembly GCA_029206835.1 of Rana muscosa. Classification (NCBI taxonomy): domain Eukaryota; kingdom Metazoa; phylum Chordata; class Amphibia; order Anura; family Ranidae; genus Rana; species Rana muscosa. The sequence goes on from CM055117.1 coordinate 459,304,503, forward strand.
ACCAAAAGAAAGCTCTATGTGTGGGAACAAAATGATAAAAATTTAGTTTGGGTACAGTGTAGCACAACCGCGCAATTGTCATTCAAAGTGCAACAGCGCCGAAAGCTGAAAATTGGTCTGGGCAGGAAGGTGTATAAGTGCCCAGTATGGAAGTGGTTAAGCTTTTTGGAAAACATAGGGAAGGGTTATCACCCCTGTAACATTTGTTTTGCTGTCTGTGCACCTGTTCAGAACATTTCACCTCACTTTCTGTCCCAATACTAAAAATACTGCTGCTGCCTGCCTGTCAGTATATTAGGAAGAGAACACCAGCAATTGTCTGCAGTTAGCTTTAGTTGCACACTGTACACAGAAAACAGTAAACTGACTGAAAATACTGCAGCTGCCTGCCTGTGGTATTATTAGTAAGAGAACACCAGCAATTGTCTTCAGTTAGCTTTATTTGCACACTGTACACAGGACACAGTACACTGACTGAAAATACTGCAGCTACCACAATCACCTGCCTGCCTGTCAGTATATTAAGAAGAAAATAACAGGAACGGATCTAGCTAAACTGAATACAGTGTGTATATAATATATATATAAAACACCTAGGATGCATATATATCCTCCATACCCTGTAACTGCAGCTAACTGACTCGCCTGCCTACTCTATCTAACTCAAATGAAATGACACTGTCTCTCTCTCTCTCTCTATCTCTCTCCGCCGCCGCCGCAACACACTACACAAGGCCGCCACGCAGGCGGCCTTATATAGTGTGGGGCGTGTACTAAACCCCCTGAGACATAATTGGCCAAAGCCACCCTGGCTTTGGCCAATTATCGCTCTCTGTTCTTACCGCAATGCGATTGGCCAAAGCATGCAGGTCATAGTGCATGCTTGGCCAATCAGCCAGCAATGCACTGCGATGCCGCAGTGAATTATTGGCCATGACACGCCACTCAAATTTGGCGCGAACGGCCCATAATGTTCAATGCAGCCTCTCCAGTGCTCATCAATGCAGCCTCTCCAGTGCTCATCAATGCAGCCTCTCCAGTGCTCATCAATGCAGCCTCTCCAGTGCTCATCAATGCAGCCTCTCCAGTGCTCATCAATGCAGCCTCTCCAGTGCTCATCAATGCAGCCTCTCCAATGCTCATTAATGCAGCCTCTCCAGTGCTCATCAATGCAGCCTCTCCAGTGCTCATCAATGCAGCCTCTCCAGTGCTCATCAAAGCAGTCTCTCCAGTGCTCATCAAAGCAGTCTCTCCAGTGCTCATCAAAGCAGTCTCTCCAGTGCTCATCAAAGCAGTCTCTCCAGTGCTCATCAAAGCAGTCTCTCCAGTGCTCATCAAAGCAGCCTCTCCAGTGCTCATCAAAGCAGCCTCTCCAGTGCTCATCAAAGCAGCCTCTCCAGTGCTCATCAAAGCAGCCTCTCCAGTGCTCATCAAAGCAGCCTCTCCAGTGCTCATCAAAGCAGCCTCTCCAGTGCTCATCAAAGCAGCCTCTCCAGTGCTCATCAATGCAGCCTCTCCAGTGCTCATCAATGCAGCCTCTCCAGTGCTCATCAATGCAGCCTCTCCAGTGCTCATCAATGCAGCCTTCCCAGTGCTCATCAATGCAGCCTTCCCAGTGCTCATCAAAGCAGCCTCTCCAGTGCTCATCAAAGCAGCCTCTCCAGTGCTCATCAAAGCAGCCTCTCCAGTGCCCATCAATGCAGCCTCACCTGTGCCCATCAATGCAGCCTCACCTGTGCCCATCAATGCAGCCTCACCTGTGCCCATCAGCTTAGCCTCACCTGTGCCCTTCAATGTAGTCTCATCAGTGCCCATCAGCTTAGCCTTACCAGTGCAGCCTATCGGTGTCCATTAGTGCCTATAGAATGCATGAAGGTGAATAACCTTCAGACTTTACAAAGACTTTAACTGTTTGTGGGGGGGTTAATTAATCTACATTGGTATTTGTAATATGCAGCATGGAGGGGTTTAATGTTTTGCCATTGGTCACTGATGCATTAGTGAGCAGTGGCAATTAATTAACCCCTTTGTGCTGCATTAGTGGCGCCAGTGTCATTGTTAATTAATCCTTTTATGCAATTAACACTGACACTGGTGCCACTAATGCAGCACAAAGGGGTTAATTAATTGCCACTGCTCACTAATGCAACAGTGACCAATGGCAAAACGTTACCCCCTCCAAGCTGCATATTACAAATAATGTGTAGATTAATTAACCCGTCCCCCCCAAAAAAAAAAAACACTTCTGAGTAGGATCACACAGCAGTGCAGCAATATTATCAGCCTGAGCCTCTGCTCACTCACTTGTCCATGGATCACAGAGGCAGCACTCCTCCACTTCCATACTGTGCTCCTGGACTCTGAATGGACATTATGCCAGACGGGGCCTAGGAAGCGCCTCTCTATCTCACAGGGACGTTACTGTGAGTGTGTCGGCCAGGTGCAGGAGCGAACTTGGCACACTCGTACCGCTCTGCTGCAGCTACTCTGCACATATAATACTGGGTAGCAGTGGCCAGCCACTACATTATTCCAGCCCCAAGTGCGGCCTTTTTACCCAGCATCAGAGCAGCCTGGGGGGCCATTGCCACCCTGCCCCAGTCCGCCTCTGTGTGTGAGTAACACCGGCCGGGTGCAGGAGCACACTTGTACTGCTCCTCTGCTGGCAGCTCTGCAAATGTAAAACTGTAGCATCGGCCGGCGGCTTTATACAGCAAGCATCAGAGCGGCATCTTACCTGGCATCAGAGCGGCCATTGCCACCCTGCCCTTGGTGCGCGTACTAGGGTTGAGAAACCAACCTACAGCATACACAAAAAGAATGGAATTTATTTTTGTGTTGACCTAGTACTGACCTACCTCTCCCTGTCTGAATGTTGCTGCAAGACAGATTAAATAGGCTGATATCGGACAGTTTTTTGGGTTTTGGGTACTTATGATTTATTTAAATGTACATTGAGGGCTCCTTCATACTAGTGGTTAGGTGGTGTTAAAATCCCAAATCCTACTTCTTCTGCACCCCAACTGCTGCCACCTTTAGCTGCACAGACAGCTGCTGGGGGTGTACACATGCCACAGCAGGAATTATACGCCCTGTTGCTTCTAGCTTCTATTGCCCACTGGACACAACCCATTTCATTATTTTTTATAAAGGCGTTTATGATTTAGTTTTTTATTTTTAGCCACCTAAACCAGGGTGATGGCAGAAAGGTCGGCTGCGCAGAGCCAAACAACACAAAAATGGCATGACATGACAATATACTACAAGCACAACCCATTCAAGTTAATGGGGTCGCTATGCAAGCACCCTGGAACCGTGTGCTTCAAAGAGTTAAATCAGGCAGTGAGGAGGCGATACAATGCCTCATCACTGCCTATCAAATGCTCTTTGAAGATCAATCCAAACACGATCTCTCTTTAGAGACCAAAGCTAGTGTAAACGGGCCCTTAAAGTGTCTCTGTGCACAGTAATATATATATATATATATATAGTGTGTGTGCATGTATATGTGTGTGTGTGTGTGTGTGTGTATGTGTGTATATATATATATATATATATATATATATATATATATATATATATATATATACACACATACTGTATAGAGAATCAAAGGATGTGTAGTACAACAATTTCCCAAAATACTCTTACTTTTAGATCCAAATGCAAGTATGCAACCACGTTCTTTGTCTAGCTGAATTCATTCATATCTCAAGAGCATTTAAAGACATTGTTGGACTACACATCCTTTGATTCTTTGTATGGGAGCAGTGAGTATGGAGCTTGCTTGATGTGGAAATCTGTTCGTTTTTGATTCCGAATACAATTGCTCACCCATGAGTGAATGTGTGTGTGTGATATATATATATGTGTATATATGTGTGTGTGTGTGTGTGTGTGTGTATATATATATATATATATATATATATATATATATAATTATATGTATATGTGTATATATATATATATATATATATATATATATATATATATATATATATATATATATATATATAAAGCCACTACTTTTTTCGTTTATAAAATGTCTTTATTTTTTTAGTGTCCCTTTTGCGGAAATTTTTCCTTCCTGTCCTGAAGACGCATCAGAAAGTAATGACAGTGGTCCCTATAACAAACATAATCTAACAAGTAGGGACACAGGAAGCAATAAAAACATTTGAAAGGGGTTCTAATCTATCCCTACACAACAAAGGAAAACAAGGTTTCATTATTTGTAAAGGAATACATGATTGCATTTACCGTAATTGTTCTTCATATCGGCTTGAAGTTCGGCTTTAATTAGGTTTATATTTGTAATGCCTAAACTTTTATTGGCTATACATGATTTGGAATTTTATGAAAAATATACAAATGTCTGCTTGTTATTGCTCCCTTGCTTGCAATATCAGATACGCTGGAAACACTTTCAGCTGCTTCACATTACTAATATTACACAGAAGTTTTACAGATTTTTGTCTTCACTGGAATTCTGTAAACTTAAAAGAAGCTACTTCAACAGAGTTGCTAATAAAATGCTGTGGAGGTTTATTGTGCAATGCTACAGCTATTTAAGGCCCCTTTCACATGGGGCAGACTCTGTTCCGATCAGCAGGGGGATCCGCTCACAGATCCCCTGCTAATCAGAACAGAGCACGTCCATGTCTGCTCAGTTTATACAGAGCCAACATGGACAGACCCTGCTCTGCTCTATGTGGGGGCTGGGTGTAAATGGACTCTGCTGTCTACTTACACCCGACTAACTCTGATCCAATCTGCTTACGCAGAGAAGGATGGTTCCCCTTTTGTTTTAGTGGATCGGATCAAAGATGGGCAGGTGTAAATTGTCACAAGTCTGTTTACACCTACCTGTTCCTCAGGTTCATGTGAAAAATTGACAGGTGTACCTGATCGGAACAGTTGTGGGAAAAGGGCCTTAGGCTAAGCAATGCTTAAAGTACTTCGAAAAAACAATTATTAACATCCTATATGATCTTTAACATGTTAATGTACCGTATACACTCGAGTATAAGCCGACCCGAATATAAGCCGAGACACCTAATTTTACCACAAAAAATGGAAAAACCTATTGACTCGAGTATAAGCCTAGGGTGTCCATCTGCATGCCTCACTTTGCCTCACTGTGTCAATGTCCATGCCTCACTGTGCCCATGACTAGACTGACGTTTAACATGGGAGTCTATGGAAGGGGTGCCCGGTTTTGAAAAATCGGTGCTCCCCGGCCATAGGTCCCCCAGACAAAAATCTTTGCACACTTGTAGAGGAGAAATGTGGCTACATGTGTGCCAAGTTTCGGGTCCAGGGAACCTAGGACCGGCCGGTACTGGGTCCCCAAATTCACCAGAGAAATTACCGTTTAACATGGGAGTCTATGGAAGGGGTACCCGGCTTTGAAAAATCGGTGCTCCCCGGCCGTAGGTCCCCCGGATAACAAACTGTGCACACTTGTAGAGGAAGAGTAAGACTACATGTGTGCCAGGTTTGGGGGCCAGGGGACCTAGGGCCGGCCGGTACCAGGTCCCCAAAGTCCGGGAGATCAGGCACAAAAAGGTGACTCAAGTATAAGCCGAGGGGGGCCTTTTCAGCACAAAAAAATGTGCTGAAAAACTCGGCTTATACTCGAGTATATATGGTAATTATAGAAGTCATTTTCGGTGTTTTAAATCTATAGCTTTCATTGAAATATTACCTGGTAATCCTGCTACGAAGGTCCTTGTTCAGAGACTTTTTTCATAGGGTAACAACACTTTGTCCCTGTCTCTCAATTGCACTGCTGTGTTGTCACCCTATCATGTATGCTTCCAGTAAAGGCTTTAAAGGGGTTGTAAAGTCAGAAGGTTTTTTATCTTAATGCATTAAGATACAAAGCCTTCTGTGTACAGCAGCCTCCCTCTGCCCCCCTAATACTTACCTGAACCCCATCTTTGTCCAGCGATGTCCACGAGTCTTGGCAGTCTGGTACTCTCCCTCCTTATTGGCTGAGACACAGCAGCGGCGCCATTGACTCCTGCTGCTGAAAATCAAAGTCAGTAAGCCAATCAGAAGAGAAAGGCTGAGGTTGGGCCCAACCGCAGCTCCATGTCTGAATTTACACACAGAGCAGCAGCTTGGCTCAGGTGCCTCATAGAAAGCTGCTTGCTGTGGGGGCACTCGACAGGAGGCATGGGCCATGAGCACAGAAGAGGCACCCGAGAAGGAGGATCTGGGCTACTCTGTGCAAATCCACTGTAACAGAGCAGGTAAAAGCTGGTTCACACTGGGGAAACACGACTTCCAGCGCGAATTTACAACTTCGAGGCAACTTCAAGGCAACTTCAAGTTGCCTCCAGGACAGGCGACTTTGCCAGTGGCCAATCAAACAATAATCATCTCTGTGGGAGGGAGGGGTTTGCCTGAGAAAACTATTTTTTCTACCTGTAAAGTTGCTTCAGTTAAGACACTGATCCGACTTTGGAGGCGACTTCCATTGCAATCAATGGGTACAAGTTGCCTAAAAGTCGCCTTAAAGTAGTACAGGAAACTTTTCTGAAGTCGGAGCGACTTCAGTAGTGTACATTAAGACGGCTTTCATTCACTTGAATGTAATTTGTCATGTCGTGCGACTTGGGGCGACACAAGTCGGATCCCATGTCGCGGTAGTGTGAACCGGCTCTAAGTAAAACATATTTGTTATTTTTATTACAAATAAAAAACAAGAGTTTACAATCACTTTAAAGGAGAAGTCCAGCCTGAGCTTTTTAGGCTGGGTTTCTTCTCTGGGTCACAGGAGTGCAATTTGTTTTGCAGTCCTGTGACCCGTTTTCAGCGGAGAGCAGGCTGAAGTCTGCTCTCTGCTGACGTCAATATCAGTCGAGGCAGAGCGTCATCCCGACTTCCCAAGTCTGGATCCGCCAGCTGCCTTGATTGATGGTGGTCTCAGCAAACCGCTGAGACGGCCGCTCCCCACCTTTCCACAGCTCAGTGCTCCAGTGAGCATGAAGAAGCAGAGACGCTGACAGGTAGCAGCTCTCCTCTCGGGGATCTGTGAAAAGCGATGTTCGGTGGCTCAGTTCTCAGTGCAGAGACGGCGGGGGACAGATGAAGCATCGGTCTGATGCTGCATCCACCTAGGTAAGTATGAATCCAAAAAAACAAAACGACACTCATTGTGCAGATATGTTCTGCTGTTGTCTCCATCAAGAAAACTGCATTGACAAGTAGCCACCACTGGACTGCAAGAAGTGGCTGCATGGAGGCTGAAGGAGATCAGCAGCACTGAAATTTAAAAAACAAAGGAGGTAAAAGAAGGTATGAACAGTATTTTCTAACAAAAAATAAATAATGCAACTGTTCATATAATTTATTTAGAGTATAGATTTACTTTGAAGTTGACCAATGACTGTGTCAGCAGCTGTAGTTGTGTAACTACCGGACAGGAAAACTGCTCTAGAAAATAACTTCCTTTTATTTATCTTTCCTTCCAATAAGCTTTGGAAATGTTTGCATATTTATCCAAAGATCTTATTAAACACTCACATCAATTTATAAAAAATATACAGAAGCCCATATTTCTCAAAATTTCTGCTTCATTGAAGTATGGTCTCTAGTGATCGAATGTACAAGTTTTAAATTATTGTTCTTGTGTTCTCGAGTATCCAGGGAGATTTGTAAGGCAGGCAAATGCGGGCAGCAATATAATTAAACATTTTGAAGCTTGTTGCTTTTAGTGCATCTGCATGTCTTTCAGTAATTCTTTTGATAGGAAATCCTTTTATCTCCGTCTAAAAATTTGAACTTTAAAGTGGACATGCCATGAAAATGTAAGGCCACTTATCTGGGGCCCCACCACCGCCCAAATAAAAAAACACAAAATAAAATCTGAAATCCATTAACCGTTTGAAGAAAATAAATAAAAAAGTATCTTGGACCCTGATTCTATACAAAGTCTCCTTTAAATGTTGTAGCCTGAATTTAGGAAAACCCTTCCTATGCCAATGGTGGCTTCAAATGTGGGTCTGCGTCCTGGTATGTCTGCCCCTCCCCAATACATAAATGCCCCTCTGTGCACTGTATGGTGCACCGTACATTCCTAAGCTCTGACTTCATGCTGCAAAGGGAAGCTTCTATATTGAGGACATGTGGGCCCTCAGGAAAATCATGGAGGAAAGAATGTGCTGCGTCCTAAAACAACATCTGATTGCTTTAGAATTAGTAACATTCAAAACATTAAATCATTTATTGAGTTTATTTATTTATTTTTTTGTTTAATATATTTTTATTGAAAAGGTATGTAGATACAACAATCAAATAAGATACAAGGAAGATAATTTGTTGGGTTAGCATATAAAGAGAGTCAATCAGGTTCATAGTAATAACAGCTTGAGTAACCAAAGTATAATAAAATGAACAACAACTAAAAAATTAGATAAGAAAGAGGGGGAGAAAAGAGAAAGGCAGGGGAGTACAAGGAGAGGGGTGGGGGGTGGGGAAAAGGGATCAGGTAGGGAAGCTGGCACACTCGGCAACTTCAATGAACACATAGCTATTACGTTTCGTTTAGCGAAACCTTAAAGGGAGGTTAGACCCTCCACTTTTAGTACAATGAAGACAACGGGAGTAGCGGTAATATTTTCTAGGAATCTTAGGTAATTTAAGGGGACATATAAATAACGTCTTTGTAGCACTGGGTAGAAAGGAAGGAGGATCAAGGGGTCCAGGTTAAGGTATATTGTTTATTAGTGTCTCTTGCGATGTGGGTGAGTTCTTCCATGAGACTTGCTTCAGAAACTTTTTGTAGCCATGACTTTATAGTTGGAGTTGTAGGTTGCCCCCAAAAAGTAGGGATGATAGCTTTAGCTGTATTAAGGAGGTGTGGAATGAGCGAACGTTTGTATCTACCTATGGGCCTTGAGGTAGCGTGAAAGAGAACTATCCACGGGTCAAAAGGTAATTCAATTTCGGTGACCTGGTGAATCAGGTCTATCACTTCAGACCAGTAAGGACGAATGAAAGGACAAAACCACCAGATGTGGGCATGAGTGGCGTCCTGTCCACAGTTCCTCCAACAAAGCGGGGAGTTAACAGGAAACATGCGGTGAAGTTTGACAGGTGTATGGTGCCATCAAGTGAGGAGTTTGAAGTTAGATTCAGCCATGGAAGAAGCCAAAGAGGAAACGTGTAAGTTGAAGAACTTTATCTTTTTTCTTGTCTGTGATAGCAGCACCCAGGTCGATCTCCCATCTGGCCAGGTAGTTCGGATACTTAGGGCTTTGCAATTCGATAAGCGCTTTGTAGAACTGGGAAATGCAGTGTAGAGGGGGGTCTTTATGAAGGAATACATGTTCAATACCGTTGAGATCTTGGATTCCCTGCAGTGGTTGGGGGAGAGACTGAACAAAGCAGTTTAGTTGGTTATATCTCCATTTGTCCATAAATGTGATTGATCTATGGCCCAAAATTTCAGACAAAGGTTTAAGAGTATTGGGGGAAAGGACATGATGCAAGAGGAGAGGGCCTCCGGGTGACCAGGATTGGAAACCTGGGTCAATGGAACCTAGCATGAATTATTTATGATGTAGGAGGGGAGTTAGTGGAGAGTCATAAGCCCATGTAAATTTTTTATGAAGTCCATCCCATACGTCCAAGGAGGATATGGTAAGAGGCGAGATATTGTGAGAGAGGTTTCTGGAAGAGCGTGGTATCCAAGGAACCATGGAGAGATCCGAGTCACATAGAGAGTATTCCAGTTGTACCCATAGTTTAAAAGCAATGGCATATTTCCAATCTGCTATACGTGATAATAGGCTTTAAAATTGGGTAAGGATAATCCCCTGGAGCATTTAGCCCGAAAAAGGACCTCCCTGGAGACTCTGGAATGACCGTCTCTCCATATAAAGTGGGTGATCATGGTCTGCAATAGAGTAAAGAAGCCTATGGGAACCTTTAAGGGGATCATTTGTAAAGTAAAGAGAATGCGGGGGAGTATGTTCATCTTGATTATATTAACCTTACCTAGCCATGAATGTGAGAGGGAAGACCATTTCCTAAGATCAGCTCTGATGGTATTTAGAATAGGGATATAATTATGCCTAAAAAGGAAATGAAGGTGAGGGGGTAAGGTATATGCCGAGGTATTTCATGCATGAGGGTTCCCAGCGAAAGGGGAATAGGGGCTTTAACTGATCAGCTATTGATTGGGGAACTGTGATATTTAGAATTTCAGATTTTGACAGATTAATTTTAAAGTTAGATAGCGTTTGGAAGGTAGAGAATTCAGACATTAAATTTGGCAATGAAATGCGTGGTTGTTGGATGAAAAACAAAATGTCGTCAGCGTAGGCTGCATATTTATGGAGTCTACAACCAACTTGGATGCCATGGATATTTCTATTGTGTCTAATTGTGGCCAAAAAGGGTTCAACAGAAATAGCAAATAAGAGGGGGGATAAAGGGCATCCCTGTCTGGTTCCGTTTTGTAATGTAAAGGGGTCGATTAAGGAGCCATTTATACGTATTTGTGCGGTGGGGTTGGAGTAGAGAGAGGAAATACGGTAGAACATTTTGGGGCCAAGGCCAAAATATCGAAGGGTATTTCTAAGGTAGTCCCAGTCCACCCTATCGAACACTTTTTCAGCATCAGTAGAAAGAAGAAGGGTGGACTGGGAGCACCTGCGAACATAGTGGATCAAGGACAGAGTGCGAAGAGAATTATCTCTAGCCTCTCTATTAGGAATGAATCCAGTTTGATCAGCTGAAACCCACTTGGGTAAAAGGGGAGCAGTCTATTTGCCATAACCTTGGCATAGAGTTTGGTGTCAACATTAAGAAGGGAGATGGGTCTATAGCTACTACATAGGGTAGGGTCTTTGTCAGGTTTGGAAATAACGGTAATGTGGGCAGAAAGGGATTCCGGGCAAAGGCCAGATTTTTGGGAGATTGAATTTGCATAAGCTGTGATATGGGGAAGTAAAATGTCACTAAAGGTTTTATAGTATAGGATGGTGAAACCATCAGGACCAGGGGCTTTACCGGAAGGAGAGGATTTTAGCGCGCAACGAAATTCCTCAATGGAAAAATCGGCTTCCAGGTCGTTGAGGGCTGACTTCGACAATTTTGGGAGGTTGGCTTCCCTAAGATGGCTAAGAATACATTTACGCTTTTCTGATAATGATAAAGAAGCCAGGCCACCTTTCACATTATATAAGTCAGGGTAAAATTCCCTGAATATAAATATACAAAAAGGTGTAGCGCTGGATGAGCAAAACTGTGTATGGCTATACAGTGAAAAAAATATATAATATAAGAAAAAGTATCAAAAACATGAGTGAATACTACAAATAAACAATTTAAAGTTCATGTGTGTCAGTGAAAAATATATGAAATCTTCTCCTCTATTTAAAGATGATAAGAGTTCTACAGAGTGCAGGTATCCGATAAAAATCATAGGCAAAATGCTCCAACACTTACTAAAGATCCCGCCACCAAGGTGAAGAATGAAGGCTTACCAGACAGCCTGCGACCGCCCTTCTCAGGGGGGTCAAAACAGGCTCAGTAGAGTGATGTTTTACTCCATGGAAGGCAGGATGATTCTGCAGGAACGCTTCATCCACAATGGGAGAGTCTCCAGAGACGTTGATTGAACACCTGGCCAGAACTGGGAGTAGACACACTCTTTGCAGATCAGAGTGGATGTTCCTCAGTAAGTAGGATAAAATCCAAAAGAGAAAGAAAAACTTTCCATAGTGTAGCGTTCATCCATGAAAAAGGGGTTTATTTTCACAAAGTATGCGATACAGAACTTCGGGTGACACGTGCATGCATTGCACACGCGCAAACGGTCGTTTGATTGACAGAATACGGAGCTTTTTATTCCTTGCAAGGAGTTTTTTAACCAGCATTTTAATATCTCAGGACTTGTTACTTTGAAGTTCTGTATCGCATACTTTGTGAAAATAAACCCCTTTTTTATGGATGAACGCTACACTATGGAAAGTTTTTCTTTCTCTTTTGGATTTTATCCTACTTACTGAGGAACATCCACTCTGATCTGCAAAAAGTGTGTCTACTCCCAGTTCTGGCCAGGTGTTCAATCAACGTCTCTGGAGACTCTCCCATTGTGGATGAAGCGTTCCTGCAGAATCATCCTGCCTTCCATGGAGTAAAACATCACTCTACTGAGCCTGTTTTGACCCCCCTGAGAAGGGCGGTCGCAGGCTGTCTGGTAAGCCTTCATTCTTCACCTTGGTGGCGGGATCTTTAGTAAGTGTTGGAGCATTTTGCCTATGATTTTTATCGGATACCTGCACTCTGTAGAACTCTTATCATCTTTAAATAGAGGAGAAGATTTCATATATTTTTCACTGACACACATGAACTTTAAATTGTTTATTTGTAGTATTCACTCATGTTTTTGATACTTTTTCTTATATTATATATTTTTTTCACTGTATAGCCATACACAGTTTTGCTCATCCAGCGCTACACCTTTTTGTATATTTATATTGTTGTACCTTATATCAGGTTTTTTTTGGTGTTTAGCAGCAGGTTTTTCTTTAGGGATTTATTCATTTATTGCACTTTAATAATTTGCACCTAGCGCAAATTTTTCTTTTATAACCATAAAATTCCCTGAATGCCTTCGAAATTTGGGGGTAGTATGTACTAAATCCCCTGATGGCAATTTTATTTTGGGTATAAAGGATAGAGTTTTTTTGGCTGTGAGGGATCTAGCTAATTGTTTACCCGGTTTGTTACCCCATTCATATACTTTTTGGGAAATGTAATGAAATTTCCTCTTAGTTTCAAGGGCGAGGAGAGTTTTGAGTTCTTCTCTCTTAAGGGTGAGAGCTTCAAGGTGTGAGGCGTGTAACGAAAGTTTGTGTCTCTTATCTAGTTCAGCAATTTGTTGTAAGACCTGTTTAAGCTGCTGACCATTCTCTCTTTTTCTCCTCGCGCCCAATTCAATAAGATTACCTCTCATTGAAGCCTTATGCGCTTCCCATAAAACAGAGGGGGAGGTGTCTGAAGCAGAGTTTTCTTTAAAGTATTGGGATAAAGTAGTAGATAAAATGGAAACCTCTGTTGAGTTAGTGATAAGAGAGTCCTTAAGCTTCCAATTATTGGGGCGATGAGGCAACTTGGGCACAGTCAAGCATACAGAAACAGGAGCATGATCAGAAAGAGTAGCAGTCCCAATGCAGGCTGAACATAGGAGAGGAAGGTGAAAATGATCCAGGAAAATATTGTCTATTCTGGAGTAAGAATTGTGTGTTTTAGAAAAGTGGGAGTAATCTTTTCCTTTAGGGTGCAGAAGACGCCAAGCGTCCATAAGTTGAATATCTAGGAGTTTTTTTGTGCTAATCTTTTGAATGGGATACTAGAACGGCCTTGGGAAGTATCTATAGTGGGATCTAGAGGCATATTTATATCCCCCGCAAGGACTATCATCCCCTCAGCAAATTGTGAAAGTTTTGTAAGGATTTGAGTAACAAAAAGCGGGTTGGTTGTGCTTGGGACAGTAGACATTAGCTAGAGTGCAACTAGTATTACCAATATATCCTTTGACAAAAAGGAAGCGACCATGATCATCCGCTAACATGTCAGTAAAACGAAATGATGCACTTTTACTGAATCCAATGGCTACTCCTTTGGCCTTGTTAGTGTCTGATAAACTGTAGTACCATTGTGGAAAGTGTTGCGAGTATAATTTTACAGATGTGGTATGAGTCAAGTAGGTTTCCTGAAGGAAAGCAATAGAACAGGCGGAACTTTTCAATTCTCGCAACACTTGATGTCTCTTTGCGGCCACACTAAGGCCTCTTACATTATAAGAGAGGATCTTTAGAGCAGCCATGTCATCAGCGAAAAGTGGACCAGTAGTTTATACAACCATGCGTGCCAGCAGTACAAGAGGGGAAGGGAAAAAGGGACAAAAAGAAGGGGATGAAGAAAAGCCAGAAAAGAAGGGGAAAAGGAAGAGGAAAAAAAATAAATATGAAAACATTATAGCAATCTGTAGAACAATTGGGATTGAAATAAGGTTCACGCAGAAATCTGCGGTGGTCCCAGTGGGGATGAGGGGCGCAGGCAGCCAGGAAGGGTTCTAGGCAAAAATTAAGAAGGAGAAAATGAAGACTGCGAACTCCCATCAACCCCAAAAGGAAAGGGGCAGGGAGCAAACGTCTTTGAAAGGGCATTAACAGGGAGCATTAGGCTCCGTCAGCAAACGGCCTGTAAAAAAGGTGAAATTAACATTTGTAGGAACAAGCGATGTTCAGAACATGAATACTACACTCTCCAAATATCGAGTCATCTCACTACGTAAGATGATCAAGAACTAAAGTGGTATATAAAAATTATAAAAAAGTAAAAAAATTTAATAAAAATAAACCCAATATGATCATAACAGTTCTTCAGGGATATACCAGAGAGTGTTCAGTAAGAAGAGTCAGACTCTTGAAATGGAAGATAAAACATTTGAAATTGAAACGCAGGCTACCATCCATACAGGGAACAAAGGTAGCAAGGGAGATGAATGTATGCAGCAAAATATCTCACCCATTTTTCTGAGATGAACCTGGAGTAGAAACACGCCTTTGTTTGGCTGGGGTTTTCCGCCATTGGGAGGATCGGGGAGCAGAAAAAGTGGGTATGGGGTTCTGCCAGCCCGGCAGCTCCATGTGCGGCAGGTGTAGATCCTGAAGAAAGGTAGGAAGGTCCTCAGGGAACTGCAATGTGGAGGAGCGGCCATTCTTAGTAGCTATTAAGTACGCAGGAAAACCCCATCGATAGTTCCATCACCCCTCAGTTGCTCCAAGAGAGGCTTTAAAGCCCTGCGGCGGTCAAGGGTCTCCTTAGCTATATCTGGAAATATGTTAAGGGTAGCTCCATCAAAGTCAATGTTAGGGGTGTCCCGCAGTTTGGTCATGATGGCGTTTTTGTCTTCGAAATAATGGAGACGACAAATCACATCTCTGTGTTGGTAAGAGGAGAAATTGCGAGGCCTCAAGGCGCGGTGAACATAATTTATTGAGTTAAATGTACTGTACATCAAACCAAAAAAAAGAGGCACTCGTTTCTGATATTCTTAAAATGCATCCCAATAAAAGAAAAACTTTTTCCCTATGCAAATATATATAGGAAACATGGAATGCTTTTAACCCAGTTTCGGGCATATAATAAAACGTGAAACTGTTTAAAGATTTAATGTTAAAATGTATATAATGAATACCCTTCCACAGTGAGGGAAAAAAGTATTTGATCCCCTGCTGATTTTGTACGTTTGCCCACTGACAAAGAAATGATCAGTCTATAGGTTTAATGGTAGGTTTATTTTAACAGTGAAGCCTCGTACACACGACCGTTTTTTTTTGGCAAGAAAACTGCTGGGAGAGCTTTTTGCCAAGAAAACCGTTCGTGTGTATGCTTTCTCGGCAGGAAAACTGCTTGGAATCTCGACGAGAAAAATGGAGAACCTATTTTTCTCGTCGGGATTCTCAGCAGTGTTTCCTGCCGAGAAACCCGGTCGTCTGTATGCTTACCTGTCCAGGGAAACCCGTGCATGCTTGATGAGACTTCGACGCATGTGCGGTAGCATACGAGGGTAGTGTAGGGTGTAGCAAGATGGCGGCGGCATCGAATGTGACGAGCGCCGGCTCGTCGTAGTCAATGACGTCACCGCGTTCTTGCCATTCAAAAGAACGGCGGTTCTTTTAAATGGCGCGTGTGTACACAGGGCTTGGCAAGACGAGCTTATCAGGAATCCTGTCGAGAAAACCAAAGTTTTTTTTTTTTTTTGACGGGATTCTCGCCCGTGTGTACGAGGCTTGAGAGACAGAATAACAACAAAAATATCCAGAAAAACTTAATTCGAAAAAGTTATAAATTGATTTGCATTTTAATGAGTGAAATAAGTATTTGATCCCCTATCAATCAGCAAGATTTTTGGCTCCCAGGTGTCTTTTATACTGGTAACGAGCTGAGATTGGGAGCACTCTCTTAAAGGGAGTGCTCCTAATCTCAGCTTGTTACCTGTATAAAAGACACCTGTCCACAGAAGCAATCAATCATATTCCAATCTCTCCACCATGGCCAAGACCAAAGAGCTGTCCAAGGATGTCAGGACAGGATTGTAGACCTACACAAGGCTGGAATGGGCTAGAAGACCATCGCCAAGCAGCTAGATGAGAGGCTGACAACAGCTGGTGCGATTATTTGCAAATAGAAGAAACACAAAATAACTTTCAATCTCCCTCAGTCTGTGGCTCCATGCAAGATCTCACCTCATTGAGTTTCAATGATCATGAGAACGGTGAGGAATCAGCCCAGAACTACACGAGAGAATCTGGTCAATGAGCTCAAGGCAGCTGGGACCATAGTCACCAAGAAAGCAATTGGTAACACATTACGCCTTGAAAGACTGAAATCCTGCAGCGCACACAATGTCGTCCCCCTGCTCAAGAAAGCACATGTAAATGCCCGCCTGAATTTTGCTAATGAACATCTCAATGATTCAGAAGAAAACTGGGTGAAAGTGTTGTGGTCAGATGTGACCAAAATCAAGCTCTTTGGAATCAACTCAACTGTGTTTGGAGGAGGAGGAATGCTGCCTATGACCCCAAGAATACCTTCCCCACCTTCAAACATGGAGATGGAAAGATTATGCTTTGGGGGTGTTTTTCTGCCAAGGGGACAGGACAACTTCACTGCATCAAAGGGACGATTTACAGGGCCATGTACCATCAAATCTTGGGTGAGAACCTCCTTCCCTCAGCCAGGGCATTGAAAATGGGTCAAGGATGGGTATTCCAGCATGACAATGACCCAAAACACACGGCCAAGGCAACAAAAGAGTGGCTCAAGAAGAAGCACATTAAGGTCCTGGAGTCTCCAGACCTTAGTCCCAAAGAAAATATGTGGAGGGAGCTGAAGGTTCGAGTTACCAAACTGCAGCCTCGAAACCTTAATAACTTGGAGAGGATCTGCAAAGGAGTGGGACAAAATCCCTTCTGATCTGTGTGCAAACCTGGTGGCCAACTACAAGAAACGTCTGACCTCGGTGATTGCCAACAAGGGTTTTGCCACCAAGTACTAAGTCATGTTTTGCGAAAGGGGTCAAATATTTATTTCACTCATTAAAATGCAAATCAATTTATAACTTTTTTTAAATGCGTTTTTCTGGGGTTTTTTTTATTCTGTCTAAAGCCCCGTACACACGGTCGGACTTTTGCCCAACAAACTTTGTTTTGAGCAAGTTGGACCGACAATTCGACCGTGTGTACGCTCCATCGGGCAAACTTTTTTCGTTTGGTTTTGGATTTCATCGGACAAAAGTTGGGTCTGCAAACGGACAAACTTTTGCCCAACAAAAGTCAGATGGAGCAAAGTCCGACCGTGTGTACAGATAACCATCGGACTTTAGTCCGATGGAGAAAACAACTAATGTTAAAATCAACCAACAATAGCAGAAGTTGACCAAAGGGTGGCAGTAAAGATCAGAAAAGAGCAGAAAAAACATGTGATGTTGTAAGAAGTGTGTATGCTATGGGTGTTCCCAGCCAACTCCGTTCGGACAAAAAACCACGGAAAAGTCAGATGGAAGTCCGACCGTGTGTACGAGGCTTTACTGTTCAAATAAACCTACCATTAAAATTATTATTTAAATATATTTTTATTCCAAAAAATTGTATGTCCAAAAGTTTCAGAATGGGTCTCAGACCAAATTAGTACTACTACTTGCAGACATGTATGCCTAGCTTTAGTGATGCAAATGCTGTGTGTGACTGTGAGTCTATTGGGTACTAGCATAACCGTATCTGGAAACCCTTAGTCATGTCTCAGGGTGCAGTCAACGAAGTCTGTAAATCAGCTGAGCTCTGGAAAATATAAACTGATCGGCCATAATATTAGGATCATTGACGGGTAAATAAAAACATTTGAATAACATTGATTATACACGATTAAAGGGGTTGTAAAGCTTTGCGTTTTTTTCACCTTAATGCATCATATGCATTAAGGTGAAAAAACATCCGATGCTCACAGGCCCCCCCCCCCCCAGCCCCCCATTTACTTACCTGAGCCCTCGAAAGTCCTGCGTCGTGAACGCGCTGGCTTCTCGGCCCAGGCTTCTTGGCTTGATAGCAGCGCAGCCATTGGCTCCCGCTGCTGTCAATCAAATCAATGACGTGGGGGGCCGGGCCGAGTGATAGGCGGCTATGGGAGGAGCCGAGACAGCCGCGGAGGAACCCCAGAAGGCGAGGATCAGGGCCACTCTGTGCAAAACGAGCTGCACAGTGGAGGTAAGTAGAACATGTTTGTTATTTAAAAAAAAAAAAAAAGGAACCTTTACAACCCCTTTAAGCCCTGGGGGCATGGCGAAACACGTTAAGGGCATGGCCTTGATGGATTGAGTTGAGGCTGCTTTTATCTGCTAACTATTTATCTGCTAACTATACAGCCAGGTGAGGTGTGTCATGGCCAGGACACTTCTCTTCATCTTCTCTGTGTGCTTTGAGTCAGGATGGACTCATCCCTAGCCTGCACCCTCAAAAAACAGAGGCATCCACCTCACAGGACTTTGGTAGCCAGAGCGGGGCCCATAAGCAAAACCCAGGGTCACAACATTGATTATCTCATTACAATGGCCTCTGAAAGTCAGTGGGCTATATTAGGCAGCAAGAAAACATGTTGGACCCAGAAATTGATGTGTTGAAAGGGGAAATAAGAGCATTGCAGTTTGTGTATGGAGCCGAGTAGCCGCAGACCGGTCAAGGTGCCCATGCTAACCCGTGTCCACAGCCAAAAGCACCAACAAGTGGGCATGTGAGCATCAGAACTGGACCACAGACTCATGGGTGAAGGTGGCCTAGTCTGATGAATCGCATTTTCTTTTACATCATGTGCATGGTCAATTGCATGTGCATCGCTTACATAGGGAAGAGATTCAGTATGGGAGAAAAGCAAGCCAGAGGAGGCAGTGTGATTCCTTGGGCAATGTTCTGCTGGGAAGCCTTGGGTCCTGCTATTCATGTGGATATTACTTGACACATACCAACTATCCAAACATTGTTGCTGATCAAGTACACCTGTTCATAGAATTGATGTTTCTTGATGGCAGTGGCCTCTTTCAGCGGGGTAATGTGCCCCCCCCCCCCACACTGCAAAAAATGGTTAAAGAATGGTTTGAAGAACACAACAACACATTTGAAGCATTGGCTTGGCCTCCGAATTCTCCAGATCTCAGTTCAATTTAGTATCTGTGGATGTGCTAGAAAAACAAGTCCGATCCATGGATGCCCCAGCTCTCATCTTAAAAAACTTAAAGGATCTGCTACTAATGCCAGATAGCACAGCATACCTTCAGAGCTCTAGTGGTGTCCATGGCTTAAAGTGTCTGTTTTGGTGGTAAAAGGGGGACCTACTTAATATTAGGTTGAATATCATAATGGTATGTCTAGTCGGTGTATATGCCTAGCTTTAGTGATGCAAGCTGTACATGACTTTGTGTCTGTTGGATACCAGGCAAACAATATCTAAAAATACACTGTATTTAATGCCTTAGTCTTGTCACAGGGTGCAGCAATAAGCTAGAAGGGAGTAAGCCTGAGGTTATTTGAGCTCTATATATGACTAGCTTTAAATGTTGTATGTGACTATATGAATTTTACAAACTTATTAGAATAAAAGTAGCTGGAAACCCACTGTCACCACTCCACTTGCTCATGCCTCAGGGTGTAGGAACAAGCTAATGGAGCAACCATAAAGCTAATTTTTGTCCATGGGATGGTGAGAGCAAAATAGTTTTAGGAAATGTATGCTTTTATATGCATCTACCAAGAAGTGAGCAAAAAAGCAGATCTATAACATGTGCATGATCCAGATAGATGAATCATCAGTGTATAGACAACATTTAAAGTGGTTGCAAAGCCTCAAGGTTTTTCACCTTAATGCATTCTATGCATCAAGGGGAAAAAAACCTTCTGTGCTGCAGCTCCCCCCCCCCCACCACCCTTTTTCTTACCTGAGACTGATCCGATCCAGTGATGTGCACAAGCACAGCAACTCCAGCCACTGTCTCTCTCCTCATTGGAACGATTGATGGCAGCAGGAGCCATTGGCCTGGGAGTGGGGAGGCAGGGCCATGTCCTGCTGTCTGTGTTAATGGATGCAGCACCAGGACTCGGTAGTGAGTCCGTACGGGTGCCCCTGGGGGAAAGCGGCTTTCTGTGGGGCACCCGATGAAGAGGAGGGGTCAGAAGCGCCGTCGGGGCACCTCAGAAGAAGAGGATTGGAGCTGCTCTGTGCAAAACTATTGCACAGAGCAGGTAAGTATAGGCATGTTTGTTATTTTTATGTAAAAAAAAAACACAAGGATTTACAACCCCTTTTAAAGCTACGAAATGGGAATTCTCAACAATACCACCGAGCTAGCGTCTCCAATTTTGCTGGCATGGTGGCTTTGTCAAAGGAGATGAGGAAATACATTTTAAAGCATACTGGAAATATTTGCAGACATTTTGCAATGCCTGCATTTATTTTGATAGATTGCCTTTATAGGCTTTCCTTTATGACAGGTTTCCTTTAAGCTCTTGATTGCACTTTATTTTAACCTTGAAAAGCATTGCATACATTGATGGTCACATACAAATAAATTATGAATGTGTACAGTTCTTTCTCAATAAAGACTTTGATTTGTGAAGAGTGTCATACCCATTAAAGCATTGCATCTTCACACACAGGTTGCTTATGGCTTTTAACCCTGTGTGCTTCATGGTGTGCTCAAGACACTGAAGGCATTACCAGCTATGGCATTTTGTAGAAAAGCTGAGTTGTCATAGCAACATCTCTCTCCGCAGACCCCTTGAGCAATTTAATGTAGAGGACATTTCACCTGAAATAAACAGAACTAAGATGTCATGTGAACTTTTCTTTTTGGCCGCGTGTATTTTTGGCTGGATAGATAAGGTGGGGGCAAGTGTGTCATTGTAGATTCCCACATTGTGTCTTGTGTGCACATAAACTCTCATATGCCACTATCCATTGGAGCTGGGGATGATTTCCAGCATTCTGCCTCTTTCACCGAGAAACACAAATACCAGTTTGCATGGAAAGGTTTATGGCAGCCTGGGGACCTGTCTCTTAGACATGCAACTAGCTCAGACTTCGAGACTATTTACCGCAATGATTTTCTGTCTGAATGGTATTGTTTCTCTTGTCTGATCTCTAAGACTAATGTACCAATTTAGTCTTGGGTTGTTGGAAGTGACCAGAGCAACAGAAGGAAACTTGGTGAAAATTACCACAGGACTCCAAAACTTAAACGCAAGAGCACTAAATACTTAGTTACAATGCTGTTGAGGTGGACTTTTGATAATTTTATGTCTGTAAAGATCCTATTAAAACAGAATAAATGGGTAAGAGTTACCAAATAGGTCCCTGCCAGGATTGCAAAGTATGTCCCCAACTATTCTGCATTTTGTTTCCGGGGCTGTAGTGTTCTTGGTACCAGTGGCCCGCATGGTCTGGAAGACTATTTTTGATATGATCTTAAGGCTATTTAATATCGCTATACCTCCAGATCCATTTATAGATCTTCTTAACTCTAGACCCACAAGTCTTTTGCAGCACCAATTTTAATTATTATTTAAACAAACCGTTGCTAAAGCCTAGATATCCCTGGACCTCATCTTAGCCAAAACCAAAAATAGAATCAAGCCACGATCCATGTTAAAATGGAAGCTATCCACCAGGATAGACCTGGTAAATATAAGAAGCGTTGGCATCACATTATTTAGCCCCTAACTTTGATGAATCATTACTGCTGCCTTGGTAGGCCCTCTGAGTTTGTGTACCTTACCACCTTACCTAAGCTTCATGCAATTTGGAGTTCTGTCATCCCCTGGGGACCTGTCCTTTCCTCCACTCCTTACTGCTTCCTCTTCTCCCCCCCCCCCTTTTTTTTTCTTTTTTCTTTCCACCCTTCCCTTTTATTTTCTCTATTCTTCTCTTAGGTCAGACTGCAGTAATTGTACTAATTATGACCATACCTTACAAATTGCACTCCCATGATCTCCCGAACTTAAACTTACTAGGTCCTCTTTTCACAATCATGTTAACCTCCACCTACAGCTGTTATATGATAATTGATAAGCGCTGTTTTATGATTGATTGCATTCCATCAAAATCTATTTCTATCATTGCTGAGACTAGAGGTTACGTGTAGATTCATATATTTCCGTTTTGACATATAGTATTGTATTTTTCTTTGGTTAATCTATGTGAATTTTTTTCAACTCCCCTTTCTCTCAATTGTCTGGCATTGTATTTTATTGACAAGATGTACCTGTATGTCTTTTACTGTGTTTGAGCATATGTCTGCTTTGCCTAAACTTCAATAAACAAATTTAACAAGAAAAAGTTACCAGATAGAAGATTTAATAAGTCACACCTGAATATCTTTTTTTACTATGATCAAAAATGGGGAGAATAATTAAGAATCCAAAGTAAAATGGAATATAATACTGGTTCAGTTAAAGTGATGCTAAAACTAAAGCCCCATACACACTATCAGTTTTCTTGCAGGTTTTTCTCTTCAGGTTTACCAAAACCATGTAGTGCAAGGGCCTGCCTGATTGCATACAAATTGAAACTCTTAAGGTTTGACCTCATATTAGATGGTTTTGGTAAACCTGAAGAGAAAAACCTGCAAGAAAACTGATAGTGTGTATGGGGCTTTATAAATGTTTTTTTACCTTAATGCATTCGTAAAAAAATGTTTTCTATTACTCTGCCTCCTCTCCCCTGTGTGAAGGGAAAGAGAGAGGAGAATAGATCCAACGATGTGCACAGCTGCATCTCTTCTCCCCTCTTTTCCTCTAAACACAGCACTCGAGCAGCAGCAGAAGCCATTGGCACCTGCTTCTGTCAATTAAATGCAGTGGGGAGGAAGTGGAGGATGGGGAAAAGACCCACTGTGTAAGTCTATGGAGTGACCATAGACACACAGCTCGGGAGCGCGGGGACACAAGAAGAGGAGGAGCCAGGATTGCTGCCGGGGAACCTGAAAAGAGGAGGCTCAGAGGCCGCTCTGTGCAATACCACTGCATAGAGCAGGCGAGTATAACATGTTTGTTATTTACATTTTTTTTTTCTTTTACTTTAGTAACACTTTAATGCTGTTTCTCAGGAGCATATAGATATATGCTAACACATTTTTTTGAATCTTGCCCATTGTTTCCATCTGACTTGCGTTTTTCATTTGATTATAATAAACTTGTAGGCATTGATGCACTGCTTTCTTGTGTATTTTTCTCATTTTCTTTTAGGTTTGTATAACCACTTGCCGCCAAATCACATACCTGGTACGTCATTGTGTACTTCAAGTGATTGTACCGGGATCACCTCGGTACCATTTTTTAAAGCCGATGGTCAGCTCTCTTCTAATAACAACCGGAGGGGCTAACCAGCCACTCGGTTGTTATTACAAGCAGCGGGAGAGGACATCTTTCTCCACCTTCCACAGCTTGTTTGGGATCTCCCATTCCACCAGGAGACCCGAACTCCTAGCCGGCACATCCGCTTGCTAGTCGGAGGCCTTAGGAAAGCCGGAATCGGCTTTAATCGGGTCTCCACTATGGCAACCCAGAAGCAATGACATGACATCACTTCCAGTTTACTGGCATGTTAACGGCGCCAATTTTTATAAAATTGAAAGCATTCAAAAATGCCAATCTTGGCCGTTTGAATGCTTTTAAATGCAAAGGAGAATTTGGGGTCTTATAGACCCCAAATCCCTCCATAAAGAGTACCTGTCATGTCCCTATTGCTGTCACAAGGATGTTTACATCCTTAAACATTGAGCATTTTACGAGAAATTTCTACTCAAATAGCAGCTCTCCACCCCTAATTTCCTCTCCCTAGTGCTTTCTGTTGGCTAAACAAATATGTCTGAAGCTGTAAAACGCTTGGAATACGCTTCTAAAACCCTTTGAAAAAATGCCCGAAAACGGCTAAACCTACAGTGCCATAAAAAAGTATTCATACCCCTTGAAATTTTCCACATTTTGTCATGTTACAACCAAAAACGTATATGTATTTTATTGGGATTTTATATGATGGATCAATACAAAGTGGCACATAATTGTGAAGTGGAAGCAAAATTATAAATGGTTTTCAACATTATTTACAAATAAATATGTGAAAAGTGTGGCATGCATTTGTATTCGGACCGCTTTACTCTGATACCCCTAACTAAAATCTAGTGGAACCAATTGCCTTCAGAAGTCGCCTAATTAGTAAATAGAGTTCACCTGTGTGTAATTTAAACTCAGTATAAATTAGGGCTGGGCGATTTTCCCCCCAAAAAAAATCTGCGATTTTTTTATAAAAAACTCGATATTCGATTCGATTTTTTTTTTATTATTATATTAATTAAAGTGCATCAACAAACAAAATTGCAAAGGCAAACCCTTTCTCTAACTGCAAAGTCAGTGTGCAACAAACACACAATGTAATCCAGCGCTCATGGAACATACATTATTAACTATTGAAAACTCTTGAAACTCTGTGTGTGATTCCTTCTGTCCCAGCCTTGCTGCGATCCTGGCTCTGCATCCTTTTGGGTTGGAGGGCCCTCCACACGCTGGTCTGCCTGTTGTCCATCATTCAAGGTACTGTGCTCACACGGAGATCATGCCACAGGCTTTGTTTTGACTTTTTTAACCCCTCCTTGCTCCACGGATGTCACTGCAAGTTTAACAAGTTTGTCACCAGTGGCAACTGGAGAGTTAAGATTCATTTGCTCTCTGCACATTTGGGATTGGATCCCTCTCTTTATTGTGATTAATAAATGGACTAAGCTTTTTTATCAATTCTTCAAGAGTTTTCAATAGTTAATAATGTATGTTCCATGAGCGCTGGATTATATTGTGTGCGTGTTGTGTATTTTGTACTTCTGGGTACGGATTTTTTCTTGCTGCGCTGGATCCCGTTTTTTCCCCCTTTTGGATACTTTGTACTTCCCAAAATATTTGGGATTTTTTTCTTATTATTATTATTATCATCCATTATATTTTTTTCTTTATCCACCAATTTAGCGCTTGTGACCTTTTGTTGTTTTTTGCAGTGTGCAACAAAGATTGTTAAACATCCAAATTATTAATACTGTATTTGGATTTAGCTAATAAAACAACAAAAAATCCTGAGGTTACTCTTAGTTGAATTGAACTGTGTCCATGCCTCACTGTACCCGTGTCTCACTGTGCCCGTGTCTCACTGTGCCCGTGTCTCACTGTGCCCGTACCTGATGCAGATTTTCATGGTATACGGATTTTACTGCTACACCGGTGGCCATTCCAGTATTCAAAAGCCGCGCCTCCTTCTCGTCTGTGATAGGCGGAACACTCAATTTCCCAGCATTCAGTGTTCCGCCTATCATGGTCATCCTCATAACACAGACGAGGATGAGAGGATGTTTGTGATAGGCTGAATACTGCCTGCTGTGAAATTGAGTGTTCCGCCTATCACAGATGACAAGGACTCGGGAGGCGCGGCTTTTGAACACTGCAATGGCCGCCGTCTGTCTGCATGACACGCTGATCAGGTAGGCAGACGGCGGCTGCAGCGAGTAGATGTAATTGGGGTAACGCTGCCCAGTGCCATTCCGGATATGCCCCCTGCAGTCCTGCTATGGAAACTTTGAAGGGAAGGAAAAAAAAAATATTTTTTTTTATTTAAAAAAAAAAAAAAAAAATCGATTTTCTTCAAAACTGAATCGATTTGAGCTCAAAACTCGATTCAAGATTAAAATCAATTTTTTTCCCAGCCCTAGTATAAATACAGCTGTTCTGTGAAGCCCTCAAAAGGTTTGTTGGAGAACCTTGGTGAACAAACGGCATAATGAAGGCCAAAGAACACACCAGACAGGTCAGGGATAAAGTTATGGGGAAATTTAAAGCAGGGTTAGGTTATAAAAATAAAAAAATATCCCAAGCTCTGAACATCTCAAGGAGCACTGTTCAATCCATCATCCAAAAATGGAAAGAGTATGGCACAAATGCAAACCTACCAAGACATGGCCGTCCACCCAAACTGTAGAACCGTGCAAGGAGAGCATTAATCAGAGAAGCAACCAAGAGGCCGATGGTAACTCTGGAGGAGCTGCCAAGATCCACAGCTTAGGTGGGAGAATCTGTCCACAGGACAACTATTGCACTCCACAAATCTGGCCTTTATGGAAGAGTGGCATTAAGAAAGCCATTGTTGAAAGAAAGCCATAAGAAGTGTCATTTGCAGTTCGCGAGAAGCCATGTGGGGGACACAGCAAACATGTGGAAGAAAGTGCTCTGGTCAGATGAAACCAAAATTGAACTTTGTAGTCTAAAAGCAAAATGCTATGTGTGGCAGGAAACTAACACTGCACATCGCCCTGAACACACCATCCCCACTGTGAAACATGTTGTTATGGGGATGCTTTTCTTCAGCAGGGACAGGGAAGCTGCTCAGAGTTGATGGGAAGATGGATGGAGCCAAATACAGGGCAATCTTAGAAGAAAACCTGTTAGAGTCTGAAAAAGACTTGAGACTGTGGCAGAGAGTTTACCTTCCAGCAGGACAACGACCATAAACATACAGCCAGAGCTAAAATGGAACGGTTTAGATCAAAGCATATTCATGTATTAGAATGGCCCAGTTAAAGCGCACACCTAAATCCAATTGGGAATCTGTGGTAATACTTGAAAATTGCTGTTCAGGCGCTCTCCATCCAATCTGACGCTCTTCATCCAGTCTTGAGCTATTTTGCAAAGAAGAATGGGCAAAAATGTCACTCTCTAGATGTGCAAAGCTGGTAGAGACATTCCCAAAAATGCCATTCGGCTGTAATTGCAGCAAAAGGTGGTTCTACAAAGTATTGACTCAGGGGGGCTGAATACAAATGCACACCACACTTTTCACATATTTATTTGTAAAAAATGTTGAAAATCATTTCCCTTCATCTTCACAATTATGTGCCACTTTGTGTTGGTCTATAACATAATTTCCCAATAAAATACATTTACGTTTTTGGTCGCAACATGACAAAATGTGGTAAATGTCAAGGGGTATGAATACTTTTTCAAGGCACTGTATAGGTCTCTATCTTTTGCTGGTTTTTAACTGTGTTTTTATGAACACCGTTAACACTTTATGATGGTGACAATAATAATTGTGATAAATTATTATCTACATAGGTAGAAGTTTTGTTTGTTTTGTTTACCATTTTATGTATCATAGATTTCTGCAGTTTTGGGTTTAGAAGTTTTATATATATTTTTGTGTTTAGTTTTTATTTGTTTGTAGTTGTTATGGCTCCAGATGAATTTTTGCTTATTTAACTACTTAAGCTCCGGAAGGTTCTACCCCTTTATGACCAGAGTATATTTTGCTATTCAGCACTGCGCTACTTTAACTGGCAATTGCGCAGTAATGCAATGCTGTGCCCAAATGAAATTTATATATATTTTTTTTTCTTACAAATAGCGCTCTCTTTTAATGGTTTGTGATCACCACTGGGTTTTTAGTTTGTATGAACCTTATAGCATCTACGAACTATTGCTAAATCCTGATTTACTGATGACCTATCTCATTTCTTGAGGCCCCAAAATGCCAGGGCAGTACAAATACCCCCCCCCCCCCCAAATTACCCCTTTCTGGAAAGTAGACAGTTGTAATGTTTTTGTAAATTTTTTGGGGAAAATTAAGACTATGTAAAAAAATATGTAAAAAAAATAGATCTATATACAGTATATAGATAGATATATCTATATCCTATCTATATATATATATATATATATATATATATATATATATATATATATATATATATATATAATATGTAGAATGGCCTACACAGAAAAAGGCATGATCTACTTCATAGAGTAACTTAATGTGACTTTAGTTACATCCCAACATTTTGTTGTGTTTTGTTTCATATTTGTGCTAGAAACTTTTTTCCTGTGAAGAATGGATTTATGTATTCAGACACTGCTTTGACCTGTGCTTGTATGTAGGGAGGGCCATAGCCTGACTTTACTGAACTCCAAAGTAAGAACTGAACCAAGACACCACGATATCTCATTAAGACTTATCCCTGTTTTACACACAAATGCATGTATGAAATCTTCTATTACTAAACATATGCTGATAATGCTTTTGTTATTGTAGTAAGAACAAGGCCATAGGCTGCCCTAGACGCACCCAAGTGGTTGTACCTTTATATATATATATTGTGACAGCAGGAAGGTAAAGTCACCTGGTTGCATCCAGGGGGGTAGATATATTTCGCCCAGATTCAGGCTTTACGCCGACTTATACAACTAGGTGGAGTGTTGTATAAGCCCAGCTGAGGCTAGTGGGCTCATGGATGACTCATACCTCTAGGGAGAGTGTGGGGCGTCGTGCAGACAGGGAGTTGATGAGACCAGCTGAAACTTGTCAGCTCATTTAGGCCTCTATAAAAACTCCCAGCTTCATTAGATGTTAGCTCATGCCTGGACCCAGACCTGTGTGGACTGTCTAGGGAGAGTGAACCCCTGTGCGGTGAGACAAAGCCTGTGTGGCTATTTGCTTGGACATTTAAAACCAGGGACTTAGGGACTAGGACAGCACTAGGCTGATCCCAGTTGTTAGTTAGGAAACCTGTATGTTTAGTCAGAGGTCAAGTTGACCAGGATTTATTTTGTTTATGTTTCTTTTGCTTTGCTGTGTTTTGTCACTGTAAATAGAAAATAAACCGCACCTTTTTGATTTTGAAAACCACAACCTCCGTTTGCTGGGCCTGTTTTTGTGTGGGGAGCCCATCCCGGGGGTCACACACACCCGCTGCCGAGCTAACCCCCTCACAGTTGGTGGAGAACCAGTGGCAGTTTTTTTTTAAGCCAGCATGGAGGAGATACTGAAGCAGCTGGCTCTAGCAAATGCCAATCAACAGCAGACAAATGCAGGTTTGCAAAAGAGCCTTGCAGCTCATCAACAGAGCCTTGCAGCTCAACAACAGAACTTCGCAGCCCAGCAGCAAGCTCATCAACAGAGCCTTGCAGCCCAGCAGCAGACAAACGCAACTTTGCAACAGAGTCTGGAGGCTCAGCAACAAGCCCAGCAGCAATCTGAGGCCCGCTTCATAGACCTGTTGCAGAAGCAAGAGCAGAGACTACAACAACAGATGGAAGCAGTAATGCAGCAACGTCCGCAGACCAGTGAGGAAAGCCGTCCCACTAATACCGCGTCCTTTGGGGTGAGTCGTTTATTGACAAAAATGACTGGAGAGGATGATCCAGAGGTATTTTTGACCACATTTGAAAGGACCGCTGAAAGAGAAAAGTGGCCTGAGGAGCAGTGGGCTGGACTGGTGGCTCCTCTGTTAACTGGTGAATCGCAGAAAGCTTACTATGACCTAGAGCCTAACCAAGCCAAAGACTATGTGATGCTAAAAGCTGAAATATTGGCAAGGCTGGGTGTCACCCAGGCTGTCCGGGCTCAGCGTGTGCATAACTGGACTTTCCAGCTTGGAAAACCCCCCAGGTCTCAAATGTATGATCTCATTCACCTGAGCAGAAAGTGGCTACAGCCAGAGACTTTGTCCGCACCAAAGATTGTGGAACGTGTTGTAATGGATCGGTTTTTGAGAGCTCTTCCTACTGCCATCCAAAAGTGGGTAAGCCATGGAGACCCAGAGACGGCCGATGGTCTTGTGGATCGTGTGGAGAAATACTTGGCTACAGAGAACCTGACGGCCTCTTCCAGAGACACTCGGACTTTCCACCCTGGGACCGGACCATCCCCGGGGGCGGATGGGAGGATTCCGGGGGGTGAGGGTGGAGGGAGTGAGAGGGTGGGAGCTCTGCCCCGGGTTTGGCGAGAGCAGCCTGGGAAATCAGCGGCTCAAGAGGCGGCAAGAAGGATCGTTTGCTACCGCTGCCGGCAAGCGGGACATATTGCAGCCAATTGCCCGGTTGTGGAGGAACCCATGCAGTGTGACTTTCTGACGGGCAGGCGTCAGTCGCTGTGTGCGACAGTCGCATGCACTGCCATTCGAGGAACTGAGAAACATTTATGCAAAATGTGTGTTAATGGTAGAAATGTTGTGGTATTGCTGGATTCAGGTAGCCTTGTGACCCTGATAAAGGCTGAGTTAGTTAAAACAGAGGTCTCTGGGAATAGCAAGGTAGCTGTTATTTGTGTGCATGGGGACACCCGAGAGTATCCAGTGACTACAGTGTGTTTCGAGACCCCCAAAGGTACCCTCTCTCATCCAGTGGGCTTAGTATCTCAGTTACCGCATGACGCCATTGTGGGAAGGGATTTTCCGAAGTTCTGGGAACTGTGGGATGATCCTGAGCCCCCCACTGGTGCCCCTATGTACCAGGAATGTGATAGCCAGAACTCCCCTGAGAGTGGTGAGGACTCTCCGGAATTTCCCTTATCAGTATTGGCAGGGGAGACTCAAGAAACTGGAGAGGAGCCCACCTCCTCAGACGAAAACCTACCGTCTGTGGAGTTTTCTGATCTTGAGGTTCACAGGGAAAACTTTGCCACAGAACAGTTGAAAGACCCCGCCCTAATAAAGGCACGGGAAAACGTAGTGAAAATAGATGGCGAGTTAGTGAACCCAGATAATACCTGCACTTACCCATACTTCAGCGTAGAGAAGGACCTACTGTATCGGGTGGCAAAAAGGGCAGAAGAAACCGTTGAGCAGCTTGTGGTGCCCAAACCTTACAGGAAGTTGGTGTTGGAGTTGGCCCATGGGCACATTCTTGGAGGTCATCTGGGGACAGAGAAAACCCGAGAGAGGGTATTACAGAGATTCTATTGGCCGGGGGTGATGAAGGACATAGAAAATTATTGTTCCTCCTGCCCTGTGTGTCAGAGGTCGGCCCCGATGCCACATTTCCGTAGCCCGCTGGTCCCTCTACCCATCATTGAGGTCCCGTTTGAGAGGATCGCCATGGATTTGGTAGGTCCTATAATCAAGTCCGCTAGGGGGCACCAGTACATATTAGTTATAATGGACTATGCCACCCGTTATCCAGAAGCGATCCCTCTCCGAAATACCTCGGCCAAAACCATAGCCAAAGAGCTATCTCTTGTGTTTAGCCGGGTGGGTATTTGTAAAGAACTGCTTACGGACCAAGGTACACCCTTTTTGTCCCGGGTTATGAAGGAGCTGTGTAAATTGTTCAAAGTGACGCAATTACGTACATCTGTGTATCACCCCCAAACCGATGGGCTGGTTGAAAGATTCAACAAAACCCTAAAACAAATGTTGAAGAAAGTGGTGGATAGAGATGGAAAGGATTGGGACTGTCTACTTCCTTATCTGATGTTTGCTATTAGGGAGGTGCCCCAATCCTCTACGGGATTCTCCCCCTTTGAGTTACTGTATGGGAGACACCCAAGAGGGCTGTTGGATATTGCCAAGGAAACTTGGGAAAGTGAGAGTTCTCCCCACAGGAGTGTGATTGAGCATGTCGCCCTGATGCAAGACCGAATTGCACAGGTAATGCCCATCGTGAAGGAACATTTGGCCCAAGCGCAGTTAGCACAGCAGAGAGTGTACAACCGTGGAGCCAAGACCCGTACCTTTTCCCCGGGGGATAGGATACTGGTACTTGTCCCTACGGTTGAAAGTAAATTCCTTGCCAAATGGCAAGGCCCCTACGAGATAATGGAAAAAGTGAGCGAAGTGAATTACAAGGTCAGACAACCAGGAAGGCGAAAGCCTGAACAGATCTATCACGTTAATCTGTTGAAAGCCTGGAGGGATAGAGAGTCCCTAGTCGCAGACACTTGGTCACCAGCTCAAACTGGTTGCGTGATTCCTGAGGTTGGAATAGCAGCCACCTTGTCACAACCCCAACAACAGGAGGTTAAGGAGTTTGTGCTTCGCAACAAGGAGGTATTCTCTGAGCTGCCGGGACAAACATCTGGGGTAGAGCATGACATCATTACCCCGCCCGGTGAAAGGGTGAAGTTAAAACCCTATCGGATCCCAGAGGCCCGACGGGAGGCAATACGGGAGGAAGTACAGAAAATGCTGAACTTAGGGGTGATAGAGGAGTCCCAAAGTGATTGGTCTAGTCCCATTGTGTTGGTGCCTAAACCGGATGGGAGCTGGCGATTTTGTAACGATTTTCGTCAGTTGAACAAAGTTACAAAATTTGACACCTACCCCATGCCACGTATAGATGAGTTGATCGACCGGCTGGGAACAGCCCGATACATGACGACTCTTGACCTCACAAAAGGGTATTGGCAAATCCCCCTGGCCAAGTCGGCCAAAGAGAAAACCGCATTTGTAACCCCAGACGGGGCGGTCCAATATAAAAGAATGCCGTTCGGGTTACAGAATGCGCCGGCCACATTCCAGCGGAAAATGGACCAGATGCTGAGGCCCCATCGGAAGTATGCTGCGGCTTACCTGGATGACGTAATTGTCCATAGCACAGATTGGGCCTCACATCTGCCAAAAGTGCAAGCAGTCCTGGACTCTGTTCGGGAAGCGGGGTTTACGGCTAACCCCAAGAAGTGTACCATTGGGCAGGAGGAGGCCAAATATCTTGGGTACACCATTGGGAGGGGAGTAATAAAACCCCAACTCAACAAAGTCGAGGCCATCCAGAGTTGGCCACGTCCCAACAGCAAGAAGCAGGTACGAGCCTTTCTGGGAATCGCTGGGTATTATCGGCGATTCATTCCCCACTTTGCTTCTAAGGCTGTGCCCCTAACCAACCTGACGAAGGGGAAAGGGTCGGTCATGATTAAATGGACCCCCGAGGCTGAGGCAGCATTCCAATTCTTGAAACAAGCCTTATGTAGCCAGCCAGTGTTGTACTCACCCGACTTCTCTAAAGACTTTGTCGTACAAAGTGATGCGTCAGATGTGGGGTTAGGAGCAGTATTGTCCCAGGTCTGGAACGGGGAAGAGCACCCAGTCATTTACCTCAGCAGGAAGTTGAAGTCCCATGAGGTAAATTACGCCACCGTTGAAAAGGAGTGTTTAGCGGTGAAGTGGGCTCTAGATTCCCTTCGGTACTACCTGCTAGGTAGGCACTTTGACATGGTTACGGATCACGCTCCGTTAAAGTGGATGGCTCAAAACAAGGAAACAAATAGAAGAGTGAATAGGTGGTTCCTGGCCCTCCAGGAATTCAACTTCACAGTAAAGCATCGCCCTGGCGTTCAAATGGGGAATGTGGATGCTTTGTCTCGAGTACATGAATGCCTGATTGCTGGTGTTCCAACCCCGAGGTTAAAACAAGAGGGGGGGGTATGTGACAGCAGGAAGGTAAAGTCACCTGGTTGCATCCAGGGGGGTAGATATATTTCGCCCAGATTCAGGCTTTACGCCGACTTATACAACTAGGTGGAGTGTTGTATAAGCCCAGCTGAGGCTAGTGGGCTCATGGATGACTCATACCTCTAGGGAGAGTGTGGGGCGTCGTGCAGACAGGGAGTTGATGAGACCAGCTGAAACTTGTCAGCTCATTTAGGCCTCTATAAAAACTCCCAGCTTCATTAGATGTTAGCTCATGCCTGGACCCAGACCTGTGTGGACTGTCTAGGGAGAGTGAACCCCTGTGCGGTGAGACAAAGCCTGTGTGGCTATTTGCTTGGACATTTAAAACCAGGGACTTAGGGACTAGGACAGCACTAGGCTGATCCCAGTTGTTAGTTAGGAAACCTGTATGTTTAGTCAGAGGTCAAGTTGACCAGGATTTATTTTGTTTATGTTTCTTTTGCTTTGCTGTGTTTTGTCACTGTAAATAGAAAATAAACCGCACCTTTTTGATTTTGAAAACCACAACCTCCGTTTGCTGGGCCTGTTTTTGTGTGGGGAGCCCATCCCGGGGGTCACACACACCCGCTGCCGAGCTAACCCCCTCACAATATATATATATATATATATATATATATACACACATACACACAGTATCTCACAAAAGCAAGTACACCCCTCACATTTTTGTAAATATTTTATTAGACCTTTTCATGTGACAACACAGAAGAAATTACACTTTGCCCCAAAGGTAATGTGTGTTATCATATATTATGATATAATAAAATATTTACTAAAATGTGAGGGGTGTACTCACTTTTTTTGGGATACTGTATGTATATACAGTGGGGCAATGTATATACAGACTGGCCCGGACATGTACTGGCTTAAGCAGGGGGACACGTCTGGCACTGCAGGATCTGAGCCCCCTGGCGGCGTAGTGTGTTACTGATGATAGCCTTTGTTACGTTGGTCCCAGCTCTCTGCAGGTCATTCACTAGGTCCCCCGTGTGGTTCTGGGATTTTTGCTCACCATTCTTGTGATCATTTTGACCCCACGAGGTGAGATCTTGCGTGGAGCCCCAGATCGAGGGAGATTATCAGTGGTCTTGTATGTCTTGCATTTTCTAATTATTGCTCCCACAGGTGATTTCTTCACACCAAGCTGCTTGCCTATTGCAGATTCAGTCTTCCCAGCCTGGTGCAGGTGTACAATTTTGTTTCTGGTGTCCTTCGACAGCTCTTTGGTCTTCACCATAGTGGAGTTTGGAGTGTGACTGTTTGAGGTTGTGGACAGGTGTCTTTTATACTGATAACAAGTTCAAACAGGTGCCATTAAAACAGGTAATGAGTGGAGGACAGAGGAGCCTCTTAAAGAAGAAGATACAGGTCTGTGAGAGCCAGAAATCTTGCTTGTTTGTAGGTGACCAAATACTTATTTTCCACCATAATTTGCAAATAAATTATTTCCAAATCAGACAATGTGATTGTCTGGATCTGTTTCCACATTTTGTCTCTCATAGTTGAGGTTTACCTATGATGACAATTACAGGCCTCTCTCATCTTTTTAAGTGGGAGAACTTGCACAATTGGTGGCTGACTAAATACTTGTTTGGCTCACTGTGTGTGTGTGTGTGTATATGTATGTGTATGTGTGTATATATATATATACGCACAGTAAAAAATAAAATTGTCTATATATTTTAAAACTTTTTTTTTTACTTATATTTTTTATTTATGTTTTACTATTTGTTTTTTTGCATCCTATTATCAAAGTAGCTCTATATGTCCCTATGGTAACTCTGTACTACTCTGTTTCTTTTTTTTTTTTTACACTGTTATTGCTTATACAATGATGATCACTGTATAAGCAATACGTTTAATTGTCATGAATGGGTTAACAATTCATGAACAGCTTGCTTATGTTTGTGATCTGTGATTGGCTAAGCTAATCACATGGCACAGGTAGCTAGGTACCATATGATTGCTTTGGGCCAATCACAACAGTAAGCAAGCTGAACATGAATGGAAATCTGGAAGAGGCATAATCACACACACACATATATATATATATATATATATATATATATATATATATATATATATATATATATATATATATCTGAACGCAGCACACAGAGCGTAGCTTGGCCCCACCCCCTACTCCCTCCTCACTGGCTGTTATTGACAGCAGAAGGACCCAATGGCTCCCGCTTCTGCATCTCAGCATGTGGAGGAGAGATTAAGAGCAGGGATGCTGCTCTCATGCGCATGGCTGGATCGACATCGAGCATAGCATGTATTAAGTTAAAGACCCTGAGCTTTTGGAACCACTTCAAAGTTTTTTTTATATTTATGTGCAATACAAGAAGGAAAATAATATTCTCCTTTGAAAAGTCCCTTGAAATTGGTACATTTTGCATTTCCCTACTTACATCTGCTAGTGGTAGTAAAAGCTGAATAAAAAGTACTGCTTGCATATACTGTAGTGCTAGCCAACACATAAAGCTGTACACTTGATGACATGATAGTCCAATATTATGATCATTTATCCCAGTAAGCTAAAACAAAACATAATTTTCATTCCAATGGCAAAACCAATCTTGGCATATAAAAATCTAATTTGAAACAAGCATTTGCAGTACATCTCTGTAATATTTTCACTTTCCCCCATGTTTATCCATTTAAAAGACTGTGTAAAGAAAAATGCTTGTTGTTGTTCCGAAAATTCACTTTTTAGGTTATGTGTGACAACACATATAATTTTTGTGGTGTCAGGCCTGCCCAGTTTTATTTTGCTAAATAACTCAAATACACGCTCTATTCTGTTTTTCCACAACATAGAAGCTAATAATTCTTTAGTTCAAAGAAGGGACAACTAGAAGGGCTCCCTTGGCTCCCGCTGCTGTCAATCAAATCCAATGACGCAGTAAATGTACACATAAGCAGGACTTGGGAGCGCGCCCGCACGGGTGTCCACCTTAGGAAAGCCTCCTCCAACGTGGGCACTCAATATGGGGAGGAGCTACCAGTGCCGCCGGGGGACCCCAGAAGTCGAGGATCGGGGCAACTCTGTGCAAAATGAACTGCACAGTGGAATTAAGTATGACATGATTGTTATTTTAAAAAAACAAACAAAAAAAAACGAGGGTTTACAACCACTTTAACATTTAGGCCTCATGCCCACTGGCGTTTTTACAGCTGCGTTTTTGAGCGTTTTTTACAGCTTAAAAACGCCTGTCCATGTTATTGTAAATATTTTTTTTTTTTTTTTTTTTGAAAAAAAAAAAAAAAAAACGTCGGAGCTAAAAACGCGACCGCGCGTTAGTGCGCATTTTTTTGCGCGTTAGTGCGCGTTAGTGCGCGTTTTTGCGCGTTTTTTGACGCTCGCGTTTTTTCCTGCCTAGTTCTGACGCTGAGGAACGCACTGGCCCTGGGTTTTTTTTACAGCTTACAAACGCCTATGCTCTTTACAGCTCAAAAACGCCTAGGTGGGCATGAAGCTATAGACTAACATGGACAGGCGTTTTTAAGCTGTAAAAAACGCTCAAAAACGCGGCTGAAAAAACGCCCGTGGGCATGAGGCCTTACAAATCGATTTATTATTGTTGATTAATGTGTTTACTTTTCTCCAGGACCACATAGTATTAAGAATACTAGAATATATTAAAGTATAACTAAAGGCAAAACTTTTTTCTGGAATATAGTAGAGAGGGATTCGAACCCCTGTTAGCTTTTATTGCTCTCTGTTGCCCTGTTAAGGAGATTCACTGTCTCTTTGCCCTGATTACCGTTATCATTGAAAGTAAAGAAAATCCCAAAGATTTGGTTGTTCCCAGAAAAGTAAGAGGGAAAATATTCCAATTGGGACACTAGTTCTGGTGACCTGGGGGGGTCCCCAAGGGTTCCCCTAATTTTCAGGGGTTTCCTCTCACTTCCTGTTTGGCTATGGGACAGGAAGTGAAGGGAAATGTCCAAAATAGGGCACAGATGATGAAAAAAAAAAGACTTGCGCTTTCCAAAATGACATTTTTTTTTTTGCTTTATGGTTTTACTTCAACATAAATTACAGTAGAAAGATTCCTGGGGAACCCCATCACAAGTTTTCTATGAGGCCCTATGACACATAGTTATTCCCTTAGCATGATATGATTATTTTAGCCTATACAGTGAGGGGAAAAAAAGTATTTCATCCCCTGCTGATTTTGGTATGTTTATTTTAACAATGAGAGACAGAACAACAATAAAAATATTGATTTGCATTTTAATGAGTGAAATAAGTATTTGATTCCCTATCATTCAGCAAGATTTCTGGCTCCCAGGTGTCTTCTATACAGGTAACGAGCTGTGATTAGTAGCACTCTCTTAAAAGGAGTGCTCCTAATCTTCGCTTGTTACCTGTATAAAAGACACCAGTCCACAGAAGCAATCAATCAGATTCAAATCTCTCCACCATCACCAAGATCAAAGAGCTGTCCAAGGATGTCAGGGACACGATTGTAGACCTACACAAGGCTGGAATGGGCTACAAGACCATCACCAAGCAGCTGGGTGAGACGGTGACAACAGTTGGTGCGATTATTCGCAAATGGAAGAAACACAAAATAACTTTCAATCTCCCTCAGTCTGGGGACTCCATGCAAGATCTCACCTTGTGGAGTTTCAAAGATTATGAGAACAGTGAGAAATCAGCCCAAAACTACATGGGAGAATCTTGTCAATGATCTCAAGGCAGCTGGGACCATAGTCACCAAGAAAACAATTGGTAACACACTACGAAGGACAGAAATCCTGCAGTGCCCGCTAGGTCCCCCTGCTCAAGAAAGCACATGTACAGGCCCGTCTAAAGTTTTCGAATGAACATCTGAATGATTCAGAGGAGAACTGGGTGAAAGTGTTGTGGTCAGATGAGACCAAAATCAAGCTCTTTGGCCTCAACTCAACTCGCCGTATTTGGAGGAGGAGGAATGCTGCCTATGACCTCAAGAACACTATCCCCCGCGTCAAACATGGAAGTGGAAATGCTTTGGGGGTGTTTTTCTGCTAAGGGGACAGGACAACTTAACCGTATCAAAGGCTATGTACCTTAGAATCTTGGGTGAGAACCTCTTTCCCTCAGCCTAGGCATTGAAAATGGGTCGTGGATGAGTATTCAAGCATGAAATGACCCAAAACACACGACCAAAACAACAAAGCAGTGGCTCAAGAAGAAGCATATTAAGGACCTGGAGTTGCCTATCCAGTCTCCAGACCTTAATCCCATAGAAAATGTGTAGGTAGCTGGAGGTTTGAGTTACCTAACGTCAGCCTCGAAACCTTAATGACTTGGAGAGGATCTGCAAAGAGGAATGGGACAAAATCCCTCCTGAGATGTGTACAAACCTGGTGGCCAACTAAAATAAACTTCTGACCTCTGTGATTGCCAACAAGGGTTTTTCCACCAAGTACCAAGTCATGTTTTGCTCATGAAAA
This sequence comes from Rana muscosa, assembly GCA_029206835.1. NCBI lineage: Eukaryota > Metazoa > Chordata > Amphibia > Anura > Ranidae > Rana > Rana muscosa. The sequence continues at coordinate 459,343,282 of CM055117.1, forward strand.
TGCCAATCAATTTATAACATTTTAGAAAAAAAGTTTTTCTGGATTTTTTTTGTTATTCTGTCTCTCACTGTTAAAATAAATCTACCATTAAAATGATAGTGGTAAGGATTTAAGTGCAGTGCTAGGTAATTAGTGATATATGTAATAATGCAAACATATAAGTGACAGTGCACAATTAAACATACGTTAATGGCATTGCCTGCAAAGCAAGACTAGTATGCAAAATAGTGAGACAACATATACATAAACATATTGAGAACCTAAACGTCCATTAAACTGCGTCAAAGGGTGCTTAGATGAGTCCAAAGCGAAAAAAGGTAATTTTTCAAACGGTGCAAAAAAAGTGGATATTCGGACTTCCAGCCAAGGACCACCGTCAGAGGTGTGTGCTCAATTCAGCAAGGAAACAATATTCACCATCAAATGTGCTACCACCACCAGTGAAGGTAACAGGGTACTCTTACCAAATGGTGTGGGCCAAACAAGCAAAACTGATGGGGTCTTTAACATCACAGGAACAAGCATGTGGATTGTACAGCAGTGCAGATTCGACAATCAAGCTTTCAGGGACCAACATCAAGAAAGCATAACGATCCAAGCTCGGCATATAGAGACTCATCGGCTCCACCAGTCAACAGGAAGGAGTCATACAGGAAAAAAAGATCGCCACATAGCATAAAATTCTTGGCTAAAAATGTATTAAAGTATTGCACCTACATCAATGTAGATAAAAACAGGCCTTTATATAATGTGATCACAGAGAAGAACGCAGTGTTGTGGAGCCAGCGCGTACTTCCCAACATTTCGTCTACCAAGACATCATCTGGGGTATTGGCTTCCCCCCCAAAAACTGTGTTTATATATAGTGGCATTCATAAACAATTGTTCAATCATGTGGGTGTGGTTTACCTCCCCCACAGGAAATGTTACCAACATGGCGTCTAGCGTGCACTCCATGCCTCTTTGAAAGATATATAAAATCCTAATGTCCAAATAAAATGGCGTCCATGGTGTGGACCAAGCCTCGTTCTGGTCAGTCAGCACATGATCAGCCTTCTTCAAATTACGTCAGGGCAAAATGGTGTCCGTAGTGAGAACCAAGCGTCACTTTGATTCAGCTGACATGTAACCTGCCAGCCAAGCCTCCCTTGAAGTCTGCTGACTTGTGTTTACACAATTAGTCTAATTGTAGTGTCATTGGCTCATTTATTGTGTGGTGGCGCAGTATTTTCCTTCCTTTTTTTATTCATTAAAATTTTAGACTGATCATTTCTTTATCAGTGGACAAATGTACAAAATCAGCAGGGGATCAAGTACTTTTTTCCCTCACTCTAATACCCAGGAGAGCATCACAGCTGCCAAAAACCATATGGAAGCATCTAGAAGGCTGCCAGATACAGAGGACAGATTCAAATTCGAACCACAAAAAAGGTAGACAGAGAGGCTGTTTTTCTAAAGGATTTTAGCACAATAAATTGTGTGAATGTTCACTTCAATTATCCAATTGTTTGCAGACAAAATAGGTCAACTAAAATTTTCTTTTCATTTAAGTGGATATTAGGAGTGACTATTCACATGGTTTGTATGAACGTTTCTCAAATCCTATAGTAAATCAGCCTCAGTGTCTTGTGCGTAAAAATGCAAAATGTTCATACTGGTTTTGCTAAAAATTGGCAATTGTGGAGCTATTTAGCCTGCTGTACAGAACAAATGAAAACAACAATGAAAAACCCCTAAATAACTCCTTCACTATATGGTCAAAAAACAAATTGCAGAACGACCACAGAAATTTCCAAGTAGGCAGGCAGACCCTCCCACCTAGCAGAGATGGCTGAAGAAGGTACAGTAGTGGCTTGTCTTAAAGTGAAATTGCATTGCATTTGAGCACCATAAACCAAAAACACTATTTAATTATTTATAGAATGTGTACTGACCACTCCCCAGAAACATAATTCCCTGCTTGTGTGATTGGCTCACCATTTTTCCCAGAAGTCTGCCTAAGATACAAGTCAGATTTCAGGCATTCCCTGCACCAAAAATGTCATTTTTGGTGAGATATTTCCAATAGGAACACATCTAAAGGGATGCAGGCCCAGCAGCTTTCCTCATTAGTGCCCTGCAGCTGCCACAGCTGACTGATAATCATGAAACCACTCCCATTAGACCTACTAAGCATAGAGGCACAGACAAACACACTTGGACTTCTTCAGAATAACAAAAGGTAGGAATCTGCAACAAAGATTGTTATAATTCCTTGCAATGTACATAGATCACCCAGGGGGGAGTGTTTTTTTCTCAACAAAAGTAGAGTTACGCTTTCAAATTATTTGTCTTCCACCTGAATCTGGCGCTAATATAAAATAAATAAAAAATTTAATCACAAACGTCTTTAATTTGAAAGTGAATATATCAGTTTAGTTAGTTGTGGATAAAGTGAAGAATAGCTAAAACTCACATCTTTTTTCCTTTTTTTTTTTTTTTTATTTAATTTTTTTTAAGCTGTCTGTGTCCCATTGAGAAAAGTTTCCTTCATTTTCTATATTGAAAACAAAGGGGGAAGTGAGCGTAAATTTCTCTAATGTAAAGGAAATCCTAGACACTTGTCACTGGAACAGATGTCTTAACTGGTATATTTTCTCTCTTATGCCCCTGTACACAAGATCGGATTTCCGATGGAATAAAATCTGATGGAATTTTCCGTCGGAATTCCAATGAAGCTGACTTCCATCAGTCTTGCCTACACACCATCAGACAAAATTCCGACCGTCCAAACCACAGTGACGTAAAACACTCAGACGAGCCGAGAAAAAGTTCAATCCTTTTGAGTATGCGTCGACTTGATTCTGAGCATGCGTGGGTTTTTTTCTCCAATGAAGCTCCACACAGACAATCGGAATTTCCTATTGTTTTTTTTTTCCATCGGTAAAAATTTAAAACCTGTTCTATTTTTTTACACCGATGGGAAAAAAGTCCGATGGGGCCCACACACAATATTTTTTTCCGATGAAAAAAGTCCATTGGACTTTTTCCATCGGAAAAAACGATCGTATGTACAGGGCATTACATTTTGAATTTTTGGATTTTACCTTACTTTCAGTCCTAGTGATATTTCTCACTTTATAAAAAAAAAAGTAAATAAAACGGGGGGGGGGGGGTGAATTTCCCCAGGGACAACACGGCAATAAAAACCTGACAGGGGCTCTTCTTACTCTGTCCTAAACACATATATATAATAAATAATGTAAATACGCTTTAGTAAGTAACTATGATTTAAAGGTAAAAAAAAAAAGTGGACCTTACAAACATTTACATTTTGTTTTCCCAGGCACACCAGTCACCAACACAGTCGCAACAGTCACTGTCACAACACACACCACAGTCTAGCCTGGTGTATAATGGCCATCCATTCTACATGACTCCGCATAGGCTGCCTGTTGCCATGGATACCCGAACATTGTGTAGTTTGAGCTATTAAATAGATCTCAGGCCACATTTTTATCTTTTATTACTTTTAGGAAAAGTGCCAGGGGGAAATATATATAGATTTTTTTTTAATTAAAATCACACTTATCCTTTCATTATGCACACTTCAAAGAGCATGCTCATGTCACAAACTTAGAATGTAATTTATATAACTGAAATGTAATTGTAGTCATCAACTGAAAGGAAGGCACAATTGGCCAAACACCATAACCGACATTTGTTTGTTATGTCTTCCTGTTGTTGCTTTGCTTGAGCATCTTGGGGATGCAAAGGTTTCATTGCAGACGGATGAGAAAACTTGGCACGTAAAAGTGAACCAAAAAAGAGAAAAGCTTAAAATTCAGCCGTGTGCTACATGTTGCCTGTGGCTTGGTTGTCGGACTAATACTGAATTGGCTGAAGTGTTTGATCGGGTTGTCTCTGTAGCCTGTCTATGAATATTTAACTACCTCTGAGAGAAGAAGTTCGGAGCAGACAGTGCAACGAGAAGCCGTAATTTCCTGCTGCTTTCTCAGACACCTGGGATAGGAATTAAATGTACAGGATTTATTGCATTGAGAACAAATGATGAAATGGGTTCAGTGACTGACCCTCGCAAGTAGATTTGCTTTCATGCACAACAATGCAATGGCTCACCAATAAAGTATTGTCTTGGGTTCTGTTCTCTGCACTTGTTAATATAAAAAGTAGTTCATATGAATGTTTTGATTGTTACTGTTCCTCTTTATGTTAATATGAAAATCCAAATCACGTCAAACTGTATTTATGTAACTTTTACTAAACCAAAACAGGCTGTGGTCATATTCTAAATGTTGGGTAGGCAAGCAATGTCTGGTACCTGATCATTTCTGGTCATTTTTTGATACCTAAAATGCAACAATATATTGCCTATGCATACATGTTTGTGCAGTGTGCACAACATTTTTAGGTTCTCCTGATTTTTTTATTTTTTTTTATCTTAATCAGACAAAATAGTTGGGCAATTTATGCCTGGTTAACTGACTGCTTACTAAAAAGGATTGGTTGAAAGGAGTTTGCAAAATGCACAATGGCATAGTGATCATGTCAGAACCTGGATCACCTACTGGTCGCCCTGTGGTTCCCAGAGCAGAAGGTTGTAATTCCGGTGTCCACCAGTGGGTGTCCCCCAGCAATTAGTCTCCACCTGATGCTGGCTGCAGGGAGGGTACTTAGTCCCTCCTCTACTATTACCTCTCTTGCTTTAGTGTTCTGCCTGCTAGCCACACAAATGTTTGCTCATTTATCCTGAGCCTAGATCTTGTTCCTGGTCACCTTTCTTTAAGTATCTGGCCCATCTAACAAGCAAAACTTTAACCCTATACATATAAGATAAAGTGCAACATTTTAAAAATAAATATTTAAACAAATAAAAGTAAAAATATAACCGTCCCAAAAGAGTCCACAAAAAGTACCTGTGCTACCTCTTGGACCCCTTTCACACTGGGGCACTTTTCAGGCATTTTAGCGCTACATATAGCTCCTGAAAAGCACCTTTTAAGCCTCCCCAGTGTGAAAGCCCAAGTGCTTTCACACTGGGAGCGGTGCGCTTGCAGGACAGGAAAAAAAGTCCTGCAAGCAAAATCTTTGGGGCCGTGCGGGAGCAGTATATACACCGCTCCCAAAACGCTCTGCCTATTGAAATTAATGGGCAGCGCTGCCAAAGTGCCTGCAAAGCGATTTAGCAACGCCGCAACATGGGTGCTATTAACCCTTTCTTCGACCTCTAGCGGGGATTAAAAGCACACTGGTAATGCCTGAAAAGCGCTGCTAAAACTAGCAGAGCTTTACCGCTAACGCCCGCACCGCCCCAGTGTGAAAGCGGTCTTAAAGTGCTCAGAAAAACAGACTTGGTGATATCTGTCTTCCACCGACAATAAGCACTTATAGCGTCTTACCAAAGGATACTGACCCTCTAAACAAAGTGGTCAATCAGCACTTGAAACAAGTGTCCAAAGTTCCACCACCTTCACTGGATCTGATTCGCCGACACAGGTTAAATCCTTATAGAGCTCAAGCTTCTCTGTCCTTCTCTTCTTCTTGCATATTTTTATTCGTCAGTAAGGCTGCCCATCATACTGCTGAACCAGTGGGAATTTGTAAGGTTGGAGTTTAGCGGCAAGATCGCACACAACTTGGAAGGGTCAGAGCTTTGCCTGTCCTAATTGACCGAGAATAGGTATAAGGAAAACTTTGAAGGCTGATGATGATATTACTACTAAAGTAGGCCATAGATTATGCAAAATCTCTTTTCTGTAACCATAGGTTGTAGGAAATAAGATTGCTCGGTTTTCTGGGGGAATCCCTCCTGCCAAGCTATTGGCTATTGGCCAAGCTATTGTGTGCTAAAGCTATTTTTTTCAGATCCTCAGAGATCTTTGCCATGAGGTGCCATGTTGAACTTCCAGTGAGCAGTGCGAGAACGATAACACCAAATTTAACACACCTGCTCCCCATTTACACCTGGGACCTTGTAACACTAAGGAGTCACATGACACCAGGGAGGGAAAATGGCTAATTGGGCCCAATTTGGACATTTTCACTTAGGGGTGTACTCACTTTTGTTGCCAGCGGTTTAGACATTAATGGCTGTTTGTTGTTATTTTTAGGGGACAGCAAAGCTTACACTGTTATACAAGCTGTACACTCACTACTTTACCTTGTAGCAAAGTGTAATTTCTTCAGTGTTGTCACATGAAAAGATATAATAAAATATTTTTTTTTAAATGTGAGGGGTGTACTCACTTTTGTGAGATACTGTATATATGTGCTTCTTTGCCATTTGACCATTTCTGTCATCCATTTTTACCTATTTTATCTGATGACAGTCTGTAATCTACAGATTTTTCAGTTTATCGTTTCAGCTAACGCATGTTTGCTGATGGTAATTTTCTAAGAAATGGTTAATGTTCTTTCTCAAGAAAAGTAAAACATTGCTCAAGAACTGCTAAATGTGTAATTGCTGCAGTCATTTGCTTGTAGAAATATCTGGGGAGGCTTCTTAATTTGAAAGTGCGAGTCATAGTGACAGCTTTGTGAGAGAAGATCCTCAGAATCGGAGCAACCTAGCACGCTAGATTAACTCACTGTTTTACTGTATTTGGTGACATGTCAGAAAAATGCTGCTGTAATTAGCCAACAACTATAACTTTTTAATGTAACAGTGTGATGTGAGTGTATGTGTGTGTAGTATCTGGTAACATAAATGTAATTTGTCGTACGTGGTCTTTTGATGCTAAGGTTAAATGATTTATGTCCTGCAGAAGACTACCTAATTGCATATTGTGTGTAATTGGTATTTATCTTTTGCTGCATTTAGTGATGAATGAGAGTGCTCCTGGTGCATGCTAAATGATGGTTTCTCATGGCACATCTCCATTTAATTGTTGGGTGACTGGAAAAACCAATCAGATATGGGTACCCAGATGAATGTTTAGGTCTGTTTCACATTTTCTTCATAGTAATGCTTAACCACTTCAGCCCCAGACTATTTGGCTGCCCAAAGACCAGAGTACTTTTTGCGATTCGGCACTGCGTGGTTTTAACTGACAATTGCGCGGTCGTGCGACGTGGCTCCCAAACAAAATTGACGTCCTTTTTTTCCCACAAATAGAGCTTTCTCTTGGTGGTATTTGATCAACGTTTTTTTTTTTTCCCTTTAAACAAAAATAGAGCGACAATTTTGAAAAAAAAAGCAATATTTTTTACATTTTACTATAATAAATATCCCCAAAAAAGATATAAAAAAATATTTTTTTCCTCAGTTTAGTACGATACGTATTCTTCTACATATTTTTGGTAAAAAAAAATTGCAATAAGCGTTTATTGATTGGTTTGCACAAAAGTTATAGCGTCTACAAAATAGGGCATAGTTTTATGGCATTTTTATAAAAAAAACATGTTTTACTAGTAATGGCGGCGATTAGCGTTTTTTATCATGACTGCGACATTATGGCGGACACATCGGATACTTTTGGAGCTATTTTGTGACCATTCACATTTATACAGCGATCAGTGCTATAAAAATGCACTTATTACTGTGTAAATGTGACTGGCAGTGAAGGGGTTAACCACTAGGGGGCCAGGAAGGGGTTAAGTGTGTCCTAGGGATGTGTTCTAACTGTGTGGGGGCTGGGCTTACTGTGACATGACACTGATCGCTGCTCCCAATGAGAGGGAGCAGACGATCCGTGTCCTGTCACTAGGCAAAACAGGGAGATGCTTGTTACAAACTTTGTTGCAGATTCCTACCTTTTTGTTATTCTGAAGAAATCCCTGTATGTTTGTCTGTGTCCATGTGGGAAAATGAATCTAATGGGAGTGGTTGCATAATTATCAACCAACTGCAGCACCTGCAGGGCACTAATTAGGATGTGATTTCCTATTGGGAGTATCTCACCAAGTAGCCATATTGCCTTGCATTTTCAGAAAATTACAGAGCTGCAGATTGAAAAGGAGAGGTGATTTTTAATAATATCAAATTTACAATATGACTTGGGTTGCAATTGTATATACGCTATATTATTTTATCTTTATTTTCTATTTTTTTGTCCCCTGGAAAGTGGAGTTACCTTTTACATCACATGTGTCAAACACAAGGCCCGCTGGCCAAATTTGGCCCTTCAGGCCGTTCTTATGTGGCCCTCGCACCCAGGGGGAGGGGGGAATGGAGATGTGGGAAGTCTGTGCAAGAGAGATGATTCCTGCACACTATGCATAAGAAACCCCTCCTAAACTCTGCACTCTGTATGTAGTACACCTCTGAACCCTGTATTTTGTACGCAACGCACTCATGAACTCTGTATGTAGTGCACCCCTGAACTCTACACATAATGCACTCCTGGTATTTATTGGCCCTTTAGGATCCCCCCACAGTGCAATTTGGCCACACCCACCATTCAATGCGGTTTGTTGGGGGGGGGGGGTGTGGTTGAGTTCCTGCACCTGTTCGCTGCGAAAATAAGCCCTGCATTATTTAATATAGTCTTAATGATACATCCAAACCTTGAGGAGAACCATAATGCTGATGCGGCCCACAATGATATTAAGATTGACACCTCTGCTTTAAATGATTTGTTTATGTACTCTATCCCAATACACTTTAAATATTTTTTATTCCCTGTGATCTTTTCTAATGCATCTTGCTGAGCAAAATATAAAATGTGGTGTAAGGGTGCTGTAGTGAACAATAATGTGGGAGCATTGCTTTGTAAAGAGTCAATAATAGCAGGGATCTCAAAGCATCTCTTGTGTGACATTAATCTATAACTGTCTCTTGAAATATGTTCCCAGTCTCCGACAATCTCTTGCAGCATGCCCTTAGTCTCTGATCATCTTCAGTTGCATGTCTCTGACTACAAGTCTGTAAAAATATATGCAGTAAATATTATGTGCTGCCGGTTGGTGATGTCAGGGGACACCCTTAAATCACCATATTTTTTGTTAAGTTGAGCACCACTAATATAAAAAGACATAGGGTGGGTGGTTCAGTGCAACACAGCAGCAATTGTGGGTAGAATGACACTTTTAAAGGGTAAAATATGTCAGCCAGGGGTGAACAGCCTGTGTAAAAAAAAAAAAAAAAAAAAACTATTTGGCGTATATAAATTAGTATGAAAATCATGAGTGTATATAGGAGTTTCCGACTGCTGGTTGCAAATGCAAACCTATTCAAAACAGGAAAGAGGCAGTACAGTACTCCTCTTTTTATGAGTTTAAGAAGCATCTAAGTGTCAAATTATTGCAATATGCCATGGGTGAGTTTACTTCTAGCGTTTATAATTTATACTCGTATTTTGGACTAACTTTTTATTTTCTTTCATTATAGCCACATTAACCAGAAAACGCAATTTGAAAATCCAGTTCTTGAAGCTAAAAGAAAGAAGCAGCTTGGTCTCCCTCAGCTTGAAGGAATGATGATTCTTGGTAAGGGTATTTACAATATTCATTTGTAGCAGTATGATATACTGTATATACTGCCATTAAGCACTGTTTATTCTAAGCTCATTTCTTTTTCGTCTCATTGGTTCAATTTGTGCCTCCATCAGAGCCCGACAAGTCCCTATTCACCAGAGATCCAGCACTGCTAAAGGGAGCAACATTGCGCACATCTCTAAAGAAAAGTGCGATGGGATTTGGATTCACCATTATTGGAGGTGACAGGCCAGATGAGTTTTTGCAGGTGAAAAATGTTCTCAAAGATGGCCCAGCTGCACAAGATGGGAAGATAGCTCCAGGTATAATTACACCAAACTATCTCACAGGGAAGATGAAATACATAAACATTGTTTAAATTATGCAGTATATTGATGGCAATATGTTTGCAGGTTGCTTGATGTCCCGATTTAACTGGGCTTAATATTGTCCGTTTAGAAGGGGGGTATTATGCCTTCTGATGTTCAGCACAAAAAAATAAAATAAAAAAGGTCCCATTTTAGATGCTTTAAACTAAAACTGTTTTAGTTTTCAAATCGAGGTTAAGGAGAGAAGGAAGTTTGCTTCTTTAACTGTCCTGGTTTGTTGCAACATGTTGAGGAGCAAAAATATCACATCTTTCATGCACCACTTAACAGATCTATGTTCCGATTATAAGTCACCTGGCTACCAATCTGTATAAACTGACAGTCTGCCAGTTATGCCTATGATCCATGTGTGAACTTTCCTGTCCAGTGAATGGAGGAACTATTTTTGTTATAACTGATGTGTTGAACATACTTGTAACAGGCAGAAGTATACAGAAATTCCTATGTATCTGGTTATGCGCTTTAGACTACAATCACACCTAAGTGTCACGTTTTCAACTTTTTTTTTTCAAGCAGAATTGCACTTTTTTGTTGCTTTTGTCAGGCGTTTTTTTCAAGAGTTTTTCAACTAAAAGGTGTTTAGTGCTGCTAAAAAAAAGTCTGGAAAGCTGCTGTTTGAGCAGATAATGCACAGCAAAACACTCGAAAAAAGGCTCTTGTCGCACTTTTCAGCCGATTCCATTGAAGTCTATGTGGACGAAAACGCTCAATTCTGCCTGAAAAGTAGCTCATGCTCATCAGACATACAAGCAACATGACGCTCACATGTGAACAAGGGCTATTGAAAAGAATAGGTTTTTGCTTGTTGAGTGTTTTGAGCTTCGAGCTACTAGCTACAAAATGCCCAAGTGTGATCACTTCTTGCCACTAGAATCCACTGTCCGCATGTAACCGACCATGTGACTTTGGCTTAAGTCAACAGGGATTTTCTTGGTTATTTAAGCCTCACCAACCCATATGATCCTGTTAAACCCAACTCTAGCATTGAATAATTATAAAAACATAGTTGGCACAATAGGTGTAAAAATATCATTTTTGCTGCAGTACTCACCTTCACCCTGTTGCTGTCTGTCACAGAAACTCTGTTTAGCCCAGTATCTGTCTCCCTACTTGGGGGGTTCAATTATGCCCTATCTCACTCTTTCTAGAAGTTGGCACACAGGCAGTATTGGGTTCCACCCTCTGTAGTTCTCTGAAGTACAGGAATTGTAGCCAGCCAGTCTGCAAGCACTGGCAGTGCATAGATGTGACTTTTGTGTGGCATGTGCTCTGCCCATAGGCCACCACTGGTCAGGAAATCCAGAGGAGAAGGGAGGTCACCATTTGGAATAAAATTTTCCGGTAAGTAGAGAAGTCATTTGTAAAAACAAAAACAGTACTGTGTGCTGGGAGGGAATATAATTTTGTGCTTTAATTCAATGTTGGAATTGAGTTTTAAAAGAAAACCCATGAAGAGAGAAAATTATGTAGACTACCATTATTGACCTTCTAAATATGCTGGTTATCTGGCTCTCTGTAATTAATACTTTTTGATCCACTGACTTGGCTACGGATCTGGAGTCCTCATATGACTTGCAGCATACGTGCTCCAGGTTAATGATATAAAGTGAGACAGCCTGGCAGCAATTTCAGCCTGCAAATTTCCTCCAAACATTTTGTGATGAATCCATTCTCATTTAAATATTAACCATTTCATCATCCAGCTTATAACCGCCTTCAGTAAAAAAAAATCTTAAACTAATGAGTTCAACACCATAAATAAACCATATCTGCATGAAAACATATGCTCATCCATCAAGAGACTGGCATAACATCCACCCATAAACCATTTTCTGTTATTAACAGTAATGAATAAACAGACCGAACATACAATGAGCACAGGGAATGGGTTTCGGTCTAGAAATGTACAAAATTGTAAAAAATGAATTGCCATTTAGAAAGAGCCTGGTTTCATGGAACACTGACTTCCAAGCTGTGCATGTGCATCTATGCATCAGAAAGTCCATTTCCCAAACTGCAGAAACTTCACAACCACCAAATGATGTAGCATAAAAGGTTTTATTACTGCAACCTGTTTTATACTGTATAGCATGAACATAAATGGTGTCTGTAGATTTGTGAGTATTTTTTCTGAACAGTAGTTGGATGAACCATCTTGGATTAGTTGGATTTGGATTCACCATTATTGGAGAAGACAGACCAGATGAGTAAGATAGCTTGCTTTTACTGTATGTGGCAAAAATAATAGGTACTGTTTTTGAATATAAATAAAAAACAACTTAAATGTCTTTGCATATTTTGGAACTTGCACATTCGATACAAATAGGTACAAATAGTGTATCTTGTGAAAAATGTTTTTATTCTTTGAAGAAAAAAAAAAAAACCCTAAACTTGTCAAATGCAAAATTAACAGCTGAATGCACTTTCACGACCATTAAATATATTTTGCAACAAAATCAAAAGAAAATTGGAAAGGTTGGAAAGTTATATGGTATTTATTAAGCTGCCTAGAACCGAGGGGGGCTGCTGCACACAGAAGTCTTTTTATCTTAAGGCCTCATGCCCACGGACGTTTTTACAGTCGCGTTTTTGAGCGTTTTTTACAGCTTAAAAACGCCTGTCCATGTTAGTCTATAGCTTCATGCCCACCTAGACGTTTTTGAGCTGCAAATAGCATAGGCGTTTTTAAGCTGTGAAAAAACCCAGGACCAGTGCGTTCTTTGGCGTCGGCGTTAGGCATAAAAAAACGCGAAGCGTTAAAAAACGCTGCAATTGCGTTTTTGAGCTCCGACTTTTTTTTTCGAAAAAAAAAAAAAAAAAGGAAACAATAACATGGACAGGCGTTTTTAAGCTGCAAAAAACGCGGCTCTAAAAACTTCCGTGGGCAATGAGGCCTTATGCATAGAATGCATTAGGATATAAAATCTTCTGACTTTACTGGAAGCACATGTGACAGGGTGACAACACAGAAGTGCAACTGAGACAGGGACAAAGTGTTGTTACCCCATAAAAGAAAGTGTCTGTCTGAACAAGGACCTTCAGAGCAGGATTACCAGGCGGACTTTGCAACCTCTTTTATTTTTGCAAATTTTTCGTGCCATGTTTATTACTGAACACATCCCTGGTTGTGAACATTGACTATATTTACAGTATATCAGAATCCCTGTTTGGGGATGTTTTCATTACAAAATATGAATCAAATATCAATTATCAAGCCTTGCATCCGTCTGATTTTTGTCCACTGTTATTTAATTTTGTGAATGCACAGGGTTACCTTCAAGTTCACATTGAAGTCAGGTAATGAGTATGATTTTAGGAGATTTGTGAAAGGTAATTTTCTCAAAGCAGATATAGGAAAACCATTGCAGTAGAAAATAGAAAAAATAGTAATTGAAAAGAAAGCAGAAAAGGAGGTGGTCTACTTATAGCTACTGGAGGCTAGAAGGGCTTCATGTTACGGCATAGCATTTCCAGGGTATGCATACTTCAAGAATTTTTATGGACCGTCTGAGTATGCCAGCTAGTTTCTTATTAGGCCCCTTTCACACATGTGGATCCATTTTCACGGACTCCGCTTGCTCAGCAGGGATAGATCCGCTGATCCCTGCTGAGCTGGCGGATGACAGGCCCGTCTCCGATCACTGTGCCTCCACTATCCTCTATGGGGAGTTCAGGTGAAAATGGACCGCCTGTCCCCACTTTCATCCGATCCACTAGACGGATGAAAATAGGGTTTCCATCCGTCTGGATTCCGCGGAGCAGATCGGATGTCAGCAGACTTGTCACGGCTGACATAAGTTGCTCCATAGAGGTACATGGAGCGTCCGTTGAGGTCCGCCTGAAAAAACTAACGGGTGCATGTGTGAAAGGGGCCTTAGGAGGGAATCCATTCCTTGGGCCTTTCCCTTGACCAAAGTCAACCATGGTCCCCTTCCAAGCCTTTGTTGGGATCTGCTTTGTGGCCAAAAAGAACAGTGGCTAACCTTCGTTGATTGGCTCTTCTACAGTGCTTGAGGATAATTCATGATTTGTTACTGGGGATGCACTGATACCATTTTTTTTATGAGTATGGGTACCAATACTTTTTTTTTTTTAGTACTCGCCGATACCAAATACCAATACCTACCGCAACTGTTTTTGTTTACACTTCCACTGTCAGCAATAGTACAAAGCATTGAAAAGTTATTTACAAATTCTATATATATATATATATATATATATATATATATATTATTTTTTATTATTATTTTTTTTTTTATTGCACATTTTTCAATGTGAAACGTATAAATATATGTTAAAGGTGTAAAAATATTAATGAACATAGCAAACAAAATATTTGTTTTAATTATTAATAGTTTATATAATGACAGTGACCAATTTTTTTTTAAAATAGCAGGGAAATAATAATTAAATGGAGAAGGAGAATAGGGAGGTAATTAAGGCTGATTCAAGTAAATTTAGACCACTTTCACACTGAGGTGCCTTTCACGCTAAAAAAAGCACCTGAAAAGCTTACGAAAACGTATTTCCATTAAAATCGATGAATGCTTTTACACTGGGGCAGTGCGCTGAAACAACGCCCCTCTCCATTGAAATGAATTGAAAGCGCTTCAAAAGCGCCTGAAAAGCGCTCAGTGTTTTACTGGCAGTTTTTCAAGCGCCTCAGTGTGAAAGAGGCCTAAGAGTTAAAATCGGGTTAACTACTTCGCATCCAGGCCAATTCTGACACTTCGCTCCTACATGTAAAAAATCAGGGAGAGGAAATATTATAAATTATTGTTTGTTTTTTTTTTGTTTTTTTAGGAAGGGGAGGAGAGAGGGGGGGAGTGGAGAGGGGAAAGGGTGAGAGAAAAGAGGGAAAGGGACGAAAAAAAGAGAAGAAAAGTATAGAGAGTTCATCAAATAATTACCCACTCATCTGGAAATATAGAGTAGGGAGGTAAAGAAAGAAGAAACTTAACTGGATAAAAATGAATATATAGATAGAACTTAGTAAGACCAGATGTATTAAGTGGGAAAAGAATGTATTTGTATATATATTTGATGAACTGTAATGGTGATGAGCCAAGCAATATGATTGTTAATACTTGCTCTTTTATAAAATAATAAAATAAAGAATGACAAAAAAAAAAAACATAATTTTTTTGCTAGAAAATTACACAGAACCCCCAAACATTATATATGTTTTTTTAGCAGAGACCCTAGAGAATACAATGGCAGTCATTGCAACTTTTTATCTTTTCTATCTTACATGGTATTTGCGCAGCAATTTTTCAAACGCGTTTTAAAAAAAAAAACAGTTTCATGCTTTAAAAAAAACAAAAAAAACCCCAGTAAAGTTAGCCCAATTTTTTTGCATAATGTGAAAGATGAAGTTACGCAGAGTAAATAGATACCTAACATGTTGCGCTTCCAAACTCGTGGAATAGCGCCAAACTTCGGTACTTAAAATTCCCCATAGGCGACGCTTTCATTTTTTTTACTGGTTACATGTTTTGCGTTACAGAGGTCTAGGGCTAGAATTATTGCTCTCGCTCTAAAGTTCGCAGCGACACCTCACGTGTGGTTTGAACACCGTTTTCATATGTGGGTGGGACTTACGTATGCGTTCACTTCTGTGTGCGAGCACACGGAGACAGGGGCACCTTAAAAAAAATATTGTTTGTTTTTTTTTTTTTTTTTAAAGTAAAATTATCACGGCTTCCCAGACGAGGTGGCACAGTTTTTTTGAATGCAGAGACCGGGCGTGAAGTCATAACATCGCGCCCGGCCTCCGACGATCAGAGAGAGTCCGGCGACCATCTGGTCCGCCGGAAATCTCTATGGTCAACATCCAGGGCTGGCGGATCCGTTCTCCGACTCACCGGTGAGTCGGTAGAAGCACCGGAGGGCGGCGGGAGGGGGGGATCTCCCCTTTCGCCGCCCGTAAGAACGATCAAGCGGCGGAACAACCGCTATGATTGTTCTTATGGTGTAGGGAATCGCCAGCTGAAAATGCCGATATCTGAATGATGCCTGTAGCTGCAGGCATCATTCAGATATACAACCAGAAAGCCCAGGACGTCATATGACGGCCTGGGGACATCAAGTGTTTAAACAGAAAAAAAAAAATTGTTTTTAATTGACGTGTTGCTTTAAACCTGGGGTTTGCAACCCGTCGATCGCGGGCTACCTGTCGACCGCGGGTAGGTGACAGGTAGACCAGAAATGGGTCTGTGCCGCTGACCCCGCTACTGCTAGTGCCAGCCCTTCTCTTTCCTCACCCAGCCTCCTCCGCTGTGCCTTCCGTTCTTCTCTCTCCCACCCCTCCAGCCTCCTCCGGTGCTGTGAACAGCGGAGAGTGAGAGGCATCACAGCCCAGGACGGAGGGCAGGGGAGGAGCTGGCCAAGTAAATTTCTCTTATCATCCATGGACCGACACGGCGGCTCTTAATCACTGAACGTGTGGGTATATGTCCCTGCTTGCAGGAGAAGACCTAAGCAGAATGTTAAATGTTAAAACATTCTAGAACAAACCAGAGCTGAATCCACATCTCCTCACAGATTCTTCACTCTTCTCAGGCTCGTGCTACAGCACGGCTCATACAGCGGTACCGAGCGGTCCCTTGGAGTGGTGAGTACTCTGGGTATCCCCTCCTCAGCCCCAGCACAGCCAGTGGGTGGGCTGTATTATTCACTGTAATGGTGAATAAGGTCTCAGAGGGTGGCAACATGGAGTCTGGTTCACCTGTTTCTTCACACTTGTTAGAGACAACTGGCAGTGCTCCTGCACCTGCGGTCCTTATGGACCAGTTGTTCGTCAGTCCTGGAATCATTCTGACCAGGAGGGAAGCAGTGTGTGAGCGCAAGGGAGCAAAAAAGCCCCTCTCCTCACTTTATTTCCGCAAAAAAAAAAGGGGGTGTGCGCTGATTCAGATATGGGCCTAGCCACTACCGCTCAGGACCCTAGCTCTGAATATCTTTGATGGTTTTGAACAGGACATTCCTTGCAAGCAAGACTCCAGTTCTGTGTCAGTAAATGACAGGGTGCTTGTTAGTGAACTCATTGCTGCGGTGAGGGACACTCGCAAGCTAAATGCTGCAGATGCAGAACCTCAGGCAGACAGTCTCCTCTGGTTCCTTAGGGCCGGGCCTTCTAAAAAAGTTTTTTTTTCCATATGTACCTTTCTTTGACCAGCTCATTGATGGGGAAAAAGCCGCAGAAGACTTTTATGGTCCCGCGGCGTTTGCCTATCAGATACCCCTTTGAAGATGCCCTACTTAAAACGTGGGCTTCTCCCCCAGTAGTCGACCCTCCAGTCGCCCGGTTGAACAAGGCCACCACTCTCCCAATGGAGGGGACTCCTTCATTTAAGGACCCCACTGACAGGAGGTCAGAAGTGGTGAGCAGAGCCATGTTGGCCTTGTTGGGGTCTGCCCTATGGCCTGTGGTAGTGGCGACCCTTGTGTCTTAGACACTTACGGATTGGGCAAAAATTTTTACACCAAACTGTACAGGAGCATAATCTTCCTCCAGACACTATTGCTCTGGCCCACCAAATGGTCAAGGGCCTGGTTTATGTTACGACGCCACGTTAGACGTTGCCCCTTATATCTCAGGGCCTCTGTCTTGGCGGTGGTATTGCGTTGTCTGATCTGGTTGAAATGCTGGTCTGCTGACCTAGCTTCTAAAAAGCCTCTGACGGATCTACCATTTAGAGGTGGTAGGCTTTTCGGTGCTGCGCTGGATGACATTATCAAGGATGTCACGGGAGGTAAAAGCACTCTTCTTCCTCAGGCTAGCAAGGGTAAGGAGGCCGCTGTGAGCAGGGTCCTTCCTTTCCAGCAAAAAAAATATGTTTTTTTCGTCAGTCAACGGGGAGGCCCTCCCAGACTGACAGCGGTGCGGCTGGTGGACACAAGCGCCCCTGGGTGCGTAAGCCAAACAAGCCGGCTCCCCAAGCCCGCCTCCGCGTGAAGTCTTGCCCCCACCCGACTCTGGGGTAGGGGAGACGACTTTGCAGGTTCACGGATCGGTGGACCTCCCGGATCTCCTACCAGTGGGTGGGCGAGGTGATCACCTCAGGTTACAGGATAGGTTTCCGTTCCTGGTCCCAGACAGATTCTTCCCTCGAATCTTCCTCTCCTTCTTGCCCATCGGGCAGCCCTATGGGGCCTATTCAGGATTGCTCAGGTCCGGAGTGATTGTGCCGGTTCCGTCACAGGAGAGGTTTCAGGGATTCTACTCAAATTCGTTTGACGTCACAAAAAAGGGACGGGTTCGGCCTATCTTGGACCTCCAGGTCCTGAATGCCTTCGTGAAGGTGCAAAAGTTCCGCATGGAATCCATTCGCACGGTGATCAGTACACTCCGTCAAGGGGATTTTCTGGCGACCTTGGACATCAAGGACGCCTACTTGCATGTTCCGATCTGCGCAAGTCACCAGAAGTTTCTGCGCTTGCGATCGGCGAAGTCCACTATCAATTTGTGGCTCTTCCTTTCGGCCTAGCCTCGGCACCGAGGGTGTTCACCAAGGTGCTTGTGCCGGTTCTAGCTTGCTGAGACAGCGAGGCATTGCTGTCGTGGGCTATCTGGACGATCTTCTTCTCAGAGCAGGAAATGGCTCAGAATTAGAAGACAGTGTGACTATCATCAGCCAGACCTTCAGGGACTTCGGGTGGCCCCTAAACATTCAGGTGTCAGTCCTGGTCCCGACTCAAGATCTGGAGTATCTCGGTCTGATTCTGGACTCCTTGGAGGCAAAGGTATTTCTACCTCCGGGGAAGCTACTGACACTTCAGTCTGCAGTGCGGGTGCTGACATCCCAAAAAATGGTCGTCAATCCGTTTTTGCATGGGAGTCCTGGGACTCATGGTGACCTCTTTCGAGGCCGTTCCGTATGCCCAATCACACACCAGAGCATTGCAGAAGGAGATCTTGTTCCCTTGGGACAAATCCCCGTTGTCTTTGGATTTTCCGATCCAGGTGAGTCACCTGGTCAGGGCGTCCCTGACATGGTGGTTTGGGTCCCCGACTCTTCGGTCCGGGAAGTCGTTCCTCCCCATCCAATGGACGGTGTTCACTACGGACGCCAGCCTGAAGGGCTGGGTTGTAGTCTGGGGAGTCCTGTTGGCCCAAGGGCTTGGACTCCGGACGAAGCCCGTTTGCCGATCAATGTTCTGGAAATACGGGCCATCAGACTGTGCCTCTCTTCGTGGTCTGAGAGATGGCAGGATTGCTCCATTAGGATCCAGTCGGAAAAAGTCACAGCGGTGGCGTATGTCAACCATCAAGGGGGGACTCGGAGCTCAGCTGCGGCTTCCGAGGTCCCCCGTACCCTGAAGTGGGATAAAAGAAGCGTGCCGGCTCTGTCGGCCGTTTACATTCCGGGCATAGAACTGGCGGACTATTTGAGTCGCCAGACGTTGGACCAGGGAGAGTGGTCCTTACACCCGGAGGTATTTCAACTCCTTTACCACACAGACGGTGGGGCACGCCGGAGGTGGACCCGATGGCCTCTCGACTCAATCGCAAGTTGTCGAGATTTGTGGCCAGATCCAGGGATCCTTGGGCGGATGCCTCAGAGGCGTTAGTGGCCCATGGGGTCATTATTACCTGATATACATTTATCCTCTGCTGCAGTTGCTCCCTCGCCTGCTGCGCAGGGTGGCGACCGAGGGAATTCCGGTGATCCTCATTGCTAAGGATTGGCCTCGGCTTCACTGGTTCGCCGATCTGGTACGTCTCCTCGCGGCCGTTCCCTGGCGGTTGCCAATAAGGGAGGACTTTCTGTCTCAAAGTCCTATATTTCATCCTGCCTTTACAGTCTCTGGTCTTAACGGCATGGCTGTTGAAAGCCAGGTGTTGAGAGACCGAGGTCTCTCGGACTCGGTCATTTCGTCCATATTAAGGGCACGGAAGTCTTCCTCCAGGATGATCTATCTCCGTACCTGGAAAGCTTACATCGCCATGTGCGAAGAGCTGGACTGACGTCCTCGGACGTATTCCGTCCCTAGAATCCTGCATTTCCTGCAGCATGGAGTGGCCCAAAGGCTCGCTTTGAGTATCATTAAGGGCCAGATTTCGGCCTTGGCCGTCTTCTTTCGGCGACCACTAGCGGGTCATTCCGTGGTTAGCACCCTTGTGCAGGGGGTTCACCATGTGCTCCCTCCTGTCAAGTCTCCTCTCCCCCCGTGGGATCGGAATTGGTACTCTTGGTTCTCCAGGAACCTCCTTTTGAGAATATCAGGGATATTCCCCTCTTGACTTTGTCTCAGAAGGTGGCCCTTTTAGTGGCATCACTTCTGTTAGACGAGTGTCTGAGTTGGTGACCTTGTACTGCAAGTCGCCATATTTAGTCATCCATAAGGATAAGGCGGTGTTGCATCCGCAACTTTCTCTTTTGTCAAGGGTGATCACGAATCGCATCCCAGAGAGTGTGCGCGGCACACTTTGAATGTGGTACGAGCCTTGCGGGTGTGCCTGTCTGCTACTGCTTCTATTCGGAAGTCTGACTCTCTGTTTGACTGTCTCTGGTCAGAAACAGGGCCAAGCGGCTTCGTCTGCCACCATTTTCTAGGTGGATCGGACAAACCGTCTTTTAAGCCTATGCTCTCATGGGGCGGGCGCCTCCCTTTCCGGTTACGGTGCATTCCACCAGGGCAATTGGTGCTTCCTGGGTTTTCTGACATCAAGTGTCGGTTGCACAAGTGTGCAAGGCGGCGACCTGGTCGTCTGTTCATACCTTTTCTAAGTTTTATAGGGTTGATGTGGCTGCATCTCCGAATGCTTCCTTCGGCCGCAAGGTATTGCAGGCCGCTGTTTAAAGTGGCAACTCCTCCGTTGAGGAGCTCTGCCTTGTTTGGAGTGAAGTTTTTTGGTTTTTCCATTTATACTGCTCCCATCCCTCTTGACACTGCTTTGGGACATCCCACACGTTCAGTGATTAAGAGCCGCCGTGTCGGTCCATGGATGATAAGAGAAAATAGGATTTTTGTACTCAACGTAAAATCCATTTCTCTGACATCCATGGACCGACACGGCACCCACCCTTCCTTTTAAGTTGTACTGCTTTGTTACGAACTGAGGTCTGCTAGCTGCAGGTGGGAGGGTAATGTCCGGAGGGACCGCCCCCCTGGGCGGGGCTGTTCAGCTCTGGTTTGTTCTAGAATGTTTTAACATTTAACATTCTGCTTAGGTCTTCTCCTGCAAGCAGGGACATATACCCACACGTTCAGTGATCAAGAGCCGCCGTGTCGGTCCATGGATGTCAGAGAAATGGATTTTACGGTGAGTACAAAAATCCTATTTTTTAAAGTTAACCCACAGGTGATTGGTTGCTAGGTCCTAAGCAAACAATCGCCAGCTTGTTAATATATAAAGGCACTCTGTCACCTCTTGCTCCCACCCCCTGTATAGAACTGTGCTGCTTCTCGGTCTCCTGTGTGCATAGGTAGGATGCTATGGGGGGGGGGGTGATGTGAAGGGGGCAGTGGACACTACTATAGGCAGGGCCACCCCCATAGCAGTGTCCTCTATCACACTTCACATCACCGCACCCTTCCCCCCCAATCCCTGCATTTTGAGCATAACGCACTCCTGATCCCTGCATTTTGAGCGTAACGCACTCCTGATCCCTGCATTTTGAGCATAATGCACTCCTGATCCCTGCATTTTTAGCATAATACACTCCTGATCCCTGCATTTTGAGCATAACGCACTCCTGATCCCTGCATTCTTAGCGTAAAGCACTCCTGATCCATGCATTTTGAGCATAATGCACTCCTGATCCCTGCATTTTGAGCGTAACGCGCTCTTGGTCCCTGATCCCTGCATTTTTAGCATAATGCACTTTTGATCTCTGCATTTTTAGCATAATACACTCCTGATCCCTGCATTTTGAGCATAACGCACTCCTGATCCCTGCATTCTTAGCGTAAAGCACTCCTGATCCATGCATTCTGAGCGTAACACACTCCTTAACACTGCAGTCTCAGCGCAACACACTCTTTACCATTGCATTCTGAGCGTGACTCACTCCTAAACCCTGCACTCTCTTGTAATACTTTTTTGTGCATCATCACCCGCAGTAGATCACAAAGGCAGTGCGTTTTGAACACTATGCAGGAAACACACATGGGAAATGCCTTTCTGGCATCACGTTCTGGTGTGAACCAGCCCTATCAACAGGACACTGTGCCTGGTGATCTTTGACTTCATTGTTGTTCAAGTAGATCGCCATCCCTCCAAGGTTGCCTACCCCTGCTTTAAACTGACTTTATCTGCAGATCGAAGTTCATCCCTTTGATCTGTAGATAAACAGAAAAATACAAGAGGAAACAATAGGGTTTATTTCCTAAAGATAAATGGTCTTTGCACTGCAAGTGCAGTTGCTCTAGATCGGAGGGGAAGCACTAAAATGAGGGGGAAGCTCTGATGATTTCTATCATCCAATCATGTGCAAATAAAAATGCTTTTTTTTAACTTTCCTTGCATTTTGAGCATAACACACTCCTGATCCCTGCTTTTTGAGCATAACACACTCATGATCCCTGATCCCTCTATTTTTAGCGTAATGCATTCCTGATCTCTGCATTTTAGCATTTTGCACTCCTGATTCCTGCATCCTTAGTGCAACGCACTCCTAAATCCTGCATTTTGAGCCTAATGCATTTCTGATCCCTGCATTCTGAGCGTATCGCACTCCTGATTCCTGCATTCTTAACGTAGCGCACTCCTGATCCCTGCATTCTGAGAATAACGCACTCCTGATCCCTGCATTCTGAGCATAACGCACTCCTTAACCCTGCATTCTGAGCGTAACGCACTCCTTAACCCTGCATTCTGAGCGTAACGCACTCCTTAACCCTGCATTCTGAGCGTAACGCACTCCTTAACCCTGCATTCTGAGCGTAACGCACTCCTTAACCCTGCATTCTGAGCGTAACGCACTCCTTAACCCTGCATTCTGAGCGTAACGCACTCCTTAACCCTGCATTCTGAGCGTAACGCACTCCTTAACCCTGCATTCTGAGCGTAACGCACTTCTTAACCCTGCATTCTGAGCGTAACGCACTCCTTAACCCTGCATTCTGAGCGTAACGCACTCCTTAACCCTGCATTCTGAGCGTAACGCACTTCTTAACCCTGCATTCTGAGCGTAATGCACTTCTTAACCCTGCATTCTGAGCGTAACGCACTCCTTAACCCTGCATTCTGAGCGTAACGCACTCCTTAACCCTGCATTCTGAGCGTAACGCACTCCTGTTCCCTGCATTCTGAGCGCAACACACTCCTAAACCCTGCATTCTGAGCGTAACGCACTCCTAAACCCTGCACTCTCTTGTAATACTTTTTTTTGTCCACTGTATTTGGGCTCTATTTTGGGGTTAACAATGTAACATCACCCGCAGTAGATCACAAAGGCACTGCCTTTGTGACCACTATGCAGGAAACACACATGGAACAACATGAAAAACAATGGGGTTGATTTACTAAAGATAAATGGTCTTTGCACTGCAATAGCAGTTGCTCTAGATCTGAGGGGAAGCACTGAAATGAGGGGAAGCTCTGCTGATTTCTATCATCCAATCATGTGCAAACAAAAATACAGTTTTTATTTTCCTTGCATGTTCCCCTCAGAACTTGAGCAGCTGCACTTGCAGTGCACAGACTATTTACCTTTAGTAAATCAACCCCGATGGTTCTTTTTAGCTCTCTGTTTCAGCAGCTGAGCAATGTTGAAAAACCTTGCCCGGCTGCGTTTTTTTTTTTTTTTTTTACAGCTTCAATTGCTGGGACTTTTATGTTTGCACTTCAGCTGTCAGCAGGGGAACCCCACTGACAGCTGAATTAGTCCTCGCTTGTTAAAGGCCAAGTTCACCTATTTTTTTTAATCCAGCTTTCCTATGTACCAATATACTATTTTACGTACTTCAGTTGCACAAAAAATACAAGCTTTCTTTGATTTTGAAAGTAAGGCCTTTCCTCATCCGTTACTATAAATCTCAGAAGGCGTCACAAACTTCCTGGTATACAGACATAAGCTGGCCATACACCATACAATTTTCTTGTTCAATTTTCTTTAGATTTACCTTCAAATATGTAGTAGAAGGGGCTGCCTGATTGCATACAAATTGAAAGTGTTTAGGTTTGACCTCATATTATAGGGTTTTGGTAAATCCAAAGGAAGATTGTACAAGAGGATTGTATAATGTATGGCCAGCCATAGACAGACTAGCCAGTAAGACACAGAAAAGAGTTTACCAGCTGACCTCATTAGCACACCTTCACCCAACTAATTTTTCACAGCACCCCCAGCATTTCTCCATGCGTGCATTTACCTGGCTTCCCCAGCTTCCCTACAGATAGGCTCAGGCTGCATACTAAATTGCCTGGGGCCACATGTAGCCCACCGGAAACCCCAATTGCACTGCAAGAGTCTGCTTGATTGGATACAGAGTGATTGACTAGATGGTGTGTTGTCCTATTATATAGTTTTGGTAAATCTAAAGGAGATTGTATAGAGATTGTACAATCAGATTGTATAGTGTATGGCTACATTTTTACACCTAAAATGACCTAGTTGTGCTTTCAGTGGCATTAATTGTTAACGGCACACCAAACATAGAAGCAAACGCATATTTTGCCACATAAAAAAAATGGGTGACAAATGCAGTAAAAAAACGTGCAAAAATGTCCCATGAACTATTTTGCTAGGTGTAGCGCAGCCCATTAAAATCACCAGGCTGCCCTATGTGTGCCACTGGAAAAAGGAGACGGAAATCATGCGCTCTCAGTACTCTAGGTTTGAATGTGGCCTGAAAGTGAAATTACATAGTAGGTGAGGTTAAAAAAAGACCATCAAGTCAACCTATGTGTGTGATTATATGTCAGTATTACATTGTATATCCCTGTATGTTGTGGTCGTTCAGGTGCTTATCTAATAGTTTTTTGAAACTATCGATGGCCCCCGCTGAGACCACACCACCTGTGGAAGGGAATTCCACATCCTTGTCGCTCTTACAGTAAAGAACCCTCTACGTAGTTTAAGGTTAAACCTCTTTTCTTCTAATTTTAATAAGTGGCCACGTGTTACAACTAGCTTCCTGATACTAATACTCAATACAATACACAGGTACTCGCAGACCCACGTAAAGGTGAGCAGGCTCAAAATGAGTTCTACAGAAAGTTTTATATAGGCCTCAAGCACCTGTGACCAATTAACCACTCCCCTTAATTAGTAGGCTAAAGTAAGAAAAAAAAAAAAAAAGGCTGTTTAAAAAGTGACAGAGAGGGTGTTAGAAAATCTGCAAGGAAACCCCTACCCCCCAAAAAAACTAAAAATGCAACACAGCAATCATCAGCAGTCAAAAGCAGTCAAAAGCAAAACTTGTTCACACTCTCCACTCAAGGTTCCCATGGTTCAGCTTCTAACCAGCAAATTGGTGCGTTTACAAAAGAACAATGAGGCTCCATTCACATCTGTTTCCAAACGCATGGCAAACTGCACAGAAAATGTGTGCTTTGCCATGCGTTTTAGAAACACTCTAAATTTGCATCATGCTTGTGTTGTCATTAAAAATTCTTGTGTGTTGGGCAGCCCATTTAAGTGTATGGACTGCCCTATGCGTGACAGGGAAAACGCTCTTAACCACTTCAGCTGCTCAATGACCAGGCCATTTGTTGCGATACAGCACTGTGCCGCTTTACCTGACAATTGCACGGTCATTCGACCCTGTACCCAAACAAAATTGACGTCCTTTTTTTCCCACAAATATAGCTTTCTTTTGGTGGTATTTGATCATCTCTGCGGTTTTTATTTTTTGCGCTATAAACAAAAAAAGAGCGACAATTTTGGGAAAAAAAACACTATTTTGTACTTTTTGCTATAATAAATAGTCCCATTTATTTTTTTTAAAAAGCTAATTTTTTCCTCAGTTTAGGCCGATATATATTCTTCTACATATTTTTGGTAATAAAAATCGCAAAAAAGCGTATATAAAAAATAGGGGATAGATTTATGAAATTTTTATTATTATTGTTTCTCCTATCACCTTCCAGGACGACACACCTGAGAGATGAGGGCTCCTCCCTACAGGAAACACAATCAATTGACAGCTTGTTATAAGTCCCCACCCTTCCCCTTGATCCCCAGTATTGATTGTGTTTCTCCCGAACACAGCGACATGTTTGTTTTGTTTTGAAGACCTAAAGACCGGGGAAGGTCTGTTGGTACCCCTGTTAAGACAGGTTTTAGGGAGGCCGGGGAGGGCTGAACTAACCTGTAGGCGTTTGTCCTTCTCACAGGTCGCCCCAAGCGTGCACCAGCACTCTGGCCGCAGGGAGTGCGCGCCATCGCTGCAATGCAAAAGCACCGCCATCAAGCTGCTCTCTTCACTTCCGGGTTTTCCTATAACAGGAAGCACTGTTACCAAGCCTCATTCTGAATAAGGCCGCATCACAGGAAGTGGGCGGCGCCGCAGATACAGTGCAACCCGGAAGTGCTAGAAACGCTGGGAGACAGCGTGGATAGTGGCGTGGAAGGCGGTGGAAGCGGTCGGCTTGCTGTACCAGCCCTTCTAGCGGTATCTGAAGCCCAGGACCCAGCCAACCTCCTCATGGAGCAAGAGGAAGGGAAGGCCACTGCGACTGCAGGCAGATCCAGGTCGGGGACCGGTGAGTACAAACCCCCCTTGGAAAGGGAGGAGGAAAGGGAGTGAGAGGTCCTGGCTTCCAGGGGTCTGAGAATCCCTGGGCCAACCAGAACAGGAACTGGACTTTACCTCTCACCTTACCCTTTCCCCTCCTTGGTACAAACCTGCAGTTCTAGGGGAAGACAGAGTAATGTTATGCATATGTGTTGTATCTCTTGTCTTACAGAAACCCCCAGCGGAACCCAGGAGGCCTCAGTACAACCTCCTGTCGCTACAGGGCATAGCTCCTCAAAAAATATGGGTACTGTAAGGATAAACTCCCAAAGTCCCACTCAAAGCCCTTTTGCTATAAATTTATAAATGATTTAGCAGGGAAGGAGGCTTCTGCAATGATGAAAAAAATCCTCTCATCTATGCAGATGGAAATGCTGGCAACTGTCAAAGCTTTTCGTGAAGCCGCCGGGCAGTCAACAACCCAAGGTCCTGATACGGAGGAGCTTACCCCTAGAGAAGGCACATCCTCCCAAGAAAACTTCTTTGCCGGAGGACCCAGTGCCCTCCTCCCACCCTCACAATCACTCTCTCTAGGCCAGGCAGAGGAAGAAGAGGAGGAAGGGGGATATAGAAAGCCAGGCCAGATCAGAACACAGCTCAGAGGGAGAATTGGATATAGACCCCCTTAAGCCAATCCCAGTAGGAGACAAGGCTAAGGAGACACCTCTTCGCTGTAGAAGATCTGGATGGACTCCTGCAGGCAATATATGCCACAGAGGAGATTCCAGAAGCCCCTAAAGTAACCTCAGCACAAGATAAGGTTTATAAAGGGCTGAGCAAGTCTCAATCTAGAGTGTTCCCACTCCATCAATCCCTTAAGGATCTAGTCCTACAGGAATGGAGAGAGCCTGAAAGGAGAATTGTCAGACAAAAGACTTGGAAGAGGAGGTTTCCCTTTAATCAAGCTGACGAGGAGACATTCTTTAAGCTCCCAAGACTGGATGCGGCTTTGTCTCAAGTCACCAAGTTGTCTGACCTCTCCTTTGAGGACGCAAGCAGCATTAAGGATTTAATGGACCGCAGAGCAGAATCCCTTCTTAGAAAAGCTTGGGAGGCTAATACATCAACCATGGGTCCAGCCTTAGCAGCAGCCTGTGTAGCCAGGAATACAGATTCCTGGCTGGAGAAGCTCACCAAGCACATATCCCAGGGAACAGAATTAGAGGATGTTATTGATTCCCTGACAGTAATAGGAAAAGCTGTCGCTTACCTTGCAGATGCGGCAATTGAATCTGCAAGAGCCTCGGCTAAAACGGCAGCATTAATCAACTCAGCTAGGAGAGCTGTCTGGATTATAAGGCTTGGGAAGGAGATATAACATATAAAGGTAAGCTATGTGGCCTTCCCTTTCAGGGTTCATTGCTGTTTGGCCAGGGCTTAGACGACGTCCTGTCAAGGTCATCTGTAAAGGGTAAAAAGTTTCCAGTAAAACCCAAAAAATAAAGATTTAAGAAATTTTTTCGAGGCCCCCCGGGGCAACAACAGCATAGAACCAAAAAGGAACCCAACAAACGGTCGGGTTTTGGTAGGGGAAAGCAAAAGAACAATCTACTGTTTCCCTCCCCCAAAGTTGTTGCCAAAGAGACTAAGTGACGCCAAGATGAGAGTGGGGGGACAACTGTCCCACTTTGTTCCTCAGTGGGAAAAGATTTCGGACAGCATTTACATCTGCCAGATCCTGCAAGAAGGTTATCGTTTGGAATTCTCGTCAAAACCTCCCTCTGGTCACTCTGACACATCCTCCCAGGGATTCCCTAAAAAGATCTGCCCTCCTGGATGGTATCCAGGAATTGGTAGAACAGCAGGTGGTGGTACCAGTACCAAAAGAACAACAATACCAGGGACTCTACTCCCACGTATTTGTCGTTCGCAAGCCATCAAGGAAGAACCGGCTGATAGTAAACTTAAGAAACCTGAACAAGTATCTGGAATACAAAAAGTATCTACTTAGTACGCAAAAACCTCATGAAGGAAGCCTTCATGACGACTCTGGACCTCAAGGATTCCTACCTGCACGTGCCAATTCACGTGGACCATCAGGCATACTTTAGGTTCGCAGTAGTAGTCAGAGGAGAGATTTTTCACTGGCAATTCAGAGCCCTCCCATTCGGGCTAACAGCCAGTCCAAGGATTTTTACAAGGGTATATCTCGAATTCCTTACCTGGACGATCTACTGATCTCTGGGCAATCAGCCCCCCTGGTCAGGTTATATACCAGCAAAGCAATATCCGTCCTGGAAAACCTAGGTTGGATAATCAATACAGAAAAATCCTTCCTCGAACCAGAACAGGTCAAGACCTTCCTGAGCTACATAGTGGACACCAGGCTGCAGAAGCTCTTCTTGCCAGAAGACAAAGTGGCAAAGCTAACTTCATCAGTAGGGGATCTGATAAAGACCAAAGATGTCATCCAACTACAGGTAGCTCAAAGCAGTGGGGGAAGCCCTAAAGGCCTTTCAGAAAAACATCATGGGCAAGGAGGTTCAAGTAAGCTCCGACAACGCCGCGGTCGTAGCCTACCTGAGTCACCAGGGAGGCACCAGGTCCAAACCCCTGCTAGAACTATCCAGGGAAATTCTGGATTGGACCAAGGCTTTACAGTACTGATACTCGTGCAATGCTTAGTATCGGCCCTGATACCAATATTGGTAGTAGGGTTGCCACCTGTCCGGGATTCACCTGGACAGTATGGGTTTTGAATCCTGTGTCTGGGTATCGGTCTGCCTGAGCCCCGGACACAGTGCTGAGGAGTCTCCTCTTATTATTCTGTAATGGGGTTCCCCGTGCAGTTGTCTCCCTCCCTCCCTGCCTGCACTGCCCGACGCTCTGTGCTGTGAGGGGGGAGAGACGCGCCAGTGCCTACTCCATGCAGACACAGCCTCGGGCTCTTCCCCTCTGCAAGCCAAGCATGTGACCTGTCCAGACAGCAGGAGGAACAAACACAGAGCCTTCCATGCGAGCTAAGGGGACACCGACCCCTGGGTGAGTGCAGAGCTGAGGGTCTTTACTTTCCTGCAGTTCAGTCCACAGGCTCTCCAGTGTGAGACTTGTCATGCTGGTCTTTCCAGGGACATGGCTGCTGATTGAAGATCGCAGTCTAGTTCTCCCTGCAGTCCCATACTGGCTTAATTACTTAATTGTCCAGTGCTCAATCAGTAGCCTTTATCTAATATCTTCTTTCTTCTCCTGTGGATTGCTTTGATTTTTTTTTTTTTATTGATTTTTTTTGGGTAATTAAAAGTGCACTGCTCTACTGACACCATCCACTGCTCTACTGACACCATCCACTGCCCTACTGACACCATCCACTGCCCTACTGACACCGTCCACTGCCCTACTGACACCGTCCACTGCTCTACTGACACCATCCGCTGCTCTACTGACACCATCCACTGCTCTACTGACACCATCCACTGCCCTACTGACACCATCCACTGCTCTACTGACACCGTCCACTGCCCCACTGACACCGCACTCTGCCCCACTGACACCGCACTCTGCCCCACTGACACCGCACTCTGCCCCACTGACACCGCACTCTGCCCCACTGACACCGCACTCTGCCCCACTGACACCGCACTCTGCCCCACTGACACCGCACTCTGCCGCACTGACACCGCACTCTGCCGCACTCTGCCCCACTGACACCGCACTCTGCCCCACTGACACCGCACTCTGCCCCACTGACTGACAGTGTCCACTTTTAAGGTAGGCTAGGTTCATATTTTAACTGTGACATTTCTTTTATTAATCTAATCATATTTTATGGGCACACAAATGCTTTTATTTTATTTAATTATGCCCCTTTAAGTCAACCCCCCTCTTCACTGTTAACACAATTTGGCCACAGCCACTGTTCACTGCAGCGCGCTATGCGCGCCTCCTTACTACTCTCCTAGAGTAAGGTGTCCCAAGTCTCTTACAATCCTATAGCGTGTACTACAAAAAAATTGCCGTGTGCCACTAAAGTGTTCGGGTTTGGCTTGACGAAAAGGTGGCAACCCTAATTGGTACAACCCTAATTGGTAAATAATATAATATTAAAGGAAAAGTTAGGCCAAAGCTCTTTTGGCCCTACTTCTCTTGTGGGTCACAGGAGTGCACTTAGTTCTGGACTCCTGTGACCCAGTTTCAGCCAACAGCTGGCTTAAGCTCCGCTGAGAGCCTAAGCCAGCCATTCCAACCCCCTCCACAGTCCAGTGCTCCAGTGAGAGCTGGAGGGGCAGAGCACAGAGCTGGGGACTGACAGTTCTGACCATCTCTCTGAAGATCTAGAACTGGGCGATCAGCAGTGTTTGATCGCTCATTTTTCAGTGTAGAGACAGTGAGGTACAGATTAGGGGTGTTGAAAATGACCAGCGCATCAATGCAGCATGATGCAGCCCTTCACAATTCGGCATTGATGCAGTATCTAGCATAATCGTGATTGTGCATGACGTCATTCTTGCTCCTCCCCCTCCCCCCACAGCAGTGTCTTTACTGGAATGGCAAGCCGCCAATCAGCTGGCTGCGCCTGGCGCTGTTTCCCCCTCACTGGATGATGTAGCCTCAGAGTGCTGCCCCCATCCACACTCTCCCCTCCTCTTCAGGATTTGTAGTTCTGAACAGTGACACCTGCCATCTCCCCGATGGGCGGGCTCAGACCCGCACGGAGCTGTGACAGACAGATCATTGTAGCTGTCATCACATCTGTGGGATGAGACATAGTCTGCTTCAGGAAATGAGCTGCGGGGAGAGGAGGGGGGATGGTAGGAGTGCTCCGAAGGTGAGAGACCAGCCTGTCATGCTTGATGTATGTGAGGGGTGAGTGTATAGAAGTGGCACATCCCCCACCTGCTGCACCGTTCCAGTTTGTGTGTGTGTGTACTGTGTGCCTAACACATTGGGGTCTGCACACTCTTTTTCAGTCTAATTTCTTCCTGAGATTTCCCAATCATCTCTCCCCTCTGGAAACATCCACTGATCTGCAAGCAGAATATTTCTTGCTGATTGGAATGTCTTCCTTTTTTCTTTTCTTGTTTTTTTTTTTCTTTGCAGTGATATTGACCTATTTACTATTCAACTTGCTGCCAAAAGACTCAATGATTTGTTAAAGTGATACTAAAGGGTATTATTTTTTCTTTAAAATAAAAAAGATGTCATAATTACCTGCTGACCGTCTCCTGTAGTATTTCTGCAGTCTCTGATCATCTCCTGTACTGTGTCTGCGGTCTCTGGCCATCTCCTGTATCATGTCTGCAGTCTCTGACCATCTCCTGTACTGTGTCTCCGGTCTCTGGCCATCTCCTGTGTGATGTCTGCAGTCTCTGATCATCTCCTGTATCATGTCTGCAGTCTCTGACCATCTCCTGTACTGTGTCTGCGGTCTATGGCCATCTCCTGTATGATGTCTGCCATCTCTGATCATCTCCTGTATGATGTCTGCCATCTCTGATCATCTCCTGTATCATGTCTGCAGTCTCTGGTCATCTCCTGTACTGTGTCTGCGGTCTCTGGTCATCTCCTGTACTATGTCTGCAGTCTCTGATCATCTCCTGTATCATGTCTGCAGTCTCTGACCATCTCCTGTAGTAGTTTAGGAGGAGCCTGGAGCTCCTCTTTAAGTCATTGTCTGCTGTGTTTAGACTTTACTACATGCAGAGAGTGTTCTTCTGACTGCTTGAATTCTTTTGATGAAAATCATGGGATCGAATCATTGACAGGATAATCGTAATTGAATCGTGAGTCCAGTAAAGATGTGCACCTCTAGTACAGATGCAGCATCGGATCATTGCTGCATCCATCTAGGTGATGTGCGTTTGTTATTTTGAAATACCTCACTTCTCGTTTAAAAAGAGTAAGCAAATGGAGAAACAACTCTAGACCAAAATGAAATAAGCCATGGATATGACTGTCAAATGTAAAACATATCACTCATGTTTCCACACCTACAAACACATCTGTCATCTCATGTTCACTGCCCAAGAACCTGGTACTTTTCCCATGCTTTTGGAAACATTACAGCAAGCAAAAAGTACCAGTGCTTGCAGGGTTACATTTTTTTAAAGGGTGTTTAGTTAAGAACTTACAGTGTATTAGTAACCATATGCTGATCTTCTTTTGATTTACAGCAGTAGATACAGTATTTTTTATCTGTAAGGCATTTCCACTTTATTATTATGTTGCATTTTTCAGGCATCAATTTGATTTCCCCATGAAAACGTGTTTTTATGTATGCTGGATAAAAAAGAATATATCTCTATTTAACATACTAACATTCTACTGTTTTCTTTTTAATCCAGGTGATGTGATTGTAGACATAAATGGAACCTGTGTTCTTGGCCATACACACGCGGAAGTTGTTCAGATGTTCCAGCTTATTCCCATTAACCAGTATGTGAATATGACCTTATGCCGGGGCTATCCTCTGCCTGAAGATAGTGACGATCCTGTGGCTGATCTTGTTAATGCTCCACCCTTAATAAATGGGCAATTGACTACACAAGGAGAAAATATGGGAAGCCAGGATTTAAAGTCTGGAGTAGTTGTTTTGGACCACAATGGGAAACCAGGCCATGTGTTGGTCAATGGTCGACTGAATGGACCTTCACAGGATTTACAAGATCAAAGGACATCTATGGCATCATCTGGGACATCACTGCCTGAGCTAGTGACCGTTCCCTTATTGAAAGGCCCCAAAGGTTTTGGGTTTGCCATCGCTGATAGTGCAATGGGACAAAAAGTTAAAATGATTTTAGATAGCCAATGGTGTCCAGGACTTCAGAAGGGGGACGTAATAAAAGAAATCTGTCATCAGAATGTGCAGAGCCTGACACACGTACAAGTTGTTGAAGTCTTGAAGCAGTTTCCAGTGGGAGCTGAAGTGCCATTACTTGTCTTAAGAGGAGGTCAGTAACACCAACATGTTTCAATCGTTACATTGAAGTAACATTAGATAATTAAAGCTCAACTTCAGCAAAAAATGATTTTGGATAGAGCTTGACAGGTTTGACGTCTCAAATTTTCCTTCATCTCGGTCAGGATGGGAACTGATGAGAAGTTCTCCAACGTGTACACAGACCACATTTTAGTAGAGTGAGGAAAGTGTTAATATTTTTTGCAATGTTTTTTAATAGTGTATGTTCCTTCGTGTCCAGGTGACAGACCCTGATTTCTTGTATGGGTGTTACAGTAACATTAATTTAGGGAGAATCCCTCTTAGCCCCGGTTCACACGGGCGACTCGTCAGGTGACTCAGTCGCGCTCCGCTCTGTTCAATGGAACCGTTCTAATAGGAGCGACTCAACTCAGAAAAAGGTTCCTGTACTACTTTGGGGGCGACTTGCATTGACTTCAATACAGAAGTCATTTTGCAAGTCGCCTCTCAAGTCGTCTTGAGATCGCCTTGCCGAGTCGCCCCCAAAGTCGTGCTGCCCCAATGTGAACCGGCTCTTATGGAATCGGAATCAAAAGTAAGAAACTGATACTAAAAAGTTACCTAAACATAAAAAAAATGAAGTTAGGTTTGAAGTCCTGAGATTTTATTAACAAAATGCAGGCAAATGGTAGAACTTTTTGATGTATGTCGAGTTTTATAGTGTGAATACAGACCAAATTAGATTCTATAATCCTAAAGTTATAAAAAAACAAACAAAAAAAAACAGACTTTATTGAATATGGATAACAAACCTATTACTGTAATTCTATCCAAGTGCAACACCATTGTGAGAACCTTTGTGCAATGTGTGATGGTGTGCTAAAGGAAAACCTATGCTTGGAGAATTGGGTGTCCAGCTGTTGCCTCCCACCAACAATGCTAGCTGCCTGACTGTCATACTGATCTAACTGCTTCAGTACAAAGTCACAGACATGGCAGAAGCATGCCATCACTTATTGTTAACACTAGGTTAATGACATGTGAAGGCTTTTAGAGCATCGCCTATGGGCAATTTTGGGTATTGCAGTTTGTCAGGGTGTTGTGGGCACATGCAGTTTTTCATCTTGACACCTTTTTGGTATCTATTCACTTGACTCTGTTTCATCTTTTATATTTTACAGAAAATGTAGAGATTTTATTTGGTTTTAGTACACTAAAATAAGTTTGGTATGTTTACTGAAAATATAGGTTTGATAAACAGATGTGCAAATGCCGTACAATATAAAAAACTACCATCATTTTATTCTACAGGGTTTGTGCTTTCAGAAAAAGCTATATTGCTTTGGCGATTTACTGTATTTATTTTATTTCATGTACTTATATAGCGCCATCAATTCACGCATCGCTTTACATATGTATTGTACATTTACATCCATCCGTTCTTGCCTTCAAAGAGCTTACAAGGTCCCTATCTTACATTCCTACATATTAGGGCCAATTTAGACATGAGCCAATTAACCTACCCGCATGTCTTTTGGAGTGTGGGAGGAAACCAACGCAGGCACAGGGAGAACATGCAAACTCTATGCAGGTAGTGCCATGGTTAGTATTTGAATCAGCAACCCCAGTGCTGCCAGGCGAAAGTGCTAACCACTTACTCCCTGCTGTCAAAATTCACAGGGGAGATCACTGCATCCACATCGCTTGCAAGGATCTCTGAGTTTTTCTCTTTTAACCAACTGGTAGTATGAAAAAAAAACTCCACAAGTATACCTAGCTGAAGTCTTAAAGGGTTTGTAAATAAATAAATAAAAAAATAAATAACAAACATGTTATACTTGCCTCCACTGTGCAGCTCGTTTTGCACAGAGTGATCCCGATTCACGTCTTCTGGGGTCCCTCGGCGGCTGTCTCGGCTCCTCACCGCAATCACTTACCACCTATATGCGAGCTTGCATGGTGGTGAGTGATTGCGGGCACGCTCCAGTGATACAGCCAGCGGCTATTGCCGCTCACTGTATCACTCGGCCCCGCCCCCCGGCGTGCCGTGTCATTGGATGTGATTGACAGCAGCGCCAGTCAATGGCTGCGCTGCTTTCAATCCATCCACTGTAGCCAATCAACGGCCAGGCTGAACGGCGAGGAGGATGACGGGGACTTTCGAGGGCTCAGGTAAGTAAAACGGGGGCTGGGGGGGGGGCTTTATTGTCGGATGTTTTTCCACCTTAATGCATAGGATGCATTAAGGTGAAAAAACTTTTTCCTTTACAACCCCTTTTAAGTCAGCCATACATGGGTCTAAATTTGCATGGACCAGCCAACTTTTGATACATGTATGGGCAGGCTGGTTGTACAGAAGTTGATCCACTAATCAACTTCTGTACAACCAGCCTGTCAATATTTTTCCACTCAACCAGCACCGCAGGCTTTAGCCATTAGCGTTGATCATTGTATTGTGACAGGGGGGGAAGTCTCCCTGCTGTCAGAAGAAAAAGGCTCAGCAGGGAGGAAAGATGGATGGGGGAAATCGGCTCATTATTTTTTCATTCCACCCACTGGTTGAACAAAAGAAAAAAACAATATGACTAATCTTTGGGCTGCTTAAGTAAGCATAAATTAGATAACAATAAATTATTCCAGTTATCAGAATGTTTCATTGAAGAAGATTGCACCTGTCCAAAGTTGCAATGTTATATCCTTTTGAAAGCTTTTTCATACTTTTGCATGTGTCCTGCTGAATACGGGTGCCTTTTATAATAGCTTGCTTCCCTTTGTATGTATTAAAACTGTATACATTTCATCGTTGGCCCTGATCGATTTGTCTTTTAGACACTGTTGTATCCTTGACTGTTGCATGCTTTTGACAGTTTCTCAGTTCCTTTGAACAGTTCTTGGCACTGTTGCTACACTTCATTTTGGCTTTGTGGACTGCAGTGGTGATGATAATTGCTGTTATTCAGTCAGCTAATTATGTGTTTTTCACTGCATGGATAATTCCTTAAAGGCAGCTCGTTTTGACTAATTTAGGACATTTCTGCTGTTTGTTAATAATGGAGGCTGTCTGGCAGTAGTTGCTTGCAATAATACTCAGTAGGAGCTCCCTCTAATGGGAGCCTGTGAGAACAGAAATATGGGAACTGCCATTGCTGCCTTGTTTTTAAAGATGCATGCTCTCGAAATGTCATTGTTACCCTTCTTTTACTTCTTTGTGAGTTATTCAACCATGACAAGTACTTTGGATATCAGGTGTCAGGAGAACTGATATGCACATGCTTGTTCTGACTTAAAAGATAAACAATAGTTGAGGATAATCACATGGCAGCAGAACTTTCATCTTTAAAAGCAGGTCAGCAGTGGCAGCTTAAATATTTCTACCCTGATAGATTGCCTATAAAGGAGAAGATATGAGAATATATTGTGGGACTTTGACTTGTTTTAAAGCTGCAGACTCCTGGGCTGTCATGTTTAGTCATCCTTTACTGCACAGTGACTGACCTTGAACAAGTATGCAGGATAGGGGCGTAGATATTTTCAGACTTCACTGGCTTAGCTACATGCCTGTTCCAACTTGGAAACTCACAAGGCAGTAAATCCAGCTTCAAAACTGCACTTTAAATCCTAGTCAATCATGGCAGCTCCCATATCTCTGTGTGTATGAGTCTTCTTCAAACTGCAAAAGACCATTCCGTTGCTCAAAACCACAAATGTAAAGCCTGGTACACACGATCGGAAGCGTCTGACTTTTGTCCAAAGGGCGTTGGCCAGGAACTTGTATTGCATACAAACGGCAAAGAATTGTTGGCCAACAAACAAAAAACGATGTGGTTTTTCAGCTTATTAGCGCCACCCTTTGGGCAACTTCTGCTAATGTTGTGTAGTGGGTGGTTACATTTAGGGGAAGCATCTGAGTGGTAACTAGGCTCAGATGCACTAATTGTTAGGTTTCATGGACCATTTCTGTCCCTGGGAGATGGTACTGGTGTGTAGTTCCCTGGGGCCTATAGGTGGCGCTGTTGCCATGGGCCTGGGTTGAACCGCAGTACAAGGTTGTGCCTTTTTTGTCCCCTCTTGGCAGCAGTAAGGCGGTGCGGGAAACCTGCTGTGCCTGTCGGGAGAGGATATAAAAGGGGGCGGCCATCTTCCGGAGGGTTTGTCGGTTCCGCGCTCAGGCACCTTAGGCCTGGGTGCGTGTGTGTCACCTCCGGGTGCCCTAGGTCCGGAGGCCTGGTCGGTTTGTCTTCGGGTGCCCTAGGCCCGCAGACGGAACTGCTGTTCCATCCCAGACACCTTCAGTCTGGGGTGAGGTACTTTGGAGAAAGGCCCGGAGCCCAACAGCCTTCGGCTGGGATCCGCCAGGGACCGAGGCTCCCAGGGATCTGCCTTGCGAGGGGACCCGTATCCAGGACGAGGAGGCCAGGGAGGTGACCCTTTCTGAAGACCCAGCGCAGAGTCGTGGTGACAGATGGGGCCTCTGGTGACTCTCCGGAGGGATGTTCTTGTCCTAAAAAGGGGCAAGTTTACTAAAGGAAGGAAGTGAGTGTTCTTTAAGTCACAGTGGCAGTGACACTGCACACACAAGGGCAGTGGCTTTCATCTTTTTCACCCGGTAAGTGGCAGTGACCAACCTTATGGTCTGTGGCAGAGACCGTGTGCCCAAGCCTGTTTGTGCTAATCAGAACAGGAGAAAACCCAATTCAAGTTTGTGCCTCTGGACCTCCTCCCACCTTATCTGACCTGTGTCTTGTCCCAACCAGTCTGCTCTCAAAGAGACTGTTAATTGTGCTGAGAAAAATAAATAAGAGTTGGACCTTTTCAGTTGTTGTGGACAGTTGCTTACTGGGGAGAACTAAAGACTTGTTTCTGACTACCACAGAAATAAGGTCAGCACTGGAGGTTTTTAAACACTGGCTGCAAGCAGGCCCGAGAAACTAACACCACTCAACCTCCCCATTCAGGAGGGTACAGGCATGTGGTGCGGTGTGCCTCATTCTTTCCTGCGGAGGAGCCAAGCAGAAGAAAAGCAGGTAAAGTCTGGGGTTGGTGCGCTACATTTGTGTTATGGTTAGCATTGCTTCTGAGCATGCGTGTTTGTACTTTGTACACAAGTCCTTCGGACAAAACACCACACGATCGGATAATCCGACAACACACATTTGTTGGCGGACAATTTTAAAGCATGCTATCCCATTTGTTGGCGGAAAATCCAACAATTGTCCGATGGAGCATACAAACGGTCGGATTTTCCGACAACAGCCTGTCATCACACAATTCCAGTCGGAAAATCCGATCGTGTGTATGGGCCTTAAGTGATCCACTAGTTGTATGGTATCTTTCTGATACATAAAATTAATAATTCCCCTTTTCTTCCAAAGAGAGGACACTACAAACGCATAATTAAAGTAGAACTATAGGCAAAACTTTTTTTTTTTTTTTTCCATTTTGTAAAAAATTAAGGAGGCTTTTAACCCCTGTCAGTTTATTTTGTTGCCATATGTGTGGCATTGGGGATTTCCCTTCACTTCCTGTCCCATAGCCAAAACAGGGGGTCACCAGACCTTCTGTCCCCATTAGAAGATTTCCCCTCTTACTTTTCCGGGGACAACCCAAATGTTTTTATTTTATTTTACTTTCATTTTTAATGATAATGGTAAACAGGACAAATAGAGAGGGTGAATCTCTTTAACGGGGGCACAGACTGCAATAAAAATCTATCAGGGGTTCTAATCCATCTCCACTCTACCCAAAACGAAAAAAGTTTTGCCTTTACTTGTACTTCAAATATACAGTTAAAAAAATTATTACTTTTCAGTTTTTTGGGGCTTGTAGCAAAAACTGGAGCCTACTTGGAACACTATGCTTCAACTTCTGCTCATAACAAGGACCACAATAGTCCTTTTTTGAGTATAAACACTTAATTTATCTAGAAAGCCTGGAGTGCTCTGATATACAGTTACCTATTGGATCAATCTGTCAGAACACTCATTTGAAGCCTTCCCGTCTGCTAAGCCCATTGTTTTGATAGCCAACATTACTGCCCAGTGGTGATGCTTGGTAGATAGGAAGGGGTAAGGCCATGTTCCTGAACCACCATCTCTTGATTAGGGAGGTATAGAGAATTTCAGGTTTAAAGTGGTTGTGAACCCACTTTTGCAACTTGTACCTACAGGTAAGCCTAGATTAAGGCTTACCTGTAGGTGCAAGAAATCTAAACCTACACGGTTTAGGAGATATTTGCTAAAAATGACATGCACCGATGTCTACGGCGCATTCATAGGGTTAATCCCATTCACAAATCCGGCTTAGCCGGATTTGACGGCGCATGCGCGGAGTCACGTCTTCGCCGCTCCGGCCAATCACAGCGCCGGAGCGGCGCTGTGATTGGCTGGAGCGGCGATAGCCGGAAGTAACCTTCCGGCTATCGCCGCAGCGATGGCTGGAGAGGGAGACGAGGACGCCTTCGGGGGCCCCGATCTAAGGTAAGTGATGCATAATGAGCTAGTATGCTAGTCATATTAGCTCATTATGCCTTTGTCTTGCAGGTTAGTTTAAAAAAAAAAATAAATTAACAGGGTTTACAACCACTTTAATATTAAGTATATGTAAACCCAAGAACTTAATTTTAAAATATTAAAACGTACCCATCCTTAGTTTTGGTTGCTGCATTCGTTTTTTTTCCCCCCCAACTATTTTCACTTGGTGATCCTGTCAGTAACACACTTCCTGTCTAAGGATGACAACATTCATCCACCGTACTGTATCTATGGGAAAAGTGCTGTCCCTAGTAGGACAGTAAAATTGTTAGGACACCTCCCTCTTTTTCCTCTTCTCATTTGCATAGAGGAAGGTTTCCTGCAGTTCATAGAGAAATCATGGGCTTGAAGATTAACATTGCATTGCGCAGGAATGATGGTGCATAGCTCTGTAGAGCAATGACGCAGCTGAGGATACGGAAAGAATAGCCTGTTAGGTATCTGATAGCTCTCTGCCACTGCGTTAAAAGGAAGTACAACATCATTATTATGCAACTGGTGGAGCTCTTATAATTCCAGCTTTTTTCTAAAAGTCAAGCCTATCAAGTTTTGCCAGTTCTGGTAATTGTGGGTGTTTCCAAATAGGCATTTATTGTGTATACAATTCATGTGAGGTAATAACTGTAGTGGATTCCCTCAGACTCATCTACCTTACCAATCATTCAGTGTCTGCTCCCTCACTGCCAGTCCCTCCAATGGCTTCCGGTCAGCCAATGATTAAAAAACAAAATACAAACAACTTACAAAGCCATCCACAGCTCTGCCTTCAGCTATATCACTAACCTAATATGTAAAAGTATCAGAAAAAACCTAAGTGAATCTGATCCTAGCGCTCAAAGATATATATGTGAATGACCTGCAATTAAGCTGCTATTATAACGTGCACGTAAACTATAAAAAAATGTTTCAATAAATTAAAACTAACAGCGCTTAGATGAGACAACCATCCCACCTATGATATGTATATATATCCTGCAGAATTTTTTTTTCTTTTAAAGTCTCTAAACTCCACCTTAAGATGAAACTAGAGAGCCTTATAAACAAACATT
Organism: Rana muscosa; assembly: GCA_029206835.1. Taxonomy (NCBI): domain Eukaryota; kingdom Metazoa; phylum Chordata; class Amphibia; order Anura; family Ranidae; genus Rana; species Rana muscosa. The sequence goes on from CM055117.1 coordinate 459,384,209, forward strand.
AAACAGTCAAAATGCTAATGAACACAAATAGCACCAAAAACCAAATGTTACTGGAAACAAACTAAATGTATAAAAGTCTTCAAGGGTGAATATTGGCAAGGAGGTATTAAACAGTAATCCTTCAGCGCTAATAATGTCTCTTTTAACGGTGACACAGGGCTGACTCCTCCAACCTTTAAGACTTCCAACCGGTCCCAGTGCAATTTGAAATCAGACCTCCACCGATGTCATAGCAAACACTATCCCCTTAAGAAATGTACTCACCAGACTTTGAATGGAAAAACGCCTGTAAGCTCCTCTCCAAGGATTCCGTCAGGTACCTTCAGAGTCTCCAAATGACTTCAGTCAGCCTGAGAGTGCATGCAGCAGTGCGGGCATGAAAAAGCAAGGGAAGCTTCATATAGTGTAAAACCCTTTTATTAATAATATAAATGCCCCCACATACATGTATATGCTTACTAGAAGTAAATAAAAATATGGCATAGCACCCAGCCGATTCGTCAGCTCACTGTTGTATATGCTGCTCCCAGCATTCAAAACCTCTGTGAGTCCCGGTCTGACGCCCTCTGAAGACGTGAGCCAATCACGAAACGCGTCAGGGCGTGACCACGCAACCTATCACATCACTGACCCGATCGTCTTCCCGGGACTCACAGAGGTTTTGAATGCTGGGAGCAGCATATGCAACAGTGAGCTGACGAATCGGCTGGGTGATATGCCATATTTTTATTTACTTCTAGTAAGCATATACATGTATGTGGGGGCATTTATATTATTAATAAAAGGGTTTTACACTATATGAAGCTTCCCTTGCTTTTTCATGCCCGCACTGCTGCATGCACTCTCAGGCTGACTGAAGTCATTTGGAGACTCTGAAGGTACCTGACGGAATCCTTGGAGAGGAGCTTACAGGCGTTTTTCCATTCAAAGTCTGGTGAGTACATTTCTTAAGGGGATAGTGTTTGCCATGACATCGGTGGAGGTTTGATTTCAAATTGCACTGGGACCGGTTGGAAGTCTTAAAGGTTGGAGGAGTCAGCTCTGTGTCACCGTTAAGAGACATTATTAGTGCTGAAGGATTACTGTTTAATACCTCCTTGCCAATATTCACCCTTGAAGACTTTTATACATTTAGTTTGTTTCCAGTAACATTTGGTTTTTGGTGCTATTTGTGTTCATTAGCATTTTGACTGTTTAATGTTTGTTTATAAGGCTCTCTAGTTTCATCTTAAGGTGGAGTTTAGAGACTTTTAAAAAAAAAAAATTCTGCAGGATATATATACATATCATAGGTGGGATGGTTGTCTCATCTAAGCGCTGTTAGTTTTAATTTATTGAAACATTTTTTTATATATCACTAACCTAGTCTCAAAATACCAAATTGTTCTCTTCATTCCTCTCAAGACCTTATGCTCTAGCTCCCTTGTCACCCCCTCCCATGCTCATTTCCAGGACTTTTCCAAGCTTCTCCTGCCCTCTGGAACTCCCTATTCCAATCTGTTTGACTATCTCCTACTCTGTCCACTTTTAGGTGATCTCTGAAAACCCTTCTCTTCAGAGAAGACTATCTTGTCTCCACCTCACAACTGTACTATTGTTTTCTCATTCCCCACAATTATAACCTTTAGTATCACTTGACCCTCCCTTTTAGATTGTAAGTTCTAACGAGCAGGGCCCTCTGACACCTCCTGTATTTAAATCGTTTTGTAACTGCACTGTGTGCCCTCATGTTGTAAAGAGCTGTGCAAACTGTTGGCACTATATAAATCCCGAATAATAATATACGGTATTTAACAGACCAAAACGTACCAAGTAAAAGGAGTTCATTGTTGGGGTTTACATACACATTGATTGCATTTGCAGTTTAATACTGGCCAATGTTCTTCTTTACCATTATAAAATTGTGTATTTATTTGAAATTAATGCTAAAAGTATACACACAATTGATTTTAGAGGGCATAATGTGCTGATTAAAGTGCTTGCTTTATTCCAGCCTATATCGATGTGCAGTGAATTGTACCTGGTTGATTGGAGCTCATCATTAAAGCGATGGTTCCATCATTAGCTAAATGACCAGTGGCTTCAATTTCAAGATGATGGAGTAGCCCGAGAGGCACATGGAAAGACTGCTATTAACAAACAGTATTCAGAATCCAAATGAGCAGCTTTGCAAGTTTGTATTCATAAGCAGCACAAATCCATATAGATGTGCATGCGATGGAATATGCAGATACATTCCTGCTGCAGTATGGATATGGTTAATAGCAATTACGCTGACTCCATTTCCATTCCATACTAATTAGCTTATACTTGCACATAATACGGTTCCTGATAGCTGCCAGTTAAAGATGCGTCTCTATGTCTACTGTAATGGCTCAGACGCTGCCCTTTTAAGAGCTGTTTTATTTCCAGTGATTGAATCCGAGTGGCCTTATCAAGGCTCATTCATGTGTTACATTCATTGACTTAATTGACTTTGCGTCTGTAAAACGAAAAAATAAAATGTTATATAAAATGGAAGCCAGGATTAGGAGAGCCTGTTATGTACCGCTTCCAACTACAGTTTGTCTTTTTTTTTTAATCCCTTGTTGCTGTACAGAGTTTAATGGTAATTAGTTTTAATCTGAGGTAGAGTTTAATTAATAATAAAAGGGGCAGCCATTGTAATATTGTTTCAGAAATGTATGTGGACTGCGTTTGACAATACAACGTTCCATTTTTTTTTTTGAGTGGATGCTGGCACAAATGAGTGTCTGCTGGCTTGAGCCTCGGTATGAAGGTCTCACCCTAGAGATCCTAGCTCCAGCCTCCAGATATTGCTGCTAGGCTGCTTTGCCTGGTTCCTCTAATCATTTTAGGTAGCTTTACCAATACAAGTGTGGTCCAGTGCATTAAGGTGGGTTGTAAAATTGCAGATTCTAATTGATTGCATATTCTGTTATACAATCCACCCTGTAGTGGTCAGAAGTAATGTTATCCTTGCCTAAAATGTAACAATGACAAGCCTTAAATTGTTCACATTGTTCACCCTTTTAGAGCCGGTTCACACAGGGGCGACTCGTCAGACGACCTAGCCGCCTGACAAGTCGCGCTCCACTCTGTACAATGGAACCGTTCTAATAGGAGCGACTCAAGTCGCTCTGACTTAGAAAAAGGTTCCTGTACTACTTTGGGGCGACTTCAGGGCAACTTGCATTGACTTCAATACAGAAGTCATTTTGCAAGTCACCTCTGAAGTCGTGTGGAGATCGCCCGGCAGAGTCGCGGGACCGACCCCAGTGTGAACCGGGTCTGAAGGGCTGTAGTCACAGTGATAACATTTAAAATATACAGAAATATCACAGAACCTGTAGATCACGTGATAGCGGAGGGCTACCAAACTGTTTCCCCGTTGAAGTGAATTACAGCCATTATTTCAATTTAAGAAGGGATATCGCACCTGATTCTCCCTTAAAGGACCACTGCTGCGATAGAGTAATATGTGATGTTGAAGTGGATGTAAACCTGATTCATGAAATTTGAGCTGGGCACATATATCTGCATTGTTTTCTTATCTCTCTTCAAAGAGCTAAAACCCGTAGCTCTCTCCTGATCCGTTCCTCTGTTATCAGCCAGATAACTCCTGAAAAATTCTCGGACACATCAGATAAAAGCAGCCTGAAATTTCTAGATTAGCAGGGAACAGGCCCTGTAACAAAACACCTCCTGAGGGTCTATGCCTATGATGAGAGGGGGTGTGTGCCTTTCCTCCAATCAGCAATTTTAGCTATATTGACTGTATGTTCAGACATCACACTCTGTGTTAAACAGGAAGGGAAAATTTCCTAACACGATCTGAACTTTCTAAACAGTATATAAATGTGTAGACAGCAGATATGGATGTAAAATTTATTTAGGGAGATTTGTCTAATCTCAGTGTATCATCTGAGGCTGTTCACTTCACTGGGTGTATGGAGGGTTTACATCCACTTTAACTGTAATAATAGTAATATATTAAGAAAATACATGTAAAGATCGCAATATGTTAATACCTCTGTTACCATGTATTTAATGAATTATATTTTCCTACAAAAATTCCATGCAGAGGAAGAGGTTCAGCAAAAGTGACACTGGAAAGGGTTGGGACAGCCTATGCCCACACTGCCCAGCGTGCTTACAACTTTCCCATTTTATTGATATGGCTTAATTCTAAGATATGATATTCTAAGATTATTTGTGTATCATAATCCCCAGGGTCTGTCTCAGGGGAAAAACCCTAGAAAAACTAAAATCACTGGCACGTTCTCAAAGACCGTATTAATACCAGGACTACAAGAGGGAGATCTTACTAAAGCCAAGGTAGAGCCTTGTTGCAAGAGCGATATCATGCTACTATTATATCCCTAATGCTACATTACCAGATAATACCATGCAAGCTGGTGCCATGCCATCAGGTTACCAGAGCAATGCCTATTTACTACAAGATGCTGTGATGACAGAATGCTTGATGGCCATCTCTTGTAAACCTTTAAGATAATCTGTTTCCTTTCCATAAATTACATTGTGTGTGTGTGTGTGTGTGTGTGTGTGTGTGTGTGTGTGTGTGTGTGTGTATACACTTAGGTCCATATATATTTGGACACAGGCACAATTTGCATACTTTTGGCTCTGTATGCTGCCAGAATACAATCCAAATGAATTTGAAGTGCAGACTTTCAGCTTTAATTCAAGGGGTTGCACATAAATATAAAGTACACATTTTAGGAACTGCAGCCATTTTTATACACAGTCCCCCCATGTTCAGGGGCTCAAATGTAATTGGACAAATGAATATAATTATAAATAAAATGACTGCCTGAAGTATGGAACCCATGGACATTACCAAAGACTGGGTTTCCTCCTTTCTGATGTTTGCCAGGCTCTAACTGCAGCTGTCTTCAGTCAGTTGTTCTTTGTTTGTGAGTCTTTCTGTCTTTAGTTTTGCCTTCAGCAAGTGAAATGCATGCTCAATTTGGTTGAGATCAGGTGATTGACTCTGCAATTGCAGAATATTCCACTTCTTGTCCTTCAAAAGCTCCTGGGTTGCTTTTGCAGTGTGTTTTGGATCATTGTCCATCTGTACTGTGAAGCGCTGTCCAATCAACTTTGCTGCATATTGCTGAATCTGGGCTGACAGTATATCTCTAAACACTCCAGAATTCATCCGGCTGCTTCTGTCGCATCAATAAACACCAATGACCCAGTGCCACTGGAAGCCATGCATGCCCATGCCATCACACTGCCTCCGCCATGTTTTACAGATGACGTTATGTGCTTTGGACCATGAGCTGTTCCAAGCCTTCTCCACACTTTTCTTCCCATCATTCTGGTACAGATTAATCTTGGTTTCAAAGAATGCTTTTCCAGAACTGGTCTTGCTTTTTTAGATGTTTTTTTGGCAAAGTCTAATCTGGCTTTTCTATTCTTCAGGCTTATGAATGGTTTGCACCTTGTGGTGAACCCTCTGTATTTGCTCTCGTGAAGTCTTCTCTTGATTGTAGACTTTGACAATGATACGCCCACCTCCTGGAGAGTGTCCTTCACTTGTCTGGATGTTGTGAATGGGTTTTTCTTTACCATAGACACTGTTGTCTTCCGTGGACATCCAGGTCTTTTTATGTTGCTGAGTTTACCAGTGCGTTCTTCTTTCCTTAGAATCCACCAAGCTGTTGATTTGGCCACTCCTAATGTTGCTGCGATCTCTCTGATGGATTTGTTTTGTTTTTGAAGCCTTACAATGGCCTGTTTCACTTGCATGGACAGCTCATTTTAAACGCACAATGTAGGTTCACAGCAATAGATTCCAAATGCAAATACCACACTTAGAATCAACTCCAGACCTTTTTCCTGCTTAATTGATGAAGAAATAACGAAGGAGTAGCCCACACCTGGCCATGAAACAGCTTTTGATTCAGTTGTCCAATTACTTTTGGCCCCTTGAAAAAGAGGGGATGGCTATTCTTAAGAGCTGTAATTCCTAAACCTTTCCTCTAATTTGGATGTACATACTTTAAATGAAACCTGAGTGTGCACTTTTAGGCAATATCCATTATATAACTATATATATTGAATTTGAAAATAACCCTCTAATTTAAGTAAAACATATTATCCCTCCAAAAAACCTGCAAACTTTTATAAATGCATTTTCAGATAGTTTTATAATCATTAAAGCAAGCACTCCCTTATGAAATGTAAAGGTTTATATGCTCAGATGGGCATGCCCATACATCACAAAGAACACCCTTTTTAAGGTAGTATAAATAAAAAATGAGTCTTGTATAGCCCTGAAATGTTGGTTGTAAAGTATGATAATGTAGGTATATACATTTAAAGGGGTTGTAAAGGTTTGTTTTTTATTTTCTAAATAGGTTCCATTAAGCTAGTGCATTTTGGTTCACTTACCCTTTCCTTAGATTTCCCTTCTAAATATTTTTTTTCTTTGTTTTCTTTGTCTGAATTTCTCACTTCCTGTTCCTCCTCAGTAAGCTGTTCAGTAAGCTGTTCTGGCTGACTCCACACCACTCGGATGATGGTGTGAAGTTTAGTGAGGAGAAACAGGAAGTGAGAAATTCAGACAAAGAAAAAAAACATTTAGACGGTAAATCTAAGGAAAAGGTAAGTGAACCAACAATGCACTAGCTTAAAGGAACCTATTTAGAAAATAAAAAACAAACCTTTACAACCCCTTTAAGTGCATGTTGTGATGGCTCTATTGATTATATTGTCTTTGTTACCAATCGCCCATTTTGAGGTTATTGGTCTTAAATATATGTAGAACTGTGTGGGTGGGTATGTTGTACATAAACATATTGCTCTGTGCTGAATCAATGTTTCAGCATACCATCTTGGGTCTCAGAAACAATGTCTCACTCTATTCTTTGGCTCTGTGATAACTGTTTTCTTTTCTTGCAGGTCCTCCATCACCAACCAAAGTAACAAAAGTGGTGAGTGTCCATCAAGTCGGTTATGGTCATCACTTATTTCTGTTTAAAAAAATAAAAAATACTATTCATAAATTGCAAGATTGGTATGATACAAGATGCAATGTATTTAGTGTGACCCTGTAACTATGGGGTTCAGACTAAACTTAAGCCAGCCTGTAAAACAAGATGCTGTATACTTACAGTTCTAGTGGTCCTCATTGTAAAGCTCCACCGTATACTAGATGTCCAGCTGCTGACCTCCTCTTTCACTTTCACTTCCAGCAGTTGAATACCTACTCATCCCGCTGCATTCGATAGTTCCTCCCACTGGCTCTTATGTCCTGTAGTGACATAGGAGCTAGTGAGAGAAACCAAAGCGAAGCAGGGGGAGCATGTATTCAATCAGCGTTAATTTTGTCAACAAAATTAACACAATTTTAGTCTAATAAAATACAAAAACTAAAACAATTCAGATGACTAAAATATGACAAAAACTAAAACAATTCAAATGACAAAAATACGAGTAAAAATAAAATGGCATTTTAGTAAAAATAAAAGACTAAAACTAAATAAAATTTTGACGTCAAAATTAACACGGCACTACCACATAACAATACCTAGGGGGCATCCAGTATGCTGCTGTAAGAAAAAGGCTTTTATTTTTCCTCTTTTTTCTCCCTTATAGTTAATGTTGGTAATATATTCAGGTAATATGTGCGATGGTGATGAAATTTAAAGTTTTTTTTGTGTGTGTTTTTATTTTTTTTTAAGTTGCACGTTATTCGATTTTTACTCCAGGAGTATATGAGTTTGGCAATTCTATAGAAATGCTTAAACAATGCATTACAATTTTAACTAAACCCATTAGATTTTAGTCAACTGAAAAAACTAAAACAATTCAGATGACTAAAATGGCATTTTAGTCAAAAGACTATGACTTAGGCCCCTTTCACATATGCGGACCGTTCATTTCATCAGTTTTTTTATCAGCTGCTCATCGGTTTCTCATCAGTTTTTTTTTTTTTTTTTTTTTACATCCACTACCAATGCAAAAATGGATGAAAAACTTACGTTTGTCAGTTTACATTCGTTTTTCGTCCAATCCGTTTTTTTAATGGAAGAAAAATATAGCTTTGTTACGTTTCAAAAAACGGATGTTGACGAATGCGGTTTTAAACTGAAGTAAATGGATGATGCATTGATGTCTGTTTTTCATTCGTCAACGGATAGATGAAAATTGGACAAACTGACAGTATGTGTGAAAGGGGCCTAAAACTAAATAGAAATTTGACAAAATTCTAAATTAACACTGTATTCGATACACCTGAAAGTGTTGGGATACCTGAAGCTGCAGGGCGAGCTCCCTCTATCTACGTGTAAGTTTTACCCCAAGAGGAGCTAAATTACCAGAAGGTCAAAGAACATTTCTTACACACAGTGCACACCTTGATTGCTACGTAAAAAAAAGAACTACAAATTGAATATATATAAAAGTGATTAACGAGTGGTGGAAAACCATATAGGGATTAAATAGCTTTCTGAAACTCTCAGCACCCTGTGAATTTACCTAGGGTATAAAATACATGAATGTTTATCACCTTTTTGAAAAAAAACTTTTTGGACATATAAACTTTGTATTTATAGTGTTAGTAAATGTTAATAACACTTATTCCTAATATTGCTGCCCCCCCCCCCCCCCCATCTACTCTGCATAACCTGTATTAAAAAATCGGTGTAAATACCTTTTTTTTTTATCCTGTCCAGTTTGGTCATATGATTCAGCAGGTTTAATTCCCCTGGGTAAGTGAGTGCTCGATAATGGCTGTGAATTCCCAGAGCCACGACATCACCCACGACTTCCATTGCCCATTCATTGCCCGTGCTCCCTTCTCTCTCCTGCAGCAGCCACTATGTGACATAGGGGATCCAGAACTGCTGGATGACATGATTGGACCAAGTAGAATTTAAAAAATAGGGAGGGAGGAAGGCAGCATTTTTAAGAATTGTTACTAGCCTTATCTTTCACTTTCACAAGGGGTCATGTGACACAATCATTTGCCAGGATACATGCTCTTCTTGTATGTTAGTTATTAGCCTCAAACTTAATATGGTGTACTCCTTTTTTTTTTTTTTCCCCAGAAGACTGACAAACCAGAGCTGACTGGTAGCGTTGAAACAATTGGCACAACTGAACCTTTACCACAGCCTTTACCCTTCCCACCAAACCTTGCACGATCTAATTCTCCAAAGCTTGACCCTTCAGAGGTGTACAAGAAATCAAAGAACATCTTTGAGGATAAGCGTAAGTAATTCCTTTTAATTAGCAGATACCACACCAAGGTTAAAAAAACGTGCAATTTCTTGAGGGCTTGTGTATAGTGGCAGCATTTATAATGCTTTTTTTGTAAACAAAAGTAATTAATACGTTGTAAATAACATTAACATCATGTTTACATAATGCCTTGGAGGTTATAAAAAGAGTTGGAGGTAGCATGATAACATTTTGGATAATAGCATTTAAGAAATCCTGGGAGAGAAATCTGGTTTGGAAGAAAAAATAAAAGGGTAGTAGAGCAGTAGAGAAATACATCTTAATTAATACTGCACAATTCCCACTATATATTGATGGAAAAGTTCACCTGTGCCCAGACTATGGACATTAAAGTATTTCTGTACTGTTAGCAAGCAATAAAAAACATCTTTAATTAAACCCTCAATGACCTTTCTAACTGCATGTACGGTAAAGTTATTTTTCTAAGATATTCTCTATGAACACAGCAAAGACTCTAAAGAAAAGTTTTATTGGTTTTAGATCTAAAGCATTTAGACAAGTGAAAAAAAAAGTGACCAATGTGATTTCAGAAAAACTTAGTTTATAGACCAAAGATGGTCCTGAAGTAGAGGTATGGGGACATACATACTTGTCTATCTGTCAGTATAACAGGCCTGGGTGCATGTTTTAGCGTCAAATATATTTTTATTGCATTTCACAGAGTGAAATAATACAGACAACTGTCAAATGTCCACAATTCAGGGTATTATCATATAAATCACACTGTCCGCTCATCGCAGGAAACATTTTCAACATAAACACTAACACACCGCCGTTCTCTAGGAGCGGACGGTGTCACTCCATATAAAGGACAGTGAGGGCTAATAAAATTAGTTAGTATGACATTTGAATAATAAAATGGAATTGCCAACACAGAGAGAGAAAGAGAAAGAGAACAATAGAAGATAGAGGGGGAAAGAAAAGAAGATAGAGAAGACAGTGAGAAAGGGGGGGCCGAGTAGACCTCGGCGTATCAAACCTGCATGATGGAATCGGGGTGGACGACTGGGTTGACCCAGAGGTGTCAATGTTTTCAGGGAGTCCGAGGCAGAGTAGTCGATCCACAGGAGCCATAAGGTCTTAAAGGTGTCAGTATCAAGGGCCAGCATCTCCTCCATGCGCATGATGTCGTTGACCGTGGAGACCCACAAGGTCAAGGGGGGGGGGGGTGGTAGTGGTTTTCCAAAACAGGGAGCTAAGCTGCCTGGCAACTGACAGGAAGAAGCGCAGTAGGGTGCGTTTCTGGGAGGCTATGGAGCCAGGAAGCATGGACAATAATGCTATCTCTGGGGAGGGGGTCAAAGGCCGATTGTACAGACTGCTGTATATGGAAAAAACCTGTGACCAGAGGGGTTGAATGGACTGACAATTCCACCATATGTGGAGATAGCTTCCATCTGACGCGCCGCATCTCCAACATGAGGGAGGTACGGATGAAAATATTTTATGTAGAGATTGAGGGTCCCTGTACCAACGAGAGATAAGTTTAAAGTTTTTCTCCTGGGGGGCATGTCCAAGACGGCGATCTGAGCAAAAGCCTGATCTAGAGCTCTGCTGGCTATTCTATTATCCTTGCTCCTGCTTGTTTTCTGTGATTAAAACTACTCTGTTCCACTCCGGATGTCCCACAGGACTAGGCAGAGGGGAAAAAAGCCTAATTTCCCGCAGCAAGTGGAGGCGATAGCTCCGCAGGCGGCTGCACTGGACCTCCTCTGTGAGAGCTCACAGCATGGCGTCGCAAACGGAGCTGGAGGACCAGACGCTTGAGACCCGGCTCGGGTTCCAGGAGGTGATGGCGGCGATCGCGACATGCCAGGCTACTTTGACCAGCAAGATTGAGGCTGTGCAGATGGATGTTGGCCTTGTTCGGCAGGACTTAGACAAGCTCCGCTCGAGGGTGACGGAGGTTGAGCAGCGAGTAGGCCAGACGGAGGATACTGTCCAGGAACACTCAGCGTCTCTGCGCACTCTACAGACGAAGGTGCAGGCCCTTGAATACAAGGTGGACAACGCCGAGAACCGGAACAGGAGAAACAATCTCCGGATCGTCGGTCTGCCCGAAGGCGTGGAGGGGAGGAATCCTACAGTATTTGTGGAGGGCCTGCTGAAGGATCTGCTGCCGGATGCACAGTTCTCTCCATACTATACAGTGGAGCGCGCCCATCGAATCCCTCCGACCCCTGGAGCCCGCCCTCGCACCTTTTATCCTTCGGATGCTTAATTTTAGAGATCGTGACGAGATCCTCCGGGCTGCGCGTAGGGCGGGTGAGTTGAAATACCAGAATGGCAGCCTCCTGTTTTTCCCTGACTACTCTGCTGAAACCCAAAAACTCCATAGATCTTTTGATCAGGTGAAGGGGGGGCTGCGGGCATGGAACATCAAGTATAGTGTCCTCTTTCCTGCCAAGCTGAGGGTACAGGATGGGAAGACTGTTAAGTTTTTTTACTACCCCCCGGGATGCTGCAGCCTGGCTGGAGTCTCTGCTTCCTCTCCGTGGATAGTCGGCTGCCCTTCCTTCTTGCATTGCCTTAAAGTTTCGCTTGTGCCTAGTATGTGATAACCTGCTTGTGCCTGGATATGCTGCCACTGTGGTCTATGTTAAAAGGTAGATCGCGGCTACGCGGTACCAGACCCAATTACACCTCTGCCCGCATTGACGACCTGTGACTGTGCCCTAGCAACCTGCTCTTTGTTATATTGTGGTGTGGAGCACAGAGTCGCACACTTTTTGTTGCCCGTCAAGAGGGCTTTTGGAATTGGGATGTCAGTGACCTCTCTGGAGAAATGTGACTAGTTGCAATGCTCCTATTACTTGACGGATCTTCTCCACTTTTCTTTGGCGCACGTTTTTGGCGCCACATGGGGATTGGGGGGATGCGGCCCTTGCTGGAGACGCTGAGCTGGCCTATGACTGAGTACGCTGCATGGACATGCTACCGCCCCTCTCCCACCGTCCCTGCACTTGGCTCCCTGCAACTCTGTGCGCCGCCGGGCACTCATGGTTCTCCCATCCCTGGTTTTGTCTCTTGACTTTTTGACCTGTGCTGGGGAACGACGGGTGGCTACGTGTTTAAGGGGTGGGTTTTAGCAATCACTGCCCTGAGATGGGCTGTATTCTTATGTGGCACAAGTGACTGTTGGAGAGTTTCAATGTTCTATAGGTAACTAAGTTTTGTACCCCTGGGTTTACCCAGGAGACTGATTATGCTAGCCTTTACCAGCATCTCTATGGATCTTTTGGAGGATACCGCTCGCATTCAGTGCACACCCTCCTTGAACTGATGTTACTGTTGGGATTGGGGGATTTGATACATCACCGGTTTTTGCTGGGGATGTGGGGTAGGGGGGGGGGGGGGGAAGTTTCTGCCGTTGCAGACAGTTGGGGAATGTTTTTGTAGTTTTGTTTTTCAGGAGTTGCCTCATTCAAATGCTGACATCGCTCAATTACATGTACATGATGCTGCACCTGTTCTTAATAATATGGGATCTGCGGATTATGACCCTTTCTTTATATACAGTAAACTATGGCAAACATTAATATTATTTCTTGGAACGTTCGGGGCCTCAACTCGGCCACCAAACGCTCACTGGTTTTTAAATTTCTGCAAAAATATAACCCGCAGGTGTGCATTCTCCAGGAAACACACTTGGTGGGCAACAGGATCCTTGGCCTCCGGAGGGCTTGGGTGGGAACTCACAGGGGTGTTAGCGTTCTGATCCGCAGGTCCCTCCCACTTCAGGTGCTGGATGTCCGGACGGACCCTGGGGGTCGGTATGTAATATTACATGTTTCACTGTATGACAGGAAAATGGTGTTGGTGGGCCTTTATCTCCCTCCTCCAGCCAGTGCCCAGCTCTTATATGATGTTATGCAGATAGTTATGGGGTTCCACACCCAGGAGGTGTTTCTCCTTGGGGACTTTAACATGGTGCCATCACAGGACCTAGACAGACTGCATACGGTGGGCCGCTCCTCTTCAGACCTACAAAACTGGGCGGATACGTTTGCTCTCACGGATGTATGGTGCAAATTCCACCCTCAGGATAGGGAATACACTTGCCATTCTGCCTCCTACCGGGCCTTGTCCCGCATTGACCTGGCGTATGCCTCATCTGGAGCATTATGCTGGATAAGAGAGGCCAAGCATTTACCCCGTGGAATTTCTGATCATGCCCCTCTTCATCTTACTATTTCCCTGGCTAGGCCTCCGGGCCTGAAGCTTTGGCGTCTGTCTAGGTTCTGGGCAATGGATGAGAAGGTGCAGGAGTCAATGGTGGAAGGTATTTGCAACTATTGGCTGCTGAATAGGGAATCTGCTAATGCTGCCACTTTATGGGATGCTTTTAAATCTTGGACAAGGGGGAATACATATCACTAATCTCTTCCCTGCAGAGAGAGGCTTCGGTCACTGGAGGATCTGGAAGGGGAGGCTGTACGCTGTGAGAGGGAATACATTTGTTCCCCCAGTGACGAGGCTCACTTGTGCTGGCAGAGGGCCCTTTGAGATCTCTCCCTGCACAATGTTGAACTGACGAAGAAATCTATGCTGTACTCTAAGCAGAGAATATTTGAACATGGCAATAAAAACGGACGGTTGTTGGCTTGGCTGACAAGAGCCTAGGCAGCTACCACGCATATTGCTGCTATCCGGGACACTCAGGGACAATTGGTGTCCTCTCCTGAGGACATCAGTGATAGATTTTTATAATTTTTTCAAGGGAAATACTCCTCTGGAGCCTGTTTCTCTCCTTCTGAACTACAGGACTATCTGGGTGCTATCCCCTTTCCTACTTTATCGGAGGAACATAGAGCATTGTTGGAGGAGGATATATCTCTGGAGGAGGTTCAAGCTGCGATTGGGGGTCTACAAAGTGGTAAGACCCCAGGAGCAGATGGCTTGCCCGCGGAGTTCTATTCTCAGCATGCTGATCTCCTTGCCCCTAGAATTCAAACCCTCTTCTCTGGACTCGCGGAAAATGCTGTTTTGCCTGAGTCTATGGAGGAAGCCATCATTGTCTTGATCCCCAAGTCTGGTAAAGACCCCCAGGACTGCGTGTCGTACAGGCCCATCTCGCTGCTCAATGTAGACGCGAAAATACTGGCCAAGATTTTGGCCACCCGCCTGTCGTCGGTAATATCTACATTGATACATATTGACCAGACTGGTTTTATGCCAGGTAAGGGTACGGACATTAATATCAGGCGTCTGTTCCTAAACCTGTCCATAACCCATGATAATGACGGATCTTGGGTGATTGCCTCCCTGGATGCCGAAAAGGCATTCGATTCAGTGGAGTGGGAATATCTCTGGGGTGTCCTGCGACACTTTGGATTTGGCCCCAGTTTTGTGCGATGGATCCAACTGCTCTACAGGGCCCCGAAGGCCAGGGTGCGTACTAATGACCTGATTTCTGACTCCTTCTGCTTGCATAGAGGTACGCGTCAGGGATGCCCCTTGTCCCCCGGCCTGTTTGCCCTGGCGCTGGAGCCTCTGGCGATTTTGGTCAGGGAGTCTCTGGAAGTCAGGGGGCTACGGATCGGTGCTTTAGAGGAGAAATTATCCCTCTATGCGGATGATGCCCTTTTATATCTGAATGACGCGGGCCCATCCCTGACTGCTGCCCTGGAGCTATTTGATAAATTTGGGTCCCTGTCGGGAATCCGTATCAACTGGTCGAAGTCGGTCCTTTTTCCCATCGATGATCGGACCCGGGCTCCGTCCAATCCCACACTGCTGCAATGGGTTGAAGAATTCAGATACCTTCGGATACGAGTTGCTAGGACTCCTTCCCAATATTATTCACTTAATATACTCCCCTTGCTCCAGCTTCTGAAGGAACGGTGTCAATCCTGGTCTGGCCTTCCGCTGAACTTGATTGGGCGTATAAATATCTTAAAGATGGTTATCTTACCCAAGTTCACTTATCTGTTTCGGAACAGCCCAATATGGATTCCGGCGGCCTTCTTTCGGGAGGTGGACACGTGTATTATTTCCTTTATCTGGCATGGGTGCGTGCCACGACTAGCGAAAGCTACTCTACAATCCCCGACTCACCTGGGGGGCCTGGCCCTTCCAAATCTGCGGGCTTACTGCTGGGCAGCTATGTTGGTCACTGTCTATTGGTGGTTTGGGGCTCGACGCTCCAATGCTGCGGTCTGTGTGGAGGCAGCCCAGCTGTGCTCCCTGCAGGCGCTCCAAAATTTAGCATATAGAGGACCGAGAGCTTATGTGGACCTGCCAGCCCCGACTAGGGCGATGCTTAAGGTGTGGGTGGTGGCGCGGCGCAGATTCTCCCAGGTGGGGCGCTGGTCCCCGGTCCAGCCCCTCTGGGGGAACCCTAATTTGCCTCACTTTCGAACCATACCGGATCCTCAGGTGTGGGCGAGATACGGCATCAAGACCTTGAGAGATGTTATGCCGGCAGGAGTCTTACTGACATTCCCCCAACTAACTCAGATCTATGGCCTACCCGGCTGGATGTACTTTCGATACGCCCAGCTTCGTCACGCTGCTAGGGCCCAATTTTCCTCACCCCCGTGTCTTCACCTAGATCCGGTGGAAGATCTATTGTCCTGTGATGGCCTACAGAAGCCTCTCTCTGCTCTTTATAGCACCTTGCTTCCCATTGATTCCCTCAAGATGGATAGGCTCTGGGAGGCCTGGAGGGCGGACATACCAGCACTGGAGAGGGAGGATTGGGAGGACTGTTTAGAGAGGGGCCCCAAGCTGGTTGTATCTGCAGGTGACAAACTTATACAAACCAAATTCCTCCATAGAGTTTACTTTACCCCAGTGCGTTTATCCAGAATATACCCGGATAGGGACCCGCAATGCCCACGGTGTCGGACGACCCAGGGCACATATATCCACATGTTCTGGACATGTCCTGCTCTGGTGTCCTTCTGGTCAGGGGTATTTGAACAGTTAAATATCCGATTGGAGCTGGCTGTCCCCATGACGCCTGAACTAGCCTTGCTGGGTGTCATTGATGATGAGCAATGGTCCCATCATAGTAAACTGTTAATCTCTTATCTTCTTTTCTATGCCAAAAAGGAAATCTTATGTAAGTGGACTTCCCCCACCCTTCTGTCTCTTCCTGGGAGGGTAAAATTAACGTGGCTCTGCCTCTTTATAAATTGACTTACATTAGTCGTGGATGTCCTTGGAAGTATGACAAAGTCTGGTTGGCCTGGACAACATTCTGAGGCCCTGAATCTACCTGACTGTGGTCCCCTCCCTCCTTGTTTACCTTCCCTCCGCCCCCCCCTCACCCCTCCCTCCCCCCCCCTCTCTAGTCCTCACCTCTCTGCCCCCCCTCCCCCCTCTATCTTTCTCTCCCTCCTTCCTCCCTCCCCCCCATCCCCCCCCTGGGGTAATGTGTTCAGGCTATTCTGTCTTTTCTATGTCTCTTTCCCATCTGGGTATACTCCTCTTTTTTTTTCTTTTCTCTGTATACAATTTTGGGTTTGCAAAATGTTTTGCTTTGCTAGATTCAATGTTGAGTGGGAGTAATGTACATTCCATGTGCTGTAGTAACCGATTGTACTGTGTTGTTTCTATTGATTTTATTTTTCTCCTTTGTATTTGACGAAATGTCTGTATTGATGACCTACTGTACTGTACTTAACCTTCAATAAAGCACTCCTGTTTTGTTTAAAAAAAAAAAAAAGTTTTTCTTCTGGGAATAACAGGAGATTGAGGATTTGTGCGTAAAGTGGTAGGACTTTTGCCAGTCCACCAAGTGGAGTTCCCTTCCCAGATCCGTGGACCACCTCCTGGTGTAAGAGGGGGGTTGGTCATGTATCAGTGCGTACTGTAACGAGTACATGGTAGAGAGTAAATGTCTGGGTGTTTCCGAGAGAGCGCACAGCTCTTCGAATCCCGTCAGGGACCTATGAGTTTGAGAAGATGAAAAGAGGCCAGAACAAAAGGAAGATATGCGGAGGGCTGTGAGACAGTTGCCCTGGGCACTTGGCACTACAGGAGCGCCTGAAGTGGGGTCTACAAAAGACTGGGTGCATGTTTTAACCACTTCACCCCCTTAAAGTGGTTGTAAACCCTGGTAATGTTTTTTTTTTTTTTTTAAATACAACCTGCAAGACAAAGGCATAATGAGCTAGTATGACTAGCATACTAGCTCATTGTGCATCACTTACCTTAGATCGGGTCCCCCGAAGCCATCCTCGTCTCCCTCTCCAGCCGCAGCCATCGCTGCGGCGATAGCCAGAATGTTACTTCCGGGTATCGCCGCTCCAGCCAATCACAGCGCCGCTCCAGCGCTGTGATTGGCCGGAGTGGCGAAGACGTGACTCCGCGCATGCGCGCGGGGGCCGTCAAATCTGGCTAAGCCGGATTTGTGAATGGGATTAACCCTATAAATGCGCCATGCGCGCCGTAGACACCGATGCATGTCATTTTTTGCAAATATCTCCTAAACCGTGTAGGTTTAGGAGATATTTCTTGCACCTACAGGAAAGCCTTAATCTAGGCTTACCTGTAGGTGCAAGTTGCATAAGTGGGTTTACAACCACTTTAATGACCAGAGCATTTTTTTGCGATTCGGAACTGCGTCGCTTTAACTGACGATTGCATGGTCGTGCGACATTGTACCCAAACAAAATTGAGGGTTTTTTCCCCCACAAATAGAGCTTTTTTTTGGTGGTATTTGATCTGCTGTTTTTATTTTTTGCGCTATAATAAAAAAAAGACTGACAATTTTAAACAAAAAAGCAATATTTTTTGCTATAATAAATATCCCCAAAAAATATATAAAAAAACGAATTTCTTTCTCAGTTTAGGCCGATATGTATTCTTCTACATATTTTTGGTAAAAAAAATCACAATAAGTGTATATTGAAGTTATAGCGTCTACAAAATAGGGGATGGATTTATGGCATTTTTATTATTATAATTTTTTTATTAGTAATGGCGGTGATCTGCAATTTTTATCAGAACTGCGGCAGACAGATCAGACACTTTTGACACTATTTTGGGACCATTGACATTTATACAGCGATGAGAGCTAAAAATAGCCACTGATTACTGTGTAAATGCCACGGGCAGGGAAGGGGTTAAACAGTAGTGGGCGATCAAGGGGTTAACTGTGTTCCCTCAGCGTGTTCTAACTGTAGGGGGGATGGGCTACCTAGGACATGACAGTGATTACTGCTCCCGATGACAGAGAGCAGTAGATCCCTGTCATGTCACTAGGCAGAACAGGGAAATGCCTTGTTTACATAGGCATTTCCCTGTTCTTCCTCTCCTTGTTGCAATCGCGGGCCACCAGCGGACATCGAATCTGTGGGACCTGCGGGCACGCTCCCGCGGCAGGCGTGTGCTAGCCCGAGATTACGAAGGGACGTACGGGTACACCCCCTTTGAGCACCCTTCCATTCTGCCGACGTACATCAGTGTGCAGCGATCGGGAAGCGGTTAAAGTGCATTTACTGCTTGTTTTAGGATATGTAAATACTTTAGTGTTAATAGCATGGGCACAGGTTCACTTTAAGGTCCTACTTTTAGCCTTTCTTTCTCTACATTTAGACCCTATTCACACCCTATTCACACTTTGCGATTTCTGAATAGCAATCTCTGCAAAACAAGCAAAACACATTTGGGTGCTATTATCCTTCAATGGCACCCCAAATTCAATGTGATTCTGGCGCATTGTTGCACAAGTTAATCATGCAAAACTGTGCTTTAAAAACTGGATGAAGTGTAACACTCAAAAAGGTGCAGGAGTGTCTTTTCGGGCAACAAATGCTTATAGAGCACTTGAATGGGCTGGCTCTGTGTGACACGCATAATAGTGTGACCATCGCGCTTTGGCAATCGTGTATTTAGAACGCTCGTTCACGCTATGCAATATATGAATGGGGTCTAAGGGTTTTTAACCCTCAGTGTTTTACTATCATCACCAGTATGGTAGGACTTCAAAAGATGTCAATTAGAGACAAAACAGCTGAAATCAAATTGGACTTTATGTCAAATTAAAAATACAGAAGCTTCTTACAAGTAGTAAGATTGTTGTTTTTGTGCAAAGCATGCAATTAAGATGAAGTTACTAACTATGTTACTCAAATATCATATCATCTGATATTAAAAAGAATTCTCATTTAGATCCCTTGTTTAAAAAACAAAAACAAAAAAAACAGAGAATCCTGTTTGAATTTTTATTTAATTGTTCAGAGATTCATCCCATACCCCCATCATTTGGATCCAATATCCACAAGAGGTATGGATACCCCCCATTTAAGAACCCCTGCCCTAAGTCTACCTTCAGTTTGCTTTCTACACAGTGTGTCACCAGATTCTCAGTAAGGGCCAGTTCACACCACATGCAGTCTACTGCGTTTTTTTTGCATCAAAAACGCATGGAAAGTAGGTTATATGGTTTCCAATGGCATAGTTCACACCAATGCAGTCAGTTCCAGAGCTTACCAGTTCCAGAAAAAAAAAGTAGAACGTGCTGCATTTTTTCCTGCACTGGACTGTACTGGAATGCAATAAAATGCATCAAACCCACACCAGAATGCACTGGAACGCATCAAAAACACACTGGACCCCAGTACAGTGGAAAAAAAGAAGAAAAAATAACCTGGAATGCATCTGGAAATGCCCTGGAACGCGCCAAAGACGCGTGAAAAACATGCATGCAAAAAACACATCCAGAATGGATCTGGGTTTTTGTTGTGTGAACCAGCCCTAAATCATAGTGAGGACATGTTCTGCTTGATGCACATACATTTAGGTTAATATTGGTTGGGAAACCTAGAGGAAGACCAGTTTGGTGCCATATTTTCTAGATGCATAGACTGCAGAGACTTGGGCACAGAGATGAATCTCTTACATGCCCAGTATTTTTATGCTAATCTGTACTTTGGGTTCCCTTTTAAAATGCTAATAGCACCTCAGGATACATTAGCCTGCCCTGGTACATCTCTAGCAGAACGTTTAGAAGTGCGTTATATGATATTTTTTATTCATACTGTAACTTTGTTTACTTTTTCCATTGCATTAGAGGCTCTGTATTGGGGTTAGTCAGGGGTTTAAAGCAGTATTAAACCCAAAAACAAAAATGTCATATCTTGCAGCTTACCAATTATTATATGTGATGGCTGAATTCAATTACATTTTTAAGCTTTTTTTCATTATTTTCACCTGTTGTTATTTTTCAAATTCCTTTTCCAGACCTAGCTAGTCCAGCAAAAGTGGCAAAAAGGATTAGGACAAACCATTTAACACCTACAGGGGTGCTGACAATGGTCAGCTTTTATTAATTTAACACCTGTTGTCCTTGACTGAAAAATTTAAGTCAACAACATCTATAGTGCCTTGAAAAAGTATTCATACCCCTTGACATTTTCCACATTTTGTCATGTTACAACCAAAAACGTAAATGTATTTTATTGGAATTTTATGTGATAGACCAACACAAAGTGGCACATAATTGTGAAGTTGAAGGAAAATTGATAAATGCTTTTCCAATTTTTTCACAAATAAATATGTGAAAAGTGTGGTGCGCATTTGTATTCAGCCCCCCCAAGTCAATACTTTGTAGAACCACCTTTCCCTGCAGTTACAGTTGCATGTCTTTTTGGGAATGTCTTTACTAGCTTTGCACACCTAGAGAGTGACATTTTGGCCCATTCTTCTTTGCAAAATAGCTCAAGCTCTGTCAGATTGGATGGAGAGCGTCTGTGAACAGCGATTTTCAAGTCTTGCCATTCTAACACTGGAATACCCTTTGATCTAAAACATTTCATTGTAGATCTGGCTGTATGTTTAGGGTCGTTGTCCTGCTGGAAGGTGAACCTCCACCCTAGTCTCAAGTCTTTTGCAAACATGTTTTCTTCTGAGATTGCCCTGTATTTAGCTCCATCCAGCTTCCCGTCAACTCTGACCAGCTTCCCTGTCCCTGCTGAAGAAAAGCATCCCTAAACATGATGCTGCCACCAACATGTTTCACGGTGGGGATGGTGTGTTCAGGGTGATGTGCAGTGTTAGTTTCCCGTGACACATAGCGTGTTGCTTTTAGGACAAAAAGTTCAATTTTGGTCTCACCTGACCAGAGCACCTTTTTCCCCATGTTTTTTGTGTCCCCCACATGGCTCCTCACAAACTGCAAACAGGACTGCTTATGGATTTCTTTCAACAATGGCTTTTTTCTTCCATAAAGACCAGATTTGTGGAATGCACAACTAATAGTTGTCCTGTGGACATATTCTCCCACATGAGTTGTGGATCTCTGCAGCTCCTCCAGTGTTACCATGGACCTCTTGGTTGCTTTCCAGCAAACCCAGAACTGGTGTGTGTTTTTTTATAGGGCAGAGCAGCTGTAACCAACACCTCCCATCTCATCGATTCGACTCCAGTTGGCTGACACCTCACTCCAATTAGCTCTTAGAGATCTCATTAGTCTAGGGTTCACATACTTTTTCCACCTGCACTGTGAATGTTTACATGGTGTGTTCAATAAAAACATGGTAACATTTATTTATTTGTGTGTTAATAGTTTAAGCAGACTGTGATTGTTGTGACTTAGATGAAGATCAGATCACATTTTATGACCAATTCGTGCAGAAATCCATATCATTCCAAAAGGGTTCACATACTTTTTTTTGCAACTGTATGTGACGGAGAACTTGTCGAAAGTTATCCTGCTGAAAACAGAAGAACGGAGCAGGAGAAAGCCACGGGACTTAGTGCTTTGAAGAGAGATAAGAAAACACTGCAGAAATATGTGCCAAGCTCAAATTTCATGAATCGGGTTTACATCCACGTTAAATAATGAATGCGGTATTAGTTTGAGCGGTAATTACTGCATTTTTTAATGCAGCAATTTATCGCATTGGGTTAGTTGCTAAGGAGCGGGCTGGGAAGCCGACCGCCACGTCCTTGACGACAGATGAGAATAAGAAAATAATTAACCCATAACTAATGGTCGTATATCAGATTTTAAGCACAGTTTAGAAAAAGCAAAAAAACATCTGGAACCTTTGGTTAACACAGTCACTGGTCTCCCGATTCGATGCGATTACGATTACCAAGTCCACGATTCGATTCGATTCCGCGATGCATCAAGATTAATACCCAACTGCCCATGCAGTCCAGCACCAGTGAGTCCACACAGATGGACAGCTAGATCAGCGTTATAAGCTCTCAGAGTTGTTGTCACCCAGTCACTCACAGAAAACTGAGTGTACTATTACATTTCGTAAATATTTTATATTTCTTCGTAATTTAATATTTCTTCGTACTATTTAATATTTACAGTCCACAAAACATATAATATTATATCTCAGTTTAGTACAGTCAGAGTCAGTGTACTTCTTCGTACTACGGTGTCATCTGTGCGTCGCACAGAGATGACACCGTAGTACGAAGAAGTACACTCACTGACTGTACTAAACTGAGATATATATTATGTGATTGTGTTGTGGACTGTAAAATGCAAATATTCCAATTTTAATGACTAATGATGTGTAAATATTAATGATGGTGATGATTGGTCATTATGTGCGACGTGCGTGCGACAGACCGACAGTGACACAGTCACCTACCTGATGATGATTACGAGTCGGTGGTGGTACTGAGCTGAGCAGCAGTGGCACTCAACAACTCACTGCTGGTGCTGGAGTGGGTCTCCTGCTGCCTGTGATGAGTCTGTGAACAGATGAAAAGTTTTTTAGTACAGTGACAGACTCTGTGTAATTGTACTAGTGATGTAATAAATGACTCTATCAGTGTCACTGTCACGCAGACAGACACACTCATCATTACTACTAATGACTTAGTGTGTGTCTGTCTGCATGACAGTGACACTGATACAGTCAGGGACAGTTAGCTACCTGATGACAACAACAAGGTGGCACACGCTGACTGGACTAGGACTGGTCTGGCTGCTGGCGCTGGCACTGGTCTCGTCTGGTGGTATTGCTGCTGAGCAGCACTGGCAGTCTGGCACTGGCACTCACTGCTGGAGCGGGTCTCCTCCTATCCTCTGCTGCCTGTGAGTGTGACGACGCGGCGCGGCCTAGCTCGGGTCTCAGACACTGTACAGACATACCTCCGGCTCCTAGTCGGGTATGGTAAGGTAACGGACCTCTCCCCCTGTAACATGCCTTTAGTGTAGTGCACTGCACTGTACTCCTGTGCAGTCAGTGTGTGTTGGCACAGGCTTCGCTCTGTCTCCTCCAGTCTCCTCACGAGTGTGGCACAGGGGGATGATGTCGGCGGGATAAAACGGCACAAAAACCCCTCGGCTATCTTCGGCTCCACTCGGAGGCAGGACATGGCGCGGCGGCTCGGCGCGAGGATGACGTCATCGTAATAATCGTCATAATCGATTATTGCAAGCCAAAGCATCGATGCCGCATCGGGGATAGTATAATCGCGATGCACCGATGCGCCAATTATATTCAACACCCCTATAACACAGTGGTACCTGCAATTTTTGTACCAGTCTTCGTGAAAGATTTACTGTACCTTTAGCTGTAGTTAATGGTACAGCAGTGCAAATAATTGGGATTAACAGATGCTCTTTTCTTGACGGTTGCTGTTGAGAACTCTTGTTGCTTTTCGTTCTCATGTGAGTTGCTCATTCTTAAGGCAAGCTGTCAGGAAATGTGAATGTCCAGCATAGAGCTCTAAAAATAGGCATTATTCCTTATTTATAGCCTAAGCGCATCATATATTCCTTAAAGAACTGCAAAGTTTCTGTGGAAGTGTTTATTAATCTAGTTGCACTTAAAACAAGTGAGGAGAAATCTCTACACAATAAGGGGAATATTCCTCTTTGTTGTCACCAGACTATGCCGTTTTTGAAAGTTACCCCCACCTCCTATTTTGGTGACAAAGCTAAAATTTGGGGTTCCCTTTCTGTTTTGGTAACAATGGTCAGTTCTTTCCTACTCTAATCAAAAGTGAAAAAACAAGTTTTGCCTATACATTGAATTTAAAGGATAAGTTCATCTTCCGTAACATGTTACACCCTAAATGTGGGTGTAACATGTTACGAACGGATGGGCCCCCGTACCTCCCCGATCTGACAGCTAGTGGGGATCCTCTCATCCCCCCCCCAGCGATCTGTAATCTTCTGATCCACAGGTGCAATGCTTTACAGGCTCAAAAAATAAATAAATAATAATAAATGCACATTTTTTTTTTTTACCTGCAAAACCTTTAATTTCCAGGCATTCTTCAAAGCACCCTGGCACCATTAAATTATTACTCAATTTATGACATTATTGCTGCTCTAGAAATGATTCCGACGACAAAACTGCTATAAAACTGGTCCCTGCTGCTACTGTAAATTGGGTGGTCGTTGGACAAGTAAAAACCAAATTAGGCTTTCCTCATGCTTTACTATAACCTAGCAGTCACAGTCTACCTTTTAATAAAGAGTATGATACGGGAACTCCATGAGACAAAACATTGACCTATCCATGCTATTGTCAGGCACTGCGCCAAGAAAATGATAGAAAAGTGTTCTCAAGATTTGCGCTACCATTATAGAAACAACTACAGATAGAGAGGAAAATGCATTCAAATATGACTTTATTCCAGCTAGTCAGCTGGTACAGCAATTTGCTGCTATAAAACAAATTGCTTACTGTCATCATATTTTAACAGTTAGACCTTATGTGAAGGGGACATTTTTTTGCTTCCTGCTTTTAAGCTTTTGTATTTGTTTTAATAAAGTAATTCTGTGACAGGTTTCACTTCAATCTCACAGATTTAAAGCAATTGTTTAACCTCTTCAGTGACCAGAGGTCAGTGATGCCTAGATCTACAGACCAAATTTGGTGGCATCAATATAAGTGGGTTGACTTGACAATAACTCTGACTGACTTGGCTACCTAAACATTTTTACATTGTTTTTTATTTGGTACAATGTTTTAATAAATTCCCTGCTCAGGTTTCTTGTTATAGTTTATACTATATAAACTGTGTACTGTCATCTTTAGGAAATATATTTATTTTGAGGTGCACATGATTAACCTAGGAAGAAATACAATAGCAATGCAGTTTATAACCAAAATCGTGATCATTGTTATAGCTGATATGATGACCACATGATTGGAAACCATGCTGACTTGTTACCATTTCTTAGTGGATCTGTACACTCTTTTCTGTAAAAGAGTATAGTAGATTATCATTAGCATAGTGCAGGGGAGCATTAATTAATATCGGATTGTACACCCCATTAACACCCATCATACCAGAAGAACATACCTAAAATAAACACACAACAAGGATTGTGGAAAAGTTTAGGCCACGACCCCTTTATAAGGTTTAAAACAATTTTAATTCTGAAATGAACTTGAACCTTTAATACCAAACCGAACCGCTGTTGATCATTAACAGACCAGCATGCTTGGTCACTAGGACTCAAGCAGCAATATCTTATACCAACCAAATAACAGTTTACCAACCACAAACTGGGCGACATTACCCAAAAAGATGGACCTTCAATATCAAACAGAACTATTGTTAACCAAAAACAGCCCAACATGCTTAGTAACAGCGTACCAATCACTGTCCACCCACAAAGTGGGCGACATTACCCACATTAGGGTGGACTATGACAAGGGAAAATAAAAGGGGGAAAGGGTTGGGAGAGCAGGTCAAAAGATCCAGAAGGAAGGCTGAGGAGAATCCAGAGGGGAGTCCAGCTTACTCCGCCCAGTGCTTAAATGCTTACTCCGCCCAGTGACAGGAGAGGATAAAAGTAAAAGGTTACACTCATTGGCTAGGTGTTTCCCCTAAAGAACTTGTCACCAATGCTGTGCTCAGCGACTGAGGTAAATATTCCTAGCAACAGCAAGCAGCTTGTCACCTGAAACACAAAAGAGAAAGAACCAGCGAGGGCAGCCATACAGAGATGACATGTACTTATCATAACTCTATATTAATAATAAAATGTATTATAAAACAAATTAGTGTTAGGGGGGACAATCTCATAAGGCCACTTTTCTATTGTATTCGTTTGTGGCCCTGACATTGTAGACGTTAAGGAGTTAAAAAAAGAAAAAAGTCTAGCCAGTGGCAGGACAAGGTCATCCAGCACCCAGTGCCTGTCAAACCTATCAGCTAAAGACTAACTCCACTTTTGTTGAGTAAAAAACAACCCCTTTTGGTTAATCAATGCACATTAAATGGATTTTTACCAAACTTCGTGTTGGATTCTTACCTTTGGTTGATCTGTAGAAATAGCTGTTTGTTTCACCATGTCCTTTTGCAGACTGATTCTAATTGAGAGGGACTTGTTCATTATAATTAGCTGGTGCCCTGTCAGTGTTCCAATGATAAAGCTGCAGGGTCTGCATCCCTTTTAAAAGTATTTAACTCTTCAGGAGTATCTCAACAAATTCCTATCGCAGAGGAGGCCTCAAATTGAACACCGTAGAACACTGAGCAACATAATTTCTTTTCAGTTTACCACTTTTGTGCTGCTTACGTTATAATACTATGAAACTGGCTGACATTGCAGTTTATTTTACAGTGCATATAAATCTTATAGCTTATTTGTCATTAGGTTAAGTATGCTATTTGGAGGCAACTGGCCAATAGCAGGAGCCATAAGGTGATTTCACATATCTCTGATCCCTGAAAATGTGATATTTTAAACCCAGGACACCTCAAGGGCAGTCACACGCTATATGCAAAGGTTGACTGGGTTCCATATCAGAGCATTGACATTTCCCCCTCTAGCATCATTTATAGGTATTTTTGATGCCTGCTGTTTAGCAGTTGTGGCAGTATTAACTGGCTAAACATAATGGCAGATTCAATTCATTGCTAATGGTTTGTAGTGAGAGCATTTTAATAATCTGAATTCTCTTTTTCATTGGTATGTGTTTCTTGTTTATTTCATGTATAGCTCCAAATACAAAGGACTTGGATGTTTTCTTACGAAAACAAGAATCTGGCTTTGGATTTCGGGTTCTCGGGGGAGATGGGCCAGACCAGGCAGTGAGTATTGTTACTTAGCTATTCCAATAAAGTTATCATGTAGTGCTTCGCTAATTATTGTGCATGAAATAGACAAATGTGAGTTTTTATGTAAATCATTGTGTAACTTATACATTTTCAGTATATAATAACGGTTACAGTTTATCATTTTTCCTCTGTTCATTTTTCTATAAGTTCTATTAACCTAGCCATATACAGTTTCAATTTTGGCTGATTCCTGTTTAATCGGCTGAAATTCGAGTTGCCGCCTTATCTATACCACGGGGCTCGACAAACTTTGATTGGAAAATTGGTTGGATGATCAGCAACTGCATTCAATCAGTTAAAGTCCCTGTTCAAGTATTCTGACCACGGTAGGTGCCAGCTGCTTGAATACGATAGTTGGCTTTGCAGATTCCTCTATCCACACTGGTTAGCATGGATGGAGGAATCTGTTGGAAAAATATGTTTATGGCTAGATTTAGTTTAATTAAGCAAATTTATACAAAGTGCAGCCTGTTGCACAAAGTACTCTAATATCGCGTACACACGATCGGAAATTCCGACAAGAAAAACGTGGATTTTTTTTCCGACAGAATGTTGGCTCAAACTTGTGTTGCACACACACGGTCACACAAAATTCCGACCGTCAAGAACGCGGTGATGTACAACACTACAACGAGCCGAGAAAAATTAAGTTTAATGATTCCGAGCATGCGTCAAATTGAATACAGATGATTGGAATTTCCGACAAGAACTTTTCTTGTCGGAAAAATTGAGAACCAGCTCTCGAATTTTTGCTGTCGGAAATTCCGACAGAAAAAGTTTGATGGAGCCTACACACGGTTGGAATTTCCGACCAAAAGCTCACATCGAACTTTTCTAGTGTACGCGGCATTACTCATACATCTATTCAGATTAAGTTTGCTCGTTTTCCTTCTGGCTGAATCAAAAGAAAAAAAAAAGTCTATGGCCAGCTTAAGTCTTTGCCTTAAAGGTTAATTTCACCTTTTAAAAAATAAAAAATGCACATCTTTTTGCAGGTAATTTTTTTTTTTTTTACTTGAAGCTCGGAAAGCAATGCACCCGTGATCAGTAGATTGTGTGTGCCATGCAGGACTCTTGCAGACTTCTCAGTGTATCTGTCTGCTCATACCTGGTACAGGCAGACAGATGCGCACTGACAGGAAGAATGAATGAACTACCAGAGCGCTCAACAGCGACATGGTAGTTTATTTAAGCTACAGACCGACAGCCACAAAGGCTGTCGGAACTTGTAGCTTCCCATTCACACTGTGCATGAATGATGTGGCCGGGTGGGCAGAGGCGGGCATTTTTTTTCAAACCGTGACAGTGAGCACCTAGAGAAGATGCCCACCCACTGTCATTGAGGGGGAGAGGCTACAGCTGCTGGAACATCTCACAGGTTCCACCCTAAATACGGATAGAACATGTAGCATGTTCCAAAAGGTGAACTTTAAAGTATATATAAACCCATTTTCCTGACTCCCATTTGGATAGAGAAAGGAAACATTGAAACCACTGTCGGGTTTTTATAGCTGCCTTTGACCCTGTTGAGGGGGTTTAACCTATACCTTCTGGTGACCATTGCCTCTGAGGATAAAAGTGATGGCAAATCTAAAATTCTGAGTTGTCACCAAAGCATGAATAGAAGGGTATTCGTCCAGTGAAGAGGCTTATTCCAGAGAAAGATGTCTAAGGCTCGTACACACGACCGTTTTTCTCGGCAAGAAACCATCAAGAAAACTGCTGGCAGAGCTTTTTGCCGAGAAAACCGGTCGTGTATGTTTTCTCGTCGAGAAAACTGCCAGGAATCTTGACGAGAAAAATAGAGAACCTGCTCTCTATTTTCTCGTCGGGATTCTTGTCGGCCTGTTTCCCGATGAGAAAACTGTGTGTGTGTATGCGGCTACAAGCTTACCTGTCCTCAGTTAAGCCTGTGCATGCTCGATGAGACTTCGATGCATGTGCGGTAGCTTACAAGGGTAGTGTAGGGTGAAGCAAGATGGCGGCGATGGCATCAAATGTGACAAGCGCATGCTCGTCGTAGTCGATGACGTCACTGTGTTCTTGCCATTTAAAAGAACGGCGGTTCTTTTGAATGGCCATCTGTATGCAAGGCTTGGCAAGAAAAGCTTGCCAGGAATCTCGTCAGGAAAAATGAAGTTTTTTTCCTGATGGGATTCTCGGCCGTGTGTACAGGGCTTAAGAGTGGATTTCCTTTACTTTACAGAGATTTCTTCTTACTTCTTATTGAGACAGAAATGAAGGAAATCTTCCCAGTGGCATACATATGGCATAAAAATGGGCTTTAAATATCCACAGCTGAAAAAAGAAAAGTTTAGCTTTAGATATATTTTAGGTATGCCAGTATGATTGTGGGTGCAGAAGAATGTGACTATTTGGACTTTGAGCTGGTGATCAGAAAAGAAAGCTGTATAGAATGTGTTTGATTTATCACTGCGATAAATGCATCACTATATAATTAATGTTGTGCTTTACTGTATTTGAGGAAGAGCAAGGCATTTAAAACGATTTCTGAGAAGAGTGTAATCAAATAGCAGGGATAAATAATTAACAGGCCTTGTGTTCTGGCAGTAAGTGATTCCAGGTACCTGCAGAGTCTGCACACTGTGTTATGGATTGCTTTTCCACTGTGCATGTCCAATAATTTCATATAATTGAAAAAGACAGGAAACTACAGAAACAAAGCACATACAGTTCATTCACTGTCATCTTTGGCCTGACAGAATAGTTTAAGAAGCATTGTGTCTCATCTTAGTGCAAAGGACATGGCCTGATTTAAATATCCTGCTGAAAATATAAGTCGTCTTTCGTCTAGGTAGACCTTTCTTATCTAATGTCATGTAGAGGTCTAGTGTGTGCCAAATGTACTGTTGCCACCTGTGGATCTTGTAGATAAAAAAATGACCTGAAAGTTTTTAACTTGATCGCTCCTTATTCCAAGCAAAACATATACAGTGGGTATAGAAAATAATCACCCCTCTTTAAAATCACATTTTGTTGCTTTGCAACCTGAAATGAAGACAGACGCGATTTATGGTTTATTCATCTGTATTTACTCAGTACAAATTATAAACATCCAAGTGAAAGACCAAATTACTGAGTTTGAAAAAGGATCACCCCCTTGTGTCAATATTTTGTTGAACCACTGTTTGCTTTAATTATAGCCTTTAGTCTGTTGGGATATGTTTCTACTAATTTTGCACATCCAGACTTTGCAATATTTGCCCACTTTTCTTTGCAGAACTGCTCAAGTTCAGTTTAATTTGATGGTGACCATTTGTGGACTGTAGTTTTTGTCATTCCATAGATTTTCAATGGGCTCTGACTTAGGGCTGGGAAAAAAAAAATCTTTTTTCTTTCTCGTACATCACGGGACACAGAGCGACATAGTCATTACTAATGGGTTATATAGATACCGTCAGGTGCTGGCACTGGCAACTTCCAAAACCGGAAGTACCCTCCCCTATATAAGCCCCTCCCATCCGGGAGCACCTCAGTTTTTTGCCAGTGTCTAAGGTGTTGGCCAAGAAGAAACATGTGTTTTTCACTGAGCTTGCGTACAGGTTCTTTTGGGCCTCAGTAAGCTATTCCGGATCCGACCAAAAAAGCTTCATAGCTAAACGGTCGGTACCCGGGCCTTGCAGAGAAGAGCAAGGTTTTGCCTGTAATGCTTCTCTTAGGAGAGCTGGACCCTGGGATCCAGAGCTCTGGTCATACCCACGACCAAGATGTTTTCTGTGCAGGGTGCTATACAGGTCCAGGGGAGTGGAATCCTTGGGAACCCGGTCCCTGAAGGTTTGATTACAATGCCTGCCGTGATAGGTGAAGTTTGGGCTTTTGTGGACCAAACAAAGTCCTGCGGCGGGGAACAGGTAAGTGGGGGCCCCCAGGAACTTGGTTCTATTGGGGGACCCCCAAGCCTAATTTGTCTTTCTGTCTGTTACCTAATGGTATTCCCGCAAAATTCTGTGCATGCCTGTAACTACTAAAAAAATGTAATAATTTTTAATGGTGGTCAAGAAAAAAAATAAATAATTTTTTTTATATATATTTAAGATATTAGACTGCGGTACCTGTGTTTGTCCACTAGAGGCCGCTGTGGAATGTTTTCTTGTCATGTGGACTAGTTTCTTCTCAGCAGAGCAAGTCCAGGCAGATGGTGAGTTCTCTTATGGGAAACTGCTTCCTCTGCCATGTTGCAATGCTCGTCCATCCCCCGGCCTGCGGCAAAGAGGGGCCCTGGCTCTTGTCCCTAGTCTCCATTTTTCAAAATTAGCGCTGAAGGCGCACGTGGCCGCGCGCGTGCGCGCGCCTCTATATATAGAGGTGAGCCAGGAAAGGGGGCGGAGCCTGGGGGATGACGCTCTGTGTGCGCCGCAGCGCTTCTGCGCATGTGCGGGCGTCCCAGCATGTAAAAACCACAGTTTTGTGTGGTGAGCTTGAAGTACAGAGACAGAGCTGGCAACATTTAAAAAAAAAAAAGGGGGCATACAGCAAGCGGTTGATACAGGCATCCCCTAGAAAGGCACATTAGTAGACACCAACTGTGATATAGCAGCAATTATGCTAGACTATTCTCAGTAAAAGTGGTGTATTACGGCTGGAATACCTCAGCTTTAGGCTTAGGAATATGCCGTCCAGAAGCTCCGGAACTGAATCTTCCAGGAAGCGAAGGGGGTCTCATCGGGCTCGGAGGATCTTGGGCATACTTCTGCTGCACCAGTCTCCCCTGAAGTTCAGAGGTAAGTGACCGTAGAGACCCCGCAGGGGTACTTGGTACTGTGGCTGTCCTCAGTTCACCTGCTCCTGTGTATGTAACAGAGGAGGTTTTTTCCTCAGCTCTAGGAGGATTAGAGAGAGATTGTCAACATTTATCGCTGCCTCCCTGTCAGGGAAAGCACGCCCGATCTCCGTCTCCTCCTTCAGAGTGCCTGTTAGCAGAGCAACAGTCCCATACAGGGATCGACCTGCCTGAAGGGGATCAGGATGAGGTTGATTCTGTTATAGAGGAATCAACAGTGGGGGAACCTTTTCTCAGCATCTCAAGCTGAAAGATTATGGGTTCAGTCTCTGACTAACATGGTCCGATCAGCATTTAAAAATGCACCTTGCGGAACCATCAACCACTACTGTATCCTCGTTGGGGTCGCTAGAAGCCCCCAGACTGTTTGTTCTTTTCCACTTCACCCTTTACTGAAAGGGCTCATTTACCAGGATTGGGAACGTCCTGAGAAAATATTTATTCCCCCAAGAGATTTCCGGTGGTCTATCCCATGGAGGATAAGTTCATCAAAAAAAAAAATGGAAGGTCCCTACAGTGGACGCAGCCATCTCTTGTATGTATAAATCACTGACATGTCCAGTGGATAATGTCCAAATGTTCAAGAACCCAATAGATAAAAGATTGGAGTCCTTATGAAAATCTGCTTGGTGATACAACCAGCAGTAGCAGCTATTGGGGTCTGCTAAGCAGTGAAGGATCAGTTGAAACAGGTCTTGAGGGACTTGACAGATCAGCAGGCTTTGCCCTAGCTGATCTACCTAGAGCCTTAGGCTTTGCGGTTGACGCCATAAAGGATTCAGTCCATCAGGCCTCCCGCCTTACGCTGTCTATAGTACATATGCGTAGGCTCCTATGGCTCAAAAACTGGTCTGCTGAAGCTCCCTGTAAAGAATGGCTGGTTAGCGTTCACCATTTCATGGTGAACGCTTATTCAGGGAAAACCTGGACAAATATATCCAGAAAATTTCCAGCGGTAAAAATACGCTCTTGCCGGTTAAAAACAGAGTTAGAGGTCCCTCTTTAAGAGGCCTGCTTCTCCAGTCCCTGGGGCATCGGCTGTGTAACAGTTCCGACGGCCTCCTCGGTCAAATCCCGGGGGTAAAAAACAGGGACAGTAGCAGGGTAATGAGAAACCCTGGGTCAGGGGAGGTACAAAACCTCCCCCAAAGTTAAACGATCAAGACAGATAGGTGCTCTCCGCAGTAGGTTTGGGATACAGTTTGGAGTTAAAAGACTCTCCTCCTTCCCATTTTTGAGGTCAAACGTGCCAAGGGATCCCCGGAAGAGAGAGTCCCTCCTGTTGGCACTAGAACAACTATTGCTCCAAGGAGTAATTATGGAGGTTCCCCTGGAAGAATGAGGGTTCGGGTTTTACTCAAACCTCTTTACAGTCCCGAAGCAAACGCGGACGGGAGGCCCATATTAATTCTAAAAGGGCTATACAAATTCCTGTATATCAGGACTTTCCGATGGAGTCGATCCGATCGGTGGCCACTGCCCTACAAGGGGAGGATTGGTTAGCCGCGATCGACATCAAAGATGCTTATTTGCACATTCCCATCTTTCCAGTCCACCAAAAATTTCTACGCTTTGCAGTAGAAGGGCGCCATTTTCAGTTCAGAGCCTTACCCTTCGGTTTGGCCACAGCACCACGAGTGTTTACAAAAATTCTGGCCCTTTATTGGCCAATCTAAGAACACAAGGTGTAATGATAATGGCATATCTGGATGACTTGTTGCTGATAGACCACTCAGTGAAAAAACTAGACGTGGTCGTTCACAAGACAATCAAGTATCTGGAATCTCACGGTTGGATTATCAACCGAGACAAGTCAGCCCTAAAAAACAGTCAAAAGTCTGGAATACTGGGGGCTAAGGTTGGATTCAGGCCAGAGAAAAATATTCTTGCCTCGAGGAAAGGTGTTGTCTTTGAAAGATTTGATCCACTTAGTGGGTACAAAAAAGACAGCCGTCCATACGCCTGTATATGAGGCTGCTGGGAAAAATGGTGGCATCATTCGAAGCAGTACCCTACGGTCAATTCCATTCAAGGAAATTGCAAGGGGCCATACTGTCAGCCTGGAACAAAAAAGTTCAGGCCCTAGACTTACAATGTCCTTGTCCCCTTCCGTTCGCAAGAGCCTCCGTTGGTGGTTGGTTCCCCAGAATCTGGAAAAAAGGAAATCCTTCAGTCCGATTTCTTGGAAGGTGGTCACTACAGATGCCAGCCTTATAGGCTGGGGAGCAGTACTGGAGCAATAGTCTCTCCAGGGCAGATGGTCGGATGCAGAAAAGGCCCTGCCCATCAATCTCTTAGAGATACGAGCAGCCCGGTATGCCCTAGTAGCATGGACATCCAAACTCCAAGGGTCCCCTGTCAGAATTCAATCAGACAATGCCACAGCAGTGGCATATATCAATCATCAGGGGGGCACCAGGAGTCGTGCAGCCCAGAGGGAAGTAAATTACATCCTGAAATGGGCAGAAAAATATGTCCCAGCCATATCTGCGGTATTCATTCCAGGAGTGGAGAATTGGAAGGCGGACTTTCTAAGTCGCCAGCAATTAGGCCCAGAGGAAGGGTCCCTTCACCCCGAGGTTTTCTGGACAATATGTCAGCGGTGGGGAACATCGGATGTAGATCTTCTAGCATCCAGATTCAACGCAAAGGGGGACAGGTTTGTCTCTCGGACAAGGGATCCCCTAGCTTGCGGCTCGGATGCCCTAGTGTTCCCTTGGGATCAGTTCAAGCTGATATATGCATTCACACCGCCACAATGGTTACCTCGATTACTCCGCAGAATCAGGGTAGAAAAGAAACCAGTGATTCCGGTGGCTCCAGCGTGGCCCCGAAGAGCGTGGTACGCGGAGATTGTAAAATTTCAGTGGGGAGTCCATGGACTCTCCCACGTCGTCCGGACCTGCTTTCGCAAGGACCGATATACCACCCTTCCTTACCAGCCCTAGGTTTGACGGCCTGGCTATTGAAGCCCACATTCTAAAAAAGAGAGGGCTCTCTAATGCTGTGGTATCTACCATGATCAATGCCAGGAAGCCGGTATCCAGGCAGATCTACTATAGAATCTGGAAGGCGTACATCGCGTGGTGTGAGGCCAAGAAATGGCATCCACATAAGTACGTAATAGGTAGGATTCTGGACTTCCTACAGTGGGCTGTAGATAGGAAGCTTGCCTTGAGTACTATCAAGGGTCAGATTTCGGCCTTGTCAATATTTTTTCAAAGGCCCCTGGCTTCGCATTCACTAGTCAAAGCCTTTATACAAGGAGTGATGCGTATTAGTCCTCCGGTTAATATTCCCATATGTCCATGGGATCTAAACTTGGTTCTGTCGGTTCTACAGAAACAACCATTTGAACCATTACAGCATATTTCCTTGGTGCTTCTCACCAGGAAATTGATTTTTCTAGTAGCCATTTGTTCGGCTAAAAGAGTATCGGAATTAGCAGCTATGTCCTGTAAGGAGCCATATCTGGTTATCCATAAGGACAGAGTAGTGTTACGTCCTCATCCAGCCTTTCTTCCTAAGGTTTCATTTGAACCAAGATGTGGTTCTTCCTTCTTTTTTCCCCAAACCTACTTCGGTAGAGGAAAAGTTATTGCATTCTTTGGATGTAGTAAGAGCAGTTAAAGCTTATCTAAAAGCCACTGCTCAGATTCGCAGAACGGATACTTTGTTTATTCTGCCGGAAGGCCCCAGAAAGGGTCAGGCAGCGTCAAAATCTACTTTAGCCAGGTGGATTCGACAGGCCTTTATGAAAGCTTATGGCTTGAGAAGGAGACCGCCTCCGTTCAAAGTTAGAGCGCACTTCACGAGAGCAGTTGGAACTTCATGGGCAGTGCATCACCAGGCCTCCCTGGCTCAAATCTGTAAGGCCGCAACATGGTCTTCAGTTCACACGTTTACTAGGTTCTACCAGGTGGACGTTAGAAGTCAGGAGGATGTCGCCTTTGGGCGCAGTGTGTTGCAGGCCGCAAAAGATCCTCATGTCTGATAGCGCTCAGCTTATATATGGTGTATCCCCCCCCTCATTTGGCATTGCTTTAGGACATCCCATTAGTAATGACTATGTCGCTCTGTGTCCCGTGATGTACGAGAAAGAAAATAGTATTTTTATAACAGCTTACCTGTAAAATCCTTTTCTTGGAGTACATCACGGGACACAGAGCTCCTGCCCCTCTTTGGGGACACTTATTGCTTTGCTACAAAACTGAGGTGCTCCCGGATGGGAGGGGCTTATATAGGGGAGGGTACTTCCGGTTTTGGAAGTTGCCAGTGCCAGCACCTGACGGTATCTATATAACCCATTAGTAATGACTATGTCGCTCTGTGTCCCGTGATGTACTCCAAGAAAAGGATTTTACAGGTAAGCTGTTATAAAAATCCTATTATTTTTTTTTTCCTTCAAAGTTTCCGTAGCAGGGCTGCAGGGGGC
The DNA here is from genome assembly GCA_029206835.1 of Rana muscosa. NCBI lineage: Eukaryota > Metazoa > Chordata > Amphibia > Anura > Ranidae > Rana > Rana muscosa. The sequence goes on from CM055117.1 coordinate 459,420,724, forward strand.
GTATCCGGAATGGCACTGGGCAGCGTTAGCCCAATTACATCTACTCTCCGCAGCCGCCTTGAGTAGATGTAATGTAACACTAACTAACCGCAAGCCGCCGTCTGTCTACCTGATCAGCGTGTCATGCAGACAGACGGTGGCCATTGCAGTGTTCAAAAGCCACGCCTCCCGAGTCCTCGTCGTCTGTGATAGGCAGAACACTCAATTTCACAGCAGGCAGTGTTCAGCCTATCACGGACATCCTCTCATCCCCGTCTGTGTTATGAGGATGAGCGGATGTCCATGATAGGCGGAACACTGAATGCTAGGAAATTGAGTGTTCCGCCTATCACAGACGAGGAGGAGGCGCAGCTTTTGGATACTGGAATGGCCGCTGGTGTAGCAGTAAAATCCGTATCCCATGAAAATCTGCATCAGTTATGGGCACAGTGATTGAAGCATGGGCACAGTGAAGCACGGGCACAGTGAGGCATTGGGCACAGTGAAGCATGGACACAGTGAGACACGGGCACAGTGAAGAATGGGCACCGTGAGGCACGGGCACCGTGAGGCACGGGCACAGTTCAATTCAACTAAGAGTAACTTTAGGATTTATTGTTGTTTTATTAGCTACCGTATATACTAGAGTATAAGCCGACCCAAATATAAGCCGAGGCACCTAATTTTACCACAAAAAACTGGGAAAAAAAAACTGGGAAAACTTATAGACTCGAGTATAAGCCTAGGGTGTCCATCTGCATGCCTCACTGTGCCTCACTTTGCCTCACTGTGTCCATGTCCATGACTCACTGTGTCCATGCCTCACTGTGTCCATGCCTCACTGTGCCCATGACTAGACTGACGTTTAACATGGAAGTCTATGGAAGGGGTGCCCAGCTTTGAAAAATTGGTGCTTCCCGGCCATAGGTCGCCCAGACAACAAACTTTCCACACTTGTAGAGGAGAAATGTGGACACGTGTGCCAAGTTTCAGGGCCAGGGGACCTAAGCCCGGTAGGTACCAGGTCCCCAAAATCACCAAAGAAATTACCGTTTAACATGGGAGTCTATGGAAGGGGTGCCCGGCTTTGAAAAATCGATGCTCCCTGGCCGTAGGTTCCCCGGACAACAACCTTTGCACAATTGTCGAGGAAGAGTGGGGCTACATGTGTGCCAAGTTTGGGGTCCAGGGGACCTACGGCCGGCCGGCACCGGGTCCCCAAAGTCTGGGAGATCAGGCGCATAAAGGTGACTCGAGTATAAGCCGAGGGGGCATTTTCAGCACAAAAAAATGTGCTGAAAAACTCGGCTTATACTCGAGTATATACAGTAAATCCAAATACAGTATTAATAATTTGGATGTTTAACAATCTTTGTTGCACACTGACTTTGCAGTTAGAGAAAGGGTTTGCCTTTGCAATTTTGTTTGTTGATGCACTTTAATTAATATAATTAAAAAAAAATCGAATCGTAAATCGAGTTTTTTATAAAAAAATCGCAGATTTTTTTGGGGGGAAAATCGCCCAGCCCTACTCTGACTAGGCCGAGCAAGGACATTCACTTTTTTTCCCCTTCAACCACTGTGTGGTCATTTTTCCTGTGTGTTTTGGGTCATTGTCATGTTGGAAGGTAAACCTTCTTCCCATTGACAACTTTCTGTCAGAGGGCAGCAGATTTTCCTTAAGAATTTGAAGTATTTTGTCCAATCCATTATTCCTTCTATTCTGACAAGTGCTCCAGTCTGTGCTGCAAAGAAACCCCTATAACAGGATATTACTACCTCCGTGCTTTATTGAAGAAATGGTGTTCTTCGGATGGATTTCCGCCAGACATATTGTTTGGTGTTGAGGCCAAAAAATTTAACTTTAGTCTCATCTGACCATAACACCTTTTTCCATGTGGCCTCACAATCTTCAAGGTGCATTTCCATCGTGACTGCATGTGGCCTTTTTTGAGGAGTGACACTTTTCCTGCAACCCTCCAATACAAGCCACATTTGTGATATTGTTGTAACATGCACACATTGACCACTCTTTGTCATAAATTCCTGCAACTGCTTCAATGTGTAGCTTTTCTGACCAGTTTCCTCCTGGCTCTTACATCCAGTTTTGAGTGACGTCCTGATCCAGGGAGGGTCTGTGTTGTATCAAATACATTCCACTTCTTAATAATAGACTTCATTGTGCTTCTAGGCATTGATAAAGCCTTTGAAAAAAAAATTGTATCCATCTCCTGCCTCTCCACAACCTTATCCTGGAGATCTTTTGACAGTGCCTTGCCACCCATAGTTGATTGTTTGCTTTAGTTGCACTACCAGGGACTAAAATGCTTCAGGAAAGCTCTTTTCATGCTGAGCTTATGAGATTGGCCACAGCTGATCACAGTTGAAAGTCATATGGCTAAATGTGCCATTGAGAAGGTGATCAGCTACATCTGATTGAGTTTACAAGTCATTTTTAGGACGAGGTGATCCTTTTTCCAACTCAGTGATTCAGTTTTAGATTTTTGTTGCTGTTAAATCTTTCACTTGGATGCTATAAATTGCAGTAAATACAACTAGATAAAACAAAAACATTGTCTACATGCATTTTAGGCTGCAAAGCAACAAAATGTGATTATTTTAAAGGGGGGTTGGGGGGGGTGATACTTTTCTATACCTATTGTAGTAATACACCTTATTTTATGAGGCAATGTGAGTTCAAAAGGCCATGTGGTTCTTTGTTTTGGGGATTTGACTCCATTTAAAGCAGATCCTTACCCTCACCAGCCACTTTCTGCCATCTCATCTCTACTCACTTCATTTCTCAAAATTGCAAACGAATAATTTTTTTCACCCCCTACGTCTTAAGTTCTCGCCTATAGTTAATAATGACAGTACACTTTCCACAGCCTTTTGGGATACCCATGGTACGCATCTAAGGAGGCCTCAAGATATCCTATTATGCAAAAACTGTGGCACATCATCTTAACCACCTCAATACTGCACGCCATCATATGACGTCCTGGTATTTAGGAGGGGATATCTGAATAATGCGTGCAGCTACAGTCATCATTCCGATATCCTTCTATTCAGCCGGAGATTCTGCGCACCATAAGAATGATCATAGCGGCAGTTCCGCGGCTTGATCGTTCTTATAGGCGACAGGAGGGGACGTCCCCCCCTCCCGCCGCCACCCGGAGCTTCTCCGCGCTCTCCCGTGCCATCGGGGGCCTGGAGAATGAATCGGCCGGCGCGGGATGACAAGGATAGAAATCTCTATGACCGTCGGAGGCACGGGCGCGACGTTATGACGTCACGCCCGGGTACCCGGAAGTAAACAAAGCCGCAATTGCGGCTTTCGGCATGAGATCTGTAAAAAAATTTTCACAATCTCATGCTTTCAAGCCTGGAGGAGAGATGTGGTGTCTTATTGACCCCGCATCTCTCCATAAAGAGGACCTGTCACAATAGATTCCTATTACAAGGGATGTTTACATTCATTGTAATAGGAATAAAAGTGATCACATTTTTTTTTTTAAAAGGTGTAAAAATAAAACAAATTAAGTAAAATAAAAAAAAAATTAAAACGCCCCTGTCCCCGGTAGCTCAGAAGCGAACACACACGTAAGTCCTGCCCGCATATGTAAAGCCGTTCAAACCACACATGTGAGGTATCGCGCATGCGTTGGAGTGCCAGCAACAATTCTAGCACTAGACCTCCTCTGTAACTCTAAACTGGTAACTTGTAAAAAAAATTGAAGCGTCGCCTATGGAGATTTTTAAGTACCAAAGTTTGGCGCCATTCCATGAGTGTGCGCAATTTTAAAGTGTGACAAGTAAGGTATTTATTTACTTGGCGTAACATCATCTTTCACATTATACAAAAAAATTGGGCTAAGCGTGCTGTTATTTTTTTAATTCATGAAACCGTTTAAGGTGTTTGAAAAATGATTGCGCAAATACTGTGTGAGATAAAAAGTTGCAATGACCGCCACTTTATTCTCTAGGATGTCTGCTAAAAAAAATATATATAATATTTGGGGGTTTTGAGTAATTTTCTAGCAAAAAAATTATGATTTTTACATGAAGGAGAGAAGTGCCAGAATAGGCCCGGTATTGAGGTGGTTAATATCTGCAACCAGCACCCTAATGATGCAGTGCATGGGCATCATTGGGGGCCCAGTTACATGAACCTGGAAGGAGGACAGCTGGCCTCCTAATAACATCATAGATGAAGATGGCGACATGGGACCTGGTACACAGCAGCGGCGCAGCAGATCCCATCAGAACTCCACTAGATCACTGAACATGCATGTTTTGTGGACTACCAATCAAAAGAGGTATAGGGAAAGGCAAATAGAGAGGGGGGGGGGGGGTTAAAAAAAATATTTTACCTGACAAAGGAGGATTTACGCAGCTCTGCCACACAATGGAGCACTCTTTGGAAGGGCAGAATACCTGATTTCTCTCTGTTGCAGTTAAGTAACACTTACAGGTCTTGTCCCTTTCCCAGCCTGTGAAAGGAAAAGCGGCAGCCTGACAATGCCATCTCTCTGTTTTCTCTTCCTGTCAGCATGCTCTTTGCTAGCACATGAACATTGTGGCACAATCTTGTGCTGCTTCTCCCCCCATCTGAGCATTGCTGTACGGAAAATACAACAGTATGATATCGAGGCAAATTTTGGTACTTGCACTGCCTGCATTAAAACAATCACACATTTAAAGCAGACCTTGCAATGCAATCCAAGGTCCCCCCTCCCCTGCATATATTGCCCACTGATAGTAGGTCCAGAACCTAAATGTAAAGTTTTTTTATTTTTTGCATCACCATCCTCTTGAGAAAATTGCACATTAATGATGATTCCATTTGTTTGGAAAGAGAATTGCAGGTTACTTGCTCTGTGCACACTACAAATCTCATAGTTCATCTTGGCAGTGAGCAAGAGAGAGTGGCTTCATTCCTACATACAGTGGGACCATAGAAAAAATGAATGTAGCCATCCTATAACTGGAAGACAGATCACAGCTGCAAAAAGAGTTATATGGAGGAGACTGAGAGCAATAGAAAGGTACTTTGGAGTAAAGAATACAACCTTGAATATATATTTTTTCTTTTAAACCAGAGTTGGCTCAGCAACTGCAAACTGACCAGGCCCGGAAGCAGCAAACAGCTCCAAACCCATTACATTTCCACCACCCTGCTTCACAGTTGGCTGTCATGTTGCTGCTTTGGCTTCAGTGCTTTCAGTTTCACTATCCACAGACAGGTATAGAAAATAGGAATTCTGGCACTCATTTGAATGTTCTGTGTATCTGCCCCAAATGGTTTAAAGCCAGCCTCAGTTGATCAACTAGCGTTTTCACACATAGATCGTCGGTGGCAGCCCCATACATCTCTTATGACATGGACACTTTATGTGCTGCTATCACTACACCGCAGACAGCTCTAGGCACCTGCATGCCAGCTTAGTATAACTAATAAACTTCCAGGGTATATACCAGCCTTACTTCCTGCTCCAGTACTCATTACTGTGGTGTGTTTATACCTTTGGGGGGAGATTAAGATCCTGTGGATCAGAGATATGCAACATTTTGAGTGGTGGAGATCTACCTGGACAACATGGAAGAGATCAAAGATCACCAGGGTGCGACGCCCTTTTAAAAAAAAAATGATTTACCTAGCCATCCCCCAATAAAAATTAAAGTTGTCATGATGAAAACTAAGAAAAATCTTAAAGTCACTGTGGAAATATAAACTTGGCCTTAAAATTTAGCTTCAGTGAGAAACTCGGCATTCACTTTCATTCACAATTTTTTTCATTTTTGGGGAGTACTTAGTCACCCCCACAAGGCTGATGCCGAGGTTCATCATGAAAGCAGAACATCTGGTACTGCAGGCTGATTTGTTTGACTCGTTTCAGGCCTTGCTCTCTGGCCTGACTTCTGACCAGTGTAAGTAGTATGTAGGGCAGTGTACAGAGGTCAGTAGTATTTAGGGTAGAGTACAGAGGTCAGTAATATGTAGGGCAATGTACAGATGTCGGTAAGATTTATGGCAGTGTACAGAGGTCAGGGGGATGTAGGGCACTGTACAGAGGTCAGTAGTGGGTAGGGTAGCGTACAAAGGTCAGCAGTATGAAGAGCGGTGTATAGGGATCAGAAGGGTAGAGGACTGGGGTGAGCAGGTCAGAGGTTAACAGGGCAAAGAACAGGGGATCAGGAGGGTACGGTGCAGGGGGGTCAAGAGGGAGGGAGGTCAGGAGGTTACAGTACTAAGGGATCAGGAGGGCACAGTACTATGGGAGTTAGGAGGGCACATTGCTGAGGCAGTCAGGATGGTATGGTGCAGGGGGTTTATGTGTATGGTACTGGAGGGTCAGGAGGGTATGGTACTGGTGGTTTAGGAGGGTATGGTTTTGGGGGATCAGGATGAAACCGAACAGGGGGCTTTGGAGGGCTGCGGTGTCAGAAGAGCATAGTACTGAGGGGTCAGGAAAGCTTTCCTTATGCAGAGTGGTCCAGGGAAGCTGCCATAGTAGAACTGCAAGTTCTGACGCTGATCCCTAAAGTTGAAGGGCATTGGTTTGGCTGCTATAGTATGAATGTTGTAATATGTCTTTAGAAGGCAGTATTGTACTAAAGAAATATGTAGCCAACAGTCAGGAACACTAAAGATACTACTAGATATGTGTATGGGGGTCTCTGTAATGTAAATGCAGTCCATTTTCTAGAATTTTTGTTGTATGATATATGCTGCAATGTCATGTGTGTTTCCTGGTATGATGGAGTACAGAGTGAAGCCTCCTGGGTGTAACGTTCTAAAGATGGAGATGTGGTGGCAGTAATGTGATGGACAATGAGCTGTAAGGTAAGGATGTAAGACAGACCATTGGCTTCAGAGCTTGGCTATAAAAAAAAAATCCCAAGGTAATAATAGATTTGTTTCCTTTGGCCCAGGTTCACACTGACTGCGGGAATGAAATTGTGCAAGTTCAGCTGAACTCGCACGATATCAATCCCGCATGAAATTAGGGGGCGATTTCAGAGACATCTGTGTGGGTTTCTGCACAGATATAAATGGAAGTCGCACTCCAAAATCGCCAAAAGTAGTACAGGAATTACTTTTGGAAATCGATGCGGTGCCGCAAATGCGGCGTCGCGGGGATTCAGATGCTGCCATTGCCACACGATTTGGCATGCAATTTGACATCAATGTGAACCATGGCTAAAGACAGTTTTGGTTATTGTCTAAACCAGGGGTGTCCAAACTTTTTTCAAAGAGTGCCAGATTTGATGAAGTGAACATGTGTGAGGGCCGACCATTTTGCCTGACATTCTTTGAACCATAAAAATTTGGTCTAAGTGTGTTCGTTCAAGCACTAATACACGGCCCAACAAGAATTCTCTTGCCTTTGTGGCTGTGTGTGAGTAAAGAGATGAGCTTGGGCTTATTATTTGGATATACCGTATTTATTGGTGTATAACACGCACCTTCACTTTAATGCCCCGTACACACGATCGTTTTTAATGTCATTTTTTAAACCGACGTTTTTCTCCTCGTTTTTTTTCATGTTTCCTCTCAAGCCTGCCTTGCGTACACACTATCATTAAAAAAAACGATCAAGCAAAGCGCAGTGACATTCAACACGTACGACGGCACTATAAAGGGGAAGTTCCGTTCGAATGGCGCCACCCTTCATGTTAGTAAAGTTTGTTGAGCGACGATTCGCGCTTTTCAGTCCGTTACTGTGTAATGAATGTGCTATCTCCATTACGAACGCTAGTTTTACCAGAACGAGCGCTCCCGTCTCATACTTGATTCTGAGCATGCGCGTTTTTTTTCACGTCGTGAAAGCATACACACTATCGTTTTTCACGTCGTTAAAAAAAACGACATGAAAAACGACGTGAAAAAAGAGAGCATGTCCGGAATTTTTAATGGCCGTTTTTCACATCGTTAAAAATGCTCTGGAGCCTACACACGATCATTTTTAATGGCCATTTTTTAAAATGGCATTTTTAACGGCATGAAAAACGATCGTGTGTATGGGGTATAAGAGTGAAGTTTCAGCAATTTTTTTTTAATTTTAAATAAAGAACTGTAAAGCAACATAGGGATCAGTGCCCATCTGCAGCCTCACAGGTGCCCATCTGCAGACCCGCCCTTGCCAGGAATGCAGCACCCGCGATTGCCAGGAATGCACCCACAAGTGCCAAAGATCATCTACAGGAGAATCTCCTGTTTAAACGGCGGCCTCTTTAATAGAAAGTCCCGCCTCCTTTGATGGACAGAACAGTCGTCCAATGGCAGCGCCGGAGACGGGACTTCCTATTACAGAGGCCGCCCGTAAACAGGAAATTCTCCTGTGTGTGTATGGCGCTCGCCCCGCCTCCTCCCTGTCCTCCAAGGCACATACATCTTTGTGGCCCCGGCGCTGGGAGATTGTCGGGGGCCACAAAAGATATATATGTCCAAACAACCAAGTGGGCCGTTCAAACCCGGAACGCGGGCCGCGATTGGACATGCCTGGTCTAAACCACCTGTGTGTTGTCAGAAAACAGAACTACCAGGAATCAGATAATATGTCGAATATCTATGACAGACGTTATACATGACGTGTATGCAAACTACCTGAGTATTGCCAGCTGTTGCAAGCCTCTAATGTGATGAAATACTGTGGTTTTTGGGCTTAGAGATTTTCAATAATGTTTGAAAATCTTTATATTGATTAAACCAGGCTTCGTTGTAGGGGTCAACACAGATGTGCCGGTATATGGATGGTCCTAACATCCAGGTAATTTACATGGATTTTTTTTTCACATTAGAACACCTAAAACATTACTTTGACTGTGATTAGGCTGCAGTACCCATATCAGAGACTTAAAGGGGTTGTTAACCCTCATGGTTTTTCACCTTAATGCATTCTATGCATTAAGGTGAAAAACCTTCCGTAGTGCAGCTGCCACCCCAGAGCCCCCCTTTTACTTATCTGAATCCCATCGTTCCAGCGATGGGGACACTTGATTGATAGCAGCACAGCCATTGGCTCCAGCTGCTGTCAATCAAAACTAGTGACACAAACTCGGGGACAGAGTCCTGCTGTCTGTGTCAATGGATGCAGCCACAGGACTCGAGAGCGCACCCGCACGGGTGTCCCCTCGGAATGAGCGTCTCCGCGGGGGCACTCGATGTGGGGAAGAGTCAGGAGCGACATTGAGGGACCCCAGAAGAGGAAGATTGGAACCACTCTGTGCAAAACCACTGCACAGAGCAGGTAAGTATAACAAATTTGTTATGTAAAAAGAAAAAAACGTACATTTACAACCCCTTTAAAGGGGTTGTAGAGTCAGAAGGTTTTTTATCTTAATGCATTCTATTAATTAAGATAAAAAACCTGTGTGCAACAGCCCCCCCCCCCAAATTCTTACCTGAGCCCCATCTCTGTTCAGCGATGTCCATGAGTGTCTCGGCCGTCCGAGACTCACTCTCCTGATTGGCTGAGACACAGCGGCGGCACCATTGGCTCCCACTACTGTCAATCAAAGTCAGCTAGACAATCAGGAGAGAGAGGGGATGGGGCAGGCCATGACTCTGAGTCTGAATGGACACAGGGAGCTGTGACCCAGCTAAGGTGCCCCCATAGTAAGCTGCTTTCTGTGGGGGAACTCAACAGGAGGGAGGGGCCAGGAGAGCCAAAAAGGGACCCAAGAAGAGGAGAATCCAGGCTGCCCTGTGCAAATCCACTGCGCAGAGCAAGTAAGTATAACATGTTTGTTATTTTTATAGAGAAAACAAACGAGACTTTACAATCACTTTAATCTTAAAATATGTGTAAACGATCACCTTGTAATACAACCCACTCCGTTTAAAATAGAAATGAAAGGCAAAGCATTTGTGTATAGATATAAAAAACATTATAAATACCCTCCCCACCCCCACACGTTTTTTATACGCGATCATATCCCCCTCTGCTCTCAGCTGCATATGAGCTAGTAAGGAGAAACAGCAGCAACACACTGCTCTTCCCAGTGATTGGCTGTGCGGTGTCAGTGCAAGTCTGATTATTGGAGGAGAGCAGGCAACTGACCATGCTGTGCTCTCACGCTTAATGCCGCGTACACACGATCATTATTCACGGCGGTTAAATAACCGCCGTGAATAATGTCATTAAAAACGAGGGAACGGCTTGTTCCCCACACAGGGTCGTTTTTCACGTCGTTTTTTCTCTTGTCGAGAAAAACGACCATCTGTGGGCTCTGCGGCAGTGTTTCCCTATGGGAAACACTGCCGCGGAAAACATGTCGAAAAAAACGACGAGAAAAAATAGAACATGTTCTAATTTTTCTCATCGTTTTTAATGCCGTTTTTCTCGTCGAAAAAAACGACAGAAAGCCCACAGACTATCGTTTTTCTCGTCGAATGGGAAAAATGTCGTTTTTCGCAACGAGAAAAACGGCCGTGTGTACGCGGCATTAGTGTGGGACTGGCAGGAACACCAGGGATTTCATATGGAGAAAGCAATACAAAGAGAACAGGATACAATTTCATACAAGTACATGGCACAGCAGGCACATATCAGGAATATGAAATATTGGGTTTAAAAAAAATTTCAGCAAAAGTTCTTGCTAGAGTTGAAATATAAAAAACATGTTTTCTGGGGAATTAAATCTTTACATCTACATATAGTTCTAGAGCAGAGATACAATATTTTATTTTATTTGGCCTCAGGACCAAAATATTTCCATCAAAGCTTATTTATCATACCTAATTCATTTAACTGAAACCAAATTAGTTTAGTTTTCTTTTAACTACTACTATAGGCACGTTAATTGGAAATAAATGACCGTACAAGTTTGTAATGTAACTGTATGCAGCAGACTTTTTGTTTGTAGTTTTGTCTAGATCTGGATGAACATCAACTGTAAATTTACTGTTTATGTATGTGTGTATATATACAGTGTCTCACAAAAGTAAGTACACCCCTCACGTTTTTGTAAATATTTTATTATATCTTTTCATGTGAAAACACTGAAGAAATGACACTTTGCTACAATGTAAAGTAGTGAGTGTACAGCTTGTATAACAGTTTAAATTTCCTGTCCCCTCAAAATAACTCAACACACAGCCATTAATGTCTAAACTGCTGGTCACAAAAGTCAGTACTTCCCTAAGTAACAATGTCCACATTAGGCCCAAAATGACAATATTTTGTATTTTCCAGCACTGTCTTAACCCTCTTGGGCATGGAGTTCACAGGTTGCCTCTGGAGTCCTCTTCCACTCCTCCATGATGTCATCACGAGCCTGGTGGATGTTAGAGACAGATGCTCAATATGGTTTAGGTCTGGAGACATGCTTGGCCAGTCCATCACCTTTACCCTCAGCTTCTTTAGCAAGGCAGTGGTTGTCTTGGAGGTGTGTTTGGGGTTGTTATCATGTTGGAATACTGCCCTGCGGCCCAGTCTCTGAAGGGAGGGGATCATACTCTGCTTCAGTATGTCACAGTACATGTTGCCATTCATGGTTCCCTCAATGAACTGTAGCTCCCCAGTCCTGGCAGCACTCATGCAGCCCCAGACCATGACATCCAACCACCATGCTTGACTGTAGGCAAGACACACTTGTCTTTGTACTCCTCACCTGGTTGCCACCACAAATGCTTGACACCATCTAGAAAAAAAAGGAAAGGGGTCGTGGGACTTTAAATGAGGCAAGGATGTGTGTCTGAAAAGGTCTAGGATATCAAAAAATATAAACTGTCACAATCCCAAGAGGGAAATCTCTGTAGCCATGAGAGACTGCTGTGTAATCAATCCAATAAATGAGATATCAATAGTGGATATAAAATTATATAGTATGTATCATCTTAAATAATACACAGATCGTGCAAACAAAGGCATAATACAAGTCATAATAATAACATTGACATATTTAATATTCATTTAGATGGTATAGATGACTAGTAAAGCAATCACAATCAATAATTAGACATACAGATAGAGTGAACATGATTATCCTTTTAAAAATGATACACATTACGATTGGTAAAAACTCATTGTTGGGCAAACTTGACTTGGCATCCCTGAGCATAGACTTGACACGTTTCTTGACGTTTAAAGCCAGTCATCAGGAATGGTAAGTAAATGGACAATTAGGTCACTAAAGTCTCAAATGGGTTAAATCATGCTTTCAAAAAAGAGCAGGGTAAGAGATTGTATAGATTACCAGTGGCAAAGCCTAAGTAAATAGCCCAATGGTCCCAACAAATGGGAATAGGCTGATGGCCCCGGATGAGCTGATACACACTTGTCTTTGTACTCCTCACCTGGTTGCCGCCACACATGCTTGACACCATCTGAACCAAATAAGTTTATCTTCGTCTCATCAGACCACAGGACATAGTTCCAGTAATCCATTTCTTTAGTCTGCTTGTCTTCAGCAAACTGTTTGCAGGCTTTCTTGTGCATCATCTTTAGAAGAGGCTTCCTTTTGGGACGACAGCCATGCAGACCAATTTGATGCAGTGTGCGGCGTATGGTCTGAGCAATGACAGGCTGACCCCCTTCAACCTCTGCAGCAATGTTGTCAGCACTCATACGTCTATTTCCTAAAGACAACCTCTGTTCTGAGTGGAACCTGTCCTGTTAACCCCTTCAGCCCCGGAAGATTTGGCTGCTCAATGACGAGGCCATTTTTTGCGATACGGCACTGCGTTGTTTTAACTGACAATTGCGCAGTCTTGCAACACTTTACCCAAACAAAATTGACGTCCTTTTTTTTCTCACAAATAGAGATTTCTTTTGGTGGTATTTGCTCACCTCTCTGGTTTTTATTTTTTGCGTTATAAACAAAAGAAGGGCGACCATTTTGAAAAAAAACACAATGGAGGTTATTTACGAAAGGCAAATCGACTTTTCACTACAAGTGCAAACTTTAAGTGCAAAGTGCACTTGAAATTGCAGTGAAAGTGCACTTGGTAGTGCAGTCGCTGTAGATCCGAAGGGGACATGCAAGAAAAATAAAAAACAGCATTTTAGCTTGCACATGATTGGATGATAAAATCAGCAGAGCTTCCCCTCATTTCAGATCTACCCCTCAGATTTACAGCGACTGCACTTCCAAGTGCACTTTCAGTGCAATTTCAAGTGCACTTTCAGTGCAATTTCAAGTGCACTTTGCTCTCGTAGTTTGCACTTGTAGTGCAAAGTGGATTTGCCTTTCGTAAATAACCCCCAATATGTTTAACTTTTTGCTATAATAAATGTCCCAATTTTATTTAATTTTTAAACAAAGTTTTTCCTCAGTTTAGGCCGATATGTATTCTTCTACATATTTTTGGTAAAAAAAAATCGCAATAAGCGTATATTGATTGGTTTGCGCAAAAGTTCTAGCATCTTCATAATAGGGGATAGATTTATGGAATTTTTATTATTTTTTTACTAGTAATGGTGGTGATCTGCGATTTTTATCAGGACTGCGATATTGCAGCGGACAGATCAGACACTTTTGACACATTTTTGGGACCAGTGACAATTATACAGCGATCAGTGCTATAAAAATTCACTGATTACTGTAAAAATGTCCCTGGAAGGGAAGGGGTTAATAGGGGTTGATCATGGGGTTAACCGTGTTCCCTAGGTGTGTTCTAACTGTGTGGGGGATGGGACTGACTAGGAGGAGAGAGAGATCAGTGTTCATACTTAGTATGAACACACGATCTGTCTCCTCTCCCCTAAGAGAACCGGGATCTGTGTGTTTACACACACAGATTCCGGTTCTCACTCTGTCACGAGTGCCCGGCAGTCATACCTGCCGGGTACTCGCATCGGCTGCGGCAGCGAGCCCCCTAGTGGTCAAATGGCGAACCGACGTAAGGTAATGTTTCGCCCAGGGGAGCCAACCTGCCGCAATAAAACTTTGGTGGCTGGTTGGGAAGGGATTAAACTGCTGTATGGTCTTGGCCGTCGTGCTGCAGCCCAGTTTCAGGATCTTGGCAATCTTCTTATAGCCTAGGCCTTCTTTATGTAAAGCAATAATTATTTTTTTCAGATCCTTAGAGAGTTCTTTGCCATGAGGTGTCATGTTGAACTTCCAGTGACCAGTATGAGAGAGTGAGAGCAATAACACCAAATTTAACACACCCGCTCACCATTTACACCTGAGATCTTGTGACACTAAAGTGAGTCACATGACACTGGAGGGAAAATGGCTAATTGGGCCCAATTTGGACATTTTCACTTAGGGGTGTACTCACTTTTGTTGCCAGCAGTTTAGACATTAATGGCTGTGTGTTGAGTTATTTTGAGGGGACAGAAAATTTACACTGTTATACAAGTCATTTCTTTAGTGTTGTTACATGAAAAGATATAATAAAATATTTACTAAAATGTGAGGGGTGTACTCACTTTCATGAGATACTGTGTATGTGTGTGTATATATATATATATATATATATATATATATATATATATATATGCATGCCAGGCTGCAGTTGCTGTCATCAAAGCATCACAACCATGCAATACAGCTAGGTCATCTTCCTATCTCAGCCTGTGATTGGATAGTGAAGGAGCAACAGACTGATGAGTTTAGCTCTCTCTACCTGTCAGCTTGTTCCTTGTTAGCATATTTGCAGGCAGCATACATGATTGGTTCTTAGTTCTACCCTCTCCCAGTCTACTGTGGAAGGAGCTAAATCAAATTCAAGTGCTTACATTAGTTGCATTTAAAAATAAATAGATTTAAAGATGTGTTAATAAATACATTCATCTGTGCAAAACTAATACACACGCTCTTCTTAGCCATCCATTGGGCAACCGCACTCAACTGGCGGTCCTCTTCCCTTTCGTGGTCTCAGGTGCTGACACGTATGGATGCCATCAAGCTAGCGGAACGCATTCACCACATGCTCTATGACACTATGATAATATACGAAAATAAATGGAATCAATGGACTAATATGCCTCAATAATATCATATGACTTTCTCTGCTAGCATCCTCTAATAACCTCTCTACTTGTACCTAAGTGCTTCACTGGATTGATGTATTCACATATATTGATACTTTTGTTGTCTGCCCCCATCTTTTTCCCATGTCCCGTGATTGTCTACCATTCTCTGATCCAACTGTACTGTCTGACATTTTCTTTGTATGATGTTGATCCTTGAATAAAATCGTTTGTAATTAATAAATACATTCATTTGTGTTTTTTTATCTGCCTGGAGTTGAGCTTTAGCTGAACTCTGGCCTTAACCCTTTCCATACAGGGCTTTTTGTACCACTTCAATACCGGGCCTATTCTGGCACTTCTCTCCTATATGTACAAATCATCATTCTTTTGCTAGAAAATTACTCAGAACCCCCAAACATTATATATTTTTTTTTTAGCAGACACCCTAGGGAATAAAATGACGGTCATTGCAACTTTTTTTCTTGCACGATATTTGTGCAATAATTTTTCAAACGCCTTTTTAAAAAAAAAAAAAAAAAATGGTTTCATGAATTAAAAAATAAAATAACAGTAAAGTTAGCCCAATTTTTGGGGAAAATATGAAAGATGATGTTACGCCGAGTAAATAGATGCCTAACATGTCACGCTTTAAAATTGCGCACACTCATGGAATGGCGCCAAACTTCGGTACTTAAAAATCTCCATAGGCGGCGCTTTAATTTTTTTTACAGGTTACCAGGTTAGAATTACAGAGGAGGTCTAGTGCTAGAATTGTTGCACGCGCTCTAACGCACGTGGCGATACCTCACATGTGTGGTTTGAACGGCGTTTACATATGTGGGCGACTTACGTGTGCATTCGCTTCTGATCGCGAGCTACCGGGAACAGGGGCGTTTTAATTTTTTTTTATTATTATTTCTTTTATTTTTTTACAATTATTTTACTTTTTTTTTTTTTTTATCACTTTTATTCCTATTACAAGGAATGTAAACATCCCTTGTAATAGGAATGTGTGTGACAGGTTCTCTTTATTGAGAGATGCGGGGTCAATAAGACCCCACATCTCTCCTCCAGGCTGGAAAGCATGAGATCAGTGAAATTTTTTTCACTGATTTCATACTTACAGCCGCAATGGCGGCTTTGTTTACATTTGAGGACCCGGGCGTGACGTCATCACATTGCGCCCGGGCCTCCGACGATCATAGAGATGACTGGTGACCATCTGTATGCTCGTCACGTGACCCACCAATGGCGCCGGAAGATTCGCTCCGGGTCCCCGATCGCACGGGAGAGCCCGGAGAAGCACCGGATGGCGGCGGGACGGGGGGGACTATGACTATGGCTGGGTAGGGAAGTGGTTAAAGAGGAAGTAAACCCCGGTCCACTTTTCCTTATTTTCAATTATTATGGTGCTAAAGGTTATTGCAATGCTTCTGCAATATATTATATTGAAAAACGAGGCCCGCAAACACCTGAAAATACCTTTTTAGTAGCCTGTCTTTTCTCTCTATTTCCGGGTATAGGAATCTCCATTATTACTCCTGTTTTTTTAATCAACTTCTGACGTCACTTCCGCCCTTACTAGGTCCTTTGACCTTTGATTTGTTAATGTGATGTGTCTCTCAGGCTGCTGTTTGTTTTCACACCCCTTTTGTGACGTCTTCTATAGTCACAAGGGGGATAACAAGGAAGTGTTACTAGCGCGAGTCTTCTTTGTGCCCTGCCTGACAGAGGGGAAGTTCTCGCATGCACATTTCCGGAATATTAGTGAATGAAAACCAGCTTGCCGGTTTTCGCCCGGTAAACTGCGCATGCGTGGTGACGTCATTACACTCGAAAAATTTAATTTTTAAAGAAAGTAAAGAGGTGAGTACAGTTACACTGGCAGCTGCCTGTGTTAGGGGTAATACAGGTCCTTCTCAAAAAATTAGCATATTGTGATAAAGTTCATTATTTTCTGTAATGTACTGATAAACATTAGACTTTCATATATTTTAGATTCATTACACACAACTGAAGTAGTTCAAGCCTTTTCTTGTTTTAATATTGATGATTTTGGCATACAGCTCATGAAAACCCAAAAATCCTATCTCAAAAAATTAGCATATCATGAAAAGGTTCTCTAAACGAGCTATTAACCTAATCATCTGAATCAACTAATTAACTCTAAACACCTGCAAAAGATTCCTGAGGCTTTTAAAAACTCCCAGCCTTGTTCATTACTCAAAACCGCAATCATGGGTAAGACTGCCGACCTGACTGCTGTCCAGAAGGCCATCATTGACACCCTCAAGCAAGAGGGTAAGACACAGAAAGAAATTTCTGAACGAATAGGCTGTTCCCAGAGTGCTGTATCAAGGCACCTCAGTGGGAAGTCTGTGGGAAGGAAAAAGTGTGGCAGAAAACGCTGCACAACGAGAAGAGGTGACCGGACCCTGAAGAAGATTGTAGAGAAGGACCGATTCCAGACCTTGGAGGACCTGCGGAAGCAGTGGACTGAGTCTGGAGTAGAAACATCCAGAGCCACCGTG
Source organism: Rana muscosa (assembly GCA_029206835.1). NCBI lineage: Eukaryota > Metazoa > Chordata > Amphibia > Anura > Ranidae > Rana > Rana muscosa. The sequence continues at coordinate 459,438,164 of CM055117.1, forward strand.
AACAGGCGTGTGCAGGAAATGGGCTACAGGTGCCGCATTCCCCAGGTCAAGCCACTTTTGAACCAGAAACAGCGGCAGAAGCGCCTGACCTGGGCTACAGAGAAGCAGCACTGGACTGTTGCTCAGTGGTCCAAAGTACATTCGGAAATCAAGGTGCCAGAGTCTGGAGGAAGACTGGGGAGAGGGAAATGCCAAAATGCCTGAAGTCCAGTGTCAAGTACCCACAGTCAGTGATGGTCTGGGGTGCCATGTCAGCTGCTGGTGCTGGTCCACTGTGTTTTATCAAGGGCAGGGTCAATGCAGCTAGCTATCAGGAGATTTTGGAGCACTTCATGCTTCCATCTGCTGAAAAGCTTTATGGAGATGAAGATTTAATTTTTCAGCACGACCTGGCACCTGCTCACAGTGCCAAAACCACTGGTAAATGGTTTACTGACCATGGTATTACTGTGCTCAATTGGCCTGCCAACTCTCCTGACCTGAACCCCATAGAGAATCTGTGGGATATTGGGAAGAGAAAGTTGAGAGACGCAAGACCCAACACTCTGGATGAGCTTAAGGCCGCTATCGAAGCATCCTGGGCCTCCATAACACCTCAGCAGTGCCACAGGCTGGTTGCCTCCATGCCACGCCGCATTGAAGCAGTCATTTCTGCAAAAGGATTCCCGACCAAGTATTGAGTGCATAACTGAACATAATTATTTGAAGGTTGACTTTTTTTGTATTAAAAACACTTTTCTTTTATTGGTCGGATGAAATATGCTAATTTTTTGAGATAGGATTTTTGGGTTTTCATGAGCTGTATGCCAAAATCATAAATATTAAAACAAGAAAAGGCTTGAACTACTTCAGTTGTGTGTAATGAATCTAAAATATATGAAAGTCTAATGTTTATCAGTACATTACAGAAAATAATGAACTTTATCACAATATGCAAATTTTTTGAGAAGGACCTGTATATTTAGCCAATGATGTAAAAGAGGGTTTACAACCACTTTAACTTCAGTCTTGCACAATTGTACAGGCTTTGTTACTATACTGAAGATTGCTTACTCTGATTTAATTGCACGCTCTGAGCTTCTCATAAAACCTGCCTAATTTCCTGTCTTGAAGACGTCCGGGTTCATTTACCCATTTCTTTCTCAGCCTGACTGGCCCCAGCCCTTTCATTCACTGGATTTCAGTTTGTTCAGTCATAGGCTCAGCAGCACATGTTGGTATAACCGAGGATAGTCTGCATTAAAATGCAGTCTGCTTGGGACCATTCACTTCTCCAGACTGACATCCGCTCATCAAGGCATTATGATATTTGCATTACTCCTCCCAAGAACCAGCCTGTTTTCTTACATCAAGGCTGAGGGCCCTTGAAAGGGTATGCAGAGGCAGGGTGCTGTGATGTTTTCAGGAAGTTCTGTACAGCACTGTTCTAGCGCCTCCCAATAACTACGGTCTGCATTGCATAGGAAAGCCCAGAGACCCAGTGATGTCAGATAAGTTATGTAATGATAACAGGTTCTATTTAACAATTTCTTGATGATGACAAAAGTGTGGAGGGAGCAGTAAAAGCAAAATAAACTTCAGCTTTATATTGCAATCTACATTCAATACTTTGTGTTGATATCAGCTTTATAAGAAAGTCTGCATCTATTTCGTTTTTTTTCTTCAAAGGAAGTTTATTATATTGCCCTTTACTGTGAAACCGACAAGGTCCACACTTTCTTCTGATTTAACTTTTTTATAGAAAAGCTTGTATTTCAATGATTTTCATACTATTCTGTATACCGTGGGTTGGCAACTTTGACACTCCAGCTTGTGAAGCTACAAATCCCATAAGACATTGCAATACTCAGATAGCTAGAGACATGACTCCCAGATACATGATGGGATTTGTGGTTTCACCACAGCTGGCGTGCGAGGTTGCCTACCCCTTTGATAATAAACCCATGTGTATTTCAGTTAAGGTTGTGATCATTGGTCTCCTCCTTCTCTGTTTGCAGATTTATATCGGAGCCATTATTCCTTTAGGAGCGGCAGAAAAAGATGGACGACTTCGTGCTGCAGACGAGCTAATCTGTATTGATGGTGTGCCTGTGAAGGGAAAGTCCCATAAGCAGGTCCTGGATTTAATGACAAACGCTGCTCGTAATGGTCACGTGTTGCTTACTGTGAGAAGACAGATCTTCTACTCAGGTTAGACTCTTGGTATACTGTGTAAAGAATATTTGTGAACATTATGGCTTATTTCATTTCTGTTGTGTCTGCTTTCTGAATGCTATCTCATCAATAGTGGTAAAGCTTACGAAATGATTAGCCCCACTTTTATGTAGTTTATATGGGTACCACAAATTACTGAGCAAAGAAGTCACCAAAACAAGTCATGCATTTCAGTGTGGTTTTGTAAGACATCCACAGGATACTTGATGTCGTCTTGTTTTAAAAAGGACCAAAGCGATTATAGATCTAAACCCAATCACTAAATTATCATTACCTTTAATGAATGCCGCCCCCAGCTTCCCAGCTAGTGCAGGCCACCTGGTCAGATCCACCTTCACTGTGCTGCCCCATCATTTCTAAATCTTACTTCTGAAAATGTCCTTGACAGGCCCTCTTCATTCCTGTACTCATAGTAACTTTCAGTGATCCTGCACGGTATGACTTTTGTCTTGGGAATGAATGGGGCCACCCCATGCATGCACAAGCTGAAGAGGACCCGGGAAAGATGTTCTCAAAAGCAAGGTGGGTGCCACACAGTGAAGAATACTGGATCAAGGATGAAGGTGAGTATTGGACCAGGTGGGTTGCGCTCAACATCAGGGGCTGCATTCATTACGGCCTGGTTCACGCTAGTGTGATTTCTGATGCGACTTGAATGTAAATGGCATTGTTTTCAATGATGGCCATTCACATCAGTGCAGCAGGACTGCGATGTAAGTTTGATCAGGGGTCTTGCGCTGCTTTGGTGCAATCCAGTGTGATTTATTTATTTTTGGCCCATAGACCTGAATGGAAACATATATCAAAAACACATGTACATGCGATTTTTGGTAAATTTTTTGCAGAATTATTCTCCTTTTTTCAAGATTAGTAGTAGTATCACGTCCAGAAACGTACAGCCTTCAAATCGCATTAATATCACTAACCTCTTGCACTGAAAATTGCAAAGGGCTCACACTGAATAATCTGACAGAAAATAGCTTACAAAGCTTATCTCGCTAGTTCCAAGACAAAAGGACAGCTAGATGGACTTTTTTTTTTCCAACCTAACTATCTAAAGCCTAGTACACATGACTGAGAATCTCGTCGTAAAAAAACACGTAGTTTTACTCGACGAGATTCTTGTCAAGCTTTCCTTGCATACACACTGTCAATTCCAAATCTCGTCGTTGTTCTGCACGGTCACGTACAACACGTACGACGGCAGTATAAAGGGGAAGTTTGATTCCAATGGCGCCACCCCTTGGGCTGCTTTTGCTGATCTCGTGTTACCACGTGTTAGTAAATGTTTGGGGAGAGACGATTCGTGCTTTTCAGCCTTCGTGCTTTCTCCATTACGAACGCTAGTTTTACCAGAAGGATCGCTACCGTCTCATACTTGATTCTGAGCATGCGTGTTTTTTTAAGACTCAGAAAAGCATACACATGACCGGTTTTCTCGTCAGGGAAACAGGCCGACGAGAATCCCGACGAGAAAAACGAGAATCCTGACGAGAAAATAGAGAGCAGGTTCTCTATTTTTCTCGTTAAGATTCCCGGCAGTTTTCTCGGCAAGAAACCATACACACGAACAGTTTTCTCGGCAAAAAAGCTCTCCCAGCAGTTTTCTTGTCGAGAAAACCGGTCGTGTGTACGAGGCTTGTGATTCAGATCTCCTTTAAAGTAGGACTATAGGCAAAACATTTTTTTTTTTTTTCATTTTGGATAGAGAAAGGGAGGGTTATAACTCCTGTGATATTTTTTTTTCACCATCCCATTGGGGAGATTTTCTTCACTTTCTGTCCCATAGCCAAACAGGAAGTGAGGGTAAATCCCTGCAAGTTAAGGGAAATCCTTGGTGACCCATTGGGAATTTCCCTTCTATTAATTTTCTAGGGGACAGTCCAAAATGGGGTTTTCTTTTAGCGTACTTTCACATTGGGGCGGCTGGTCCGTTAGCGGTGAAGCGCCGCTAGTTTTAGCGGCGATTTATCGTGTTTTTAGGAGCGCTTTTAACCACCGCTAGTGCCAGAAAGAAGCGGTTAATAGTGCCTGTGCTGCAGCGCTTCCGAAGCGCTGCCCATTTATTTCAATGGGCAGAGGCGGCCTGGGAGCATTGTATACTGCGCTCCCACACTGCCCCAAAGATGCTACTTGCAGGACTTTTTTTCCCGTCCCGCAAGCGCACCGCCCCAGTTTGAAAGCACTCGGACTTTCACACTGGGGAGGCATAAGAGGCAGTTTTCTGGCACTTTGCAGGCACTATTTTTAGTGCTAAAATGCCTGAAAACGGCCTCAGTGTGAAAGTAGCCTTACTTTTACTTTCAATGGTAATGGTAAACAGGACAAATAGAGAGAGGGTGAATTTCCCCAGCAGGGGGGGGGGGGGGGGCACAGACAGCAATAAAATCTGACTGGTGTTCTAATCCAATTTCACTTTGTCCAAAACTTAAAAAAAAATCATTGCCTTTAGTTATACTTAAACATTTAAATGTAATTGCAAAACGTACTCTTTATTCTCTTTACATTTGCAGTTTTTATTAAAAGAATTCTTGGTGATCCTACATTGAAGGTCCTCCTTTTATAGGGTGACAATGCTTTGCCCTGTCGCATGTCTTCCAGGGAGACTAAGGCAGCCATGATCATTTCTTTTGTGCAGGAATGGTCCATTATTGTCACTATCTGAAAACCCACCTTGAAGCATGCCATGCTGCTTCACTGAAGCTACTGCTTGTAGACAGGAAGTGGCTGAAAGAGGCTGAATAGAGATGTTGTGGTGACATTTTTAAGTGTACACTAAATAAGGAATATTGTTCAAATTGGTGTAAAATGGCCAATAATGAGAGTTCTCAGGGGTGTTTTGTGTTCGATAAAACAAAACATCATGTATTTTTCAGCACACTTTTCAGCTAGCCAACAAAAAAACTGAATACGCTATCTAACAATTTCTACTAAAAACAGAGGTTTAAGTTGAACAGTGTCTGCAAATATATGTAGAAGCCACACTATCTCATCAAAGCCCCTCTGCATAGTGCCGTTCCAACTCTAGTGCAGGGTTTCTCAACTGGGGTTCCACCAAACCCTAGGGTTCTGCAAGAAGTCCTCCTGGGTTCTGCCGCAATCTACCTGTCAGTCACAGGCAGCTGACTGGTAGATTGCATCCCCTCTGCCAACACATGCAGAGCTAGGCAGAAAAAGTGGCTGTAATAGTACTAGCTGTGTCACCCTGTTCCCGCCGGCCCCTCCTGTCCATCCCAGGTGCTTGTATGTGACATCACCTGAGATAGACAGGAGGTGGAGAGGGGTCAACAGGGAACAGCACGCCAGAAGTGGATTCATCACAGCCGCTTCCTTGCAGTGCTCTGCATATGAAGGAAACTGGTATTGTACTGTGCCCTTGTACAATGTAATGTGCCCTGCTGTGTGCCCAATGTAATGTTCCCATGTAATGTTCCCTGCTCCCACGTAATGTGCCCTGCTTTCCCCATGTAGTGTGCCCTCCTTTTATACGTTCTATCTTATGCAAACTGTTGAACTACTTCCCACTTATTGTTTAGTCTAAGTGGAGTTTACCTGATTTGAGATGGGTTAGTTCACTAAAAAATGTTCTCATAAAGAGGCAATGTTCTAGTGGTCTATGAGAACCTATCGTGCAAATCAAGTTCTAATATAAAATATTCTATTCTGATGCCGTTATATGGTTAATATGTGTCATGATATTATTCCGTATTTCATTTCACCTCACCTTTTTATATATTTGTTCATATTTACATATAGACAAAGCTGGCCAACAAAAGTGTCAGGGACTGGGACAAACTATAAGACCCCTTTCACACTGAGACGCTTGACAGGCGCTATAACGCTAAAAATAGCGCCTGCAAAGTGCCTGTAAAGCGCCTCTCCTGTCTCTCCAATGTGAAAGCCTGAGCGCTTTCACACTGGAGCGGTGCGCTGGCAGGACATCAAGAAAAGTCCTGCAAGCAGCATCTTTGTGGCGCTGTAGGAGCGGTGCACACACTGCTCCTAATGCCCCCCCTGCTCATTGAAATCAATGGGCAGTGCCGGCAAAGCGGCACTTTGCGGGCGCTAAAAATGGCGGCGCTTCACCGCCGATGCTCACAATGCCCCAGTCTGAAAGGGCTCTAACTCTGCCAGGGATGCTTATAATGATCACCTTGTTGTCACATAATTGAAATCTCCCATTGAAAGAAAATACTGTTGCTGTCCATTTTGGGTGAATTGCTTCAAGTGGAAGCTGGTATATTGGTAACTTATCAGCTGCAGCAATTAACTTGAAATGGGGATATTTCAGACCCCTTTTTGTGACTCCAGAGTGGATAATAGGTTCTTTTGGAAAATAATTAAAAACTTATCAAATTCAATTTTACATTTGTGAATACTTTTTTTTTATTTTTTTATTTAAACCAAAAAATTTAGAAATGCACTTTGCTTTTCTGCATATCCAGAATAGGTATGCTTTGAACCTTGACTGGTCCTATTTTTTATACTGTTTTATTGTTTCCTTTTATGGCTCACAACATCTTTTCATCCAAGGCTGCCTTTTTTCTCTGTTCTGTGGCAAAGCTCTCCTTGTGACCTTTCTGCATTGCTCACTGCAGTAAGCTGCTTGGAGACTTTCGGTGATCTGCTCAATAAAAGGAATTGTGATGCATTGTTCTTGGCTGGTATATGTTTTAGTGCCTCACAGATTAAATCAATGTAGCGAATTTTCCAAACCTCATATTCTGAGCAGTATGTCTGCTGATGAGAAATGATTTTGCCCAGTGGGATCCTTAAGGTGTCGTCTACGCTACTTTTCAGAAGATGGAACATTTTAGAAAACATCAATGTAATTATCTCCTATAAACAAATGGGATGCATTGCCAGAGAAATTTTCTTCTGTTTATTAAGAAACATACATCTTGTGGTTGTAAGCAAAAATGTTTCCAGTTTTCTGCCCGATTACATTCAGTAAGTAAGTTTGTGCTGAAAAATTGCCCCAATGTAATCTAAAAACCCAAGCTCAAAAGGCCACACATTTAAACTGTAGATTTTATCTTTTTTTGTCTTATAGATGTGATCTACATATTTTACAATATTAAAGCAATACTTGTGGCCTTAGTACTGTTGGATTATTTAGGGCTCATGCATACGGATATATTTGCAGGCGTACAGCGTACCATCCGCCTACATTTGTAAATTCTGGGAGCCACAGCGGCAGCTTTTTCCTGCCAATAGAAATTAATTACAAACTACTCTGTACACAGATGTAGTTGTACAAGACCAGTACTTGCGTTCACGTATGGGCATATTCTCCCAAATGCAAGCCTTGTGCATTTGGTAATATATGCCCACATGCTTGCACATGTAAACGCAAGTACCGGTGTTTATATGTGCAAATACAGGCAGATTTTATGCTGTATAGCCAACGCCTGCAAAAGCTCCATGTGCATGACCCCTTTAGAGATGTAGAGAGTTACCGCCCAGATGTGACTGGTGACTCATTCACAAGATCCAGAGCCGTGGGTGCAGGCAATGCATATGACAATGCAAAAAATCTGAGGAAAACGCTTGGACAGCCGCACTCAAAAAAAGGTTCTTTTATTTAAAACAAAAGCACAAATAACATAGATCTATGATTAAGCACTGAATCGCAGTGCGAAACGTCAGCTCATACTTGCTGGTTTTTTGCTGTGGCATGTTATTTGTGCTTTTGTTTTAAATAAAAGAACCTTTTTTGGAGTGCGGCTGTCCAAGCGTTTTCCTCAGATTTTTTCCTTTAGAGATGTAATTCTTACACTGAACATTTTTTCTGAAAATATTAAAGCGGACCTAAACTCAAAAAGTGAAGATTTGCTATGTTATAAAGAACATTTAGAAATACCTATTGCCCAAAATTCCTCTTGAAAAATTGCAGTGTACTTGTGAGGGTGCTTAGTCAGTCCTATGCCTATAGCCTCATAGCTATGTATCTGCAGCGTGCGATCTAAGGCTGCTAGTCTTAGAAAAATTGGAGTGAGTTTTAGTAATGTCACTACTGTGCTGCTCGTTATTCTCTTTGCTAGAGGCTCTGTCATGAAGAAACAAAGCCCTGCTTCTACCAAGATGGCTGCCTCCAAACAAAGAAACAGTGCAGAACAAGGCATGGTAAGTTAATAATGGGGTAAGATCAGCTGCAGGGAGACCGTACTGGTGACTTGTGCCCTCTCCCTGTCTCTTTTTTAGAGGCAGCTTCTAGAGTTCAGTTTCTCTTTAGGTTAACAGACCTCAGGTGTTACTTTTGGAAAGTCAAGGTTTACTTATGAATTTTTCTAATAATAATGTTTTTTTCTTATGTTGCCAGCTAATTTTTGTTGTGTGTTTGCTCTTTCAGACATGTTGCTCTTGTTTAAACTTTTGTCTTATCTTCTGCCGGGCCATTAAATTACCTTTGTGTGGGTTTTGAGGGCTTGCCCGGCTGAGGTAAGCAATGTTGGAACAGAATAGAAGGGGACGGAGAGGTATGCAGTGTTGGAAGAGGATGGCAGGGGTTGTAGAGGTGAAAGGAGTATCAGAGGATGTTTAGGTGGGCAGTGTTGGAAGAGGGTGGCAGAGGATGCATAGATGAGCAGTCTTGGCAGAGGATGGCAGGAGATGCAGAGGTGAACAATGTTGGAAGAGGGTGGCAGAAGATGTAATGGTGAGCAATGCTGGAAGATTGTGGCCAGGGATGTAAAGGTGAGCAGTGTTGAAAAACAGTAGCTAGGGGAGCAAAGTTGGAAGATAGTGGCAGGTGATGCAGAGGTGAGTAGTGTTTAAAGATGGTGGCAGTGGCTGCACAAGTGAGCAGTGTTGGAAAAGGTTTGCAGATGAGAAAAGTCTTGGACAATAGTGGCAGCGGTGAGCAGTGTTAGAAAAGGAGTTTTGGAGTGAACGCCTAAGCTGAGGGCACGCACTCAGTGTCTCGGAAGCTGGGTTGTGGACTGTCAGAAGGAACCAGTGTCCACTCTCCACCTGCGGCAGTGGAGCAATCTCACAGTTTACAAGACTAGCACAGAGACCGGGGAAGTTGACAGGTGCCTGAATGAGGGGGACGACCTACACTGAATTACATATGGTGCTGTGTATGTCCCTTAGGAAAGTAGATCAGAGGTGCTTGGGATCCTTAGGATTCTTTGTATGATTACTTATATCCTTGTTATTGTAATCAAATATTGCAGTAATGGTGTAAATGTAGGGTATGAAAATTTTAGGCTGGCTGCTTGTACACACCTTCACTGTCACCTAGGGTTGTGGTAGGGATGAGTAATCCAGGTTTGAAGAGGCACACCATAATATTCAAGTCCAAACGCAAGTTTATTCCAATGGTAAAATGTTCACAACGTTAACATGTCTCAGGGGATGTCACTTTCCCACCTCCTTTGGAAAATGAAACGGTATATGTATGAGCAGCCATAAAGGTAGATGAACAGGCAAACCTAGCAGACACTAGCCAGGTGAATTTTTTTTATACTTGTAAAAAAAAAAAAGAGTATGGAAATATGTTTTGCATTCCTTTATTTTTTTTATGTATGAATATAAAGTATGGTAACGCAAAACATACACTCCCATATTTTTTTTTGCTTTGTAGGTGGGCTGCCTTAACACAACACAATGCAACAAATTGAGAATTTGCACACTCCAGAGTAGAAAATATTCCCTTACTGTTTGAACATAGAAAGCTTTGGAAGAAAATTATTAGGCCCAATCTCACAAGGTTGACAACCACTGGTCTATATCTCCCAGTCTTTTATTCATTCATTTTATAGAATCGCATAGCTTCCTACTTTCTGATTTGAAAATGAGGGACACATGAGGGAAAAAAAAGGACATACAGCATGCTACGCTGTGGCGATAAGTGGGCGTGACGAAGGCTGCTTTCACACTGCTCCGTTGCAAAAACACAGTAAAAAACACATGTTTTTGCTGCATTCTAGATGCATTTTATGGTTGCCTGAACCTGTGATTTTAAAAACTGCACAAAAAATGAAGCATGCAGGACTATTCAAAATGTACCACACCTGCAGTGCAGTGGTGTAAAGAGTCCTATAGGATTGAAAGGGAAACATTTTTTTGTGTTTTTAGCAAGGTAAAAATGCAGGAAAAACACATTGGTGTGAAAGCAACCTAAGGTACACTCAAGTATGGGGGAATCTGAACCTACATGCAGTATGTACCACATATGCATATGTTGCATTCCCTGTGTTCACAAAATACTTCTTACCTACAGTGGCACAAATGAGAGTTGTACAGACATACAGTATCTAACAAAAGTGAGTACACCCCTCACATTTATTTTATTTATTAAAACTTTTCATGTGACAACACTGAAGAAATTACACTTTGCTACAATGTAAAGTAGTGCGTGTACAGCTTGTATAACAGTGTAAATTTGCTTTCCTCTCAATATAACTCAACACACAGCCATTAATGTCCAAACCGCTGGCAACAAAAGTGAGTACACCCCTAAGTGAAAATGTCCAATCTGGGCCCAAAGTGTCAATATTTTGTGTGGCCACCATTATTTTCCAGCACTGCCTTAACCCTCTTGGGCATGGAGTTCCCCAGAGCTTCACAGGTTTCCACTGGAATCCTCTTCCACTCCTCCATGACGACTTCACAGAGCTGGTGGATGTTAGAGACATTGCTCACCTTCACCTTCCATTTGAGGATGCCCCACAGATGCTCAATAGGGCTTAGGTCTGGAGACATGCTTGGCCAGTCCATCACCTTTACCCTCAGCTTCTTTAGCAAGGCAGTGGTCGTCTTGGAGATGTGTTTGGGGTTGTTATCATGTTGGAATACTGCCCTGTTGCCCAGTCTCTGAAGGGAGGAGACCATGCTCTGCTTCAGTATGTCACAGTACATGTTAGCATTCATGGTTCCCTCATGGAACTGTAGCTCCCCAGTGCCAGCAGTACTCATGCAGCCCCAGACCATGACACTCCCACCACCATGCTTGACTGTAGGCAAGACACACTTGTCTTTGCACTCCTCACCTGGTTGCCGCCACACACGCTTGACACCATCTAAACCAAATAAGTTTATCTTGGTCTCATCAGACCACAGGACATGGTTCTGTCCTTATTCTGCTTGTCTTCAGCAAACTGTTTGTAGGCTTTCTTCTGCATCATCTTTAGAAGAGGCTTCCTTCTGGGATGACAGCCATGCAGACCAATTTGATGCAGTGTGCGGCGTATGGTGCATGCACTGACAGGCTGACCCCCCCACCTCTTCAACCTCTGCAGCAATGCTGGCAGTACTCATGCGTCTATTTTCCAAAGACAACCTCTGGATATGTCACTGAGCACGTGAACTCAATTTCTTCTTCGGTCGACCATGGCAAGGCCTGTTCTGAGTGGAACATGTTCTGTTATACTGCTGTATGGTCTTGGCCATCGTGCTGCAGCTCAGTTTCAGGGTCTTGGCAATCTTCTTATAGCCTAGGCCATCTTTATGTAGAGCAGGGGTGCCCAACCTTTTGAAGAGCGAGGGCCATTTAAGCAACTTGGTAACCGGTTGTGGGCCACAATGAGCAGGGCGGGCGGATGACATGTTTGTGTCCACTCTGCATATGCAAAGCGGACACAGACGCAGGCTGCTCTACTCTATGGGCCCTATCAGATTGGAGGTAGGAGGGTGTAAACGGACACAAGTCCACATGGGTCGAATTGATCTTGTGAAAGGGGTTTAAGGCACAAGTCACACTGATGCGCTGTGGTTTACCCACAGTGCGGTTGCAGAGCAGTGCACCTGTGGCTTTCCTGCAGGTAAGCTGCACTTTGCAATAGAATTATATTATATCCAGCAGGTGTGTTGCACTTTCTGAAACTGCACCAAACCAGCAGGTAAAAACAGAAGTCTATGGCTCAGTTCAGGTAACCTGCAGGTGCACAGTGCTGCACCTATGGATCAGTTTGAAAGCAGCCCAGTAACCACTGCAGAACAGATATGCCTATATATACACTGTGATTTTAATAATAAATTTATCTTTAATAACCGTCTTCCATTCAGGTATCGCCAGCTGTTGCTGCCCAAGGCAGAGTGCATTTGGTATCACTCCGGCTATGACAGGAGCCAGAGCTATACAGGAAGCATCGGCTCTGCAGTCACTTGCTTCCTCTACCACTGGCTTCATTCACAACACTGATGCTCTGGGATGGCGATCCAACCCGCAACCCAACCCGCCACCCCAGAGCAGGAGGTTGCGGGCCACATCAGAGGGCTCTGTGGGCCACATGTGGCCCCCGGACCACTGGTGGGGCACCCCTGATGTAGAGCAACAATTATTTCTTTCTCGTACATCACGGGACACAGAGCGGCACAGTCATTACTATGTGGGTTATATAGTTTACCTTCAGGTGCTGGCACTGGCAACTTCCAAACCGGAAGTACCCTCCCCTATCTAAGCCCCTCCCATCCGGGAGCACCTCAGTTTTTTTGCCAGTGTCTAAGGTGTTGGCCAAGAAGTAACATGTGTTTTTCACTGAGCTTGCGTACAGGTTCTTTTGGGCCTCAGTAAGCTATTCCGGATCCGACCAAAAAAGCTTCATAGCTAAACGGTCGGTACCCGGGCCTTGCAGAGAAGAGCAAGGTTTTGCCTGTAATGCTTCTCTTAGGAGAGCTGGACCCTGGGATCCAGAGCTCTGGTCATACCCACGACCAAGATGTTTTCTGTGCAGGGTGCCATACAGGTCCAGGGGAGTGGAATCCTTGGGAACCCGGTCCCTGAAGGTTTAATTACAATGCCTGCCGTGATAGGTGAAGTTTGGGCTTCTGTGGACCAAACAGAGTCCTGCGGCGGGGAAAAGGTAAGTGGGGGCCCCTCAGGATTGAGGGGACCCCCAAGCCTAATATGTCTTTCTGCCTGTTATTCCCGCTAAATATTTATGCATGCCTGTAACTACAAAAAAATGTAATATTTTTAATAGTGGTCAAGAAAAAAAAAATATATATAGACTGCGGTACCTGTGTTACTAGAGGCCGCTGTGGAACGTTTCTTGTCATGTGGACTAGTTTCTTTTCATCAGAGCAAGTCCAGGCAGATGGTGAGTTCTCTTGTGGGAAACTGCTTCCTCTGCCATGTTGCAATGCTCGTCCATCCCCCGGCCTGCGGCAAAAGGGCCCTGTCTCCTGTCCCTAGTTTCCTTTTTCAAAAAAGAGCGCCGAAGGTGAGGTAGAGGTGAGCTGGGAAAGGGGGCGGAGCTTGGGGGATGATGCTCTGTGCGCGCCGCAGCGCTTCTGCGCATGTGCGGGCGTCCCAGCATGTTAAAAAGCACAATTATGTGTTGTGAGCTGGCTATGGAGTGCAGAGACAGAGCTGGCAACATTTAAAAAAGGCATACAGCAAGCGGTTGATGCAGGCATCCCCATAGAAAGGCACATTAGTAGACGCCAACTGTTTTTATAGCAGCAATTGTGCTAGACTATTGTCAGTAAGTGGTGTATTTCAGCTGGAATACCTCAGCTTTGGGCTTAGGAATATGCCGTCTAAAAACTCCGGGACTAAAAATCCCAGGAAGCATAGGGGGTCTCCATCGGGCTCTGAGGATCTTGGGCATGCTTCGGCTGCACCAATCTCCCCTGAAGAATCAGAGGTTAGTGACCGTAGAGCACCCTCAGGAGTACCTGGTACTGTGGCTGTCCTCAGTTCACCTGTGTATGTAACAGAGGAGGTTTTTTCCTCAGCTCTGGGAGGGCTGGAAGAGAGATTGTCAACATTGATCGCTGCTTCCCTGTCACAGGGAAAAAGCGCTCGATCTCCGTCTCCTCCCTCAGAGTACCTGTTAGCAGAGCAACAGTCCCATACAGGGATCGACCTACCTGAAGGGGATCAGGATGAGGTTGATTCTGTTGTAGAGGAATCAACAGTGGAAGAGCCATTCTCAGCATCACATGCTGAAAGATTATGGGTTCAGTCCCTGACTAACATGGTCCGATCAGCATTTAAAATGCCTCTTGCGGAGCCATCATCCACTTCTGTCTCCTCGTTGGGGTTGCTAAAAGCTCCCCAGACTGTTCCTTTCCGATCCATCCTTTACTGGAAGGGCTCGTTTACCAGGATTGGGAGCATCCTGATAAAATATTTACTCCTCCCAAGAGATTTCAGGTGGTCTATCCCATGGAGGATAAGTTCATCAAAAAATGGAGGGTCCCTACAGTGGACGCAGCCATCTCTTGTGTGAATAAATCACTGACATGTCCAGTGGATAATGTCCAAATGTTTAAGGACCCAATAGATAAAAAATTAGAGTCCTTATTAAAATCTGCTTTTGCTACAGCAGGCTTGGTGACACAACCAGCAGTGGCAGCTATTGGGGTCTGCCAAGCAGTGAAGGATCAGTTGAAACAGGTCTTAAGAGACTTGCCAGATCAGCAGGCTCTTGCCCTAGCTGATCTACCTAGAGCCTTATGCTTTGCGGTTGACGCTATAAAGGATTCAATCCATCAGGCCTCCCGCCTTACGCTGTCTGTAGTACATATGCGCAGGCTTCTGTGGCTCAAAAACTGGTCTGCTGAAGCTCCCTGTAAAAAATTGCTGGTCAGCTTCCCATTTCATGGTGAACGCTTATTCGGGGAAGACCTGGACAAATATATCCAGAAAATTTCCAGCGGTAAAAGTACACTCTTGCCGGTTAAAAACAGAGTTAGAGGTCCCTCTTTTAAGAGGCCTGCTTCTCCAGTCCCTAGGACATCGGCTGTGAAACAGTTCCGACGGCCTCCTCGGTCAAATCCCGGGGGTAAAAATCAGGGACAATTGCAGGGTAACAAGAAACCCTGGATCAGGAGAGGTACAAAACCTCCCCCAAAGTCAAATGCATGAAGGGTTGCCCCCACTCAATCGGGTGGGGGGAAGACTTCAGTTGTTCGCAGAGACCTGGCGGGACACGATCAGAGACAGATGGGTGCTCTCCGCAGTAAGTCTGGGATACAAATTGGAGTTAAGACTCCCCTCCTTCCCATTTTATGAGGTCAAACGTGCCAAGGGATCCCCAGAAGAGAGGATCCCTCCTGTTGGCACTAGAACAATTATTGCTCCAAGCAGTAATTATAGAGGTTCCCCTGGAAGAATGGGGGTTCGGGTTTTACTCAAACCTCTTTACAGTCCCGAAGCCAAACGGGGACGTGAGGCCCATATTAAATCTAAAAGGGCTAAGCA
Organism: Rana muscosa; assembly: GCA_029206835.1. Classification (NCBI taxonomy): domain Eukaryota; kingdom Metazoa; phylum Chordata; class Amphibia; order Anura; family Ranidae; genus Rana; species Rana muscosa. The sequence goes on from CM055117.1 coordinate 459,453,534, forward strand.
AATTTCTACATATCAGGACTTTCCGGATGGAGTCGATCCGATCGGTGGCCACTGCCCTACAAGGGGAGGAATGGTTAGCCTCGATCGACATCAAAGATGCTTATTTGCACATTCCTATCTTTCCAGTCCACCAAAAATTTCTACGCTTTGCGGTAGAAGGGCGCCATTTTCAGTTCAGAGCCTTACCCTTCGGTCTGGCCACAGCACCACGAGTGTTCACAAAAATTCTGGCACCATTATTGGCCAATCTAAGAACACGAGGTGTAACGATAATGGCATATCTAGACGACTTATTGCTGATAGACCACTCAGTGGAAAAACTAGAAGTGGTTGTTCACGAGACAATCGAGTATCTGGAATATCACGGTTGGATTATCAACCGAGACAAGTCAGCCCTAAAACCAGTCAAAAGTCTGGAATACTTGGGGCTAAGGCTGGATTCAGACCAGAGAAAAATTTTCTTGCCTCAAGAAAAGGTGTCGTCTTTGAGAGATTTGATCCACCTAGTGGGTACAAAAAGACAGCCATCCATACGCCTGTGCATGAGGCTGCTGGGAAAAATGGTGGCATCATTCGAAGCAGTACCCTACGGTCAATTCCATTCAAGGAATTTGCAAAGGGCCATACTGTCAGCCTGGAACAAAAAAGTTCAGGCCCTAGACTTACCAATGTCCTTGTCCCCTTCCGTTCGCAAGAGCCTCCGTTGGTGGTTGGTTCCCCAGAATCTGGAAAAAAGGGATTTTTATAACAGCTTACCTGTAAAATCCTTTTCTTGGAGTACATCACGGGACACAGAGCGACTTAGTCATTACTAATGGGTTATATAGATTACCTTCAGGTGTTGGCACTGGCCAATTCCAAACCGGAAGTACCCTCCCCTATATAAGCCCCTCCCACCCGGGAGCACCTCAGTTTTGTAGCCAAGCAATAAGTGTCCCAAAAAGAGGGGTGGGAGCTCTGTGTCCCGTGATGTACTCCAAGAAAAGGATTTTACAGGTAAGCTGTTATAAAAATCCCTTTTTCTTTTTCGTACATCACGGGACACAGAGCGACTTAGTCATTACTAATGGGACGTCCCAAAGCAATGCCAAATGAGGGGAGGGATACCTAAGCTGGGCGCCATCAGGCATGAGGCTCTTTTGCGGCCTGCAACACACTGCGCCCAAAGGCGACATCCTCCTGACTTCTGACGTCTACCTGGTAGAATCTAGTAAACGTGTGTACTAAGGACCATGTTGTGGCCTTACAGTACTTGAGCCAGGGAGGCTTGGTGATGCACTGCCCATGAAGTTCCAACTGCTCTTGTGGAGTGCGCCCTAACTTTGAACGGAGGCGATCTCCTTTTCAAGCCATAGGCTTGTATTATGACCTGTCGAATCCACTTGGCTAAAGTAGATTTTTGATGCTGCCTGACCCTTTCTGGGGCCTTCCGGCAGAACAAACAAAGTATCCGTTCTGCGAATCTGAGCAGTGGCTTTAAGATAAGCTTTAACTGCTCTTACTACATCCAAAGAATGCAATAACTTTTCCTCTACCGAACTAGGTTTGGGGAAAAAGGAAGGAAGAACCACATCTTGGTTCAAATGGAACCTCGATACCACCTTAGGAAGAAGGCTGGATGAGGACGTAATACTACTCTGTCCTTATGGATAACCAGATATGGCTCCTTACAGGACAAGGCGGCTAATTCCGATACTCTTTTAGCCGAACAAATGGCTACTAAGAAAATCAATTTCCTGGTGAAAAGAACCAAGAAAATGTGCCGCAATGGTTCAAATGGTTGTTTCTGTAGAACCGACAGAACCAGGTTTAAGTCCCATGGACATATGGGAATACTAACCGGAGGGCTAATACGCATCACTCCTTGTATGAAAGCTTTGATTAATGAATGCAAAGCCAAGGGCCTTTGAAAAAAAAATATTGACAAGGCCGTCTGACCCTTGATAGTACTCAAGGCAAGCTTCCTATGTACAGCCCACTGTAGGAAGTCCAGAATCCTACCTATTACGTACTTACGTGGATGCCATTTCCTGGCCTCACCCCACGTGATGTACGCCTTCTAGATCCTATAATAGATCTGCCTGGATACCGGCTTCCTGGCATTGATCATGGTAGATACCACAGGATTAGAGAGCCCTCTCTTTTTTAGAATGTGGGCTTCTATAGCCAGGCCGTCAACCTAGGGCTGGTAAGGAAGGGTAGTATATCGGTCCTTGCGAAAGCAGGTCCGGACGATGTGGGAGGGTCCAAGGACTTCCCACTGACATTTTTACAATCTCCGCGTACCATGCCCTTCGGGGCCACGCTGGAGCCACCAGAATCACTGGTTTCTTTTCTACCCTGATTCTGCGGATTAATCGCGGTGGGAATGCATATATCAGCTTGAACTGATCCCAAGGGAACACTAGGGCATCCGAACCGCAAGCTAGGGGATCCTTTGTGCGAGACACAAATCTGTCCACCTTTGCGTTGAATCTGGATGCTAGCAGATCTACATCCGGTGTTCCCCACCGCTGGCATATTGCCTGGAAAACCTCGGGGTGAAGAGACCATTCCCCCGGGCATAATTGCTGGCGACTTAAAAAAGTCCGCTCTCCAATTTTCCACTCCTGGGATGAAAACCGCGGATATGGCTGTGACATACCTTTCTGCCCATTCCAGGATGCATTTCGCTTCCCTCTGGGCTGCACGACTCCTGGTGCCACCCTGGAGATTGATATATGCCACTGCTGTGGCATTGTCTGATTGAATTCTGACAGGTGACCCTTGGAGTTTGGATGTCCATGCTACTAGGGCATACCGGGCTGCTCGTATCTCTAAGAGATTGGTGGGCAGGGCCTTCTCTGCTTCTGACCACTTGCCCTGGAGAGACCATTGCTCCAGTACTGCCCCCCAGCCTATGAGGCTGGCAACTGTAGTGACCACCTTCCAAGAAACCGGACTGAAGGGTTTCCCTTCCCAGATTCTGGGGCACCAACCACAAATGGAGGCTCTTGCGAACGGAAGGGGACAGGGACATTGGTAAGTCTAAAGCCTGAACTTTTTTGTTCCAGGCTGACAGTATGGCCCTCTGCAAGTTCCTTGAATGGAATTGACCGTAGGGTACCGCTTCGAATGAAGCCACCATTTTTCCCAGCAGCCTTATACACAGGCGTATGGATGGTTTTTCTTTTTTGTACCCACTAAGTGGGTCAAATCTTTCAAAGACGACACCTTCTCTGGAGGTAAGAAAATCTTTCTCTGATTTGAATCCAGTCTTAGCCCCCAAGTATTTTGACTGTTTTTAGGGCTGACTTGTCTCGGTTGATAATGCAACCGTGAGATTCCAGATACTTGATTATCTTGTGAACGACCACTTCTAGTTTTTTTCACTGAGTGGTCTATCAGCAACAAGTCGTCTAGATATGCCATTATCGTTACACCTTGTGTTCCTAGTTTGGCCAATCGTAGGGCCAGAATTTTTGTGAACACTCGTGGTGCCGTGGCCAGACCGAAAGGTAAGGCTCTGAACTGAAAATGGCGCCCTTCTACTGCAAGGCGTAGAAATTTCTGGTGGGCCGGACAGATGGGAATATGCAAATAAGCATCCCTTATGTCGATCGAGGCTAACCATTCCTGCCCTTGTAGGGCGGTGGCCACCGATCGGATCGACTCCATCCGAAAAAAGTCCTGATATGTAGGAACTTGTTTAGCCCTTTTATATTCAATATGGGCCTCATGTCCCCATTTGGTTTGGGGACTTTGACAAGGTTCGAGTAAAACCCGAACCCGTTTTCTTTCAAGGGAACCTTCATGATTACCCTTGGGGCAATAGTTGCTCTAGTGCCAGAAGGAGGGATCCACTCTTCTGGGGATCGCTTGGCACGTTTGACCTTATAAAATGGGCAGGAGGAATGTCTTTTAACTCCAGCCTGTATCCCAGACTTACTGCGGGGATCACCCATCTCTGATGGTGTCCCGCCAGGTCTCTGTGAACAACTGAAGTCTTCCCCTCACCCGACTGAGTGGGGGCAACCCTTCATGACTTAGGGGGAGGTTTTGTACCTCTCTTGACCCAGGGTTTCTTGATACCCTGTGATTGTCCCTGATTTCTGCCCCCTGGATTTGACCGCGGAGGCCGTCGGAACTGTTTCACAGCCGATGTGCCAGGGACTGGAGAAGTAGGCCTCTTAAAAGAAGGACTTCTACCCTTGTTCTTAACCGGTAAGAGTGAACTTTTACCGGCAGAAATTTTCTGGATATATTTGTCCAGATCTTCTCCAAATAAGCGTTCTCCATGAAATGGGAAGCTAACCAGCAGTTTTTTACAGGGAGCTTCAGCAGACCAGTTTTTGAGCCACAGAAGCCTGTACTATAGACAGCGTAAAGCGGGAGGCCTGTTGGATTGTATCCTTTATGGCGTCCACCGCAAAACACAAGGCTCTAGGCAGGTCAGCTAGGGCAAGAGCCTGCTGATCTGGTAAGTCCCTTAAGACTTGTTTCAACTGATCTTTCACTGCTTGGCAGACTCCAATGGCTGCTACTGCAGGTTGTGTCACCATGCTTGCTGTAGAGAAAGCAGATTTTAGTAAAGACTTCAATTTTTTATCTATTGGGTCTTTGACATTGGAACATTATCTACTGGACATGTCAGTGATTTGTTAACAGAAGAGATGGCTGCGTCCACTGTAGGGACCCTCCATTTTTTTATGAACTTATCCTCCATGGGATAGATCACCGGAAATCTCTTGGGGGGAGCAAATATTTTATCAGGATGCTCCCAATCCTGGTAAATAAGCCCTTCTAATAAAGGGTGGATTGGGAAGGAACAGACAGCCTGGGGAGCTTTTAGCGACCCCAGCGAGGAAACCGTAGTGGATGGTGGTTCCGCCAGAGGCATTTTAAATGCTGATCGGACCATATTAGTCAGAGACTGAACCCATAATCTTTCAGCCTGAGATGCTGAGAAAGGTTCTTCCACTGTTGATTCCTCCATAACTGAATCAACCTCATCCTGATCCCCTTCAGGTAGGTCGATCTCTGGGACTGTTCCTCCACTAACAGGCACTCTGAAGGAGGAGACGGAGATCGGACGCGCTTTTCCTGAGACAGGGAAGCAGCGATCAATGCTGTTAATCTCTCTTCCAATCCTCCCAGAGTTGAGGATAAAACCTCCTCTGTTATATATACAGGAGCAGGTGGACTGGGGACAGCCGCAGCACCAGGCATTCCTGCGGGGTTTCTACGGCTACTGACCTCTGAATTCTCAAGGGAGATTGGTGCAGTACAAGCATGCCCAATATCCTCAGAGCCCGATGGAGACCCCTTTGGCTTCCTGGAAGATCTATTTCCGGAGCGTCTGGACGACATATCCTTTAAGCACAAAGCTGAGGTATTCCCGTCGTCATACACCAATTTTGCTGGTAATAATCTAACACAGGTGCTGCTATATACCAGCTGGTGTCCACTAAAGTGCCTTTCTATGGGGATGCCTGCATCAACCGCCTCTGTGTGCCACTGTTTGTTGCTAGCTCTGTTTGCATCCAGCTGACACTTGTACTGTGTCTTTTAACTATGCTGGGACGCCCGCACATGCGCAGAAGCGCCGCGGCGCGCATCGCGCGTCATCCACCCGCCCTGCCCCTTTTTTTCATAGGAGGCGCGTGCACGCCCGTGCGCCATTGGCGCCCTTTTCGAAATCAAACAGGGGACTAGGAGCCAGGGCCCTTTTTGCCGGAGGGCCTGTGCGGTGGATGAGCGCAGCAACAGGGCAGAGGAAGTGGATTCCCACAGAGAAACTTACCAGCTGCCTGGATCTTTTGACCTGAGAAAACCAAAGATCCACATGACAAGAAAAATGGACTACAGCGGCCTCTAGTGGCTTAACACAGGTACCGCGGTCCCTTTTTTTTTTTTTTTTTTCTTGACTACTATTAAAATTTTACATTTTCAGTAGTTACAGGCAAACACAGATATTTAGCGGGAATACCGTTAGGTAACAGACAGAAAGACAAATTAGGCTTGGGGGTCCCCCAATAGAACCAAGTTCCTGGGGGCCCCCACTTACCTGATCCCCGCCGCAGGACTTTGTTTGGTCACAGAAGTCCAAACTTCACCTATCACGGCAGGCATTGTAATTAAACCTTCAGGGACCGGGTTCCCAAGGATTCCACTCCCCTGGACCTGTATAGCACCCTGCACAGACAACATCTTGGTCGTGGGTATGACCAGAGCTCTGGATCCCAGGGTCCAGCCCTCCTAAGAGAAGCATTACAGGCAAAACCTTGCTCTTCTGCTGCAAGGCCCGGGTACCGACCGTTTAGCTATGAAGCTTTTTTGGTGGGATCCGGAACAGCTTACTAAGGCCCAAAAGAACCTGTACGCAAGCCCAGTGAAAACACATGTTACTCTTTGGCCAACACCTTAGACACTGGCAAAAAACTGAGGTGCTCCCGGGTGGGAGGGGCTTATATAGGGGAGGGTACTTCCGGTTTGGAATTGGCCAGTGCCAACACCTGACGGTAATCTATATAACCCATTAGTAATGACTAAGTCGCTCTGTGTCCCGTGATGTACGAAAAAGAAAAGGGAAATCCTTCAGTCCGATTTCTTGGAAGGTGGTCACTACAGATGCCAGCCTTATAGGCTGGGGAGCAGTACTAGAGCAATGGTCTCTCCAGGGCAGATGGTCGGATGCAGAAAAGGCCCTGCCCATCAATCTCTTAGAGATACGAGCAGCCCGGTATGCCCTAGTAGCATGGACATCCAAACTCCAAGGGTCCCCTTTCAGAATTCAATCGGACAATGCCACGGCAGTGGCATATATCAATCATCAGGGTGGTACAAGGAGTCGTGCAGCCCAGAGGGAAGTAAATTGCATCCTGAAATGGGCAGAAAGATATGTCCCAGCCATATCTGCGGTATTCATTCCAGGAGTGGAGAATTGGAAGGCGGACTTTCTAAATTGCCAACAATTATGCCCAGGGGAATGGTCCCTTCATCCCGAGGTTTTCCGGACAATATGTCAGCGGTGGGGAACACCGGATGTAGATCTGCTAGCATCCAGATTCAACGCAAAAGTGGACAGGTTTGTCTCTTGGACAAGGGATCCCCTAGCTTGCGGCTCGGATGCCCTAGTGTTCCCTTGGGATCAGTTCAAGCTGATATATGCATTCCCACCGCCACAATTGTTACCTCGATTACTCCGCAGAATCGGGGTAGAAAAGAAACCAGTGATTCTGGTAGCTCCAGCGTGGCCCCGAAGAGCATGGTACGCGGAGATTGTAAAGATGTCTGTGGGGAGTCCTTGGACCCTCCCACATCGTCCGGACCTGCTTTCGCAAGGACCGATATACCACCCTTCCTTACCAGCCCTAGGTTTGACGGCCTGGCTATTGAAGCCCACATTCTAAAAAAGAGAGGTCTCTCTAATCCTGTGGTATCTACCATGATCAATGCCAGGAAGCCGGTATCCAGGCAGATCTACTATAGAATCTGGAAGGCGTACATCGCCTGGTGTGAAGCCAAGAAATGGCATCCACGTAAGTACGTAATAGGTAGGATTCTGGACTTCCTACAGTGGGCTGTAGATAGGAAGCTTGCCTTGAGTACTATCAAGGGTCAGATTTCGGCCTTGTCAATATTTTTTCAGAGGCCCTTGGCTTCGCATTCACTAGTCAAAGCCTTTATACAAGGAGTGATGCGTATTAGCCCTCCGGTTAATATTCCAATATGTCCATGGGACTTAAACCTGGTTCTGTCGGTTCTACAGAAACAACCATTTGAACCATTACAGCATATTTCCCTGGTTCTTCTCACCAGGAAATTGATTTTTCTAGTAGCCATTTGTTCGGCTAAAAGAGTGTCGGAATTAGCCGCTATGTCCTGTAGGGAGCCATATCTGGTTATCCATAAGGACAGAGTAGTGTTACGTCCTCATCCAGCCTTTCTTCCTAAGGTGGTATCGAGGTTTCATTTGAACCAAGATGTGGTTCTTCCTTCTTTTTTTCCCAAACCTAGTTCAGTAGAGGAAAAGTTATTGCATTCTTTGGATGTAGTAAGAGCAGTTAAAGCTTATCTAAAAGCCACTGCTCAGATTCGCAGAACGGATACTTTGTTTATTCTGCCGGAAGGCCCCAGAAAGGGTCAGGCAGCGTCAAAATCTACTTTAGCCAAGTGGATTCGACAGGTCATTATGCAAGCCTATGGCTTGAGAAGGAGACCGCCTCCGTTCAAAGTTAGGGCGCACTCCACGAGAGCAGTTGGAACTTCATGGGCAGTGCATCACCAGGCCTCCCTGGCTCAAATCTGTAAGGCCGCAACATGGTCTTCAGTACACACGTTTACTAGGTTCTACCAGGTGGACGTTAGAAGTCAGGAGGATGTCGCCTTTGGGCGCAGTGTGTTGCAGGCCGCAAAAGATCCTCATGTCTGATAGTGCTCAGCTTATGTATGGTGTACCCCCCCCCCCCCCCTCATTGGGCATTGCTTTAGGACATCCCACATAGTAATGACTATGCCGCTCTGTGTCCCGTGATGTACGAGAAAGAAAATAGGATTTTTATAACGGCTTACCTGTAAAATCCTTTTCTTGGAGTACATCACGGGACACAGAGCTCCCACCCCTCTTTTGGGGACACTTATTGCTTTGCTACAAAACTGAGGTGCTCCCGGATGGGAGGGGCTTATATAGGGGAGGGTACTTCCGGTTTGGAAGTTGCCAGTGCCAGCACCTGAAGGTAAACTATATAACCCACATAGTAATGACTATGCCGCTCTGTGTCCCGTGATGTACTCCAAGAAAAGGATTGTACAGGTAAGCTGTTATAAAAATCCTATTTTTTTTCAGATCCTCTTTGTAGAGAGCGAACACCTCCACTTTCCCCTGCTGCACTGAGTTCATTGCTTACCCTGGAATTTAGGAGTGGCTTTCCCCTGCTGCACTGAGTTCACTACTTACACTGGAATTCAGGACTGGGCAGGGCTTAGCGGCAAAGCCGTGAGCATTGCACTGAGCGTGCTTACAGGCTTCCAATAGTGAGGGAGTGGGTGGGACTTAGCGGCAAAGCCCTGGGCAAGGCACTGAGTGTGGTTACAGGCTTCCAATAGCGGTGCCATGCTAACAATACTTTAAAGGGACGGGTGCTAGCTTGAGTGGCAGCGGGACACCGCCTGGATCTGCGGGACACTGGGACTGTAATAGAATCCCGGGACAGTCCTGCAGAATCCAGGACTGTTGGGAGGTATGAAATCAGTGGTACTCTGCTTAATTCAGGGTCCCGGATTAAGCAAGCTCTCTGTCATTTTTGTTGCTCACAATATTTTCCCGAAGCTTCACTTTAAAGACACAAACAAAAATGCACACATTCAGTGCAGCTCTGTAAAATTATTGGGACAGGCAAATAGGGAAAGAGCAGGCTGCTCAGATGCCACAGATGAGATAAATCAGAAACTTCTATTATAGAGGTTTTTCCTGTTGATCGCCTTTATTTGACCAAAGCTGGTAGGCAGGGAGGCGAGAATGAAAACTCATGCTGCTGACCCAACAGCAAACATGAAAGGTTGTGTGCAATGCAGATCAATGGACTGACGGAAAGTTGGTTACTATCATAACATAAATAAACAAAGGGAATATCTGAATAGTGGACATTTTGGAAAAGAAGCAGCAGCACATTAGTAAGCTTGATACAGACTATATTAAGCAATTAAAGTCCAGTCACGCAACACTGTACCTAAATTAATTTTATATCAGGTTTTGATACAGAGCTTTCTTTTGGTGGTATTTAATCACTACTGGGTTTTTTATTTTATTTTCTATATAAAGGAAAAAACACCAAACATTTTGAAAAAAGAAACCAAACATGTTTTTTCTTAGTTTTTGTTATAACATTTTGCAAATAAATAATATTTCTTCATAAAGTTAGGCTGACATGTATTCTGTTGCATTTCTTTGGTAAAAATAACCCAAATCAGTCTAGATTTTTTAATCTGTGTGAAAGTTACCAACTATGGTATATATATATATTTGAAAATTGATCAATCCTGATGTACTGACTTCCTATCGCATTTCTAGAGGCCCTAAAATGCCAGGACAGTACAAATACTTCCAAATGACCTCTTTTTGGAAAGTAGACAGTCCAAGGTATTAAGTGGCATAGTGAGTTTTTTGAAGTTGTCATTTTTTTTTGGACACATTTTTTGAAAATTTTCATTTCATTAAATTTTTTTTTTTTCATTGAACATGTTTTTTTTTCACGGCATTGGCATACTTAGGATTACACCTCAAAACACATTCTGTTATGCCCCAAATGTGGGGATACTACATGTGTGAGCCTTAGCCTAGATGCATGGAGGAGCCCAAAATATAAGGGGCACCTTTGGGCTTTTAACCACTTCCCGCCCGGTCAATAGCATATTGATGTCCGGGAAGTGGTTCTGTTATTCTGACTGGGCGTCCAGCAGGATAAAATGCTGGCACGCCGCATCTCCGAACGTGATAAGAAGCCTCTGTTAGAGGCTTCTTACCATGTGATCAGCTGTGACCAATCACAGCTGATCATCGCGTGAACCAGGAAATGACGGTTCGCGCTGATAGGGAGAGCCGATCACGGCAGCCCTGTAACCTGATTTATGATCTGCTGTGTTCAGTGGACACAGTGGTCAGAGATTGCACCGAGGAGATGGGAACAAGATGTGGGAAGTATAACTGAAGAACAGTGGAACAGAATCCTGGAACTTGCCCCATTGGTCTCGCTCTCCCCCTCCCAGAGGATGTCACATTTGTTTTTATTATATAGAGCTTATTATACCCCGCAAAACTTTTTTTTGTTTGGCTGTAGATTGGATGCCAACTGCCTCAGGTGTGGGGAAACAGAAGGGGCTTAAATCCAAGTTTTTGGAGGTGCCCGAAGCTGTTTCGCTGCTGGAGGGAGGTACTGGGAATTATAGATCAGGTATTTGGGGGACCCCCAAACCTGGATGTTAAGTTTTGTGCCCTGGGCTTGGTAGAGGGAGAGGGAAACCCTGGAAGTACTCAAGTCGCAATTCTTAGATGCCTATTTCAGGCTCAGCGATGGCAATCGGTCCTGCCCCCATCCAGTAGAGAATGGGAATGCGGTATGAATGAGGCAATTTTGAAAGAAAAGTCGGTATATGTTAGACAAGGTGGCGTAAAGATGTATGCCGAGATTTTGAAACCCTGGTGGGATATAAAAGGATTCCCCCCTCCCCCTAGAGGATAATGTAGGATGAAAATGAGGAAGGAATTTCTTGTACAAAGTCAGGGAAGGAGGAGGAGGTGGAAAGGGTAGTGTTATCAATACATAAATAGGGAGGGAATAAGGATAATAAAGACAGGATGTGTCATAATGAAATGGGAGTGTAGTGTAAAAGGTGTTGGATGGGAGGATGAGTTTGATGGGTGTGACTGTGTGGAGGTTGAATGGTTGGAGTGGGGGCGATGGGGGAGGAGCTTGGAGTAATCTAATGAGGGTTGAGTGGAAGATACTAGGGCTCTCCATTGAATAAACACTCGAGAAGCTTGTACCTTATATGTTTACCATTTTACTCTTGTGTTTTTATTTTATTTATTACATATGTAGATTGTCGGGTGAGGGGAGATGGTTGTTTGCATGGAAGGATGTTTAATAAAAAATGTTTCAATAAACATAATAAAGTGAAAAAAAAATAGATTTTGCCGATGCACGCGCCAGAGAGTATGCACCAGCGGCCGATGTGGGAGGACATATGCATATGTCCACCCACATTGGTATTACTCCCATCCGGCCATTGATGAGAGGCAGTAAAGGCAACAGTTAGCTGTTTATGGGGGCACAGGTTATTAATGACCATCATTTATATGACATACTGAAAATTAAACTCGGTCAACTTAATAAATAATAATAGTAGGATTTTTAAAACAGCTTACCTGTAAAATCCTTTTCTTGGAGTACATCACGGGACACAGAGCAGCATAGTCATTACTATGTGGGTTATATAGAATTACCTTCAGGTGCTGGCACTGGCAACTTCCAAAACAGGAAGTACCCTCCCCTATATAAGCCCCTCCCATCCGGGAGTACCTCAGTTTTGTAGCAAAGCAATACGTGTCCCCAAAAGAGGGGTGGGAGCTCTGTGTCCCGTGATGTACTCCAAGAAAAGGATTTTACAGGTAAGCTGTTTTAAAAATCCTACTTTCTTGTTCATACATCACGGGACACAGAGCAGCATAGTCATTACTATGTGGGACGTCCCAAAGCAATGCCACATGAGGGGGGGGATACACCATACATAAGCTGGGCGCCATCAGGCATGAGGATCTTTTGCGGCCTGCAACACACTGCGCCCAAAGGCGACATCCTCCTGACTTCTAACGTCCACCTGGTAGAACCTAGTAAACGTGTGTACTGAAGACCATGTTGCGGCCTTACAAATTTGCGCCAGGGAGGCCTGGTGATGCACTGCCCATGAAGTTCCAACTGCTCTCGTGGAGTGCGCCCTAACTTTGAACGGAGGCGGTCTACTTCTCAAGCCATAGGCTTGTATTATGACCTGTCGAATCCACTTGGCTAAAGTAGATTTTGATGCTGCCTGACCCTTTCTGGGGCCTTCCGGCAGAACAAACAAAGAATCCGTTCTACGAATCTGAGCAGTGGCTTTTAGATAAGCTTTAACTGCTCTTACTACATCCAAAGAATGCAATAACTTTTCCTCTACCGAGCTTGGTTTGGGGAAAAAAGAAGGAAGAACCACATCCTGGTTCAAGTGAAACCTCGATACCACCTTAGGAAGAAAGGCTGGGTGAGGACGTAATACTACTCTGTCCTTATGGATAACCAGATATGGCTCTTTACAGGACATGGCGGCTAATTCCGACACTCTTCTAGCCGAGCATATGGCTACTAAAAATATCAATTTCCTGGTGAGTAGAACCAAGGAAATGTGCCGCAAAGGTTCAAATGGCTGCTTCTGCAGAACCGACAGAACCAAATTTAGATCCCATGGGCATATGGGAGCCTTAATCGGTGGAATAATACGAGTCACACCTTGCATAAAGGATTTGACAAGTGAATGCATAGCCAGGGGCCTTTGAAATAGTATTGACAAGGCCGAAACCTGGCCCTTGATAGTACTTAAGGCAAACTTCCTGTCTAAAGCCCACTGCAGGAAGTCCAGAATTCTGCCTATAACGTACTTACGTGGATGCCATTTTCTGGCCTCGCACCAAGTGATGTACGCCTTCCAAACTCTATAGTAGATCTGCCTGGATACAGGCTTCCTGGCATTGATTATAGTTGATACCACAGAGTTAGAGAGACCTCTCTTCTTTAGGATGTGGGATTCAATAGCCAGGCCGTTAAACTTAGAGTTAGTAAGGAAGGGTAGTATATCGGTCCTTGCGAAAGCAGGTCCGGACGACGTGGAAGGGTCCAAGGACTCCCCACAGACATTTTGATGATCTCCGCGTACCAGGCCCTTCGGGGCCACGCTGGAGCCACCAGGATCACCGGCTTCTTCTCCAACCTGACTCTGCGAAGGAGTCGAGGCAACAATTGTAGCGGAGGGAATGCATATATCAGTCTGAACTGATCCCAAGGGAACACCAGAGCATCCGAGCCGCAAGCGAGGGGATCCCTTGTCCGGGAGACAAATCTGTCCACCTTTGCGTTGAATCTGGATGCTAGCAGATCTACATCCGGTGTTCCCCACCGCTGACATATTGCTCGGAAGACCTCGGGATGAAGGGACCATTCCCCTGGGCATAACTGTTGGCGACTCAGAAAGTCCGCCTTCCAATTCTCCACCCCTGGAATGAAGACAGCTGATATACATGGGACATGCTTTTCTGCCCATTCCAGGATGTGACTTTCTTCCCTCTGGGCTGCACGACTCCTGGTGCCTCCCTGATGATTGATATATGCCACTGCTGTGGCATTGTCTGATTGAATTCTGACAGGGGACCCTTGGAGTCTGGATGTCCAGGCTACTAGGGCGTACCGGGCTGCTCGTATCTCTAAGAGATTGATGGGCAGGGTTTTTACTACATTTGACCATCTGCCCTGGAGAGACCATTGCTCCAGTACTGCCCCCCAGCCTATAAGGCTGGCATCTGTAGTGACCACCTTCCAAGATATCGGGCTGAAGGGTTTTCCCTTCTGGAGATTCTGGGGGATCAACCACCAGCAGAGACTCTTCCGAACGGAAGGGGACAAAGCCATCGGGAAGTCTAGAGCCTGAACTTTTCCGTTCCAGGCTGACAATATGGCCCTTTGTAAATTCCTTGAGTGGAATTGGGCGTATGGTACAGCTTCGAATGATGCTACCATCTTTCCTAGCAGCCTCATGCACAGGCGTATGGACGGCTGTCTTTTTGCACAAAGCAGACGGACCAAGGCCCTCAAAGAGGATACCTTGTCTAGAGGTAAGAAAATCTTCCTCTGGTCTGAATCCAGCCGTAGCCCTAGATATACCAGGTTTTTCACTGGCTGTAGGGCTGACTTGTCCAGGTTGATGACCCAACCGTGAGACTCTAGATACTTGATTGTATCGACAATTACCACTTCTAGCTTGGCAACTGAGTGGTCCATCAACAACAGGTCGTCTAGGTATGCCATTATCGTTACACCCCGTGTTCTTAGATCGGCCAACAGTGGGGCCAGAATTTTTGTGAACACTCGTGGTGCTGTGGCCAGACCGAATGGTAAGGCTCTGAACTGAAAATGGCGCCCTTCTACTGCAAAGCGTAGGAATTTTTTGATGACCTGGAAAGATGGGAACATGCAAGTAAGCATCTTTGATGTCGATCGAGGCTAACCATTCTTCCCCTTGTAGGGCAGCGGTGACCGATCGGATCGACTCCATCCGGAAAGACCGGACGTTTAGAAATTTGTTTAGACTCTTTAGGTCCAATATGGGTCTTATGTCCCTGTTTGGCTTCGGGACTGTGAAAAGGTTTGAGTAGAAACCCAACCCCCACTCTTCCATAGGAACCTCCATAATTACTCCTTGGAGCAATAGTTGTTCTAACGCCAATAGGAGAGACCCTTTTAACTCCAACTTGTATCCCAGAGTTACTGCGGAGAGCACCCATCTGTCTTTGATCGTCTCCCGCCAGGTCTCTGCGAACAACTGAAGTCTTCCCCCCCATCCGTTTGAGTGGGGGCAGCCCTTCATAGGCTTGACTTGGAGGCTGGTTTAGTACCTCTTCGGATCCAGGGCTTTTTATTACCCTGTGGCTGTCCCTGATTTTTACCTCCTGAGTTTGACCGAGGAGGCCGTCGGAACTGCTTAGTAGCAGACGTCGCAGGGATAGGAGAGGTAGTCCTCTTAAAAGATGGACCCCTAGACCTCTTTTTACTCGGTAAGAGAGTACTTTTACCACTGGAAATCTTCTGGATATACTTATCCAGGTCTTCGCCAAAAAGGCGTTCCCCATGAAATGGGAAGCTAACTAAGAGCTTCTTACAGGGAGCTTCAGCAGACCAGTTTTTGAGCCACAGAAGCCTACGCATATGTACCAAAGACAGCGGGAGGCCTGATGGATAGAATCCTTGATGGCGTCAACCGCAAAGCATAATGCTCTAGGCAGATCAGCCAGAGCCTGGGCCTGCTGGTCTGGCAAATCCCTCAGGACCATTTTCATTTGATCCTTTAAAGCTTGGCAGACCCCAATAGCTGCCACTGCTGGCTGTGTAACAGCCCCTGCTGTGGAAAAAGCAGATTTTAATAAAGATTCCAATTTTTTATCCACTGGATCTTTGAACATTTGAACATTATCTACTGGACATGTCAGTGATTTGTTCACAGAAGAGATGGCTGCATCCACCGTAGGAACATTCCATCTCTGGGTGAACTTTTCCTCCATGGGATAGATCACCGGAAACCTTTTAGGCGGAACAAATAGTTTATCAGGATGTTCCCAGTCCTGGTATATAAGTCCTTCCAATAATGGATGTATTGGAAAGGAGCAATTAACCTGGGGAGCTTTTAGCGACCCCAATGAGGAGACAGCAGTAGTTGATGGTTCAACAAGAGGCATTTTAAATGCAGATCGAACCATGTCAGTTAGGGTCTGGACCCACAATCTTTCAGTCTGCGATGCTGAAAATGGTTCATCTACTGTCGATTCCTCAAAAACAGAGCTAACCTCCTCCTGATCCCCTTCAGGTAGGTCGGTCCCTTCCTGGGACTGTTGCTCTGCCAACAGGCACTCTAATGGAGGTGATGGAGATCTGGCGCACTTTCTTTCCTGTAGAGAAGAAGCGATCAATGCTGCCAATCTCTGCTCCAATCCCTCCAGAGTTGAGGAAAAAACCTCCTCTGTTATATATGCAGGAGCAGGTGGACTGAGGACAGCCGCAGTACCTGGCACTCCCGGGGGTTCCTTATGGGTATTAACCTCTGATTTCTCAGGGGAGGAGGGTGCAGATGACTGCTCCAGATCCTCAGAGCCCGATGGAGACCCCCTACACTTCCTGAGAGGTATATCTCGGAGTTTTTTAGGCGGCATATTCCTTAGTTCAAAGCTGAGGTATTCCAGCCGCAATACACCCCTTTACTGAAATAGTCTAATGCAATTTGCTGCTATGTACATCAGTGGGTGTCTACTAATGCGTCTTTCTGGGGATGCCTGTATCAACCGCCCGCTGTAAGCCCCTATACCATGCTACCAGCTCCTTTTCATGCTCTGTGTCCATAGCAAGCAGCGTGGACTGAGTCCTTTTATCCTGCTGGGACGCCCGCACATGCGCAGAAGCGCTGGGCGCACAGAGCGCGTAATCCGCCAGGCTCCGCCCCCTTTTTTGAAGCTAAACCTTATAAAAGGAAAGCATGTGTGCGCGCGCACGTGTGCGCTCTTGGCGCCATGTAGGGAGAGGAGCCAGGGTCCCTGTTTCACCAGGACTCGGGGATGGAAGGAAACTACTTGGCAGCATGACAGAGGAATGCAGCTTCCCTGATAGAGAGCTCACTCATCTGCCTGGACTTTCACCATGGAAGGAATAGTCCCAAGAAAAAAGACGTTCCACAGCGGCCTCTAGTGGACAAACACAGGTACCGCACCTTTGTCTTTTTTTTTTTTTTTTTTTTAAAACCTCCTTTATGAAAAAACATTTCCAGGTTTACAGTTTTTTTAAAACTTCCCTTATGAAAAAACATTTCTAGGATTTCTTAGGCATATACAGCTATTAGCGGGAATACCCTTTAGGTAACAGGCAGAAAGACATATTAGGCTTGGGGGTCCCCTCAATAGAACCAAGTTCCTGAGGGGCCCCCACTTACCTTTTCCCCGCCGCAGGACTTTGTTTGGTCCACAGAAGCCCAAACTTCACCTCTCACGGCAGGCATTGTACTAGACCTTCAGGGACCGGGTTCCCAAGGATTCCACTCCCCTGGACCTGTATAGCACCCTGCACAGATAGCCTCTTGGTTTTGGGTATGACCAGAGCTCTGGATCCCAGGGTCCAGCCCTCCTAAGAGAGGCATTACAGGCAAAACCCTGCTCTTCTCTGCAAGGCCCGGGTACCGACCGTTTAGCTATGAAGCTTTTTTGGTCGGATCCGGAATAGCTTGCTAAGGCCCAGAGAACCTGTACACAAGCCCAGATGAATACATGTTAACCTTGGCCAACACCTTAGACACTGGCAAAAAACTGAGGTACTCCCGGATGGGAGGGGCTTATATAGGGGAGGGTACTTCCTGTTTTGGAAGTTGCCAGTGCCAGCACCTGAAGGTAATTCTATATAACCCACATAGTAATGACTATGCTGCTCTGTGTCCCGTGATGTATGAACAAGAAAAAATGTTTTATTTTAAATTGCTCAAAGTGTATGTCCAGCCAAAATGTTTTTCTTAGTTTTGAATAGAGTGGGAAAATCCCCTGGCTGATTCTTACTGCTATCCAGGGTTCTTTTAGAGACATTTATGTTTTACCGGACAGGATGTGAGAACTCTGAACCAGCAAGACACACGGATTAAGATGTTGTGTGGTAGTATCATCACTTGTAATCTGAATTTGTGTGCTGTATGGTAGGATGTAACAGGAGTAATCTTCCCCATGAAAGATGGACCATGGTAGTATTGCAACACAAAAGAAGAAAATGCCCATTGCCAGGCAGACCATACTCCATTTAAATGTTTTTCCGTCATCTGCATGTTGGGCCATTGAAGCCATGAAGACCTGTCAATTACCTGTCGTTACCTGTAGTGAGTGCCATGTTTGTCCACATGCCATACCCATTTGTCCACTTTGCATGCTCCTGGTGGGTGAAAAATTAGGTGTAAAATATCTGTCCTCTCATCTCTTTTATGATGGTAATAATATATAATTTAAAGCAGGATTTTATTTTATCATTTTTTTTTTAATTATTATTAAATGGGTACCCAGGAGCTTTATGTCATAATCTGCTAGTATGCACAGCATATTAGAACATTATGGTTGACATACCTGTCAAACAATCCCCTTCAACGCTGTACTGTCAGTGCCTTTGTCACAGATGCTTCCATTTTCTCACGATATTCCTTCCTTCCTCTGTTCGGCCTTTTGAATGGCCAAGCTTCAAAGATGCCACTCCAGTGCATGCACAGAGGAGTCACTTACTCAAGGCACAGAGGCGTGCCATAAATGTATGCTGAGCTCTGCATGTGCAGCTCAGTGTATAATACTTTTAATGGGCAGGTAGAAGCTTTGTATTAGATGAGACCAAAAAGGGTATTTTCTGTCATAAAAACCCTAACTGTCAGCATTTTTTTTTAAAGTTTAATTTCACTTTAGAAACTACTATAGCTTAATATATAATTATAAGTAATATGTAATGCATTTATCTAATTCAAGTGTTTTGATATCCAGATGAAAGCACTTATTACTCTCTCTATGCAAATTTCAGATAAAGCGCAAGAGGAGGAGGAGCCACAGCATACAGCTCCTGCACTTAATGGCTCTCCCAGGCTCAATCGCATTGAGGTATCTGCAGCTCCAAAGACACCCGCAGAGGCTTATGACATTGTCTTACAGCGCAAAGAAAATGAAGGCTTTGGGTTTGTCATCCTGACTTCCAAAAACAAGCCCCCTCCAGGAGGTGAGAAAGTCTGGCATGTGACTTTTGGTCTTATTCATTAAATAAGGGGAAAGAGCAATGATAAGGTGTGATTTGCAGAAACTGAAGATGAATGAAGTGGTGCAGCGGTCTTCACCCATGAGGACCTAACCTGATCTAATGGCTAGTGGGTTTGCACTAATCTCTATATTATCCAGTCTTACAGAATGCCATGGACAAAATAAATAAACTATATCTAAAGGATAAGGCTGGCCATACACTATACAATTTTCTTAAAATTTACCTTCACCTATGTAGTGCAAGGGCCTGCCTGACTGCATACACATTGAAAATGTTTAGGTTTGACCTCATATTATATGGTTTTGGTAAATCTAAAAGAACATTTAATAAGAAAATTGTATAATGTATGGCCAGCCTAACTGTACTTTTTTAACAATATTTTTTCAATAAAACTTTCTACAGATCACTTCCTACCTCTCTTCTTCCCCTGTATTTTAAAGCCTAAGTTCATCCAAAACAAAAAATAAAATCAACACAAAGGATATGACTATCCCTTGTGCTGCCATGTCCTCCTTTTGCTGAAATCTTCCTCCTCCAATGCCCCTCAGAAGATTACAGCGGCGGATAGGAGGGGAATTGAATGAGGAAGGTGTCGGTGAAAGGACATGGCAGCACAAGAAACACATCTCACTGGAGGTAAGTCATGTTCCATGTGCTGTTTTTTTGTGTAGGGTTTTAAGAGTTTAGTATCACATGTTCAGGCCAGGGTAAATACTACTTTGTTTAGGTTCAGCTTCTATTCAGTTTGCAGTGTACTGTGTAGAAGACAACATGACTTCAAACCAGCAGTGAAAACAAGAGGCAAGTCATTTGGTTCAGTGTCTTCAGTATGGGCAGTAATTAGTGGTGGTCTCTGTTTTGCACTGCACTGATGAAATCACTGGAAAAACAAAACTGCAGAAAGAAGGCAACCCCTCCATAATTTTAGGTAAGCCTGCCCGTTCCCTCATCTCATGTGACAGCCAACTGTAGAAAGCAGAATGTATCTTTGTGAGGATCTCCGAAGTCCTCTATGGTATCACGCCAGACTTGCAGCCATGTTGTTTTTGCACTGTACAGGATAGCCTGTAGACAAGTTGACAACAAAGCACTGTTTACACTGACCTGGGTTCATGATTACAGCTTTCAAAGCAAAAAAAGAAAACATAGAGGCAAGAGTTCATATTTGCAGAGGGGCTTTTTTCCTGGATAAATAAAATGTGAATGTTTTAAAAGTACGTTTATCCTTTTAAAGCCATGACCTCCGGTTTCATCATAGCAGCTTCCTGCTGGGGTTTGAGATTTGTGAAGGATTAATGACTTGGGCCCAGATGCCAATTCCGAACCATTTCCTTAGCTGTTAATTATGGTTATATCGACACATTCTATAGTTATGCATTGCAAGAGTTAGCTTTGTAAGAAAATAACATTGCGGCTTTAGTCTTAGTTCAGTGTGATACCAGCACATTGTTGAAAAATCTATGTAATCATTATTAGCATAGAGGTTGTTTTTCTGATGCAAATGCACCTGGCTGGCTTAAAAACAAATTCAGTGCTGCTATGCCTTATCCTTCACAGTGGTTCATATTTAATGTGTTCAAACAGATGTTGCGTGCATTAACAATATCTCGCAGTGCTGAGAGACGTACGGGCATACAAGAACATGAGTCAATTAGTTCACAATCCAGAAATCTGCCTGAATATTAATGTTGTGTAAAGGTGCAGCACTATTAGCATGGCCTATTTTTACAGGAGGATCTGTTGATTGCCCAGTCATGTATTTCGTTGAGTTTTCTTTCTATATATAACATGGTGTTTCCTTCTTCGACAGTGCTAAAAGTAAAACATCTGCTCAGCGACTGTTTAAATTAGCATTTGTATCAATTAGGGCAAGGAGAAAGCAACGCCAGCATTATTTAATGTAAAACTGTAGGAAGTATCTAGTTCTGGTGTATAGTACTTTGTTCAATTTTGAAATGCCTGGCAGATTTTTTAGGTTCAGCTATTCTGGGGCATTTGTGAGCTGACAATTTTAGAAGTATCCCTCCCCTACATACACAGTCTGGATTTTTTCTTTTTTTTGTCCTCTAATTATATTCCATATCTTTACATTGAACTTGTACATCAGAGAAATTTGTGGATACAGGCATTCCGTTTGCAGCTATGTTTGTGATGACTTGCAAGATAATAAGCGGACAGCGCTGCATGCTGAGTTCAGTGAACCCTATTGGGGAGGGAGGGTAGTGTATTCAAAGGTTTAATGTGAATATTATGCAGAAAACCGTAGGACATGTCTTGTTTCCTGAATATGCTTGTTTACTGCAAGCAAATTTCAGTCAGAGTTGAAGCGTATGTTAGGGAAAAATAGAAAAATAAAATATGCAGTACATCTCTGCAATACGTTTTTGCTTTATTCCTTTAAAGATGAACTCCAGAAATTACACAAAAAAACACTCTTGCAGTGGAGCCTTCCTGTGTAAGACTGGCCATGCATGAGTCATTTTATCATTCAACCAGTGGGTTCTTTCTATTTGCTATGAATAACGAGCAACCATGATGCCTCTGCCTCTCTGTATATCGAATACTTTGCATTTAGTTGATGCAAACATGGAATGTTCTAATTGCCACTTGAGAGCTGCATAAGGAAATGGTACAAATGTCCAAGTTGATGGGGTCACAGCAGTGTCTTGTTCAAATGTAACCAGTGACAAATTTTTCATTGTCCTAATGTTTTTGTTTAATGCTGTTTACTAAATTATGGCTTTTTACATATTGCCCTATGCTCAGAACTCACAATGCACTACAACAGCTATGACTAAGGCTACACGCCAAAACGCGTAAGCCCTGTATTTTGTACCACACCTGGATTAGTAAATGTATTAATTTATTATTTTTGCAGTTATTCCTCACAAGATCGGACGTGTAATAGAAGGTAGTCCCGCTGACCGATGCAGAAAGCTGAAAGTGGGAGACAGGATCTCAGCTGTTAACGGCCAGTCAATTGTTGAGCTGTCACATGATAACATTGTACAGCTCATAAAGGATGCTGGAAATACTGTCACCCTAACAGTGATTGCAGAAGAAGGTAAGACTCACAATTCTTTCATTTATAAAACAGTGTTGTAGTAGGTTTTCCTTCTCATTGAATTAGTTTAGCTTACTTATAAGTAGGTAGCTCGGATTTGTTTAGATCCCATTTGGAAATCTGCGTGAGCAAGCCTGCTAGGAAGCTGTAACTGTACTGGGTCAATCATCTGCGGCCTGAGCATTCCTTGCCCTGTAGCTCACGTATACATGCCTCTTGTATACGTGCAGCTGCAGGGTGGGGATTTCCCAGCTAGCAGATGATTGGCCCAGTACAGTGTCAGTTCTTGGCGGGTTTGGATTAGGATCTGAACATGCCCAATCCCGTCCTTACTTATATATGCAAGATGACCTTGTCTTTAAAGTAAATTTCTTTATCGTACATCACGGGACACAGAGCACCATAGTCATTACTATGTGGGTTATATGCTATCTTCAGGTGACTGGACACTGGCATACTCAGACAGGAAGTCCCCCTCTATATAACCCCTCCCATACAGGGAGTACCTTAGTTTTTTCCACCAGTGTCTAAGGTGTTGTCATAGGTAGAGTTCTTGCCTTCCTACAATTAGGAGTGGAAATTATGCAAGCTCTGAGTGCAATCAAGGGTCAAATCTCGACCTTGTCAGTGTTTTTCCAAAGGCCGCTTGCTTCACATTCTTTGGTCCGGGCCTTTATACAAGGGGTAACGCGTATAAATCTGCCAGTTAGGTCACCTTTGTGCCCATGGGATTTGAATCTAGTTTTGTTGGCCTTACAAGGACAGCCTTTTTGAGCCGATGCGCCATGTGCCCTTGATCCTTGTGACAAGGAAGTTGGTGTTCTTGGTTGTGGTAACTTCCGCATGAAGAGTTTCAGAGTTGCCAGCTTTTTCTTGTAAAGAGCCATACTTGATTATTCATAAGGATAAGGTGGTGTTGCGTCCTCACCCATCCTTTTTGCCTAAGGTAGTATCTAGTTTTCATTTGAATCAAGATGTTTCTCTACCTTCGTTTTTTCCAGAACCCCGTTCTGCAGAAGAAAGATTATTACACTCTCTCAATGTAGTGAGAACGGTTAAGGTCTATCTGAAAGCGACAGCTCAGATACAGAAGACTGACGCTTTGTTTGTGCTGCCAGAGGGCCCCAGGAGAGGGCAGGCAGTGTCAAAATCGACCATTTCTAAATGGATTCATCAGGTTATTATTCAGGCTTATGGTTTGAAGGAAAGGGTTCCGCCCTTTCAATCTAGAGCACTCTCTACCAGGGCAGTAAGTGCTTCTTGAGCAGTGCATCACCAAGCCTCTATGACTCAGGTTTGCAAGGCCGCAACTTGGTCGTCAATACATACATTTACTAGATTGTACCAGGTGGATGTAGGTCAGCAAGAGGATGCCGCCTTTGGTGCGTAGTGTACTGCAGGCAGCAGTATAGGTCCTCACGTCTGATGGAGGTCTGCTTTTTTTTTGTGTCTCCCTCCCCTCAGATGTCATTGCTTTGGGACATCCCACATAGTAATGACTATGGTGCTCTGTGTCCCATGATGTACGATAAAGAAAATAGGATTTTTATAATGGCTTACCTGTAAAATCCTTTTCTTGGAGTACATCACTGGACACAGAGGTCCCTCCCCTCTTATTGAGAGATATATATATATATATATATATATATATATATATATATATATATATATATTGCTTTGCTACAAAAACTGAGGTACTTCTCCCTGTATGGAAGGGGTTATATAGAGGGGGACTTCCTGTCTTTGAGTATGCCAGTGTCCAATTACCTGAAGGTGGCGTATAACCCACATAGTAATGACTATGGTGCTCTGTGTCCCATGATGTACTCCAAGAAAAGGATTTTACAGGCAAGCTGTTATAAAAATAATTTTTTTCACCAGATTCTTCAGATGGTGCTTTCATTTTATTAGAATGCATAATTTTGCACCCAGATAGCCAGAGAAATGGAGGGGAACATTTCCAATATTAGGAGGCATGTTTGGCCTTTATAGATGAGCAAAGCAACAAATCTGGACATGAGTATAGGCAGTCTGAAAGCTAAATGGATCATGCTATCCATAATATAGATATAAAGGTTTAAAACCATGAACAAGACCTGATGCAGTCACACCAGCTCTAGACAGGGCCGTCATCAGGGGGGGACAGCCCATACACATGTAAGGGGCTCAGGCCCCAACCAACGAGTTGTTGCTGCTGTTTAGTAGCAAGTACAACTCATTGGTAGGGACCAAGACCGAGTTGTTAACTTTTTCTACAGTAACAGACAGGGCTTTTTTTCTAGTGGAACGCGATAGAACTGTGTTCCGGCACCTCCATCAGAGACAGTGAGGGAGAAGCATTCTCTGTATATTATTGCTTTAGCAGGGCGGTCACGGAGTGAGTGCAGTTGCAACTGCAGCCTGAGAGAGGGGAAGGCGGAGTGATAACATCTGCACTCCGCTCCCCCCTGCAGAGCGGATGCTGGTTTGGGCACTAGTCACAGCTCAGCCATGTGGAAGAGCTGTGCTGCGTGTAGCTTGCCAGACTAGTCACTGTGGGCTAGAGACAAGTTGTTAAGCATTACATTTTTGGTAAATTGATAACATTGCTGGATGTGGGCCTGTGCTGTGACTGTGTCTTTGTTGGATTGGGTTGTCTCTCTGCTGGATGGGGATGTCTCTCTGCTGGATGGGGATGTCTCTCTGCTGGATGGGGATGTCTCTCTGCTGGATGGGGATGTCTCTCTGCTGGATGGGGATGTCTCTCTGCTGGATGGGGATGTCTCTCTGCTGGATGGGGATGTCTCTCTGCTGGATCGGGATGTCTCTAATGAATTGGGCTGTCTCTTTGCTGAATATATAAGGATGTCTCTGCTGGATTGGGCTGGATTTTTGGGGCTGTCGGATTCGTTGGAATGGCCAGTGGATGAACTCTGGGGAATGGCCTAATGCCCCGTACACACGATCGTTTTTAATGTCATTTTTTAAACCGACGTTTTTCTCCTCGTTTTTTTTTCATGTTTCCTCTCAAGCCTGCCTTGCGTACACACCATCATTAAAAAAAATGATCAAGCAAAGCGCAGTGACGTTCAACACGTACGACGGCACTATAAAGGGGAAGTTCCGTTCGAATGGCGCCACCCTTCATGTTAGTAAAGTTTGTTGAGCGACGATTCGCGCTTTTCAGTCCGTTACTGTGTAATGAATGTGCTATCTCCATTACGAGCGCTAGTTTTACCAGAACGAGCGCTCCCGTCTCATACTTGATTCTGAGCATGCGCGTTTTTTTTCACGTCGTTAAAGCATACACACTATCGTTTTTCACGTCGTTAAATAAAACGACATGAAAAACGTCGTTAAAAATGCTCTGGAGCATACACACGATAATTTTTCAGGGCCATTTTTTAAAATGGCAGTTTTAACGGCATGAAAAACGATCGTGTGTACGGGGCATAAAGCTGTGTAATTTCTGATGGCTGCCCTGGCTCTAGAGCATTGCAGGGTGTTTTTTTTTTTATAGCCTGTTTAAATATCTGACTATGCCTGCTCCTGGTATAATTCAAAGAACTCTTCACGCTCTATTTACCATGGTCAGCAGGTAGCCAATAAAGATGGTATACATTTCCACTAATGACAATAAAAAAACAAAAAAAGACCCTTCGACTGTAGATTTTCCAAAGAACCTTTACCAGTGCACAGAGAAATGTAGAGCGATTCTCTGAAAACTGGATTTAAAACTTTACAAATCCTCTGACCTGAAACTGTTTACGCGTGTGATACATTTTTGAAGCAGCTAACAGTGTCTCTATAGGCCATCAGTAGTGTAAAATCATTTCCAACCTTTACTAAAAATAACAATCTTAAAATGAATAGAATCTGCAGATATGAGTGCAACCCTAATCTCCATACCACTGCAAAGACTACATGCAGACATCACAGAAGAAACTCCCTCCAACTGGACTTCATCAGGGTCTGGTGCAATGATTCCTGGAACATAGCTAAGGTCAGCTTATTTTGCGGCTTTGTGTCTAATAAAGGTTCTTGCGGTAAAAGTCAAGGAAGCTTAGATGTCTGTAATGTATCTATGCTTTACTATACAGAAAAGACTGCACTTACAACTGCACAAAACACAATTCATAGCTTACAAAATATGCCTACAACATTCACATGCCAATTATCCTTTCTCGCAAAATAAGCATGTACAATATGTATGAACTAAATAGTTGCTCAACTTCCATTGATGGAGTCATCTCATTGTTCCTTGCTCAGTCCAACTCAAAACTTCTCCAAAGTCTTCCAGCTTGAAGCAGCCATGTCTTGCCTCTTTGTCTTTTAAAACCAACTCTCTGTCTGACCACATGCTTCTTTCAAAATCATAAACTCCTCCCCCCCCCACTTCCTATATATTGCATCCTGTAAATAGCTTCCTCTGAGATCAGTCCAACTGGTACATTTGCATATTAATAGGGGGAACCTTAGATTTTTAAAACACATGGTCTCAAAAATCTAACTACGCTATACTAACAAATACATACAGTATGCTATAAAATCACTTAAATATCCATAGCAACATATTCCACCTCTTGATTTCTGTAGCATGATATTTGAAAAATGTAAAACTTCTACAGGTCTTAAAGCTTTTGTCCAGGAAAGGGCAAAATAAACTCCTCGTATTGTAAATGGGAGGAAAAAATTCCCTTTCGACACCTGTATCTTCTGGGCGGTTAGACTTTTGTCACTGGAAGGTTGCAACATTCCTTTGAGCTGTGTTAACAATGTCCTTGGCAGTCTGTGGAAAGAAAGATCCAGATCATGAAAGTCTCTTGTCCTCCTCCTGGTCATAAGGAAATGCTCAGATGAAAGTCCACTCCAATTCAACCACCATCAGGAAATCATCCACATCTTCCTCAGACTCTCTTCTGGTCTGCCTCCTCCCATCTGGCCTGGTCATCTGCTCTGCCTGCTCCACCTCTTGATACTCGGTAACTGAAAAGAGTAAGAGACCAAGAAGATTATATGTTCTTTCCAACTGTGCCAAAAACATGGCTCACTGCTCATATTTCTCTATCTCCCCAGTTCTAACTGCAAAACTATTGTAGGGTGCCCACTGTTGCCTTGTAACACTTTCATGGAAAGGCATTTATTTCCAACGGAAAAAATAAACCTGAAAGTCTCTTTGTGCTGTCCTGGAAACACTGTCCTGCTATTGTCCAGTCTTCACAGCATGGCACCCCCTAGCAAAATGCCCCTTTCTATGACAACAAAAACACTTAATGTGACTGAATTCACCATTCCCAACCACTTGCTTCCACTTCTTAAGCAATGCTGGTGTAGGAATCCCATCGATTTACTCTCTAGGGATCCCCACCTTAAGTAAATCAGTCCACATGTGTCTCCTGGAGACCATAGGCCTTGCCTTCTTGTTATCTGACTCAACTCGGTCAACTCCATTTGAGATGATTGAATTTCCAGCTTCCCACTTTTGGGAGGTAATGGTGGCACAAGTCCTACTTTTGCTAATAGGCTTAGGGTCTTTGTCCTTTGTTATGGCATCATTAGACTTGTTTATGAGGGCTGCACACCACACATTCAAATCTTCAGCCCTGCCTGCTGTGGTTTGAACACATTTCAAAGCCACTGCAGGTTTGACTTTGAGTTCCCTACATTCTAAATCCTTTGCCTTGCTTGCAGTGTCTTGAACTTGGTTGCCACTGCAAGCTGCTCTTTCAGTAAGTCTTATTCTAACTCTGTCTTTTTTCTCTTTTCAGATTGAATATGCATACAGGAAGTGCAAACCAAACACAGCAACTGCCTGCATCTCTCACTTGCTAAACCCAAAACTTTTGGGACTAAAATCTGAGGAAAGATCAGAGACTCCATCCCCCCAAGCTCTGTTCAAAGAGGAAAAATATCTAGCAAGCTCCTTTGCAACAGACATCCACTGACTATCTCTGGCCCAGGCAGGCAGGGTGCAACCCTCCCCAGGACACCAGAAACTTCTGCAGCCTTACTCTTCCTAAACAGTGTACGCAGCATTTTCCCTCCAGCACAAGCAACAAAACACACCACAGCTTAAGTTGAGCTTTAGCGCAATCCCGGACGAGCCTCCAAATGTTTTGCTTGTGTCTTTTTTAAAGGTTCTTGCGGTAGAAGCCAAGGAAACTTAGACCTCTGTAGTGTATTAATGCTTTACTAAACAGAAAAGCCGCACACACAACTGCACAAAACAGAAATTAATAGCTTACAAAATATGCCTACAACATGCACAAGCCAATTATCCTTTCTGGCAAAATATAAGCATGTACTATATTTACGCATTAAGTAAACTAAATAGTTACTCAACTTCCGTTGATGGAGTCATCTCATAGTTCCTTGATCAAAGTCCAGCTCAAAGCTTCTCCAGAGTCCTCCAGCTTGAAGCAGCCATGTCTTGCCTCTCTGTCCTCAAACACTCTACGTTTGACCACATGCTTCTTTCAAAATTATAAGCTCCTCCCCCCACTTCCTGTATATCACATCCTGTAAAAAGCTTCCTCTGAAACCAGTCCAACTGGTAGATTTGCATATCAATAGGGGGAGCCTTAGATTTTTAAAACACATGGTCTCAAAAATATAACTACGCTATACTCAGAGGCGTAACTAGAAACCTCTGGGCCCCGGTGCAAGAAATCACGAAGGCCCCCCCCCCCCCCCGAAAAAGCATGATTTTGATACTTTTTTTTTGAGGGGGTGGCAACGGCGGTAGTTGAGGGCGTGGCTGCAGTGGTACTTGAGGGGGGGAGGCTGTGGTGGCAGTGGTGGTGCCATCCTCTCCCACCACCACCTGTGCCTCTTACTGATCCCATCCTCCCACCACTGATTTCATCCCTATCCCCCCATCACCTCTGTTATAGAAGTAATGGGGGGATAGGGATGAGATCAGTGGTGGGGGGATGGGATCAGTAAGAGGCACAGGTGGTGGAGGTTGGCATCGATTGCTCAGCTCTGCAAAATGTCACTTACCATCAATCAATCGATTCCCCGGGAATTCCGTTCGATCGGTCACGGTGCCTTCTAATTTCCCGCCAGGATGCTTTCTTGCCTCATGGGTAGACGGTAAAGGTATTCCACGCAGAGAGGAAAGCTTCTCCCTCGCCTTCTCTCATTGGTGTCAGCATTTCTGCTGACTTAATTTTTCAGTGTCTGCCCCCAGACTCAGCGCTGCCTCTGCCCAGGCCCAGATTTACTCCCTTTGTCGCCCCAAGGCCAGGTCCTTTAATACCACCCCCACACACACACCATCACATAGGGGGACTCCCCAGAGAGCCCCTCTTACATCAGGGTCCCCAGAGAGCCTCCCTACTTACATCAGGGTCCCTAGAGAGCCTCCCCCTACATCAGGGTCCCCAGAGAGCCTCCCCTTACATCCGGGTCCCCAGAGAGCCTCCCCTTACATCCGGGTCCCCAGAGAGCCTCCCCTTACATCCGGGTCCTCAGAGAGCCTCCCCTTACATCCGGGTCCCCAGAGAGCCTCCCCTTACATCCGGGTCCCCAGAGAGCCTCCCCTTACATCCGGGTCCCCAGAGAGCCTCCCCTTACATCCGGGTCCCCAGAGAGCCTCCCCTTACATCCGGGTCCCCAGAGAGCCTCCCCTTACATCCGGGTCCCCAGAGAGCCTCCCCTTACATCGGGGTCCCCAGAGAGCCTCCCCTTACATCGGGGTCCCCAGAGAGCCTCCCCTTACATCGGGGTCCCCAGAGAGCCTCCCCTTACATCGGGGTCCCCAGAGAGCCTCCCCTTACATCGGGGTCCCCAGAGAGCCTCCCCTTACATCGGGGTCCCCAGAGAGCCTCCCCTTACATCGGGGTCCCCAGAGAGCCTCCCCTTACATCGGGGTCCCCAGAGAGCCTCCCCTTACATCGGGGTCCACAGAGAGCCTCCCCTCTTACATCGGGGTCCCCAGAGAGCCTCCCCTTACATCAGGGTCCCCAGAGAGCCTCCCCCTTACACCAGGGTCCCCAGAGAGCCTCCCCCTTACACCAGGGTCCCCAGAGAGCCTCCCCCTTACACCAGGGTCCCCAGAGAGCCTCCCCCTTACACCAGGGTCCCCAGAGAGCCTCCCCCTTACACCAGGGTCCCCAGAGAGCCTCCCCCTTACACCAGGGTCCCCAGAGAGCCTCCCCCTTACACCAGGGTCCCCAGAGAGCCTCCCCCTTACACCAGGGTCCCCAGAGAGCCTCCCCCTTACACCAGGGTCCCCAGAGAGCCTCCCCCTTACACCAGGGTCCCCAGAGAGCCTCCCCCTTACACCAGGGTCCCCAGAGAGCCTCCCCCTTACACCAGGGTCCCCAGAGAGCCTCCCCCTTACACCAGGGTCCCCAGAGAGCCCCCCCTTACACCAGGGTCCCCAGAGAGCCCCCCCTTACACCAGGGTCCCCAGAGAGCCCCCCCTTACACCAGGGTCCCCAGAGAGCCTCCCCCTTACACCAGGGTCCCCAGAGAGCCCCCTTACACCAGAGAGCCCCTCCTTACACCAGGGTCCCCAGAGAGCCTCCCCCTTACACCAGGGTCCCCAGAGAGCCTCCCCCTTACACCAGGGTCCCCAGAGAGCCTCCCCCTTACACCAGGGTCCACATAGAGCTCCCCCACTTACACCAGGATCAGCAGAGAGCCCCCCCCCCTAACAGTGTCCCCAGAGGCCCCCTTCCTTACATTAGTGTCCCCAAACAGCTGACTCCCCCCTTGCAGGGGTTCCCCTGTACCTGGCTGGTGGAGGTGGGAGGTGGCGATCGGCAGCTCTATGGTGTCCACAGGCAGGGGGGTCTTGCTGGGGCTAGTAGTTCTATCTCCGAATCATGTATACAGCAGAGGGGGGAGGGGCCTCTGACCCGGGCATCAGCAACATTGTACAAGCAGTGTGAAAGTGAAACTAATACCTGCCCGGGTCAGAGGCTCCTCCCCTTCCCTCCCCTCCCCTCTGTATACACACTGACACGAGAGAGAGAGAGAGAGAGAGAGAGAGAGAGAGAGTACTACAAGCCCCAGGGCAGGGAGATCCCTGCCCACACAGGCACCAATAGAGCTGCCGATCGCAGCCTTCCACCTCCTACGACATCTCCCCACTGCACTCTAAACGGGCAGCCAGAGGAGCAGGCAGGGGAGATGTCTTGGGAGTCTTGGGGGGGTGCCGCCCCTGCATCCAGCGGTGGGCGGGCCTCTCACACGGGCGGCGGGCGGGCCCCAGGGACTTCATAGAACTACAGGGCCCAGTCGCAACTGCGACTGCTGCGACCCTGAAAATTCCGCCACTGACTATGCTATACTAACTAACAACTACATATGCTATAAAATCAACTAAATAGCCATAGCAACACACAGCTGTACAGTGTGCTGAAATGTCTACTTTAAAATGAAAACATTTGTATTCCCAGTGGCAGAGTTACTTTCCTGGTAATCTAGCAATGGAACCATGCACTCAGCCTCAGTATTTAAAGTCCAGTCATACCACAGCTAGTATTCAACTTTGGCATATTAGCAACATGCATATTCATAAGGTATTTGTAGATTGGATCAACTTGCCCAATCAATGCAGGGGCCCCAAAGGCTATCCTGGCTAATAGGCCCTGCTTATCCTGCAGCAATTCTTAACTTTTTAGTTATTTAACTTTTAGTCACAGTTTTTTTTTTTCCAACAATTACTTTAACTTTAGTTTGTTGCTGCCTTTAGGCTTTTTACAATTAAGTGCAGCTTCTACAAGCAGTGTATAATCCTGGCCAGAGCAGAGTTGTAAAGTAGGTCATCAGCAGCTTTTGTTTCTGGACAGTGTCGAAAATTCATCTATAGTAGGTTAAAATCCGGTTCTTAGATGGATTTTTTTTTCTCCAAGTCAATCACATGCCTCTGCTTTTCCAAGGAGTAATTCTCAAGTCCGAGAAATAAAACATATATCTGCTTGTGCCTACTCCTGCAATTTATTCAAGAAAATGACTCCTCAGTTTAATTAGAAGCGTTATAATTTCTTTGCCAGATAGATGGCTTTGCCTGTTTCCAAATAATAAGTACCTTAATCCAAAAAGCAGATGGATTAGCACAAGGGTACATTCTCATTTCAGTGCAAATATTAGACTTTCAGTCATCTCTTTTATGCAGGAAAATATGAAAGGCTCAGTTTACCTGTCCTTCAATATTTATTGAGAAAGACATGCTTTTTTTATATTTATGAAAACAGAGTGTTTTCATTAAAGGCTCTTGGTTCGGAGAGTAATGATTTGTTTCAATTTATAATGTCACTCTTCGGATTTTAGAAAATTGTGACCTTTTCATAGATCCCTTCATTTTACAATTAATCTAGACAGAACAGTGGTAGATACACGTTTATATATGGAAACCTAAGTGGTATTTCAGTACAGATGTCACTTATTTTTAACTGACGGATTTCTTTTTTACTCTCTGCTGATACTGTCGTCATAATTAGAAAAAAAAATAAAGCTGTAGTGGTGAAAATTGGATCCATGGATGTTAAATATTGGTTCCATTACTTACAACTAGCTTGAAGACTTTTGTGGAATGGTTTGTGTGATGTATGTGGTTACATCCTGTGATCAGTCTGATGCAGAGCTGATTGCACATATAGCTGACTGCTCAATTTCGAGTATGTCATTCATAAACCATCGTTACTTTTTTGTGTACAGTTCTGTAGGGTTGCTGGCTGGAACAGCAGTCCTGCATTGTATGACTGTGAGGGCCCACCCACATTCCCAAGCATTGGTTAGCGGATGAGAGCTCCTGCTGCTGGAAGAGCAAGGAAAAAGTATTTGTTTGTATCCCTTCCCCAATGTACTCAAATGAGCAGTTTGTCCTTTAGATCAGTGGTCTGCAAACTGCATCCCTGGGGCCGGATTCGGCCCTTTGCTTGCCTTTATCCGGCCCTTGAGGCATTGTTTCTGCCACTGAAACCAACTATGGGGTATAATTCCTGCCACCGACACCAACAATGGGGCACTATTCCTTCCACTGACAACAACAATGGGGCATAATTCCTTCCACTAACAACAAAAAGGGGGCACTATTCCTCCCACTGACATCAACTATTTCTCCCCCTAATACCAAAGATCAGGCATTGCTTACTCCCACTGGGCACAGTTCAGCCCCCCTAAAGTCTGAAGAACAGTAAACTGGCCCTTTTTTTAGAAAGTTTGGAGACCGCTGCTTTAGATCATTGAGGAATACATCTAAATTAACCAGTTGGGTACTAGCCTGTTTATTCCCTTAAATAACTAGGCCATTTGTGATAGTTTAACTGAAAATTATACCCAAATATATTTTATATCATTTTTTTAATAGGTGAAGACAAAAGACCACAAACATACAAAGGCAGCGCTCAATGGAATTAGTATTAAAACTTTATAGTCTTTACGTAAAAATAACATGAATTGGATTGAGTATTGCACTGAGAATAAAAATGATAATAATGCTGTAGCTACATAAAGGTCAGTCATTGTAGCTGATAGTTAACGGGTAAAATGATTAAAACGATAACACTGCTGAGCCCAGGGAGGAAGGGGTTAACATCAGTCCATCAGTATAGAAAGGTCACTTGAATGGAACTGCCACGACTCCAGATGGATAGTTATGTGGTCCCAGATGGATTGATTGAGGGAAGTGCGGTGTGACAATTCTAGCCTGTACTAGGTGGTAGGTCCGGCCGGTAGACACAAGTATGGGCACAGTTGTAGAGCCATAGAGATGAAAATGGCAGGCGGCGCGTGGCGCCGTAAGGTGCAGACAAACCGTTCAGTAATCCGGGCAGTGCGGGAGCCAGGGAGTGTAACCACGCCGTGCAGGGGCCTCCGTGATGGCAGCACAGCAAGGATTGGAACAACCAATAGGGAGCCGGGCGCTCTTGAATGACGTCAGCGTTGCCTTGACGATGGGGACACACCAGGAAGGAGACAAACAGGAGGCAGGAAACAGGACTCTTAGGCAGTGGTGAATCGTTGGCTCAAGGGGGAAGCCGTAACTAACATGTTTCATGCCACTGCGCTTTGTCAAGACCGACTATTTTGAACCAATCTTGCCCTTTTTAAAATAGACAAAGTGATCTCCCTTTTTGCCCCAATTTTTGGAAATGAAGAAGCGGTGGGTAAAAGGGTTAAAAAGAAAACAAAATCCACATTCTTTCACAATAGGTCTTCTGCTGCCTATGATCCCTTAATTCATTGAATCCTGACTTCTACACTGATTATTATTCCTTCCTCCATTGTGAGAGAAAGGGGATGGCTTTCAAATGTAAACACTCTGATGTGTTTTGTACAATAGTGCCTGTGATCTGTGCTGTCTAATTACAGCTCAGTAACAAAGATTGAAATTGAAGCACTGCACCACTCCTAAGAGGTGCAGATACAACTTTTTTCCGATAAGAAGGGGGACAATCCAAAAAGTAGCCAATGCATTTCGTAATTATACACACAGGCATTTTCAACTGCTAGTTTGGCTGCCAAACCAGCTGTTGACAAGGCCTTTGCATGTAATCACACTGGAAAAAATAACAATTTAAATAGCAGTTTACTTCTAGTTTATTCACATTGTTGTCATTCAAGCCATGATGAAGAGGGCACTCTTTAAGCTCCAAAAAGCATTGGGTACTTTTTGGATTTACCCTTAAATTTTATCGAAATAAAGTTTTGTGTCTGGACCTCTTGGCAACAAATTTTTGTTGTGTTACACCTCAAGCCAAGGAGACTGGTTAAGATCCTCTGTGGTGTAGAGACTGCCTGCCCAGGAACCAGATCATTTACATCAACATTAATACTTTAAGGTAGAAAAACCAGTGGGATAATCTTATAGGCCCAGCTATTTCTCCACTTGCTCACTTTCCTCAACTAATTTACAGCTCAGGTCATAGCTTTTCACTGGTGTACTGGCTGCCTGTGTGTGTTCTCTAATAAATTACACTCCAAAAATACACGGCCACCACCTGGCATTTCAAAACCTATGGCAGTAGTGAACTGGTTAATGTTTTTGTGCCCAGAGTTCAGTTTTATCATCCATTTTATTTTGGAGATTGAGAACCCATTAAAGAACATTTGCCAGTCTCATTCACTCATAGTTGTGTCTTGAGAAAAAGTATGTGGAAGGAGAATAATCTCATTTTGGATGACTGCTAAGTACCATCCGACGGCTTCGTTGTGTGTTTTGATAAATTATGCTTAAAAAAGTAGTTGCCTCAAATCATGTTTAGCCTGTGGAATACATACCTTCATATTTGTTGTTGCCAGTGACTCTTATTTATGGTCACTTGGGTTTTAGGTTTAGTAGACTTTTAATTAGATCAATTTATAAAAGAAACACTTTTTTTAATTAAAGCATGTTCCGTTATGGTCCCACAACTCCTTTTTTGACCTCTTTTATTTTTCACACATATATACTTATAATTATATAAGCGAAGTCAGAAGAGCTTAAATCATATTGGTATGCTGAACAGTCTGTCGTTGGCTCTGAGCCCATCCAGCTACAGTTCCAAATGAGGGGCTTAGTGGAGTCTTTACTGAATGGGAGCGCAGCATCAGACTGCGGCTAAACGTTTCATTGGTTTCCTAGCTTCTTGGCTGCATATCTGAGCCCCTCAATTCCTCAGTAGTTATCTCTGCACACAGCTGGTCTACAGACTGAACAGCACAAAGATGTGAGGAAGGAGGCCAAGACTTGGTATGGTTGTTAGGTGGATCAGTACTGTGGATGCCTACTGATTAACCCTCCTCTACCCACTCTAAATGTGTTTTTAAGTAATCAGATATCAGCAACACCAGACTGAAATAAAAGCAAGACTGTGGTGTGGATTGGTTTGATTTCCAAGGCAACCCATTGCTTTTTAGTCAAATTACTTTTTAAAAGACATGAGATTCTAGAATGTTAACATGTAACAATATAAAAAAACATTCTATTGGAGTCTATGTTTGGGGTATCTGTGCTGTAAAACTTATATAGTTTTAATTCTAGCATTACTGTGGCTTCTAAATCTGGTTTCCTTTAGAGGAGCTTGAGAGACGTGAAGAGGCCAAAAAAAAGTACCATATGAGCCCTAAAGTCCAACTCCAGGCAAAACTATTTAGCTTTGGAGAAAGTGGGAAAGAATGGCTCATTTACACTTGCAACTACTGCTCCTACATGCTTTTTTCATGTGTTTGGTGATGCTTTGGTGATGCTTTTAATGAAGCTTGGCAAATGCTGTGTGTGTGTTGATTTTCTATTTGTTTTAAAGGGGCCCAGTAGAAACCCAGTTCATTAGTACCCTTTTTCAGCAGATCCCCAGCTGATTAGTGCCCTCGTTCAGCAGATCCCCTGCTCAGTAGTAACCCCCAGCTCTGCCGATCCCCCCCACTCAGTAGTAACCCCCAGCTCTGCCGATCCCCCACTCAGTAGTAACCCCCAGCTCTGCTGGTTCTTTGTCGATCGGTCCTCACTCTGCAGGCATGTTCACTTTCCGATTCCGCTATAGCGTTCCAATGTTGCACACCACGTGTGCTGGCTGCTAATTGCTCCGCTCCAGTCCAGACCCTGCTCACCTTCCTGCTGCTACACACTGCACACCAGATGAGACGTCTGCACCAGACACTAACAAAATATATACACATGAAAAATTACTGCTGATGACGCCTTTCCGGTTCGCTTGCTGGTTTCCCGGTGCATCCTGGGATACACTATATTACCAAAAGTATTTGGATGAATTAGAGTGGAGACTGCGAGACAGGCTTTCTCGTTCACATCAGTGCCTAACCTCACAAATGCGCTTCTGGAAGAATGGTCAAACATTCCAATAGACACACTCCTAAACCTTGTGGACAGCCTTCCCAGAAGAGTTGAAGCTTTTATAGCTTCAAAGGGTGGGCCAACTCAATATTGAACCCTACGAACTAAGACTGGGATGCCAATAAAGTGTGTGTTTGTGTGTGTGTGTGTGTGTGTGTATATGTGTGTGTGTGTGTGTGTATATATATATATATATATATATATATATATTGTGAGGGTGAGAGCCCCTGGCTTAGAAGAAATGTGTTTGAAATGGACACAGGACTCTCAAAGAAGCTATTTGAGAAGTTCCAGCAAAAGATTGCTGAGCAGAGAAAACTATGCTTTAAGTTTTTTTTCTCTGGATTTTGTAAGTCTGGATTGGGGCTGGAAACTTGAAGACTTCAAAGTGCATTGGGAGGGATGGAGTCTTCAGTCATGTGTCCGGGTTTTCTAGGAGCTCTGCAGGTTGAGTGTGTGGCCAGGTGCACACACTCGTTATAAGGCAGAGCTGAACATAGCTCAGTGTGTGTGGGAAAGGAGTTGGTGTTACAGCAGTTGCTGGAAGGAAGTGTGCTACTAAAAAAGAACTCAGGCAACATCCTTAAGACGTTTCTCCATGTGGGAGAGGTTCCAGGTCAGTAGACTGAGAGGGTTGGGCCAGCTGAGAGAGTCGGGGAGACTATAGCTGAGACAACTGGAAGAGAGTCTTGGGGACCAGAGGGGACTGTAAGTCTTGGAGGGGTGTGGAAGCCTGGAGTATCAGGAGAGCCCTTCCTAGAGGCCAGGAGTGGGCCTGTGCAGCAAGAAACTGCACCCAAGGCTGAGCGAGCCTTAAGAGCCAGGTGGATTGGCATTTTCATGTGTTGATGTTTTTGGGAGAAGAACCCCTGTGTGGGAAACCAAATGCATGTATGAACTTTACTTTCTGTTTCTTTCAATAAAAGTGGGCTACCGCGCCCTTAAACCTTAGTTCCTGTTGGCTGTGAACTCACCTACAATGCATCTATCACTGAGCTAAACGTCCCCCAATGTTACAGTGGTGGATTCAGCGGGCACAAGACGGTGGAATCCGGGTCCTTGCTCCATAGTGAGTTCAAGTCAGGAACTGTTGGCTGTCTGTGGAAGTGCAGCCAGGCAAAAGGCATTGCATGTTGCAGGTGGTGTACCTGTAAAGGAAAAGTAAAAAAAAAATTCTCTGCAGTGAACTGCTGCTAGCTGTGTGTGGCAGCCAGGCGAACTGCATTGCGCAGAAGTCTATTGGATGGACTGTTGCATGCAGGTAGTGCACCTGTGAGAATTTTTTCTTTTTACTACTGTGAACTGTGTAACAAACTGCTGTGCATGTGACTGCAAAGATGAGGCAGTCAAAACACAAGAAGTTCATATTAAATCAAGTTCAAGGGGAAGTGAGCTCAGCGTGGCCTGAGAAGATGTCTACGCCTAGGAGGGCCAGTCAAAAGGGGCCAGTGGTGTATGAGACCGTGAATGAGTGGTTCAAGCGGAACCAGACTAAAGAGTCGGATGCAGTTCAAGGGGCTATGATCTTGGCCTCTGATTACATGCAGCCCATGCTGCCCACAGAGGAGGTTGGGGACTTCCTGGAAAAATTTGAAAAAGTCGCTGTAAGGAGAAAATGGCCTAGGAATCAGTGGCCAAAATTGCTGCAAACCTTGTTACAGATAGAGTTCCGGTCGGTTTACCATTTGATGGATGGGGACCAGGATGACTACTGCAAGTTTAAAGAGGAAATCCTTCTCAGAGGAGAGTTCCATCGCATCATGTGCTCCAGCAAAGAGAGGTCATCGCCAATAGCAACGGGAGACGCATCACGGCGACAACAAAGCACCAGTCGAGCGGTGGCTCGGGAGAGCATGAGTGTGCATCGGTGTACCAGCCCTGCGTTTTCTGCAAGCATATCGGTTGTCACCCCTGGCAACAGTGGCAAGAAGTCTGTGTGGACTGCAGGGGGTACCAATGAGCATGAGGAATATAAAGATGTGTATTATGGCCGCTTATGTGAAGTGGTCAGCCCAGAAAGAAGGGCACAACAGTCTGTATTCACCAGGAGGTGTAGCCAACCATCTTTGTAGTGCTGGTCTGCTGTTACCCCTAGCAAGAGGGATCCTGTGTTACATGCAGGGGGTGTTGGTGGGTCCGGAAAGGCTGCAGTGTTGCTCCATGACCACATGGAAGAGTCAGCCTGTGGAGACCCCACAGATGAGAGACAACGCACTCAAATGAAGGCTATGACAACGGCTACAGGAATTGGTAAGACTGTTGCAGTTTATGGGACAGAACCCAATGAAATTAAAGTGTGTTCAGCGGGGAGATCCGCAGTACAGGTGGACTTGCTACAGTGTGCTACCCAGAGTAGGGGGAAGGCACAGAGTAAAGCCCAACTGGCAGCAGGACTAGAGACTAAAAAGGACATGGGGACTCTGTATGTACCTGGTGGAATCCAGCACAGTGCTGGAAGAGCTGTACTAGGGGTGACCAAAGAAATCCATATACCATGTTCCCTAGTGACAGAGACAGGTGCTGCAGGGTTGCCCGGGGAAACCTCCCAGGAGCCCACAGTGTTGGAGCAGAGGGTTTCCCAGGTCAGCTGTGGAGCTGCTCAAGTGGGTAAAGGGCCACCCACAATAGCTACAGCTATGTCTAAGTATCATGATGATCCTCTAAAGGTTGAGAAATGTATTTCTGGAAATGTCATGTTTGAGAATAATGTTGGTAATGAGTTTACTAAAAAGGTTGTAAGTAGGATGTCTTCCATGACCACCAGAGGCAGAGCTGCAGGGTTGTCTGTGGAAACCTCTAGGGATCTCCCTGTGTTGGAACTGGAGGTTGTCCAGGACCGCTCTGGCACTACTCTGGGGGAACAAAGAGTGACTGCACCACACAATGAGAATGTGTGGGTGCAGACCACCCGCCTGGTATGTGACCAGATTGGTGAACAAGTTGTTCACCCTGGTAAAGCTGGTAGTCTAAATCTGGATGTGATGGTAGCGCCACCAGAACAATCTGGTCAAAATAGTGTATTGCACCCTGCGTTTTGTGACGAAGCATTGTCCCAATGTGACATCAGTGAAACTGTGCTTGTACAATGTGATGCGTATAGAGATGACAAATGTACAGTATTGGGTAATGAGTCCCAGGTTCCTTTGGTGCCTCTTGAAACAGGTGATGCATTGCTTCAGGATACCTGTCAGGGAAGTACCACTGACTGGGACAGCTGGGCAAAACAATTGCTAGCCATGCTGGATAAGGCTAGGGTACGTAACATAGATGTGGACATGACACCTGCTATGCCCAATGGAGGGATTGCAGGGTGGCCAGTGGCCAAGGGCGTGTTGGCCCCGGCAGAGATTGGCCCCCTCCAATCAGAAGGACCGGTTAAGGGCGCATGCATGGCAGTTGGGTTATATGCAGCCCAACCGCTGGAAAATAGTGAGTGCAAAAATGGCAATGTGACGTATGACCTGCAGCGGCTCGCTGATGCTGGGACAGAGAGGGTAAATGTGAGACGCACATCTGACAGCGCTCCAGTTGAGCACCAAGCTGTGGAGACCGATACTGCCAGTGAAGTGGAGGTCACTGTATGTGTCCCTACCTTTCCAGCTTCAGTGGATGAGCCCCTCCACGTCATTGATAAAGGAAAAGTCCCTAGAAAGGTCTTGCATGTAGATGTGGATTGCATTAAGATGACAAATGTGTTGTTGAAAATTCTTGAAGTCCAAAAAACACATTTGCTGTACACCTGGGTGTCTCCACCGAGGTCGGACAAGGTGGTACTGCATAGTACCAGTAGGTGGAGCCAAGTAGTACAAGCTATGCTTGATGTTAATCACGAGAGGAACTGGTTGGTACCATATTTATTAGCAGTGTGGCAAATGGTCTCAAGGTTCTCTGAGAGGGTGCTTCCAGTTACCGGTTTGGATGGAAGGCGCTCAGGAGAACGTTTGAAAACATCAGAGGTCTCTCCGCCTGATGCTGTGACTAGGAAAAGTTCTGCTGATGTGGTCCAAAGTGCGGCTGAGCAGTCGTCAGTAGAGGGCACGGACACTGCCTCACCCACTAGACCTCACGTGAAGGAAGGGCTCGAAATAGACGTGGCAGTAGCAGAGATTTTTCATGTCATTCGCACAAAGGTACAAATTAAAGTACCCGGAGACACTGTGAGGGGAAGCACTGATGGTATTGGAAGTGGCAACATCAGAATTTATGGTATGTCACTGGTTGGTACTGATAACAAGGGTTTAGTTGCCGTGGGTAACCTCAGAAAAGGTGGTTCCCCATCAGGCAAAGTATTAGGAACAGGTCCCCTATATCAAGAAAGTGAGGGTATTAGGGAAGGCAGAGTTCCCCAGAGAAAAGCAAATA
The DNA here is from genome assembly GCA_029206835.1 of Rana muscosa. NCBI lineage: Eukaryota > Metazoa > Chordata > Amphibia > Anura > Ranidae > Rana > Rana muscosa. The sequence goes on from CM055117.1 coordinate 459,494,818, forward strand.
AGCCCAGGAACCCCAGAAGAGGGAGAAAGCGTAGAATAAAAACAAGTAGGATCCTATGGAGAGTTAAGGAAGGACTTGGCTGGAAGCGCACCCGAAAAAAGGGTTGGGCCTACGCGGCTGACAGCTGGCACAGAGGTGTCCCAACCCTGATGACGTGTGCTGGTGTTCCTCCCTCCGGATCGAAACATAGGGGGGGGATATGTGAGGGTGAGAGCCCCTGGCTTAGAAGAAATGTGTTTGAAATGGACACAGGACTCTCAAAGAAGCTATTTGAGAAGTTCCAGCAAAAGATTGCTGAGCAGAGAAAACTATGCTTTAAGTTTTTTTTCTCTGGATTTTGTAAGTCTGGATTGGGGCTGGAAACTTGAAGACTTCAAAGTGCATTGGGAGGGATGGAGTCTTCAGTCATGTGTCCGGGTTTTCTAGGAGCTCTGCAGGTTGAGTGTGTGGCCAGGTGCACACACTCGTTATAAGGCAGAGCTGAACATAGCTCAGTGTGTGTGGGAAAGGAGTTGGTGTTACAGCAGTTGCTGGAAGGAAGTGTGCTACTAAAAAAGAACTCAGGCAACATCCTTAAGACGTTTCTCCATGTGGGAGAGGTTCCAGGTCAGTAGACTGAGAGGGTTGGGCCAGCTGAGAGAGTCGGGGAGACTATAGCTGAGACAACTGGAAGAGAGTCTTGGGGACCAGAGGGGACTGTAAGTCTTGGAGGGGTGTGGAAGCCTGGAGTATCAGGAGAGCCCTTCCTAGAGGCCAGGAGTGGGCCTGTGCAGCAAGAAACTGCGCCCAAGGCTGAGCGAGCCTTAAGAGCCAGGTGGATTGGCATTTTCATGTGTTGATGTTTTTGGGAGAAGAACCCCTGTGTGGGAAACCAAATGCATGTATGAACTTTACTTTCTGTTTCTTTCAATAAAAGTGGGCTACCGCGCCCTTAAACCTTAGTTCCTGTTGGCTGTGAACTCACCTACAATGCATCTATCACTGAGCTAAACATCCCCCAATGTTACAATATATATATATATATATATATATATATATATATATATATATATATATATAAAATGAGAGAGGCAGATGCCCTAATACTTTTTGTAATATAGTGTATCTAATACCTGCAATACCTCCAAAACAAAGCAAAGCTAATGCTAATTTAAAGCTCCTCAAAAGCTTCAGGTGCTGTAAGCGGGCCTTGTCATAGACCTATTTGGAGGATTTAGAATCACTTTGAAGCACCATGAAAGTGACATTGGGTATGAACAGTGTGAACAGGACTGCAAAGTAACCATTTTATTTATTGGCAGGCACTTTTATTAGTGTTCAGAGTGCTTTAAACATGTTTTTTTCAATGCCACAATTTTAAATATATCTATCTATATAATAGGATTTTTATAACAGCTTACCTGTAAAATCCTTTTCTTGGAGTACATCACGGGACACAGAGCGACATAGTCATTACTAATGGGTTATATAGATACCTTCAGGTGCTGGCACTGGCAACTTCCAAAACCGGAAGTACACTCCCCTATATAAGCCCCTCCCATCCGGGAGCACCTCAGTTTTGTAGCAAAGCAATAAGTGTCCCTAAAGAGGGGCGGGAGCTCTGTGTCCCGTGATGTACTCCAAGAAAAGGATTTTACAGGTAAGCTGTTATAAAAATCCTATTTTCTTTCTCGTACATCACGGGACACAGAGCGACATAGTCATTACTAATGGGATGTCCGAAAGCAATGCCCAACGAGGGGGGGGATACACCATACATAAGCTGAGCGCCATCAGACATGAGGATCTTTTGCGGCCTGCAACACACTGCGCCCAAAGGCGACATCCTCCTGACTTCTAACGTCCACCTGGTAGAACCTAGTAAACGTGTGTACTGAAGACCATGTTGCGGCCTTACAGATTTGAGCCAGGGAGGCCTGGTGATGCGCTGCCCATGAAGTTCCAACTGCTCTCGTGGAGTGTGGAGTGCGCTCTAACTTTGAACGGAGGCGGTCTCCTTCTTAAGCCATAGGCTTGCATAATGACCTGTTGAATCCATTTGGCTAAAGTAGATTTTGACGCTGCCTGACCCTTTCTGGGGCCTTCCGGCAGAATAAACAAAGTATCCGTTCTGCGAATCTGAGCAGTGGCTTTTAGATAAGCTTTAACTGCTCTTACTACATCCAAAGAATGCAATAACTTTTCCTCTACCGAACTAGGTTTGGGGAAAAAAGAAGGAAGAACCACATCTTGGTTCAAATGAAAACCTTGATACCACCTTAGGAAGAAAGGCTGGATGAGGACGTAACACTACTCTGTCCTTATGGATAACCAGATATGGCTCTTTACAGGACATAGCTGCTAATTCCGACACTCTTTTAGCCGAACAAATGGCTACTAGAAAAAACAATTTCCTGGTGAGAAGAACCAAGGAACTATGCTGTAATGGTTCAAATGGTTGTTTCTGTAGAACCGACAGAACCAGGTTTAGATCCCATGGACATATGGGAATATTAACCGGAGGACTAATACGCATCACTCCTTATCTAAAGGCTTTGACTAGTGAATGCGAAGCCAAGGGCCTTTGAAAAAATATTGACAAGGCCGAAAACTGACCTTTGATAGTACTCAAGGCAAGCTTCCTATCTACAGCCCACTGTAGGAAGTCCAGACTCCTACCTATTACGTACTTATGTGGATGCCATTTCTTGGCCTCACACCACGCGATGTACGCCTTCCAGATTCTATAGTAGATCTGCCTGGATACCGGTTTCCTGGCATTGATCATGGTAGATACCACAGGATTAGAGAGCCCTCTCTTTTTTAGAATGTGGGCTTCAATAGCCAGGCCGTCAAACCTAGGGCTGGTAAGGAAGGGTGGTATATCGGTCCTTGCGAAAGCAGGTCCGGACGACGTGGGAGAGACCAAGGACTCCCCACTGACATTTTACAATCTCCGCGTACCACGCTCTTCGGGGCCACGCTGGAGCCACCAGAATCACTGGTTTCTTTTCTACCCTGATTCTGCGGAGTAATCGAGGTAACCATTGTGGCGGTGTGAATGCATATATCAGCTTGAACTGATCCCAAGGGAACACTAGGGCATCCGAGCCGCAAGCTAGGGGATCCCTTGTCCGAGAGACAAACCTGTCCACCTTTGCGTTGAATCTGGATGCTAGAAGATCTACATCCGATGTTCCCCACCGCTGACATATTGTCCAGAAAACCTCGGGGTGAAGGGACCATTCCTCTGGGCATAATTGCTGGCGACTTAGAAAGTCCGCCTTCCAATTCTCCACTTCTGGAATAAATACCGCAGATATGGCTGGGACATATCTTTCTGCCCATTTCAGGATGTAATTTACTTCCCTCTGGGCTGCACGACTCCTGGTGCCCCCCTGATGATTGATATATGCCACTGCTGTGGCATTGTCTGATTGAATTCTGACAGGGGACCCTTGGAGTTTGGATGTCCATGCTACTAGGGCATACCGGGCTGCTCGTATCTCTAAGAGATTGATGGGCAGGGCCTTTTCTGCATCCGACCATCTGCCCTGGAGAGACCATTGCTCCAGTACTGCTCCCCAGCCTATAAGGCTGGCATCTGTAGTGACCACCTTCCAAGAAATTGGACTGAAGGATTTCCCTTTATCCAGATTTTGGGGAACCAACCACCAACGGAGGCTCTTGCGAACGGAAGGGGACAAGGACATTGTAAGTGTAGGGCCTGAACTTTTTTGTTCCAGGCTGACAGTATGGCCCCTTGCAAATTCCTTGAATGGAATTGACCGTAGGGTACTGCTTCGAATGATGCCACCATTTTTCCCAGCAGCCTCATGCACAGGCGTATGGACGGCTGTCTTTTTTGTACCCACTAAGTGGATCAAATCTTTCAAAGACAACACCTTTCCTTGAGGCAAGAATATTTTTCTTTGGCCTGAATCCAACCTTAGCCCCAAGTATTCCAGACTTTTGACTGGTTTTTAGGGCTAACTTGTCTCGGTTGATAATCCAACCGTGAGATTCCAGATACTTGATTGTCTTGTGAACGACCACGTCTAGTTTTTTCACTGAGTGGTCTATCAGCAACAAGTCATCTAGATATGCCATTATCATTACACCTTGTGTTCTTAGATTGGCCAATAAAGGGCCAGAATTTTTGTAAACACTCGTGGTGCTGTGGCCAAACCGAAGGGTAAGGCTTTGAACTGAAAATGGCGCCCTTCTACTGCAAAGCGTAGAAATTTTTGGTGGACTGGAAAGATGGGAATGTGCAAATAAGCATCTTTGATGTCGATCGCGGCTAACCAATCCTCCCCTTGTAGGGCAGTGGCCACCGATCGGATCGACTCCATCGGAAAGTCCTGATATACAGGAATTTGTATAGCCCTTTTAGAATTAATATGGGCCTCCCGTCCGCGTTTGCTTCGGGACTGTAAAGAGGTTTGAGTAAAACCCGAACCCTCATTTTTCCAGGGGAACCTCCATAATTACTCCTTGGAGCAATAGTTGTTCTAGTGCCAACAGGAGGGACTCTCTCTTCCGGGGATCCCTTGGCACGTTTGACCTCAAAAAAATGGGAAGGAGGAGAGTCTTTTAACTCCAAACTGTATCCCAAACATACTGCGGAGAGCACCTATCTGTTTTGATCGTGTCCCGCCAGGTCTCTTGCGAACAACTGGAGTCCTCCCCCCACCTGACTGAGTGGGGGCAACCCTTCAATGAATTTAACTTTGGGGGAGGTTTTGTACCTCCCCTGATCCAGGGTTTCTCATTACCCTGCTATTGTCCCTGTTTTTTACCCCCGGGAATTGACCGAGGAGGCCGTCGGAACTGTTACACAGCCGATGCCCCAGGGACTGGAGAAGCAGGCCTCTTAAAGAGGGACCTCTAACTCTGTTTTTACCGCTGGAAATTTTTTGGATATATTTGTCCAGGTTTTCCCTGAATAAGCGTTCACCCTGAAATGGGACGCTAACCAGCCATTCTTTACAGGGAGCTTCAGCAGACCAGTTTTTGAGCCATAGAAGCCTACGCATATGTACTATAGACAGCGTAAGGCGGGAGGCCTGATGGACTGAATCCTTTATGGCGTCAACTGCAAAGCCTAAGGCTCTAGGTAGATCAGCTAGGGCAAGGCCTGCTGATCTGTCAAGTCCCTCAAGACCTGTTTCAACTGATCCTTCACTGCTTAGCAGACCCCAATAGCTGCTACTGCTGGTTGTGTCACCAAGCTTGCTGTAGAAAGAAGCAGACTTTCATAAGGACTCCAATCTTTTATCTATTGGGTTCTTGAACATTTGGACATTATCCACTGGACATGTCAGTGATTTATACATACAAGAGATGGCTGCGTCCACTGAAGGGACCTTCCATTTTTTTTGATGAACTTATCCTCCATGGGATAGACCACCGGAAATCTCTTGGGGAATAAATTTTTTCTCAGGACGTTCCCAATCCTGGTAAATAAGCCCTTTCAGTAAAGGGTGAAGTGGAAAAGAACAGACAGTCTGGGGGCTTCTAGCGACCCCAACGAGGATACAGTAGTGGTTGATGGTTCCGCAAGGTGCATTTTTAATGCTGATCGGACCATGTTAGTCAGAGACTGAACCCATAATCTTTCAGCTTGAGATGCTGAGAAAAGGTTCCCCCACTGTTGATTCCTCTATAACAGAATCAACCTCATCCTGATCCCCTTCAGGCAGGTCGATTCCTGTATGGGACTGTTGCTCTGCTAACAGGCACTCTGAAGGAGGAGACGGAGATGGGGCGTGCTTTCCCTGACAGGGAGGCAGCGATCAATGTTGACAATCTCTCTCTAATCCTCCCAGAGCTGAGGAAAAAACCTCCTCTGTTACATACACAGGAGCAGGTGAACTGAGGACAGCCACAGTACCAAGTACCCCTCCGGGGTCTCTACGGTCACTTACCTCTGAACTTCAGGGGAGACTGGTGCAGCAGAAGCATGCCCAAGATCCTCAGAGCCCGATGAGACCCCCTTCGCTTCCTGGAAGATTCAGTTCCGGAGCTTCTGGACGGCATATTCCTAAGCCTAAAGCTGAGGTATTCCAGCCGTAATACACCACTTTTACTGAGAATAGTCTAGCACAATTGCTGCTATATCACAGTTGGTGTCTACTAAAGTGCCTTTCTAGGGGATGCCTGCATCAACCGCCTCTGTGTGCCTTTATACTGTTGCTAGCTCTGTCTGTGCACTTCAGTAGCCAGCTATAATGTGCTTTAAAACACGCTGGACGCCCGCACATGCGCAGTAGCGCCGCGGCGCACACCTGAGCGTCATCCACCCGCTCCGCCCCTTTTTCCAGATCGCCTCTATGAATAGAGGCGCGTGCACGCGCGCGGGCACGTGCGCCTTCGGCGCCTTTTTTGAAAACAACAAGGAGCTAGATGGGAGCCAGGGTCCCTTTGCCGCAGGGCCCGGGGATGGATGAGCGCAGCAACAGGGCAGAGGAGACAGCTTCCCAGGAGAGAACATACCAACTGCCTGGATTTGATTCTGGACGAAAAAAATCCACATTACAAGAAAAAGAACCATAGCGGCCTCTAGTGTCTAACACAGGTACCGCGGTCTTACATTTTTTTTTTTTTTTTTCTTGCCTACTATTAAAATTTTTACATTTTCTCAGTAGTAACAGGCATACACAGAATATTAGCGGGAATACCTTAGGTAACAGGCAGAAAGACAAAATAGGCTTGGGGGTCCCTCAATAGAACCAAGTTCCCGAGGGCCCCCACTTACCTTTTCCTCGCCGCAGGACTCTGTTTGGTCCACAGAAGCCCAAACTTCACCTATCACGGCAGGCATTGTAATCAAACCTTCAGGGACCGGGTTCCCAAGGATTCCACTCCCCTGGACCTGTATAGCACCCTGCACAGAAAACATCTTGGTCGTGGGTATGACCAGAGCTCTGGATCCCAGGGTCCAGCTCTCCTAAGAGAAGCATTACAGGCAAAACCTTGCTCTTCTCTGCAAGGCCCGGGTACCGACCGTTTAGCTATGAAGCTTTTTTGGTCGGATCCGGAATAGCTTACTGAGGCCCAAAAGAACCTGTACGCAAGCTCAGTGAAAAACACATGTTTCTTCTTGGCCAACACCTTAGACACTGGCAAAAAACGGAGGTGCTCCCGGATGGGAGGGGCTTATATAGGGGAGGGTACTTCCGGTTTTGGAAGTTGCCAGTGCCAGCACCTGAAGGTATCTATATAACCCATTAGTGATGACTATGTCGCTCTGTGTCCCGTGATGTACGAGAAAGAAATATATATATATATATATATTGTGACAGCAGGAAGGTAAAGTCACCTGGTTGCATCCAGGGGGGTAGATATATTTCTCCCAGATTCAGGCTTTATGCCGACTTATACCTCTAGGGAGAGTGCTGGGCGTCGTGAGGCAGGGAGTTGATGAGACCAGCTGAAGCCTGTCAGTTCGTTTAAGGCCTCTATAAAAACTCCCAGATTCATTAGGTGTTTGCTCATGCCTGGAACCAGACCTGTGTGGACTGTCTAGGGAGAGTGAACCCCTGTGCGGTGAGGCAAAGCCTGTGTGGCTATTTGTTTGGACTTTTACTAAACCAGGGACTTAGGGACTAGGACAGCACCAGGCTGATCCCAGTTGTTAGTTTAGGAAACCTGCATGTTTAGTCAGAGGTCAAACTGACCAGGATTTATTTTGTTTGTTTCTTTTTGGCTTTGCTGTGTTTTGTCACTGTACATAGAGAAATAAACCGCACCTTTTGATTTTGAAAACCACAACCTCCGTCTGCTGGCCCTGTTTTTGTGTGGGGAGCCCAACCAGGGGGTCACACACACCCGCTACCGAGTTAACCCCCTCACAGTTGGTGGAGAACCAGTGGCAGTTTTTTTTAAGCCAGCATGGAGGAGATACTGAAACAGCTGGCTCTAGCAAATGCCAATCAACAGCAGACAAATGCAGGTTTGCAAAGGAGCTCATCAACAAGCCCAGCAGCAATCTGAGGCCCGCTTCATAGACCTGTTACAGAAGCAAGAGCAGAGACTACAACAAATGGAAGCAGTAATGCAGCAACGTCCGCAGACCAGTGAGGAAAGCCGTCCCACTAATACCGCGTCCTTTGGGGTGAGTCGTTTATTGACAAAAATGACTGGAGAGGATGATCCAGAGGTATTTTTGACCACATTTGAAAGGACTGCTGAAAGAGAAAAGTGGCCTGAGGAGCAGTGGGCTGGACTGGTGGCTCCTCTGTTAACTGGTGAATCGCAGAAGGCTTACTATGACCTAGAGCCTGACCAAGCAAAAGACTATGTGATGCTAAAAGCTGAAATATTGGCAAGGCTGGGTGTCACCCTGGCTGTCCGGGCTCAGCGTGTGCATAACTGGACTTTCCAGCTTGGAAAACCCCCCAGGTCTCAAATGTATGATCTCATTCACCTGAGCAGGAAGTGGCTACAGCCAGAGACTTTGTCCGCACCGGAGATTGTGGAACGTGTTGTGATGGATCGTTTCTTGAGAGCTCTTCCTACCGCCATTCAAAAGTGGGTAAGCCATGGAGACCCAGAAACGGCCGGTAAACTTGTGGATCGTGTAGAGAGATACTTGGCTACAGAGAACCTGACGGCCTCTTCCAGAGACTCTCGGACTTTCCACCCTAAGACCAGACCATCCCCAGGGGCGGATAAGAGGATTCCAAGGGGTGAGGGTGGAGAGAGTGAGAGGGTGGGAGCTCTACCCCAAGTTTGGCGAGAACAGCCTGGGAAATCAGCGGCTCAAGAGGCCGCAAGAAGGATCGTTTGCTACCGCTGCCGGCAAGCGGGACATATTGCAGCAAATTGCCCGGTTGTGGAGGAACCCATGCAATGTGACTTTCTGATGGACAGACGTCAGTCGCTGTGTGCGACAGTCGCATGCACTGCCATTCGGGGAACTGAGAAACATTTATGCAAAATGTGTATTAATGGTAGAAATGTTGTGGTATTACTGGATTCAGGTAGCCTTGTGACCCTGATAAAGGCTGAATTAGTTAAAACAGAGGTCTCTGGGAATAGCAAGGTAGCTGTTATTTGTGTGCATGGGGACACCCGAGAGTATCCAGTGACTACAGTGTGTTTCGAGACCCCCAAAGGTACCCTCTCTCATCCAGTGGGGTTAGTATCTCAATTACCGCATGATGCCATTGTGGGAAGGGATTTTCCGAAGTTCTGGGAACTGTGGGATGATCCTGAGCCCCCCACTGGTGCCCCTATGTACCAGGAATGTGATAGCCAGAACTCTTCTGAGAGTGGTGAGGACTCTCCAGAATTTCCCTTGTCAGTATTGGCAGGGGAGACTCAAGAAACTGGAGAGGAGCCCACCTCCTCAGACGAAAACCTACCGTCTGTGGAGTTTTCTGATCTGGAGGTTCACAGGGAAAATTTTGCCACAGAACAGTTAAAAGACCCCGCCCTAATAAAGGCACGGGAAAACGTAGTGGAAATAGATGGCGAGTTAGTGAACCCAGATAATACCTGCACTTACCCATACTTCAGCGTAGAGAAGGACCTACTGTATCGGGTGGCAAAAAGGGCAGAAGAAACCGTTGAGCAGCTGGTGGTGCCCAAACCTTACAGGAAGTTGGTGTTGGAGTTGGCCCATGGGCACATTCTTGGAGGTCATCTGGGGACAGAGAAAACCCGAGAGAGGGTATTACAGAGATTCTATTGGCCTGGGGTGATGAAGGACATAGAAAATTATTGTTCCTCCTGCCCTGTGTGTCAGAGGTCGGCCCCGATGCCACATTTCCGTAGCCCGCTGGTCCCTCTACCCATCATTGAGGTCCCGTTTGAGAGAATCGCAATGGATTTGGTAGGTCCTATAATCAAGTCCGCTAGGGGGCACCAGTACATATTGGTTATAATGGACTATGCCACCCGTTATCCAGAAGCGATCCCTCTCAGAAATACCTCGGCCAAAACCATAGCCAAAGAGCTATCTCTTGTTTTTAGCCGGGTGGGTATTTGTAAAGAACTGCTTACGGACCAAGGTACACCCTTTATGTCCCGGGTTATGAAAGAGCTGTGTAAATTGTTCAAAGTGACGCAATTGCGTACATCTGTGTATCACCCCCAAACCGATGGGCTGGTTGAAAGATTCAACAAAACCCTAAAACAAATGTTGAAGAAAGTGGTGGATAGAGATGGAAAGGATTGGGACTGTCTACTTCCTTATTTGATGTTTGCTATTAGGGAGGTGCCCCAATCCTCTACGGGATTCTCCCCCTTTGAGTTACTGTATGGGAGACACCCAAGAGGGCTGTTGGATATTGCCAAGGAAACTTGGGAAAGTGAGAGTTCTCCCCACAGGAGTGTGATTGAGCATGTCGCCCTGATGCAAGATCGAATTGCACAGGTAATGCCCATCGTGAAGGAACATTTGGCCCAAGCGCAGTTGGCACAGCAGAGAGTGTACAACCGTGGAGCAAAGACCCGTACCTTTTCCCCGGGGGATAGGATATTGGTACTTGTCCCTACGGTTGAAAGTAAATTCCTTGCCAAATGGCAAGGCCCCTACGAGATAATGGAAAAAGTGAGCGAAGTGAATTACAAGGTCAGACAACCAGGAAGGCGAAAGCCCGAACAGATATATCACGTTAATCTGTTGAAAGCCTGGAGGGATAGAGAGTCCCTAGTCGCAGAAACTTGGTCACCAGCTCAAACTGGTTACGTGATTCCGGAGGTTGGAATAGCAGCCACCTTGTCACAACCCCAACAACAGGAGGTTAAGGAGTTTGTGCTTCGCAACAAGGAGGTGTTCTCTGAGCTGCCGGGACAAACATCTGGGGTAGAGCATGATATTATTACCCCGCCCGGTGAAAGGGTGAAGTTAAAACCCTATCGGATCCCAGAGGCCCGACGGGAGGCAATACGGGAGGAAGTACAGAAAATGCTGAACTTAGGGGTGATAGAGGAGTCCCAAAGTGATTGGTCTAGTCCCATTGTGTTGGTGCCTAAACCGGATGGGAGCTGGCGATTTTGTAACGATTTTCGTCAGTTGAACAAAGTTACAAAATTTGACACCTACCCCATGCCACGTATAGATGAGTTGATCGACCGGCTGGGAACAGCCCGATACATGACGACTCTTGACCTCACAAAAGGGTATTGGCAAATTCCCCTGGCCAAGTCGGCCAAAGAGAAAACCGCATTTGTAACCCCAGACGGGGCGTTCCAATATAAGAGAATGCCGTTCGGGTTACAGAATGCGCCGGCCACATTCCAGCGGAAAATGGACCAGATGCTGAGGCCCCATCGGAAGTATGCTGCGGCTTACCTGGATGACGTAATTGTCCATAGCACAGATTGGGCCTCACATCTGCCAAAAGTGCAAGCAGTCCTGGACTCTGTTCGGGAAGCGGGGTTTACGGCTAACCCCAAGAAGTGTACCATTGGGCAGGAGGAGGCCAAATATCTTGGGTACACCATTGGCAGGGGAGTAATAAAACCCCAACTCAACAAAGTCGAGGCCATCCAGAGTTGGCCACGTCCCAACAGCAAGAAGCAGGTACGAGCCTTTCTGGGAATCGCGGGTTATTATCGGCGCTTCATTCCCCACTTTGCTTCTAAGGCTGTGCCCCTAACCAACCTGACGAAAGGGAAAGGGTCGGTCATGATTAAATGGACCCCCGAGGCTGAGGCAGCATTCCAATTCTTGAAACAAGCCTTATGTAGCCAGCCAGTGTTGTACTCACCCGACTTCTCTAAAGACTTTGTCGTACAAAGTGATGCGTCAGATGTGGGGTTAGGAGCAGTATTGTCCCAGGTCTGGAACGGGGAAGAGCACCCAGTCATTTACCTCAGCAGGAAGTTGAAGTCCCATGAGGTAAATTACGCCACGGTTGAAAAGGAGTGTTTAGCGGTGAAGTGGGCTCTAGATTCCCTTCGGTACTATCTGCTAGGTAGGCACTTTGACATGGTTACGGATCACGCTCCGTTAAAGTGGATGGCTCAAAACAAGGAGACAAATAGAAGAGTGAATAGGTGGTTCCTGGCCCTACAGGAATTCAACTTCACAGTAAAGCATCGCCCTGGCGTTCAAATGGGGAATGTGGATGCTTTGTCTCGAGTACATGAATGCCTGATTGCTGGTGTTCCAACCCCAAGGTTAAAACAAGAGGGGGGGGTATGTGACAGCAGGAAGGTAAAGTCACCTGGTTGCATCCAGGGGGGTAGATATATTTCTCCCAGATTCAGGCTTTATGCCGACTTATACCTCTAGGGAGAGTGCTGGGCGTCGTGAGGCAGGGAGTTGATGAGACCAGCTGAAGCCTGTCAGTTCGTTTAAGGCCTCTATAAAAACTCCCAGATTCATTAGGTGTTTGCTCATGCCTGGAACCAGACCTGTGTGGACTGTCTAGGGAGAGTGAACCCCTGTGCGGTGAGGCAAAGCCTGTGTGGCTATTTGTTTGGACTTTTACTAAACCAGGGACTTAGGGACTAGGACAGCACCAGGCTGATCCCAGTTGTTAGTTTAGGAAACCTGCATGTTTAGTCAGAGGTCAAACTGACCAGGATTTATTTTGTTTGTTTCTTTTTGGCTTTGCTGTGTTTTGTCACTGTACATAGAGAAATAAACCGCACCTTTTGATTTTGAAAACCACAACCTCCGTCTGCTGGCCCTGTTTTTGTGTGGGGAGCCCAACCAGGGGGTCACACACACCCGCTACCGAGTTAACCCCCTCACAATATATATATATAGAGAGAGAGAGAGAGAGAGATAGAAACCAGAACTTCTCTTTTAATAAAATTGCATAACTAGTACATGCATGAAAAACATTGTTAATGGGCCCCCTTCTGACCTATAAATTGTAGTAGCATACATTTTGTTGCATGGTACTCAAATAGGTGTTAACATATGGCAGTTTGTGCATGGCAGTGTCATTCATTTAGACTAGCACCCCCATCGCATAACTGTATTAACAGGTGGTGCACTGTGTTTAAAAAAAAAAAAAAAAGTCATGATTTCTTTCTCGTACATCACGGGACACAGAGCGACATAGTCATTACTAATGGGTTATATAGATACCGTCAGGTGCTGGCACTGGCAACTTCCAAAACCGGAAGTACCCTCCCCTATATAAGCCCCTCCCATCCGGGAGCACCTCAGTTTTTTGCCAGTGTCTAAGGTGTTGGCCAAGAAGAAACATGTGTTTTTCACTGAGCTTGCGTACAGGTTCTTTTGGACCTCAGTAAGCTATTCCGGATCCGACCAAAAAAGCTTCATAGCTAAACGGTCGGTACCCGGGCCTTGCAGAGAAGAGCAAGGTTTTGCCTGTAATGCTTCTCTTAGGAGAGCTGGACCCTGGGATCCAGAGCTCTGGTCATACCCACGACCAAGATGTTTTCTGTGCAGGGTGCTATACAGGTCCAGGGGAGTGGAATCCTTGGGAACCCGGTCCCTGAAGGTTTGATTACAATGCCTGCCGTGATAGGTGAAGTTTGGGCTTTTGTGGACCAAACAAAGTCCTGCGGCGGGGAACAGGTAAGTGGGGGCCCCCAGGAACTTGGTTCTATTGGGGGACCCCCAAGCCTAATTTGTCTTTCTGTCTGTTACCTAATGGTATTCCCGCAAAATTCTGTGCATGCCTGTAGCTACTAAAAAAATGTAATAATTTTTAATGGTGGTCAAGGTAAAAAAAAAAATTTTTTTTTTTTTATATATTTAATATATTAGACTGCGGTACCTGTGTTTGTCCACTAGAGGCCGCTGTGGAATGTTTTCTTGTCATGTGGACTAGTTTCTTCTCAGCAGAGCAAGTCCAGGCAGATGGTGAGTTCTCTTATGGGAAACTGCTTCCTCTGCCATGTTGCAATGCTCGTCCATCCCCCGGCCTGCGGCAAAGAGGGGCCCTGGCTCTTGTCCCTAGTTTCCATTTTTCGAAATTAGCGCCAAAGGCGCACGTGGCCGCGCGCGTTCGTGTGCACGCGCCTCTATATAGAGGTGAGCCGGGAAAGGGGGCGGAGCCTGGGGGATGACGCTCTGTGCGCGCCGCAGCGCTTCTGCGCATGTGCGGGCGTCCCAGCATGTTAAAAATCACAATTTTGTGTGGTGAGCTGGCTATGAAGTACAGAGACAGAGCTGGCAACATTTAAAAAAGGGCATACAGCAAGCGGTTGATACAGGCATCCCCTAGAAGGGCACATTAGTAGACACCAACTGTTTCTTATAGCAGCATTTATGCTAGACTATTGTCAGTAACTGGTGTATTTCGGCTGGAATACCTCAGCTTTGTGGCTTAGGAATATGCCGTCTAAAAACTCCGGGACTAGAAATTCCAGGAGGAATAGGGGGTCTCCATCGGGCTCTGAGGATCTTGGGCATGCTTTGGCTGCACCAGTCTCCCCTGAAGAATCTGAGGTTAGTGACCGTAGAGCACCCTCAGGAGTACCTGGTACTGTGGCTGTCCTCAGTTCACCTGCTCCTGTGTATGTAACAGAGGAGGTTTTTTCCTCAGCTCTGGGAGGGCTGGAAGAGAGATTGTCAGCATTGATCGCGGCTTCCCTGTCACAGGAGAAAAGTGCCCGATCTCCGTCTCCTCCCTCAGAGTGCCTGTTAACAGAGCAACAGTCCCATACAGGGATCGACCTACCTGAAGGGGATCAGGATGAGGTCGATTCGGTTGTAGAGGAATCAACAGTGGAAGAGCCATTCTCAGCATCACATGCTGAAAGGTTATGGGTTCAGTCCCTGACTAATATGGTCCGATCAGCATTTAAAATGCCACTTGCGGAGCCATCATCCACTTCTGTCTCCTCGTTGGGGTCGCTAAAAGCTCCCCAGACTGTTTGTTCCTTTCCGATCCATCCTTTACTGGAAGGGCTCATTTACCAGGATTGGGAGCATCCTGACAAAATATTTACTCCCCCTAAGAGATTTCCGGTGGTCTATCCCATGGAGGATAAGTTCATCAGAAAATGGAAGGTCCCTACAGTGGACGCAGCCATCTCTTGTGTGAATAAATCACTGACATGTCCGGTGGATAATGTCCAAATGTTCAAGGACCCAATAGATAAAAAATTGGAGTCCTTATTAAAATCTGCTTTTTCTACAGCAGGATTGGTGACACAACCAGCAGTGGCAGCTATTGGGGTCTGCCAAGCAGTGAAGGATCAGTTGAAACAGGTCTTAAGGGACTTGCCAGATCAGCAGGCTCTTGCCCTAGCTGATCTACCTAGAGCCTTATGCTTTGCGGTGGACGCCATAAAGGATTCAATCCATCAGGCCTCCCGCCTTACGCTGTCTGTAGTACATATGCGCAGGCTTCTATGGCTCAAAAACTGGTCTGCTGAAGCTCCCTGTAAAAAATTGCTGGTCAGCTTCCCATTTCATGGTGAGCGCTTATTCGGGGAAGACCTGGACAAGTATATCCAGAGAATTTCCAGCGGTAAAAGTACACTTTTGCCGGTTAAAAATAGAGTTAGAGGTCCCTCTTTTAAGAGGCCGGCTTCTCCAGTCCCTAGGACATCGGCTGTGAAACAGTTCCGACGGCCTCCTCGGTCAAATCCCGGAGGTAAAAATCAGGGACAGTTGCAGGGTAACAAGAAGCCCTGGAGCAGGAGAGGTACAAAACCTCCCCCAAAGTCAAATGCATGAAGGGTTGCCCCCACTCAATCGGGTGGGGGGAAGACTTCAGTTGTTCACAGAGACCTGGCGGGACACGATCCGAGACAGATGGGTGCTCTCCGCAGTAAATCTGGGATACAAATTGGAGTTAAAAAACTCCCCTCCTTCCCGCTTTATAAGGTCAAATGTGCCAAGGGATCCCCAGAAGAGAGGATCCCTCCTGTTGGCACTGGAACAATTATTGCTCCAAGCAGTAATTATAGAGGTTCCCCTGGAAGAATGGGGGTTCGGGTTTTACTCAAACCTCTTTACAGTTCCGAAGCCAAACGGGGACGTGAGGCCCATATTAAATCTAAAAGGGCTAAACAAATTCCTACATATCAGGACTTTCCGGATGGAGTCGATCCGATCGGTAGCCACTGCCCTACAAGGGGAGGAATGGTTAGCCTCGATCGACATCAAAGATGCTTATTTGCACATTCCCATCTTTCCAGCCCACCAAAAATTTCTACGCTTTGCGGTAGAAGGGCGCCATTTTCAGTTCAGAGCCTTACCCTTCAGTCTGGCCACAGCACCAAGAGTGTTCACAAAAATTCTGGCCCCATTATTGGCCAATCTAAGGACACGAGGTGTAACGATAATGGCATATCTAGACGACTTGTTGCTGATAGACCACTCAGTGGAAAAACTAGAAGTGGTTGTTCACGAGACAATCAAGTTTCTGGAATATCACGGTTGGATTATCAACCGAGACAAGTCAGCCCTAAAACCAGTCAAAAGTCTGGAATACTTGGGGCTAAGGCTGGATTCAGACCAGAGAAAAATTTTCTTGCCTCAAGAAAAGGGGTCGTCTTTGAGAGATTTGATCCACTTAGTGGGTTCAAAAAGACAGCCATCCATACGCCTGTGCATGAGGCTGCTGGGAAAAATGGTGGCATCATTCGAAGCAGTACCCTACGGTCAATTCCATTCAAGGAAATTGCAAAGGGCCATACTGTCAGCCTGGAACAAAAAAGTTCAGGCTCTGGACTTACCAATGTCCTTGTCCCCTTCTGTTCGCAAGAGCCTCCGCTGGTGGTTGATTCCCCAGAATCTGGAAAGAGGGAAATCCTTCAGTCCGATTTCCTGGAAGGTGGTCACTACAGATGCCAGCCTTATAGGCTGGGGAGCAGTACTGGAGCAATGGTCTCTCCAGGGCAAGTGGTCAGAAGCAGAAAAGGCCCTGCCCATCAATCTCTTAGAGATACGAGCAGCCCGGTATGCCCTAGTAGCATGGACATCCAAACTCCAAGGGTCCCCTGTCAGAGTTCAATCAGACAATGCCACAGCAGTGGCATATATCAATCGTCAGGGGGGCACCAGGAGTCGTGCAGCCCAAAGGGAAGTAAATTACATCCTGAGATGGGCAGAAAGATATGTCCCAGCCATATCTGCGGTATTCATTCCAGGAGTGGAGAATTGGAAGGCGGACTTTCTAAGTCGCCAACAATTATGCCCAGGGGAATGGTCCCTTCATCCCGAGGTTTTCCGGACAATATGTCAGCGGTGGGGAACACCGGATGTAGATCTGCTAGCATCCAGATTCAACACAAAAGTGGACAGGTTTGTCTCTTGGACAAGGGATCCCCTAGCGTGCGGCTCGGATGCCCTAGTGTTCCCTTGGGATCAGTTCAAGCTGATATATGCATTCCCACCGCCACAATTGTTACCTCGATTACTCCGCAGAATCAGGGTAGAAAAGAAACCAGTGATTCTGGTGGCTCCAGCGTGGCCCCGAAGAGCATGGTACGCGGAGATTGTAAAAATGTCTGTGGGGAGTCCTTGGACCCTCCCACATCGTCCGGACCTGCTTTTGCAAGGACCGATATACCACCCTTCCTTACCAGCCCTAGGTTTGACGGCCTGGCTATTGAAGCCCACATTCTAAAAAAGAGAGGGCTCTCTAATGCTGTGGTATCTACCATGATCAATGCCAGGAAGCCGGTATCCAGGCAGATCTACTATAGAATCTGGAAGGCGTACATCGCCTGGTGTGAGGCCAAGAAATGGCATCCACGTAAATACGTAATAGGTAGGATTCTGGACTTCCTACAATGGGCTGTAGATAGGAAGCTTGCCTTGAGTACTATCAAGGGTCAGATTTCGGCCTTGTCAATATTTTTTCAAAGGCCCTTGGCTTCGCATTCACTAGTCAAAGCCTTTATACAAGGAGTGATGCGTATTAGTCCTCCGGTTAATATTCCCATATGTCCATGGGATCTAAACTTGGTTCTGTCGGTTCTACAGAAACAACCATTTGAACCATTACAGCATATTTCCTTGGTGCTTCTCACCAGGAAATTGATTTTTCTAGTAGCCATTTGTTCGGCTAAAAGAGTATCGGAATTAGCAGCTATGTCCTGTAAGGAGCCATATCTGGTTATCCATAAGGACAGAGTAGTGTTACGTCCTCATCCAGCCTTTCTTCCTAAGGTGGTATCGAGGTTTCATTTGAACCAAGATGTGGTTCTTCCTTCTTTTTTCCCCAAACCTACTTCGGTAGAGGAAAAGTTATTGCATTCTTTGGATGTAGTAAGAGCAGTTAAAGCTTATCTAAAAGCCACTGCTCAGATTCGCAGAACGGATACTTTGTTTATTCTGCCGGAAGGCCCCAGAAAGGGTCAGGCAGCGTCAAAATCTACTTTAGCCAAGTGGATTCAACAGGTCATAATACAAGCCTATGGCTTGAGAAGGAGACCGCCTCCGTTCAAAGTTAGAGCGCACTCCACGAGAGCAGTTGGAACTTCATGGGCAGTGCATCACCAGGCCTCCCTGGCTCAAATCTGTAAGGCCGCAACATGGTCTTCAGTACACACGTTTACTAGGTTCTACCAGGTGGACGTTAGAAGTCAGGAGGATGTCGCCTTTGGGCGCAGTGTGTTGCAGGCCGCAAAAGATCCTCATGTCTGATAGCGCTCAGCTTATATATGGTGTATCCCCCCCCCCTCATTTGGCATTGCTTTAGGACATCCCATTAGTAATGACTATGTCGCTCTGTGTCCCGTGATGTACAAGAAAGAAAATAGGATTTTTATAACAGCTTACCTGTAAAATCCTTTTCTTGGAGTACATCACGGGACACAGAGCTCCCGCCCCTCTTTGGGGACACTTATTGCTTTGCTACAAAACTGAGGTGCTCCCGGATGGGAGGGGCTTATATAGGGGAGGGTACTTCCGGTTTTGGAAGTTGCCAGTGCCAGCACCTGACGGTATCTATATAACCCATTAGTAATGACTATGTCGCTCTGTGTCCCGTGATGTACTCCAAGAAAAGGATTTTACAGGTAAGCTGTTATAAAAATCCTATTATTTCTTGGCAGCTAATTTGTGTTGGCATTCTTAGCCCAACCCCTATAGGGTCCCAAAGACTCAGTCCACCCAAAAGTGGTATTTATGCTATAGATGGAGCCTAATAGGCAGAACCAGCCCCTGGCTTCCTATATTTCTTAGATACTCCAACAGTGTGTTCTATAATTCAGATTCTGTTCCTGTCTCTGAGTTTTTGGTGTTCCCATACACTTTTGTGTACTCCAGCTCCACCCTTGCATTAGCCATAATATACACAGCAGGTGTGCAGACCAAATAATTTAAGTGCAAATATCTGCTCATTAAAGGTCCTGAAAGAACAAATAAATTGCTAGATAATGTAACTTTAAACGACCACCAAAAACTAAAATTTCAAGTTCAAGTGAGTTGACCTTTTAAACCAATATGTGTTTGATTTTACAGCAAGTCAAACATATCGGTCAGAATCATTGTATCATTGAGAAGACACCACTTTATTTTAAAGCTGCAATTGCCAGGCTCTCAGTAGTGGATAATTGACAGTTCTAGTGACTTGTACTTTTAACACTGGGCACAAGGATGTTGAATAACTTTCAGCATTGACCAACGAGCAGTATGGCTCTCTTCTGTGACTTCACAGTTGTCGACAGAGTGCTGCACCCCAAGTGATGTTAGAAATATGCTATAAAATGAATCCAAACTTCGGAGGAATCATAAACACGAGAAACATGTTACAGTGTGACTGATTACGTTTGCGTACTCTTATCTTAGTAACTTATCTACTTTAAAATTGTCAGTGCAAAAGTATATATTAACGCCAATATTGTCTTCTTTTATTAGAACACAGAGGTCCTCCATCTGGCTCAAATTCTGCAAGACAGAGCCCTGCTCCTCAGCATCGTGCCATGGGACAAGCGCAACCAAATTATGGCACTCTAGACAGGTAAGGAAATGCCATCCTGACACAGTATTGCTATAATACATTGGCACCTCTTACTTTATTAAAAGAGCGCTGCAGGCAAAACACAGAATTCAGCATTTTATACAGCAGAAGTAAAGCTGCTTACCTAGTTCCTGTTTGGATGCAGTGTTCAACAGAAAAGCGAATGATCCTAACCAGTTCTTAGGTTACTATATTTCCAAAAAGCAGGGATTTCTGTGTATATTCAAGACCATAATACTCCTTGAGTAGAAAAGCAGATTCATTCAAATTCAGCATTCAGTAAAACAGCCAAGACCTTGGGTGCTGAAATTATGCAGGTCAATACGTGGTCTTCTGGAGCTCACATATTTAACAAAAATCAGATAGATATAATCCGATATTATATAAGTTTACTATTTGTCTTGACTGAGGTTCTGCTTTTGAAGAGCAGCAAACCGCTACATAAAAAATTTAAGAGATATGTTAGGAATGCGACTACTTGTTGAATGTACATGACTTGATGCATCTGTAATGTCACAGCTTTCTCACTTCACAAAGCTCAAATCCTGATGACCTTCCGAACAACGTAGTCTGTATCTCAGACTGAGTTACTGTCATATAGGAGACTAGTGATTTCAATGTTCTGTCCTTTGTGACTCATGAAACATTGTAAAAGTGGTTATTTCTCCCCTATAATATTAAAAGAATAGGGTTCTTTTTTTTTTTTAATGTGTGTGTGTGTGTGTGTGTATATATACTTGCACTATATTGCCAAAAGTATTAGGACACCCCTCCAAATCATTGGATTCAGGTGTTCCAATCACCTCCATGGCCACAGGTATATAAAATTAGGCACCTAGGCATGCATGCTGCTTCTACAAACATTTGTGAAAGAATGGGTCGTTATCAGTGAATTCATGCATTGTAACATGGTTGTTTGCCATCTGTGCAATAATTCCATCTATGCAATTTCCTTGCTACTAAATATTCCACGGTCAACTGTTAGTGGTATTATAACAAAATGGAAGCAACTGGGAACAACAGCAACTCAGCCACAAAGTGGTAGGCCATGTGAACGATAGAGCGGGGTCAGTACATGCTGAAATGCATAGTGCGCAGAAGTTGCCAACTGTCTGCAGAGTCAATAGCTACAGACCTCCAAACTTTGTGTGGCCTTCAGATTAGCACAACAGTAGTGCATAGAATGGGTTTTCATGGCTGAGCAGCTGCACCCAAGCCTTACATCACCCACTGCAATGCAAAGCATCGGAAGCAGTGTTGTAAAGCATGCCATCTCTGGACTCTAGAGCAGTTGAGACGTGTTCTATGGAGTGACGAATCCCGCTTCTCTGTCTGGCAATCCGATGGATGTGTCTGGGTTTGGCGGTTGCCAGGAGAAAGGTACTTGCCTGGCTGCATTGTGCCAAGTGTAAAGTTTGGTGGAGGGGGGATTATGGTGTGGGGTTGTTTTTCAGGGTTTGGTCTTAGCCCCTTCGTTCCAGTGAAGAGAACTCTTATGCCGCATACACACAATCAGAATTTCCGACAACAAAACCGTGGATTTTTTTCCAACGGATGTTGGCTCAAACTTGTCTTGCATACACGCGGTCACAGAAATGTTGCTCGGAAATTCTGAACCTCGAGAACGCGGTGACGTACAACACTACGACGAGCCGAGAAAATGAAGTACAATGATTCCGAGCATGCGTAGAAATTTTGTGCGTCGGAAAGAGTTAATGCCCACCTGCCGCAAAGAAAAGGGTTTGAGCTGGAGCTTTGTGGTCACAAAACCGCTTAAAAATGGTATTTAGATGGTTATTTTTTTACAACATGTATGTGGGAAGTATCAACAATGACGAACCAACATTTAACATGGGTTATTGTGTAGAATTTCCTTTGACTTTAAGCAGGAATGCAGAGTGATTGCAAAATGGGGTAGTGACTGATTTTCAAATCACTATATTTAAACCATCCGATGACCAGCGACGAGTACATCTCTGGACTTCAAGTGGTTTTACCGGGATGATTCCTGCAGCTTTTAGGGCCGACGACCGGCTCTCTTGTAAAAGCCATCCTAGTGGCTAACTAGCCCCTCCACCTCCTTCCGCAACTTTTACCAGGATCTGCCATCTCACCGTGACTCCCGATCGAACAGCCAGTGCTTCCGCTGGTTGATCATAGAGGCAAACAGAGACCAGATCGGCTCTGTTCGCATGTATGATATAGGAAATCGGAAGCGATGAGCATACATAACGTCCAGTTTTCCCGGACGTAAGCCGTGCCATTTTTAAAAATGAAAAGCATTTGATCACACCAATCTAGTGTGATCAAATGCTTTTAAGGGCAGAGAAGGGACCTGGGGTCTAACGCAAAATTTTAAATCCTGAGCTACTAGCCAGGCCATAAGGAGTACTCTCCACCAGTTGCCCTACCCAACTCCTACCATGCCCGTCCCTAATCCCACCCCTAAACACGCCCTCATAAATTATCTCATGAAATGACACTTAAATGTTTTATGCAGAATTAAGTTACAAAAATAAATATTAACAAATTTTTCATTGATGCCTATCAGTGCAGCCTGACCAGTGCCCATCAATGCAGCCTGACCAGTGCCCATCAATGCAGCCTGACCAGTGCCCATCAATGCAGCCTGACCAGTGCCCATCAATGCAGCCTGACCAGTGCCCATCAATGCAGCATGACCAGTGCCCATCAATGCATCTTGACTACTGCAGCGTAACCAGTGCCCATCAATGCATTGTAACCAGTGCCCATCAATGCAGCGTGACCTGTGCCCATCAATGCAGCGTGACTAGTTTCCATGAATGCAGCCCGACCAGTGCGCATCAATTCAGCGTAACCAGTGCCCATCAATGAAGCGTAACCTGTGCTCACCAATGAAGCCTGACCAGTGCCCATCAATGCAGCGTAACCAGTGCCTGTTAATGCAGTGCGACTTGTGCCCATCAATGTAACGTGAATTGTGCCCATCAATGAACCGTGACCAGTGCCCATCAATGAACCGTGACCAGTGCCCATCAATGAACCGTGACCAGTGCCCATCAATGAACCGTAACCAGTGCCCATCAATGAACCGTAACCAGTGCCCATTAAGGCATAGGTATGATTCAGACAATCATATCTATGCCTCCAATTATCCCCCTATCCAGCACATCAATGCTTTTATTCCCCTCCCCACTTCCTCCCAGCACACGTCTTGTTTAATCCTCCATTGTACCAATGCCTCCAGCACACTGTCATATTTACCATTCTCCTGCAGCCACGAGGGTGCACACTGAGGGCGGACCGAGAGGGTTTGAGCCTGCCCACTTATGACTGCCTTGCAGAGACATTTACCGGGCATCTCTTACACTTCTATGGAAGGGCACTCTATGTGCCTGTGTGGGCGGGGATGTCCGGCAGGTGGGAGGTGGAGAGGGGCGGTCCCAGGCGTCTCTTACACTTCTGTGGAAGTGCACTCTATGTAAATAAAACAGAAAAAATTGCGCCAATAATAACCAAACAATAGTGTCCAGGGGCTGATCTGTGTAAAGCACCGCGCAGCGCACCGATTACAGCCACTGGCAAACCAAGGAATTATATTAAAGTCCAAAGATTGGCCTATAAATCAAGACCTTAAATTAATACAAGTCCCATAAACAGCTAGAGGATATCTGATGAGGGGTTAAACACAGATGGTAGATGACAGCAGCACCCGGTGATCACAGCAGCCTGACAGTGCTCTCCACCACATAAATTGGCAGCTTACCAACGATAAGCCCACGATTAGCATTCGACTGTGACCCAGCCGCGGCCTTGAGTTGATGGACCAGCAGGATAAGGAACCAGCACACAGCACCGCAAAAACACTTTTTCCCCGATCCAAAAGCAATGTAGTCTTGGTCTGACCGTGAGCAGTCAGGAGTCTCAGAACAGGATAGGACACCACATGGCAGCTTTTCCTCACAAAAGGAACATCCAGTCTGCTACAGGGAGAGATGGAGTGCAGCTGATATCACTCCGCCTTCCACTCTATTAAGGCTGCAGTCCACGGTCAGACCAAGACTACATTGCTTTTGCTGTAATCGGTGTGCTGTGCGATGCTTTACACAGATCAGCCCCTGGACACTATCGTTTGGTTATTATTGGCGCAATTTTTTCTGTTTTATTTCTGTTTGTGTTTATACCACCATTATTGCTCCCCGTTTTGTATATTTAATTTATTAGCGCAGTTTTTTCTGTTTATAGTGCACTCTATGTGCCTGTGTGGGTGTCATGTACCTGACGGTAGAGCCTGATATGCAGAGGACGGCCTCTCTTACACCTTTGACTCGGGGCCCCCTGGTAGGGCAAACAGGTGGCGCAGGAGTGCAGTGTCGCATGAGTGCCTGATGAATCGCTGTAGTGGAGCCGTGGCAACTGCAGATGGGATGGAAGCACAGCAGGACTCCAAGGGCAGAGGATAAGGCAGGTGAAGGCAAGAACACTGGTCAAACACTGGTGGGCACGTCAGGAACAGATGCAAAAGGCAGAAGCGTAGTCAGGATACAGGCTGGATCAGTAATAGGCTGGCAGCGAGGTGGCAGAGGGAGCAGGCAGATGGGTAGTCAAAACAAGTCAGGTGCAGGCATAAAGCAGGAACGTCAGTAGCAATCCGAGTCAGGTATAGGAACAGGTAACAGATACAAGGCAACGGGAACTCAGGGGCATGCTGTAGAGCAGACAGCATTGAGTCTGGGTACTGATCCAGTTTAAATAGCCCGCTGGGCGCCAAAGAGCATCATGGGGTGCGCGCACGTGCACCCACGTGCGAATGCGCACCAGTGGTATTCTGACAGGAACTGGAACAGGCCGTCTTCTTAGGCTGCCATCTTGGGTGCTGGCATGCCCTTCCTGACATTGCCCCCCCTAACGGGCAGCCTCCGGATGCCCAATCTGGCTACTTTGTCAGGGTGAGTGTCTTGAAAGTTTCGATAAGTTCTTTGGCATGGATGTTACCTTCTGGTTCCCATGAATTGTCCTCAGGGCCATATCCTCTCCACTTAATCAAGTACTGAGCCTGATTCCTCCTTTTCCTGCAATCTAAGATCGCCTCCACCTCGAATTCTTCTTCACAGTCTATAACCACAGGTTCAGGTGGACCTACATTTCGATCCGGAAACGGGTTAGGAATAGTGGGCTTCAGTAAAGCTATGTGGAATACAGGATGAATCCTGAAAGAGTCCGGTAGTTCCAGTTTGTAAGCGACATTATTGGTCCTCTCTTCACGGGGAAAGGCCCCAAAAACGTGGGACCTAGTTTCCTTGAGGGACAGGTTAACTTCAGATTCGTAGTGGCTAACCAGACTTGGTCACCTGGATTTAAGATCAACTCCCCCCTCCTTCTTGTTGAAAATTTCTTTGTTATTGGCCTGGGTCTTGGCCATTGTTTCCTGTAACAGTTTATTGTTAGAGTCAAAGAAGTTCATTGTTTCAAGAACAGCAGGTACAGGACATTCCGGAATTGTGTTGAACAGAAAAGAGGGGTGAAAACAGTAGTT
The DNA here is from genome assembly GCA_029206835.1 of Rana muscosa. Taxonomy (NCBI): domain Eukaryota; kingdom Metazoa; phylum Chordata; class Amphibia; order Anura; family Ranidae; genus Rana; species Rana muscosa. The sequence goes on from CM055117.1 coordinate 459,520,177, forward strand.
AGCAAAGAAGGGAGATTGTTTTGTGGCTGAATGAACAGAATTATTGTACGAGAACTTGGCCAGAGGAAGTAAGGATACCCAATCATCTTGTGAAAAAGAAGAGAAGCAGCAAAAATATTGTTCAAGTGTTTGGTCCTTTCTGTTTGACCGTTTGCGGGTGATAGGCTGAAGAAAAAGAAAGTTAAATTCCAAGAGATTCGCATAAAGATTTACATAATCTGGAGGTGAATTGGACCCCTCTCAGAAACTATATTTGCCGGGACTCCGTGGAGTCTTATAACTTCCTTGATGAAGATCCATGCAGTTTCTTGTGCAGATGGAGTACCCTTCATAGGGAGGAAATTAGCCATTTTGGACAGCCGGTCAACAATCACAAAAATAGTACTGTAGCCCTCGGGTGGGGGCAGTTCCACAATAAAGTCAATTGAGATCATTATCCAAGGTCTGCTTGGGACTGGTAGCGGTTTTAACAAACCCCAAGCCCTGGACTTGCTGCTCTTGTTGCGGTTACAAACCGTGCAGGATTCAACATACCTTCTACAGTCCTTCTCCATCCCAGGCCACCAAAATGTTCGCTGCATCAATTCAGAGGTCTTGCTAATGCCAAAATGCCTTGCAAGCATGTGGTAGTGGCACAGCACCAAGGTGGAAGTTCGTAGATTCTCTGGTACAAAGATTTCTTTCTCGTACATCACGGGACACAGAGCGGCATAGTCATTACTATGTGGGTTATATAGATACCTTCAGGTGCTGGCACTGGCAACTTCCAAAACCGGAAGTACCCTCCCCTATATAAGCCCCTCCCATCCGGGAGCACCTCAGTTTTTTGCCAGTGTCTAAGGTGTTGGCCAAGAAGTAACATGTGTTTTTCACTGAGCTTGCGTACAGGTTCTTTTGGGCCTCAGTAAGCTATTACGGATCCGACCAAAAAAGCTTCATAGCTAAACGGTCGGTACCCGGGCCTTGCAAAGAGAAGAGCAAGGTTTTGCCTGTAATGCCTCTCTTAGGAGGGCTGGACCCTGGGATCCAGAGCTCTGGTCATACCCACGACCAAGATGTTTTCTGTGCAGGGTGCTATACAGGTCCAGGGGAGTGGAATCCTTGGGAACCCGGTCCCTGAAGGTTTAATTACAATGCCTGCCGTGATAGGTGAAGTTTGGGCTTCTGTGGACCAAACAGAGTCCTGCGGCGGGGAAAAGGTAAGTGGGGGCCCCTCAGGAACTTGGTTCTATTGAGGGGACCCCCAAGCCTAATATGTCTTTCTGCCTGTTACCTAACGGTATTCCCGCTAAATATTTATGCATGCCTGTAACTACTAAAAAATGTAATAATTTTAATAGTGGTCAAGAAAAAAAAAAAATATATATAGACTGCGGTACCTGTGTTAATCCACTAGAGGCCGCTGTGGAACGTTTTCTTGTCATGTGGACTAGTTTCTTTTCATCAGAGCAAGTCCAGGCAGATGGTGAGTTCTCTTGTGGGAAACTGCTTCCTCTGCCATGTTGCAATGCTCGTCCATCCCCCGGCCTGCGACAAAAGGGGCCCTAGCTCTTGTCCCTAGTTTCCCTTTTTCATATGCGCAGGCTTCTATGGCTCAAAAACTGGTCTGCTGAAGCTCCCTGTAAAAAATTGCTGGTCAGCTTCCCATTTCATGGTGAACGCTTATTCGGGGAAGACCTGGATAAATATATCCAGAAAATTTCCAGCGGTAAAAGTACACTTTTGCCGGTTAAAAACAGAGTTAGAGGTCCCTCTTTTAAGAGGCCTGCTTCTCCAGTCCCTAGGACATCGGCTGTGAAACAGTTCCGACGGCCTCCTCGGTCAAATCCCGGAGGTAAAAATCAGGGACAATTGCAGGGTAACAAGAAGTCCTGGAGCAGGAGAGGTGCAAAACCTCCCCCAAAGTCAAATGCATGAAGGGTTACCCCCACTCAATCGGGTGGGGGGAAGACTTCAGTTGTTCACAGAGACCTGGCGGGACACGATCAGAGACAGATGGGTGCTCTCCGCAGTAAGTCTGGGATACAAATTGGAGTTAAAAGACTCCCCTCCTTCCCACTTTATAAGGTCAAACGTGCCAAGGGATCCCCAGAAGAGAGGATCCCTCCTGTTGGCACTAGAACAATTATTGCTCCAAGCAGTAATTATAGAGGTTCCCCTGGAAGAATGGGGGTTCGGGTTTTACTCAAACCTCTTCACAATCCCGAAGCCAAACGGGGACGTGAGGCCCATATTAAATCTAAAAGGGCTAAACAAATTCCTACATATCAGGACTTTCCGGATGGAGTCGATCCGATCGGTGGCCACTGCCCTACAAGGGGAGGAATGGTTAGCCTCGATCGACATCAAAGATGCTTATTTGCACATTCCCATCTTTCCAGCCCACCAAAAATTTCTACGCTTTGCGGTAGAAGGGCGCCATTTTCAGTTCAGAGCCTTACCCTTCGGTCTGGCCACAGCACCACGAGTGTTCACAAAAATTCTGGCCCCATTATTGGCCAATCTAAGAGCACGAGGTGTAACGATAATGGCATATCTAGACGACTTGTTGCTGATAGACCACTCAGTGGAAAAACTAGAAGTGGTTGTTCACGAGACAATCGAGTATCTGGAATATCACGGTTGGATTATCAACCGAGACAAGTCAGCCCTAAAACCAGTCAAAAGTCTGGAATACTTGGGGCTAAGGCTGGATTCAGACCAGAGAAAAATTTTCTTGCCTCAAGAAAAGGGGTCGTCTTTGAGAGATTTGATCCACCTAGTGGGTACAAAAAGACAGCCATCCATACGCCTGTGCATGAGGCTGCTGGGAAAAATGGTGGCATCATTCGAAGCAGTACCCTACGGTCAATTCCATTCAAGGAATTTGCAAAGGGCCATACTGTCAGCCTGGAACAAAAAAGTTCAGGCCCTAGACTTACCAATGTCCTTGTCCCCTTCCGTTCGCAAGAGCCTCCGTTGGTGGTTGGTTCCCCAGAATCTGGAAAGAGGGAAATCCTTCAGTCCGATTTCTTGGAAGGTGGTCACTACAGATGCCAGCCTTATAGGCTGGGGAGCAGTACTGGAGCAATGGTCTCTCCAGGGCAGATGGTCGGATGCAGAAAAGGCCCTGCCCATCAATCTCTTAGAGATACGAGCAGCCCGGTATGCCCTAGTAGCATGGACATCCAAACTCCAAGGGTCCCCTGTCAGAATTCAATCGGACAATGCCACGGCAGTGGCATATATCAATCATCAGGGTGGCACCAGGAGTCGTGCAGCCCAGAGGGAAGTAAATTGCATCCTGAAATGGGCAGAAAGATATGTCCCAGCCATATCTGCGGTATTCATTCCAGGAGTGGAGAATTGGAAGGCGGACTTTCTAAGTCGCCAACAATTATGCCCAGGGGAATGGTCCCTTCATCCCGAGGTTTTCCGGACAATATGTCAGCGGTGGGGAACACCGGATGTAGATCTGCTAGCATCCAGATTCAACGCAAAAGTGGACAGGTTTGTCTCTTGGACAAGGGATCCCCTAGCTTGCGGCTCGGATGCCCTAGTGTTCCCTTGGGATCAGTTCAAGCTGATATATGCATTCCCACCGCCACAATTGTTACCTCGATTACTCCGCAGAATCAGGGTAGAAAAGAAACCAGTGATTCTGATGGCTCCAGCGTGGCCCCGAAGAGCATGGTACGCGGAGATTGTAAAGATGTCTGTGGGGAGTCCTTGGACCCTCCCACATCGTCCGGACCTGCTTTCGCAAGGACCGATATACCACCCTTCCTTACCAGCCCTAGGTTTGACGGCCTGGCTATTGAAGCCCACATTCTAAAAAAGAGAGGGCTCTCTAATTCTGTGGTATCTACCATGATCAATGCCAGGAAGCCGGTATCCAGGCAGATCTACTATAGAATCTGGAAGGCGTACATCGCCTGGTGTGAGGCCAAGAAATGGCATCCACGTAAATACGTAATAGGTAGGATTCTGGACTTCCTACAATGGGCTGTAGATAGGAAGCTTGCCTTGAGTACTATCAAGGGTCAGATTTTGGCCTTGTCAATATTTTTTCAAAGGCCCTTGGCTTCGCATTCACTAGTCAAAGCCTTTATACAAGGAGTGATGCGTATTAGCCCTCCGGTTAATATTCCCATATGTCCATGGGACTTAAACCTGGTTCTGTCGGTTCTACAGAAACAACCATTTGAACCATTACAGCATATTTCCCTGGTTCTTCTCACCAGGAAATTGATTTTTCTAGTAGCCATTTGTTCGGCTAAAAGAGTGTCGGAATTAGCCGCTATGTCCTGTAGGGAGCCATATCTGGTTATCCATAAGGACAGAGTAGTGTTACGTCCTCATCCAGCCTTTCTTCCTAAGGTGGTATCGAGGTTTCATTTGAACCAAGATGTGGTTCTTCCTTCTTTTTTCCCCAAACCTAGTTCGGTAGAGGAGAAATTATTGCATTCTTTGGATGTAGTAAGAGCAGTTTAAGCTTATCTAAAAGCCACTGCTCAGATTCGCAGAACGGATACTTTGTTTATTCTGCCGGAAGGCCCCAGAAAGGGTCAGGCAGCGTCAAAATCTACTTTAGCCAAGTGGATTCGACAGGTCATAATGCAAGCCTATGGCTTGAGAAGGAGACCGCCTCCGTTCAGAGTTAGGGCGCACTCCACGAGAGCAGTTGGAACTTCATGGGCAGTGCATCACCAGGCCTCCCTGGCTCAAATCTGTAAGGCCGCAACATGGTCTTCAGTACACACGTTTACTAGGTTCTACCAGGTGGACGTTAGAAGTCAGGAGGATGTCGCCTTTGGGCGCAGTGTGTTGCAGGCCGCAAAAGATCCTCATGTCTGATAGCGCTCAGCTTATGTATGGTGTACCCCCCCCCTCATTGGGCATTGCTTTAGGACATCCCACATAGTAATGACTATGCCGCTCTGTGTCCCGTGATGTACGAGAAAGAAAATAGGATTTTTATAACAGCTTACCTGTAAAATCCTTTTCTTGGAGTACATCACGGGACACAGAGCTCCCACCCCTCTTTGGGGACACTTATTGCTTTGCTACAAAACTGAGGTGCTCCCGGATGGGAGGGGCTTATATAGGGGAGGGTACTTCCGGTTTTGGAAGTTGCCAGTGCCAGCACCTGAAGGTATCTATATAACCCACATAGTAATGACTATGCCGCTCTGTGTCCCGTGATGTACTCCAAGAAAAGGATTTTACAGGTAAGCTGTTATAAAAATCCAATTTTTGTCCTTGTGCCAGAGTAGCCCATCTCTTGCCAGTAAGGTGGTCCCGGGTGGTCAAGGATTCTCCACCGAGGCTTGTTTGATCTGAGTCATAAAGTCCCCTTGCAGGAGGAGGAAGTTCCCAGAAGACAGGATAGTATCCGGGGGAGAGATTTCCTGTGACTTGCTGAACATGCGTGACAGCGCATCGGGTTTCGTGTTTTTAGATCCAGGTCTGTATGTTAAATGAAATGTAAATCTAGAAAATAAAAGTGCCCACCTCGCCTGCCGCGGTTTTAACCTCTTTGCTGTCCTCAAATATTCTAGATTTTTGTGATCTGTGTAGATTAGAATTGGGTGTGCAGCCCCCTCCAGAAGGTATCTTCATTCCTCTAGTGTGGCTTTGATCACTAGAAGTTTTCGATCCCCGACGTCCTAGTTTTTCTCTGCGTTTGATAGCTTACGAGAAAAGAACGCCACCGGGTGCAACAGAGCCTTGGATCCCTGCCTCTAGGAAAGTATAGCTCCAACTGCTGTTTCCGAAGCTTCTACTTCTAAGACATAGGGCAGGGCCGAATCGGGGTATTTTAGAACAGCAGCAGAGGTGAATTGTTTCTTGAGCGCCTCAAAGGCAGCCTGAGCCTCCGGAGATCAATGGAATCTGGAACCCTGTTTAGTGAGCTGTGTAATGAGGGAGATGATTGCTGAGAACCCCCGGATGAATTTTTGGTAGAAGTTCGCAAAACCAATGAATCGCTGGATACCCTTCTTATCACTGGGGGTTGGCCAGTCTAGGATAGGCGTGACTTTTTGGGGATCCATCTTAATACCTTCGGTGGATATGATCAGGCCCAAGAATTGGATGCTTTGGCGTTCAAACTCGCACTTCTCAAGTTTGGCATAAAGTCCATGTTGACGAAGGCGACTTAGAACACTCTTGACATGTCTGCGGTGGCCGTCTAGAGAGAGAGAGAGAGAAGATTAGTATGTCATCAAGATATACTATAACAATCAAATCCTGGAAGTCTCGGAAGACGTCATTAATAAAATGCTGGAAGGTAGCGGGGGCATTGCAGAGTCCAAAGGGCATTACAAGATACTCGAAATGCCCAAACCGTGTGAGGAAAGCATCGCCTTCCCATATACGAACTAAGTTATAGGCACCTCGGAGATCCTGTTTTTTGAATATAGTGGCAGTGCCAGGTCTCTGGAAAAGTTTGGGTACTAGTGGAAGGGGATAACGTTTTTTAACCGTAACTTTGTTGAGCTCCCGGTAGTCCACACAGGGCCTTAATGAACGGTTTTTTTTCTACAAAGAAGATTCCTGCCTTGGCCGGGGATGTGGAGGGGCGAATGAACCCCTTTTCTAGGTTATCATCTATGTAGTCTTTTAGAGCGACAAGCCCACATTCAGATAGAGGAAAGATTCTTCCGAAAGCGACTTTGACTCCGGGGAGAAGCTCAACGGGACAGTCGTAAGACCGATGAGGAGGAAGAGTCTTTGCTCCTTTCTTGCTGAACACGTCCAGGAAGTCATGATAAGCTGTGGGTACAGACTGACAGGTTTCAGAGTCGGTGTCCAGACATAGCAGGGAAGGCTCACCACAAGGGGTTCGTAGACAGCACTGGGTGCAGTAGAGGGAAGGAAAGTTAATGTCCTCCATGGCCCAGTCAGTGTGGGGATTGTGGGCTTTCAGCCAAGGCATACCGAGGATGATCGGAAACAAGGGAGAAGCAATGGCATCCAGACATAGCAGTTCCTGATCGCCCTTGGTGATAGTGGCAAGCAGGGGAATGGTTTCGTGGGTAACTGCTCTGGACTTAATGGTGGACCCATCGGCCAAGTTGACGGGAGAGTCTTTGTGTCTTGGGTAGTTGCGTGATATGATGTCCTGCAGCAAAGGTCAAGTCCACAAAACAACTGCAGGCCCCGGAGTCAATTCTAGCGAGAGTCTGAATAGTCCCTCCTGGCAGCTGTAATGAAATAGGAAGAGTCAGATGAGCAGAGTTGTTGGGCACATTCGGAGTTGAAGGAGAGGTAACTAAAAGGCACTTGCGGGGTTTAACTGGGCAAGACCTCACGTAATGTCCTGATCCCCCACAGTATAAACATAGGTTCTGCTGGCGACGACGCTGGCGTTCTTCAGTGGTGAGAGAAGGGCGAAGTAAGCCGAGCTGTATAGGCTCTGGAGCGTCTGGATCAGGTGTGGCAGGAACTGGTGGAGCAGATTTGGAGAAGCTGGGTACCAGGGGTAGCATCCATACCAGGGCTTGACTGGCCTGCAGATCTCTCTGACTTTCGTTCTCTCAAACGACGGTCAATTTGAATAGATAAGTCAATCAGGGCTTCCAGAGTAGAGGGCATTCCTACTCGCGCTAACTCATCCTTGAGAGGGTCGGAGAGCCCCATACGGAATTGGTAGCGTAGAGCGGCGTCATTCCAGTTAGTGTCAAAGGCCCATTGTCTAAACTCCGAAACATAGTCTTCCACTGCTCTACATCCCTGTTGAAGTGAATGGAGAGCCCCCTCTGCAGAAGCTGCTTGCTGATGGTCCTTATACAACAGGGCCATGGCACCAAAAAATGAGACCAAGTCTGATAAACATTCAGCTTTCTGTTCCAAGAGATGGTGGGCTCAGGATTGTGGTTCGCCTTGTAATAGGGAGATGACAAAGCCGACCTTCGTGGCCTTTAGGGAGAAGGTGCGTGGCTGAAGAGAAAAATAGAGTTCACATGCGTTCCAAAAAGCTCTAAACTTGCTGCGTTCACCCAGGAATATTTCCGGGGTTGGTACTCTGGGCTCAGGTGGGAGCATGACAACTGCAGGTGCAGAAGAAGTTCCTTGTGAGGAGGAAGATGCTTGAGTCAGTTCCTGGGTGGCTAAAGGAGGCAGTTTGTAGGCGTTCTTCTAGCTGGGTATAGCCATCTTGCAGATCCTTTACAGCCTGTGTCAGGCCGGCTAGATTCTGCCAAAGTTCCTCCATGGGAGAGGGTCCTTGCACAGGCTCAGACATGGCTGTCTGCTACTGTCACGTACCTGACGGTAGAGCCTGATATGCGGAGGACGGCCTCTCTTACACCTCTGACTCGGGGCCCCCTGATAGGGCAGACAGGTGGCGCAGGAGTGCAGAGTCGCACGAGTGCCTGATGGATTGCTGTAGTAGAGCCGCGGCAACTGCAGATGGGATGGAAGTACAGCAGGACTCCAAGGGCAGAAGATAAGGCAGGTGAAGGCAAGCTGGGTCAAACACTGGTGGGCACGTCAGGAACAGTTGCAAAAGGCAGAAGCGTAGTCAGGATACAGGCTGGATCGGTAATAGTCTGGCAGCGAGGTGGCAGAGGGAGCAGGCAGATGGGTAGTCCAAACAAGCCAGGTCAGGTGCAGGCAGAAAGCAGGAACATCCGTAGCAATCCGGGTCAGGTATAGGAACAGGTAACAGATACAAGGCAATGGGAACTCACGGGCACGCTGTAGAGCAGACCGCATTGAGTCTGGGTACTGATCCAGTTTAAATAGCCCGCTGGGCACCAAAGAACATCATGGGGTGCGCGCCAGTGGTATTCTGACAGGAACTGGAACAGGCCGTCGTCTTAGGCTGCCATCTTGGGTGCTTGCATGCCCTTCCTGACAGTGGGCGGGGATGTCCGGCAGGACGGAGGTGGAGAGGGGCAGTCCCGGGCGGCTGACTGCTCGTATTGAAATGGCCATGCTGCGAGGCTCGCAGCGCAGCGAGGGGCACTATCCATACTCGCCCTGCTTATTTTTTCACTCGCCAAATGCAAGCGTAAATTTTGAGGGCTGGTCTAACGGACTGCAGATCTCTCCATAAAGAGTACCTGTCACTAACTATTGCTATCACAACAGATATTTATATTCCCCGTAATAACAATAAAAGTGAACACAAAAAATAAAAAATTTTAAAGCGACAATATAACAATAAATAAATAATAATGTATTAATTTATTTAATTATTTATTTATGTGTGAGCAAAGGCTCACACATGCAAACTGTGATCGTCCCGCACATGTGAGGTATTTCCGCGAGCGCCAGATCATGGGCAGTAATTCTAGCACCAGACCTCCTGTATAAATCTGAAGTGGTAACCTGTGAAGGCTTGTAAATGCATCACCTATAGATAGTAAAAATGACGTAGTTTGTCACCATTGCACGGGCGTGTGCAATTTTAAAGCATGACATGTTTGTTATCTATTTACTCAGCATAACATCATCTTTAAAACATTACCAAGCAATTGAGTATTGTTTTGTGTTTTTGTGCATTAAATTTGTTTTTAAAAAGGTGTATTTTTTCCTAAAAATTGCATTTGAAAATCCACCGCTCAAATACCGTGTGACATAAAAAATTGCTTTAAAAAAATATTTAATGTTTGGGGTTCTTTTTTTAGCAAAAAAATGCAGATTTTTACATGAAAACAAAAAGTGTCAGAAAAAGGCCTGGTCTTAAAGTGGTGAATCTAACAATAATATGAAAGGGAAAGCTTGTTTAAACTGTCAAATCTGATCAAAAATTATTTCACGGTAAACACTGCAATAAATATGTGTCTCAAAATATGTGACCAGTTAAAATAAATTATACTTTCCCCTAAACGATTGGCTTTTACCATTTATGATTTATTGATTTTTGGCAAGGAGCGTTAAAATGTCTCCCCTTCCCCCGGAATCTCTAAAGCCCTGTACACACGCTCGGTTTTTACGCTGTGAAAACCGAGGGGGAAGCTGAGAACCTGGCAGGAAACCTTCCGCGGAGCTTTGGCCGGGAATCCCGGCCGTGTGTATGCTGCATGGGCACTGCCTCGCAGTGTTTCCCATAGAGTATTAGTAAATCTGTCTGAAAACAAAAACGCCAGGAATCCCGACGGGAAAATAGAGAGCAGGTTCTCTATTTTTCCCGAGCAGTTTTCCTGTCGGGAAAACTGCTAGGGAGCATACACACGACCGGTTTTAACGGCAAAAAGCTCTCCCAGCAATTTTCGTGCCGGGAAAACGGGTCGTGTTACGAGGCTTTAGAGATACATGCTGTGAACATGTGGACCGTCCTGGCCTTCTTTTTATAAAGGGAAAAAGCAATGTTCAGTGAGTATGAAGTCACTAAAATGCAAGGTCCGCTTATTTAAACAGGGCAATCACCCCGTGCCAAAAAGATGTAGAAGAAACTGGAAAAACAGTTAGTAAATAAAAATATATAAATAAATACTCTCCTTATCTCTGGTGCCTAGAGAAGGGTGGTATAAAAATCCTTCCAGTGAGATCCTGGAAATGATGAGAATCCCATATCTCTGGGAAAGGCGCTTCAGCACAGTGTGGGAACATCTTCTCATGAGATTGTTGGATCTTGCCAGGAGTATGATATCACACTTTGCAATACAGAAACAGGGGTAAGGTGAGCAGATTTACCAGCTTTTTCCAAAGGTGTTTTTTTTTTTTTTTTTTACTTTTTTATGCAGCTTTTTGTTATGGAGTGAAGAAATAAGTAGATCTCTCTTTTAAGTGCAAGGGTTGACTTTAATAGACTAGTTCTTTTAGTAATCAGAACCCAAAATACGATCGTTTACACTTTGGGAAAAATCTGTGATATTTTTATCGTCTTAAGTACAGTGAGGGGAAAAGGTATTTGATCCCCTGCTGATTTTGTACGTTTGCCCACTGACAATGAAATGATCAGACTACAATTTTAATGTTAGGTTTATTTTAGCAGTGAGAGACAGAATAACAACAGAAAATCCAGAAAAACGCATTTCAAAAAAGTTATAAATTGATTTGCATTTTAATGAGTGAAATAAGTATTTGACCCCTTCATTAAACATCACTTTGTACTTGATGGCAAAACCCTTGTTGGCAATCGCAATGGTCAGACGTTTCTTGTAGTTGGCCACCAGGTTTGCACACATCTCAGGAGGCATTTTGTCCCACTGCTCTTTGAAGATCCTCTCCAAGTCTTTAAGGTTTTGATGCTGACCTTTGGTAACTCGAACCTTCAGCTCCCTCCACATATTTTCTATGGGATTAAAGTCTCGAGACTGGCTTCTTCTTCTTGAGCAACTCCTTTGTTGCCTTGGCTGTGTGTTTTGGGTCATTGTTATGCTGGAATACCCATTCATGACCCATTTTCAATGCCCTGGCTGAGGGAAGGAGGTTCTCACCCAAGATTTGATGGTACATGGCCCTGTCCATCGTCCCTTTGATGTTGTAAAGTTGTCCTGTTCCCTTAGCAGAAAAACACCCCCAAAGCATAATCTTTCCACCTCCATGTTTGATGGTGGGGATGGTGTTCTTCGGGTCATAGGCAGCATTCCTCCGAACACAGCAAGTTGAGTTGATGCCAAAGAGCTCAATTTTGGTCTCATCTGACCACATTTGTGAGTGCTGCAGGATTTCAGTCCTTTACGGCGTAGTGTGTTACCAATTGTTTTCTTGGTGACTTTGATCCCAACTGCCTTGAGATCATTGACAAGATTCTCCTGTGTAGTTCTGGGCTGATTGCTCACTGTTCTCATGATCATTGAAACTCCATGAGGTGAGATCTTGCATGGAGCCCCAGACTGAGAGATTGACAGTTATTTTGTGCTTTTTCCATATGCGAATAATCACACCAACTGTTGTCACCCTCTAACAAAGCTGCTTGGCGACGGTCTTGTAGCCCATTCCAGCCTTGTGTAGGCCTACAATCTTGTCCCTGACGTCCTTGGACAGCTCTTTGGTCTTGGCCATGGTGGAGAGATTGGAATCTGATTGATTGCTTCTGTGGACAGGTGTCTTTTATATAGGTAACAAGCTGAGATTAAGAGCACTCCCTTTAAGAGAGTGCTACTAATCACAGCTCGTTACCTGTATAGAAGACACCTGGGAGACAGAAATCTTGCTGATTGATAGGGGATCAAATACTTTTTTCACTCATTAAAATGCAAATCACTTTTTGCCCTGGTTCACACTGGTGCGTTTTGACATGCGATTTGGCATGTCAAATCGGCGGTAATTACCGCAAATTGCTGGCAATGGCACCATCCTAATCGGTGTGACGCCGTATCTGCGGCGTTGCACTGATTTCAAAAAGTAGTTTCTGTACTACTTTTTGCGATTTTGGCCCGCGATTTACATTGACATCTGTGCAGAAACCTGCACAGATGTCTCTGTAATCGCGGCCGAAATTAGGACTGACCAGCGGGAGTGAAATCGTGCGAGTTCACTCTCGCAGCCTAGTGTGAACCTGGGCTTTAAATTCTTTGAAATGCATTTTTCTGGATATTTGTGTTATTCTGTCTCTCACTGTTAAAATAAACCTACCATTAAAATTGTAGACTGATCATTTCTTTGTCAGTGGGCAAACATACAAAATCAGCAGGGGATCAAATACTTTTTTTTTTCCCTCACTGTAATTCCGCTTGTGTGTGTTAGGGGTAGAGAACCTTGTATTTCCTGGACTTTGAAACCTAGAGTATGAATTTTAAAATGTCTTTTTATTTTTTTTTATTTTTTTTACAGAAACACCCTGGATGCAGACAGCAGTAAAGGAGACCCCTCTAACACATATAGGTTCTTATGGACAGATCACAAACCTGATGCTGTACATACCTTGCCTTCAGGAGGCAGGCACTCACAGGTAGGTTTAGATAGAAAACTTTATTTACTGTAAAACCAAAGTTCATATACTTAGGAAAGATTTTTCCATATTAGGTTGTTGGGTCCTATACTTGTTGTTTCATTCTGTGAATGTGCAAACTTTTACAACCGGAAAATGACATTCTCTCTTCAAAAATAATATCAGTACAAAATCTTTAGGTTGTACATACCTGTATGACTACTCTACTTTCTGTAGCCTATGCATCAGTTTTACCTTAAATGGTCAGAGGAGTGGGCTTTTATTGAATAGTAAGTTCTTTCAGGCTCCAGAAGCACTAATACTACCTATTTTTTAACTAACAAATGGGAAGTTTTTTTATAGGTGTGCCAAGTCTGGTAGTCAGACGAATCACAAGCTACACTGTCATGGATGCAGTTTAGGGAAGGAGTAGATGTCTTAATGTCTGATGTTCTTGGTGAGATATCTCTGTGTGGTCAATATAAAAAATATTTGACAATTAAATGAGCTTTACTGTAGATGACTGCAGAATTATGCACCTAGGCCATCATAATATTCAAGGTTTACCTATAGCTGTATATAACTAGGGCTTCTGCACAATCTGTTTCAATATTATCCTGGTAAACTCTCATAGTTGTTGGTAAATTGTATTAATCTCACAGATAAAAATCCAAAACCTCTTGGACCTGTTGAAATTGCAGTGTAGCTTACAGTTGTTTGATTTCAATGTATTCTACTATATACAGTATATACACTCACCGCCACTTTAATAGGTACACCTGTTCAATTTCTTAGTAACACAAATTGCTAATCAGCCAATCACATGGCAGCAACTCAATGCATTTAGACACCTAGACATGGTGAAGATGACTTGCTGTAGTTCAAACCAAGCATCAAAATGGGGAAGAAAGGGGACTTAAGACCCCTTTCACACTGAGGGCGTTTTACAGGCGCTATAGCGTTAAAAATAGCGCCTGCAATCCACCCTAAAACAGCGGCTCTATTGTCCCGGGGGCTTTCACACTGGAGCGGTGTTCTGGCAGGGCGTCAGGAAAAGTCCTGCCAGCAGCTTCTTTGGAGCGCATTAGGAGCGGTGAACTCACCGCTCCTAATGCGCTCCTGCTCATTGAAATCAATGGGCAGCGCTGCCGTACCGCCGGCAATACGCCGCTGTAGCGGGGCATTGCGGGCAGTTTTAACCCTTTCTCGGCCGCTAGCGGGGGTTAGAAAGCGCCCACTAGCGGCAGAAATGCGCTGCAAATCCGACGGTAAAATAGCGGCACCAGTGTGAAAGGGCTCTAAGTGACTATGAACATGACATGGTTGTTGGTGCCAGAAGGGCTGGTCTGAGTTATTCAAAAAGTGATGATCTACTGGGATTTTCACACACAATCATCTCTAGAGTTTACAGAGAATGGTCTGAAAAAGAGAAAATATCCTGTGAGCGGCAGTAGTTTGGATGAAAATGCCTCGTTAATGTCAGATATCAGAGCAGAATAGGCAGACTGAATTACTGTTGCCTTTCCATCATCTCGAACCAAATAACCACTCGTTAAAACCAAAGTATGCAGAATACCATCTCTGAAGGCACAACACATTGAACCTTGAAGCAGATGGGCTACAACACCAGGTGCCACTCCTGTCAGCTAATAACAGGAAACTGAGGCTACAATTCACACAGGCTCGCCAAAATTGCACAATAGAAGATTGGAAAAATGTTGCCTGGTCTGATGAGTCCCGATTTTACCTGTGACATTCAGATTGTAGGGTCAGAATGAAAACATGGATTCCTTCCTGGCTTGTATCAATGGTTCAGGCTGGTGGTGGTGGTGTAATGACGTGGGGGATATTTTCTTGGTTCACTTTGGGCCCCTTGGTACCAATTGAGCATAGTTTAAATGCCACGCCTACCTAAGCATTCTTGCTAACCATGTCCATCCCTTTGTGCCTACAGTGTACCCATCTTCTGATGGCTACTTCAAGCAGGATAATGTACCATGTCACAAAGCTCCAATCATCTCAAACCGAATTCTTGGACGTGACAATGAGTTCACTGTACTCCAATGACCTCCACAGTCACCAGATCTCAATCCAATAGAGTACCTTTGGGATCTTGTGGAATGGGAGATACGCATCATGGATGTGCAGCCAACAAACCTGCAGCAACGGCGTGATGCTGTCATGTCAATATGGAATGTTTCCAACACCTTGAGATTTGAAAAAGAACATTGATTAAAATTGGAGATCACTCTCAGATTCCGCCCAGTTATTGGTGTTAATCTGGCTACTTGTTCTAATTTCTTTTAATTATCTGACAAACCCTATTCAACCACCTAAGGGCTGGAAGGATTTGCCCCCTTAATGACCAAGCCATTTTTTGCGATACTGCACTGCACTGCTTTAACTGACAATTGTGCGTTCATGCGATGCTGTACCCAAACAAAATTGATGTCCTTTTTTTCCCACAAATAGTGCTTTCTTTTGGTGGTATTTGATCACGGTTTGCGCTATAACCCGACAATTTTGAAAAAAAAAAACAATATTTACTTTTTGCTATTATAAATATCCCCCAAAAAAAAGTTAAATGTCTTCCTCAGTTTAGGCCAAGATGTATTCTGCTACATATTTTTGGTAAATAAGTGTATATTGATTGGTTTGAGCAAAAGTTATCGCGTCTACCAAATGTGGGATAGATTTATGGTATTTTTATTATTATTATATATTTTTTTATTATTAGTAATGGCAGTGATTTGCGATTTTTAGCAGGACTGTGACATTGCGGCGGACAGATCGGACAGTTTTGACACTTTTTTGGGACCATTGACAATTATACAGCGATCAGAGCTAAAAATAGCCACTGATTACTGTATAAATGTCACTGGTAGGGAAGGGGTTTACACTCGGGGGCAATCAAGGGGTTAAGTCAGGGGTCCTCAAACTACGGCCCGCGGGCCAGATATGGCCCGCCAGGGTGATTTACCCAGCCCGCGGACTTCCCCTTTAAGATCGCAGCACTCCCCCTCCCCTCTGCTACCTTAATCATACAAGACGAGAAACGTGACCGGTCCGGACAAAGGGCGGGACCTTTTGAGTTAAGAAGTTGGTGATTGGTTATTAGGCAGCGGGGAGGTCCCAGCAATCAATCACCTGCCTTTCACTTGCAAAGTCCCACCCTTTGTCCGGACCTGCCATGCTTCGCATCTTGTATGAATAAGGTAGCAGAGGGAAGGGGGAGTGCTCCAATGTTATAAAGGGGCAATGTAATACCGCTGGAGGGCTCTGTGATGGGGGGGATCTGTTATTGAGGGCTCTGTGTTGAGGGAGTCTGTAATGGGAGGGAGTCTGTGTTGGGGGGAATCTGTTATGGGAGGAATCTGTTATGGGGGAGTTTATGATGGGGGAGTTTATGATGGGGGAGCCTGTGATGGGGGGATCTGTGATGGGGGATCTGTTATGGAGGGCTCTGTGTTGGGGGGAGTCTGCGATGGGGGATCTGTGTTGAGGGATCTGTGATGGGGGGGGTCTGTTATGGGGGAGTCTGTGATGGGGGGATCTGTGTTGGGGGAGTTTGTGTTGGGGAAGTCTGTGATGGGGATCTGTTATTTGGGGCTCTGTGTTGGGGGAATCTGTTATTTGGGGATCTGTGATGGGGGATCTGTGATGGAGGGCTCTGTGTTGGAGGAGTCTGTAATGGGGGCCTCTGTGTTGGGGGAGTCTGTAAGGTGGGAATCTGTTATGGAAGGCTCTGTGTTGGAGGAGTCTGTAATGGGGGGTCTGTGATGGGGAAGTCTCTGATGGGGGATCTATGATAGGGTGGATGTGTTATGGAGGGCTTTGTGTTGGGGGGGGGGTCTGTTATGGAGGGCTCTGTGTTGGAGGAGTCTGTAATGGGGGATCTATGATGGGGTGGATCTGTTATGGAGGGCTCTGTGTTGGGGGAGTCTGTTATGGGGGGGACTTGTTGGGGGAGTCTGTAATGGGGACCTCTGTGTTGGGGGAGTCTGTAAGGGGGGATCTGTTATGGAGGGCTCTGTGTTGGAGGGGTCTGTGATTTATGGGGGGGTCTGTGATAGGGGGCTCAGTGATGGGGGGATCTATGATGGGGTGGATCTGTTATGGAGGGCTCTGTGATGAGGGGCATCGAGGATGGGGGCTTTGTTATGGGGGATCTGTGACGGGAGATCTGTGTTGGGGGGGGGGGGGATCTGTGATGGAGGGCTCTGTGGTGGGGAGTCTGTAATGGGGGGATCTGTTATGGAGGGTTCTGTGTTGGAGTCGTCTGTAATGGGGGGATCTGTGATGGGGGGCTCTGTGATGGGGGGAAGTCTGTGACGGAGAGGAGTCTGTGATGGTAAAGGGGGGGGGGGGTTCTGTGATGAGGGGATTCTGTGAAATACTAATAAGTTTATGTTGATTAAAAATTGTTCTTTATTTTAAATATTGTATTGTTTTTTACCTGTTTTTTTGCACGACAAATAAGATGTGTGCATAGGAATTTGTTCAATTTTTTTTAAAACTATAGTCCGGCCCCCCAACAGTCTAAGCCTGGACTGTGAACTGGCCCCCTGTTTAAAAAGTTTGAGGACCCCTGGGTTAAGTGTTCCCTAGGGAGGTGTTTCTAACTGTATGGGGGCTGGGCTGACTAAAGGAGGAGAGAGATTGCTATTCCTAATCACTAGGAACAGTAGATCTTGCTTTACTTCCCTAACAGAACAGGGATCTGTTTGTTTACACTGACAGATCCCCGTTCTTCCTGTCTCTAGAGTGATCGCGTGTGGCCGGCGGTCATAGAGTCCGTCGGACCTGCTGGTTGGCTCCCCCGCTAGCGAATGGGCGCGCGCTCACAGATTGCCGGGTACGCGCCCGACGTACACTGATGGCGATTCGCGCAGGGGAGCCAACCTGTCGCAGTATAACTGCGGCGACTGGTCCGTAACTAGTTAACTGGCAGTCTAACTTTCCAGTTTTTACTGACTTTGCAAGATGGTGAGGCGTTCTAAAGTGACTGGAACCCTCTGGCAGCAGGTTGTCCAGATGAAGGCCAAAGGGATGACCCTTTCAGCTATAGGAAGAGTAGTTTGTCATTCCAAATCTGTAATTTCTAGAATATAGCATCTTTACAACATTACAAACTCATTCAAGTCTCCCAAGAAGGCTGGTCGTCCACGAAAGACCAATGCAAGAGAGGACAGGATAGGGCAGAGAATCTCAATGGGCAATCAGGTTAACACTGCAGCTGCGATTGCTCGCCAGTTCAGCGCTGTAAGGATGTAAGTAAGGATCTGTCTTGTCATACAGTGTCTCGCCGTTAAAGAGAATTTGAACTGAAAGTCCACTTTGCAGTGACCAAAACCTCTTATTAGCAGAAAGAATCAAAAGGCTAGATTAACCTTTGCTGAGGAGCATGTTGTGTGGACAGAGAACTGGTCCAAAGTTCACTTTAGTGATAAAAGCAAGTTTAACTTATTTGAGCCCGATGGGAAACATTATGTTTGTCAGTCCGAAAGACTGAACCCAAAGTGTGTAAAGAAGTCAGTGAAAGGTGGAGGGGAAGCATCATGGTTTTGAGGATGTTTTCGGCAGCAGGCGTTGAGCCCTATACAGCTACATGGCAGAGTGAATGCAAATGTTTATCAGAATCTTTTTCGACAACATGCGGTTCCTTCCCTGTGTTTATCACCCAATCAGCCAGCAATTTTCATGGGTGGTGCAGGACATTGGGCCCCGGTTCATCGAACATCATTCGAGACGTGCAGGCAGCTACGGCGGTGCGGGTGAAGCGGCGTCTCTCCTCTCCAGCCATGGAATTACTGCTGAGGGATCCTCAAAAAAGTGCGCTTTACCATCTCGGATGACCCGAAGGCGTGCCGGGAATAGCATCGCATCGACAAGGTGGTGGTTGCGGAGTTGACGCTTGGCCTCCACGAATTGTGCCCTCTTTTTCTGGACTTCGGCGGAGAAATCCGGGAATACAGCAATGCGGGAGTCGCCAAACGGTATGTTGCCCTTCTCGCGGGTGAGGCGTAGTACAGTGTCGCGGTCTCGGAAGATCAGCATCTTCGCAATGAACGTGCGAGGGGGGGCTCCAGAAGGTGGAGGCCGGGAAGCCAGGTGGTGTGCGCGCTCCACCATGCATGTGGAGGAGAAGGCTCTCTGCCGAAGTTAGTGACGAGCAGGCGTTCCAGGAACGTGGGGGGGTCCAAGCCCTCCGACCTCTCCAGCAGCCCCACAAACCTAAGGTTGCAGCGGCAGAGTCTGTTCTCCATGTCGTCCTGTCTGCTCAGGACGACACTCAGCTGGTGTTGGAGCCATTCGGTAGTGACCTGCAGGGGAGGGATGTCGTCCTCCACTTGCCCGATCCTGCGCTCCGTCTTACTGACTCTCTCCCGTGGTTTGTGTAGGTCCTGGCGGATTAAGGAGATGTCCACTTTGACCTCTTCAATCCTAGAGGTGAGGGTGGTTTGGCAAAGGGAGACAGCGTCCAGTATTTGAGCGGTTTCTTCGGAGGGCGGTGTCTCCTCGCCTGAGCTGAGTGCGGCACCATCTTCCTCCATAGGGTCCGGATCATCAGCTCGGTATTCGCTGAGCTTTGTGATCGCTGCTTGGGTCCTCTTCGACGGCGACATGGGCTCAGCGTGTTCGCACGTGGAAGCCAATGCTTTTTGTGGGTACAGGGGTTAGTAATAGTCCCAAAGGATCGAGTAATAGGATGTCTTGCAGCCGGAGCTCTCACCCTGTGCGTCCTACGCCATGCAGCTTCAGGCCACGCCCCCTCAGCCAGCAATTTTCATGCATGACAATGCCCCCTGTCGCACAGAAAAATTGGTAAAGCCGTATCTGAAGCTGAAAACATTGAAATAATGAAATGACCAGTCTAGAGTCCTGATCTAAACCCAATAGAAAACCTCTGGAAAATCCTTGGCCACAAAGTTATGGCCAAGAAACCCACTACAGTCACTTAACTGGGGAAGAAACTAGAAGAAGAGTGGAACAAAATCACACCAGAGCATAGTGAGAGACTAGTAATGTCCTGTGGCCACAGATGTGCTGAAGTCATTCAGCACATGAAGCAAGGGCCTGTACACTTCCTACTAACTGTTGATTGTTGTAACCTTCAGAAATGTTAGTTGTAATCTTTCTCCGTGCTACGGTCATTGCTGTTCTCTAATTTTGATCATTGTGTTTTCTACAAAATACATTTTTCTTTTTTGTTGAAGTGCCCTGGTTAATTTGAAAAGCACTGTTCTTTTGGCATGGTATAGCCACAACAAAAATTCCATCAAATGTTGAGCAATGGAGATTACCTTATTTCTGAAAAAAAACAAGTGTTCGTACATTGTTCTCTAATTATATATACATGATCTGCGATTTTTAGCGGGATTGCGGCAAACAGATCGGATCGTTTTGACACTTTTTTGGGATCATTGACAATTATACAGCGATCAGAGCTAAAAATAGCCACTGATTACTGTATAAATGTCACTGGTAGGGAAGGAGTTTACACTTGGGGGCAATCAAGGGGTTAAGTTATTATTATTATTATTATTATTATTATTATACAGGATTTATATAGCGCCAACAGTTTACGCAGCGCTTTACAATATAAAAGGGAGACAATACAGTTATAATACAATAAAATACAAGTGGATTAAGAGGGCTGCTTCATGACGACATCACGGAGCTGGTTGATGTTAGAGACCTTGCGTTCCTCCACCTTCCATTTGAGGATGCCCCACAGATGCTCAATAGGGTTTAGGTCTGGAGACATGCTTGGCCAGTCCATCACCTTTACCCTCAGATTCTTTAGGAGGTGTGTTTGGGGTCATTATCATGTTGGAATACTGCAGAGGGGATCATGCTCTGCTTCAGTATGTCACAGTACATGTTGGCATTCATGGTTCCCTTAATGAATTGTAGCTCCCCAGTGCCAGCAGCACTCATGCAGCCCGAGACCATGACACTCCCACCACCATGCTTGACTGTAGGCAAGACACACTTGTCTTTGTACTCCTCACCTGGTTGCTGCCACACATAGTTGACATCATCTGAACCAAATAAGTTTATCTTGGTCTCATCAGACCACAGGACAAGGTTCTAGTAATCCATGTCCTTAGTCTGCTTGTCTTCAGCAAACTGTTTGCGGGCTTTCTTGTGCATCATCTTTAGAAGAGGTTTCCTTCTGGAATGACAGCCATGCAGACCAATTTGATGCAGTGTGCAGCGTATGGTCTGAGCCCTGACAGGCTGACCCCCCACCCCTTCAACCTCTGCAGCAATGCTGGCAGCACTCATACATCTATTTCCCAAAGACAACCTCTGGAAATTACGCTGAGCACGTTCCCTCAACTTCTTTGGTCGACCATGGTGAGGCCTGTTCTGAGTGGAACCTGTCCTGTTAAACCACTGTATGATCTTGGCATCCATGCTGCATCTCAGTTTCAGGGTCTTGGCAATCTTCTTATAGCCTGGGCCATCTTTATGTAGAACAACAATTCTTTTTTTCAGATCCTCAGAGTGTTCTTTGCCATGAGGTGCAATGTTGAACTTCCAGTGACCAGTATAAGAGAGTGCGAGCGATCACACCAAATTTAACACACCTGTTCCCTGTCACCCAAGTATTACTTATTTGCTAAATTTTATAACCGAAGCAAAGAAAATCTATTTTTTTGTCAAAATTTGGGGTCTTTTTTTTATTTGTAGCGCAAAAAATAACCCCGGTGGTGATTAAATACCACTAAAAGAAAGCTCTATTTGTGTGAAAACAATGATAAAAATTTCATTTGGGTACAGTGTTGCATGACTGAGTAATTCTCATTCAAATGTGACAGCTCTGAAAGCTGAAAATTTACCTGGGTTGGAAGGGGGTGAAAGTGCCCAGTATTGAGGTGGTTAAAACATTTTTTTAAATCAGCAGGGATTTAACTGTGTTCTAAATGTGTAATTGTATATTTTCAGCATGTGGGTTGCTATCCTGTGGAGCTGGATCGAGGACCTAGGGGCTTTGGGTTTAGCCTCCGTGGAGGAAAAGAGTATAACATGGGACTATTTATCCTCCGTCTTGCAGAAGATGGGCCAGCCATCAAGGATGGACATATTCACGTATGTATACAGTAGATCACTAACCAAGAAGATGCTGTTCCCTGTCACCAGTGTAAAGAAACATTGTTATTTCCAAGGGAATTACTTACAAATTACGGCCCTCCATGTGTTATACGGACATATCTCTGCGGCACCCAGCAGTGTCTGTGTACTGACTGCTTGGGCAGCTCTGTCAATACCTGTCATTTATCAGAGGATAAACTATGCTCAGATCAGTGTCGGGTAGCTACGGGACTATCAGCAGTATATCTACACCAGCAGTATATCCCTCACAACAGTATTTCCTCCTGTAGTGCTTGGTAATGTTTATCTTCAGGTTCTGCAAGTGAATTTCAAAGAACGAGAATAACATAGATAAGAGATGGAAAAAGGCAGATACCTTTTCAGATTTTAAATATGCTGCATTACAAAGATATAAATAAACATACAGAAAATGAAAGTGTAATTAACCATACATTACTGCTAAATAAAGAGTTACCCTGAGCACGACGTAAAGCAAAGCAGTACAGTCCATGTTTCTCCTAAAAGTAGATTATGTAATTTGGAGATTGAGACTACTGATATTTTAATACTAGAGAATAACTTGCACACAGTACTGATGTATGACACTGGATCATTCTGGCAGAAAATTCCACACAAAAAAAACAAAACGTGAATATGGCTAGTAGTGATGAGCCGAACACCCCCGGGTTCGGTTCGCACCAGAACCCGCGAACGGACCGAAAGTTCGTACGAACATTAGAACCCTATTAAATACAATGGATGCGAACGTTCGAATTCTATAGTGCTAATTATAACAACTATTATGCATGTTATTGTCCTAAAAAGGGTTTGGGAACCCGGGTTCTGCACCAGGGGACATGTATCAATGCAAAAAGAAGTTTTAAAAACGGTCGTTTTTCGGGAGCAGTCATTTTAATGATGCATAAAGTGAAAAAAAAAAAGTCAAATATTCCTTTAAATATCGTACCTGGGGGGTGTCTAAAGTATGCCTGTGAAGTGCCACGTGTTTCCCGTGTTTAGAACTGTCCCTGCACAAAATGACACTTCTAAAGGAAAAAAAAGCCATTTAAAACTGCTTGCGGCTTTAATGTAATGTCTGGTCCCGGTAATATGGATGAAAATCTTTAAGAAAAATGGCATAGCTACCCCATGACCCCCCCCCCTACCCCAGCCCATTACCAGCCCCTTTGGGTCTTGTATGGATATTAAGGGGAACCCCGCACATAAAATAAAAAAGGCCCTATATACTCTGAACAGCCGTATACAGGCGGTGCATACAAGACAGGGACTGTAGGTTTGTTCTTATGTAGAATCTGTTTGTAATTTTGAACAGGTACATTGTTTAAGTGTAGCTCCAGCCCAAAAATCTATTTTTAAACTTTTTGGAAAACATAGGTAAGGGTTATCACCCCTGTAACATTTGTTTTGCTGTCTGTGCCCCTGTTCAGAACATTTCACCTCACTTTCCGTCCCAATGACAACTGTTTTTGAAATGTGGTGTTTTTCTTGAAACAAGGATTGCTGATAAAGCATCAGTACAGAGGAGACACCTTTCTCCCATATTAATTCTTACAGGAGAGAATTTTCCTTCCTAGGGGTAGATTTCCTCTCACTTCCTGTTGTCTTCTTGCGTTTGCAAGTAGGAGTCGTTTGTAAGTTGGATGTTTGAAAGTAGGGACCTGCCGTAGATACTCTGCAGAAATAGGCCCCTTAGTTGTTGGTGTTGGCACAACACTGTAAGCACTCACAGTTACTCTTGGTTGGTGCTGGAACGCCCTGCTGTCAACTATTATATCAGGAATTGTAATTACATATAATTGTTGAACAGTGGTAGTAAAAATTGGGCCTTTGATGGTGGTGCTGGTGCCACAACACTGTAAGCCCTGACAGTTACTCTTGGTGGGTGCAGCAATGGGCCCTGCTGTGAATTATTAGATCAAGAATTGTAATTGCATGCCCCTGTTGAACAGGGGCTGAAAAATTGGGCCTTTGGTGGTGGTGGTGGTGTTGACACAACACTGTAAGCCCTCAGAGTTACTCTTGGTGGGTGCAGGAATGGGCCCTGCTGTGAATTATTGGATCAAGAATTGTAATTACATGCCCCTGTTGAACAGGGGCTGAAAAATTGGGCCTTAGGCACTGGTGGCACAACACTACAACCCCTCACAGATACTGTACTTGGAGCACAGCAATGAGCCCTGTTGCAAAGTATTGCTTCAAAAATTGTAATGACACGCCCCTGTTAAACAGGGGCTGAAAAATTGGGCCTTAGGCACTGGTGCCACAACACTCCAACCCCTCACAGATACTGTACTTGGAGCACAGCAATGAGCCCTATGGCAAATTATTGCTAAAAAAATTGTAATTACACGCCCCTGTAAAACAGGGGCTGAAAAATTGGGCCTTAGCCACTGGTGGCGGCACCCATAAACAAAAATGATCTTCCAAGCTATCATCATCAATCGTATCATTGAGGACTCGGAGGAGGAGGATAGCCAGTCAACATAACAGCACAGACACTCAGCATCAGTCTTGAAGGGATGTGACATGTTAAAATCAATTAGTCTGTTATATCAGCATCAGGTGTGTGGTAGCTGGTGGTGATCCAAGACTGGTTCATCTTGATGAAAGTCAGTCGATCAACCGAGTCGGTGGACAGGCGCACCCTGTGATCCGTGACAAATCCTCCAGCAGCACTGAATGTGCGTTCCGAAAGAACGCTGGATGCAGGACAGGCCAGTAGCTCAATTGCATACTGTGCAAGCTCTGGCCAGTGATCCATGCTCAAGACCCAGTAAGCCAGAGGATTTTCGGTGGGGAAGGTGTCCAAGTCTGACCTTGCCCCTAGATATTCCTGCACCATGTTTATCAGACGCTGGCGATGGTTGCTGGAACCAATCATACTTTGGGGCTGCGGACTAAAGAATTGTCTGAACGCATCGGTCAGACGGCCACCTTCCCCACCGCTCCTTCTTTGACTGGCCGAAGCCTCAGCAACTCGTTGTCCTGGACCAGGAGTTTGTAACCTCCCAGTCTCTGGGAACGCGTTGCACAGACCTTTCTGCAAGGCCTCCCGGAGTTGTCTCATCCTCTGCTCCCTCTGCGACGGTAACATAAGGTCCGCAACCTTACCCTTGTACCGTGGATCAAGGAGAGTGGCCAGCCAGTAATGGTCCCTCTCCTTGATCCGAAGAATACGAGGATCCTTCCGCAGACTTTGCAGGATCAGGGAGGCCATGCAGCGTAGGTTTGCTGAGGCATTCGCTCCGGAGTCCTCTGGGTCACTAAGGACGACATGATCCGCAGTCACCTCCTCCCAGCCACGTACAAGTCCACTGGTTTCTTGGGACTGTAAATCATCCCTAAAAGACTGCTGCTGATGATGCTGAGTGCCAGCCTCCACCTCCATGCTGACACAATCCTCCTCCTCCTCCTCCTCCTCCTCCTCTTCCTCTTCCTGTGCGATGGGTGGGACAGAAGGAACACTGTCTGGGTAAAGGGGGCCTTGAGAGGCAAGGAAGTCCTCCTCTTCCTGCCTCTGTTCTGCCTCAAGTGCCCTGTCCATTATTCCACGCAGCGTGTGCTCCAACAGGTGGACAAGAGGTACAGTGTCACTGATGCATGCACTGTCACTGCTCACCATCCTCGTGGCCTCCTCAAATGGTGCCAGGACAGTGCATGCATCCCTGATCATGCCCCACTGGCGTGGAGAAAAAAAAACAAGCTCCCCTGACCCTGTCCTGGTGCCGTAGTCGCACAGGTACTCATTGATGGCCCTCTGCTGCGTGTGCAGCCGCTGCAGCATGGCCAACGTTGAGTTCCACCTGGTGGGCATGTCACATATAAGGCGGTTCTTGGGCAGGTTCAACTCCTTTTGCAGCTCAGCCAGGCGAGCACTGGCATTATAAGATCTGCGGAAATGCACACAGACTTTCCTGGCCTGCCTCAGGACATCCTGTAAGCCCGGGTACCTGCCCAAGAACCGCTGCACCACCAGGTTAAGGACGTGAGCCACACAGGGCACATGGGTCAGTTGTCCCTGACGGAGGGCGGAGAGGAGGTTGGTGCCATTGTCGCAAACCACCATTCCTGGCTTAAGCTGGCGTGGCGTCAACCACCTCTCGGCCTGGCCCTGCAGAGCAGACAGGACCTCTGCCCCAGTGTGGCTTCTGTCCCCCAAACACACCAGCGCAAGCACGGCATGGCATCTTTTTGCCTGCGTACTTGCGTAGCCCCGTGAACGGCTACGGAGCACCGCTGGTTCATAGGACAAACCACAGGAAGAGGCCATGGAGGAAGAAGAAGAGGAGGGGGTGGAGGAGAGAGGTGTGTCACAACCAGTAGTAGCATTTTGGAGGCGTGGCGGTGGGACAACCTCCAACACTACTGCACCTTGTCCTGCATCCTTCCCAGCTGCCAAAAGAGTGACCCAATGGGCCGTGAAAGAAAGGTAACGTCCCTGTCCATGCCTGCTGGACCATGAGTCAGCGGTAATATGCACCTTACCGCTGACCGCCCTGTCCAGCGAGGCCAAGACATTGCCTTCCACATGCCGGTAGAGAGCCGGAATAGCCTTCCGTGAGAAAAAGTGGCGTTTGGGAACCTGCCACTGAGGAACCGCACATTGCACAAACTCACGGAAGGGGGCCGAGTCTACCAACTGAAAAGGCAGCAGTTGAAGCGCTAGCAATTTAGCCAAGCTAGCATTCAACCGCTGGGCATGTGGATGGCTGGGAGTGAACTTCTTTCGACGGTCCAGCAGCTGGGGCAGGGAAATTTGCCTGCTAGAATCGGACGTCGGTGTACTGCTAGCAGAGTGGCCGCAAGTACTTGGCTGTGACACACCTAATTCTACACCTTCATTCCTCTCAGTGCATGTTTCAGAGAGGACTGAAGTTATAGTGGGGTTGGAAATCCCAGCTGATGCGGTGCAAGGAGAGGTCCGCTTTGTTCTTTGGTGTGGGTCTTTGAGGTAGGCTTGCCAACGAGCTGCATGGCAGGTCAACATATGTCTGGTCAGGCATGTGGTACCCAAGCGGCTGATGTTTTGGCCACGCGATATACGCTTGAGACATATGTTGCAAACAGCAGCTGTGCGATCTGATGCACTAGCCTCAAAAAAGGCCCACACCAAGGAACTTTTTGAATGACGGGCAGAGGCAGCGCCCTGCACAGGCGGAGCTCTGCGGTGTGATTCCGTCGGTGTACTGCCCTTACGCTGGCCACCAAAGGGCATCCTGTCTCGTTGGAGATGTGCCTCCTCCTCATCCTCCTCCTCCTCTCTCCTATTAGGCACCCACGTGGAGTCAGTGACCTCATCATCCCCTCCCTCCTCATCACTGGAGCCAATCTGGCAGTATGCTGCAGCTGCTGGAACATGACTGCCAGATTGGTGTCCTTCTTGAGCATCCCCTCTGTCTGCTCTCACCCTACTGCCTTCCTGTAGCTGGGTTTCATCATCAGACCCTTCGAAACGCTGGGCATCCTCCTGGAGCATGTACCCAACACTGTGCTCAAACAGTTCGGGGGACTCCTCAGGAGGAGGACATGGTGGGTCTAGGGAAGGAGTGACTGATGATGAGTCTGACATTGATACCAGGGAAGAGGACGCTTTGGCAGCTGCTTTGCCAGTACCCTGAGCCTGGGTGAGAGAGGATGAGGAGGAGGAGGAGGGCTTGGTCATCCACTCTACCAAGTCTTCGGCATGATGTGGCTCAACATGTCCAGCTGCGGAAAAGAAGGACAAGCGTGTCCCATGGCCATGTGCTGATGACAATGCACCGCGTCCACGACCAGCACTGTTGCCCCCAGACACAGAGCCTGCTTGCCCTCTTTTATTGCCTCCTGACTGTCTGCCTCTCCTTGTTTGCCTTCCAGACATTCTAATAGATGGCCTGCAGGGAGATGGGAAAAAAGCAATAAGGGCTACCTTCAGGTGTCCTTCTCTGTCCCTTGAAACAAGGACTTGCACAGTGAAAGAAACTGACACTCTCCCTACCTACAGTTTTCTGTCCCTAGAAAAAATGTTTTTTTAAGCACAATATAGCACAAGGAGAATTCACTCACTGTCCTTCCAGGTCCCTAGAAACAAGGACTTGCACAGTGAAAGAAACTGACACTCTCCCTACCTACAGTTTTCTGTCCCTAGAAAAAATGTTTTTTTTAAGCACAATATAGCACAAGGAGAATTCACTCACTGTCCTTCCAGGTCCCTAGAAACAAGGACTTGCACAGTGAAAGAAACTGACACTCTCCCTACCTACAGTTTTCTGTCCCTAGAAAAAATGTTTTTTTTAAGCACAATATAGCACAAGGAGAATTCACTCACTGTCCTTCCAGGTCCCTAGAAACAAGGACTTGCACAGTGAAAGAAACTGACACTCTCCCTACCTACAGTTTTCTGTCCCTAGAAAAAATGTTTGTTTTAAGCACAATATAGCACAAGGAGAATTCACTCACTGTCCTTCCAGGTCCCTAGAAACAAGGACTTGCACAGTGAAAGAAACTGACACTCTCCCTACCTACAGTTTTCTGTCCCTAGAAAAAATGTTTTTTTTAAGCACAATATAGCACAAGGAGAATTCACTCACTGTCCTTCCAGGTCCCTAGAAACAAGGACTTACACAGTGAAAGAAACTGACACTCTCCCTACCTACAGTTTTCTGTCCCTAGAAAAAATGGTTTTTTTAAGCACAATATAGCACAAGGAGAATTCACTCACTGTCCTTCCAGGTCCCTAGAAACAAGGACTTACACAGTGAAAGAAACTGACACTCTCCCTACCTACAGTTTTCTGTCCCTAGAAAAAATGTTTTTTTTAAGCACACTATAGCACAAGCACAAAACACACTGACACTCTCCCTACCTATCCTTCTCTTTCCCTAAACTAAAGGAATCCAGGTTAAGCAAGAAAGAAATAAAAGTCACTGTCCCTGCCTATGCTGCTCTATCCCTGCTCCGGAACACACTACACTAGGCCGCCGTGCTGGCAGCCTTTTATAGTGTGGGGCGTGTACTAAACACCCTCAGCAATAATTGGCCACAGGCATCCTGCCTGTGGCCAATCATTGCTCTCCTCGCTGCCGGCGCTGTGATTGGCCAAGCATGCGGGGTCACAGTGCATGCTTGGCCAATCACAGCGCCTGGATGACACTGCGATG
Source organism: Rana muscosa (assembly GCA_029206835.1). NCBI lineage: Eukaryota > Metazoa > Chordata > Amphibia > Anura > Ranidae > Rana > Rana muscosa. The sequence goes on from CM055117.1 coordinate 459,549,247, forward strand.
GTGTAGTGCATTGTGGGCCGTTCGCGTCACTCGAATTTGGCGCGAACGGCCCAAATCGTTCGATCTTCGTCGAACGATCGAACAGCCGATGTTCGAGTCGAACGTATGTTCGATTCGAACACGAAGCTCATCCCTAATGGCTAGTATAGTGTGTGTTATTTTGTTCATAAATCTTAGAGCTATTTTATATTCTAGTTGCATGCATTCATGTGCACGAGCATAAAATACTGACCAGCAACGTGTTTTGTTTTGTTTTTTGTATTTTTTTTTTTTAATCTAAGCGCAGTGCTAATTTACTGGTATTTACGCACCTGTGTATACAGGCCTATTAAAAGCAATGGGCTGCATTCAGATAAAAAAAATGCCTAAATGCTTAAAAATGTGTTTTTGGTGCCTTCAATCGGCTTTCACTGGCATTTATAAAGCTTTGAACAGCTTACTTGAAGCTCTTAGGCTTCATGTACATTGGCAGCTCCTAAATTTGAGTTTGGGAGCTTTAGTTTTTTTTTTGCCAAAGCTCCTAAACTCAACTCCATAAAAGCCTGTGTCAATGTACACATAGGCTTTTAGCAGAGTTTTACAGCTGCCGTGTTTAGGTGAGGTTCAACCTCCGTCTCCTGAACGCATTCAGGATAGGAACGTTTTGACCGCGGGCCGCAGGAAAATGCAAAAACGCAGATTGCGTTGTTGCCACGTTTTTCCACGGACAGCAGCTGCCAATGTACATGAAGCCTTAAAACGGTTAGTTCATCTTTAAAAAAATATACTCTATGCAGTCCATGAACACTATTCCATCATTTTAAAGGAAACCGATTTTAGAAAAAAATCTATTTATGCTCCTCCCATACATGTAGGCCTTTTGTGAATGAGGTGAAACCTGCCCCAAACACTTCTGATGTTTTTATGGATCAAAAGTCCTTGTGCAAGTGCACAAATCATATTGTAAATAGTCCCATAGAAGTGAAAAACACAAACTGTCCCAAATGAAAAAATGTCTTATAGAAAATCTTGATCTGCGTACGTCAATTGGTATTCCAAATGCCACGACACCATAAGTGCTCCACCACCTTGTGCACAATAAAATTCTTATCAGAGCTAATGGACTCTTTGAAAGTCAAAAGAGTCAAATGCACTTGTACTGTATATTCATACAGTCCCTGCTTGGGAAAATTAGTCTCCTCTGAGTTTCTGCTATATCCTCATTGGTGCTTCATCTGCAAGCTTGACTTAAGAAAAGAGCCAGGAAAGCCACATAGCATGAAAAACCATATTGGTAAATTCATTTTAAAAAACATACTAACCACTTACAAGGTTCAGAACAATAAGTGCTTATCTAAAAGAAACCGTTCCGAGGAGTCAAACAGGCCACTTCCTGGTTACGAGTTGAGTGATGACGTCACAAGCAGTGTCCTCGTCGAACCTCCTTGGGCGGAGCTATCGCTTATGACGTTATCACGCACTTCGTAACCAGGTGGCCCGTCTGACTCCCGGGAGCGGTTTCTTTTAGATATGTGCTTATTCTTTTTAATATTTAGAATACCAATTGACGTATGTAGATCAGGATTTTCAAAAAACTTATCTTTTCATTTGGGACAGTTTGTCTTTTTCACTTCTATGGGACTATTTACAATTTTATTTGTGCACTTGTGCAAGGACTCACATTTATTTTAATTGATATCACTTCATGTATACTGTTTTTTTCTTTTTAGCACAACAGTTTTGATCTATATTTGTTACGTCATTTCTATTGATTGCTGTGCCAGCTGCTTGCAACGTTTTTTGTTTTATTACTTCTGATATTTTTCACAGCTTCATCCTGGTTTGCGTCTCTTGGATAGACCAATTGTTAGGACGACCACAGCCAGCAGTACTGGAGGAAGTGCTGTCCTTCTGAGTCCCGCACATATGCACTGTGCTCTACGCTGAGCAGATGAGCTCAGCAACAGCAAGAGATAGCAGTGCGCATGTGCAGGGCTCAGAAGGATGGCGTTAGGACGACTGCCCCTTAGCAGTACAGGAGCAAACAGCTGGTCCATCCAAGAGATGAGAACAGGGTGAAGCTGTGAAAAATATCAAGTGTGACTGGGGCAGGTTTCACTCTGTTCACAAAAGGTATGGGAGGAGAATAAATAGATATTTTTTAAATTGGATTTGTTTAAACTTATGGAATAGTGTCCATGGACTACACAGAGTATTTTGTAAAGGTGAACTAACCCTTTAAAGCATCATTACCCGTGTGTTGAATACAGATCCTAAAGTGCTGCTGTCACGCTAAACAAGCTTTTGGGAGACTTTACCAAATTTCACTGAAGCCTGATAAAAGCTTGTACAAAACAGCCGCCAATCCCATTAAGATATATGATCAGTACACCTGGGCAAGTGCTCAAGGGTATCAAACTATTTTATAATTGTGCCGCGCTGTATTTTCCTGTGTAATATATAATAAATCACTCAAAGTAAATAATGTATATTTCATCTTTTAGTAATATTTCCCGGGATGTCCTTTACTATACATAGTTACATTGGTCCAGTCTGGACCAATGTAACCATGTATATACCAGACTTGGCTGATGTCGTTGGGAGCTGGAAATCACTAAAGTAGACTCCAGTGATCTCCACTTGCTTCCGGGTCCTGTACTGAACAGGTTGGTCACTCAATAAGTTCCCCATTCAGAGAATGCTTTGCATTTTCTGAACGATTCCAGAACATTCTCTGATTGGACAAGGTAGATAGTGTGATGTCACTGCCCCGCCTCTCCTCCTTGGCAATCCTGCTGAGTGTCCTAAGCTCGGCGCAGGACACAGAAGCAGATGGAGGTCACTGGAGTAGCAGTGTCCACTTTAGTAATTTCCAGCTTTCAGGGGCATTGACTAGGTATGGTAGATACATAGTACAGTATATATACATTGGTCCAAGCTAGATCACTGTAACTATGTATAATATAGATATGCCTGGAATTATTCTTTAAGGGCTTGTTCAGACCAGGTGCATTACAAGACTGCGTGCATAATAGTACATTTTCCTACACAGCAGGCCTTGTGCAGAAGCGTGTGGATGCCATGAATTCTACCCACACGTATCTGGCAAATGTGCATGCATGTGCACCTGCACGTAAAATGCATGGTATCGCTGTACTTTTGAGAAAGTCAGTTTATCTAATGAGGGCAGGACAGGCCTGTAAAGTATCTTTTTAAATCCACTTATATGTTTGTTATGCTATTCAGATATTCTTTTGTGTTGCTATGGTTACTTGTACTTGCAGCAAACAAAGGTGCTATGCACAAAGATATCCTTTGTCCTTGCTCACAGCGGCTTTACTTTATGAATTGTAGTAAATCTTTAAATGATAATCGCTTTTTAGCCAACATGGCCTTTGTGGTTCTGTTACATCTTAACAAAGTCAACTGTTGCCCTGTGTTTTTTTATTTATTTTTTTATAAATTCTATTGCAATTTTTGAAAAAGATACACAGGTACAAAGACAGAGTCTCTGGGTATACCCCGGCTCACGAAAACCCGCAAAAGATCAAATAAGAAAACAAAACAAAAAATACAACACAGTTAGAGCCCATTCACACAGGGGCGTCTTTGGATCCGACTCCAAATCGCCCCAGGTCGCCCCTAGTCGCCTCAGGTCGCGCTGGCTGAAGAAATCAATGTAAGTTAATGGAGCCGTCCTTATGCACACTACTGCAGTCGCTCCGACTTCAAAAAAGGTCCCTGTACTACTTCAATCCGACTCCTAGGTGACCTGTAACCATTCATTTCAATGGGAGTCGCCTCTCACTGTCTTAATAGGAGCAACTCTCCAGGAAGAAAACATACATTTCTCCTGCAAAACTCTCCCTCCCCCCTCCCTCCCACAGAGCTGATTCTTGTTTGATTGGCCACTGGAATGTCTCTTGTCCTGCAGGCAACTTGGAGTTGCCTTGTAAATAGCTCCAGGTCGTGCTGTGATTCATACTCAGGTCGTGTCTGAGTTGCCTCATAAAATCGCGCTGGAAGTCGTGTTGCCCCTGTGTGAATGGGCTCTAACAACTAACTAAAACAAAACATCCCAACTTGTTGCTAAAAACAAGGATTAATGAGTGCTCAAGTACACTAAGGATGTAAGCACTGGGGTAACACGACCAGACCAGTGACACCATCCGTCTGTACCGTTCCAACAGTGCCATTAATATGGGAGGAGCTCATCTAATATGACAGGCCGTACAGTGCGTTAGGCATGATTGCTCTTTTCTAAACACTAGTGAGTCAGTTAAGATGTGACCTTGCCTGAATTATTTTGTTCATTAGTAGTAGTATCAGCCCAGTCCCATACTTTGTTAAATTTCTTCAGACAGGCCTTATGCAAATAGGGTTCCTTGTATAGGGGAATGGCCAAATTGACTAGTGACTTCCACATATTCAGAGTAGGTGCAGAAGAAACTTTCCACTTGAGTATGATGCTCTTCCAAGTATAAAAAAGGCGTAGGCCTAGTAATGTACAAACGGCTCTGGAGGGGGCCAGAGCATATTTACCAGTCCCAGAATACACACATAAACCTTCTGAGGTATAGGGATAGTAGTTAGGCCAGTAATGAATGTGAGTAAATCAGACCAAAATACCTGCAGGAGAGGGCAGGACCAAATCATGTGTATATAATTAATAATAATTATAATATAGAAGCAGTGGAGATGTTCCAAATTGCGCAGTGAAGGCATGATGGAGCTGGAGTAACCGGAAAAAGTAGGAGTTGGGTAGTTCAAACCTTTGTTTAAGTAGGTCAAATGTTTGCAATGCGCCACTCTCGGAAACATGGGACAAATAACGGACGCCCCAAACAGCCCATATGGAGGGGTCCAGAATAGAATAGAACTCCGGTAAAGGAGTATTTGGAGAATAGTGTCCCGAGCCTTTTCTAGCATAAGGGATCACTGACACCCATGCTTTGATCACTGTCTTCATGGAAATAGTTAGAGTATGTGGATCTTTAATGCCCCGAAACGGGCATTCCGCAAAGTTTCGTAGGAGCCCACCAAAGAAGCCTCCTCCAGGGTGACCGTTGCCCCTGTTAAGCCTGCATTTCCATTCTTGAAGGATTGTAAGCTGTTGGTTTGTGCATGTTTGTTATATTGCATTTTTGTTATGATTTTAAATACATTTTGACCTAAGAATATTGACTGTAAATTGTGTCCTGGCAGCTTTAGCTTTGCTGTGGTCAGTTAATAGTGTTGATTTTACCAGTGCTACTGAAAAATGCCGAATGCCAATCCCACAATTTATATACTGCGTCTAGTGCCTGAAGACTGTCTGGCTCTCATATGTTATAGGAAGCTAGCAAGAAATTTAACCCATCTGTTATCAGTTTTGATGTACTTTAACCACTTGCCATCCGGGCCATTTTTGACATCTCGTTTCTACATGTAAAAATCTACTTTTTTTTGCAAGAAAATTACTTAGAACCCCCAAACATTATATATATTTTTTTAGCAGAGACCCTATAGAATAAAATGGTGGGTGTTGCATTTTTTTATGTCACACGTTATTTGAGCATCTTTTTAAAACACAATTTTTTTGTAAGAAAAACACTTTCATGAATTAAAAACAAAACAAAAAAACACTAAAGTCAGCCCAATTTTTTTGTACAATGTGAACGATGATGCTACGCCAAGCAAATAGATACCTAATATGTCACGCTTTTAATATTGCGTCTGCTTGTGGAATGGCGGCAAACGACGGTGATTAAAATTCTCCATAGGCGCCGCTTCAAACGCCTTTACAGGTTACCAGTTTAGAGTTGCACAGGAGGTCTGGTGCTAGAATTATTGTTCTCGCTCTGACGTTTGCGACAATACCTCACGTGTGGGTCGATTGCCGTTTACGTATGCATGTGTAAGCATGGTGGGACAAGGGCTCTTACATTTTTTTTTTATTATTATTTATTTATTTTATACAACATATTTTTTTTTGTACTAACCTTTATGCTATCACATGGGATGAACAGCATCCCTTGTGATAGCATGGGCAGTGACAGGTCCTCTTTATGGAGAGATTTGGGGTCTATTAGAATCAAATCTATCAAATCTCTCCTCTGGCCTCCCATGTAGCCGATCAGACACAGATCAGACTGATCGGCTACTTACCTGGCTGCTGGTGGCCAGGTAAACAAAGGGGTGGAACCGAAAGGGACAAACTACTCGTTGCTCCCTGTTTCCGGGATTACAGAGAGAGGGGAACGTTGTCAGTTCCTCTCTCTCTTTGCAAGGCAGCCATTGCTGGCGGCCGCATCGCTCCTGGCTTCCGCAATGGGATCGGAGAGCCCAGGAGAGGAGGCCGGAGCGGGGGCGAACCCCCTTCTGCCACCCGCAGAAGTGATCGAGTGGCTAATTAGCCACTCAGATCACTTCTGCCAGATAGGGAATCCCCACCTGAAGAGATCAATACTGGGATAATGCCTGTAGGTGCAGGCATCATCCTGGTATAGCCACTGAAAACCCGGAGGACGTTCATGTATGCCCTGCCTGGGGGAAGTGGTTAACAGACTTAAAATGTTACTAAAACTAGGATCCTGCATTCACTATATCTGGTCTTCCACACTTACACAGAACATGGAAATGCAATAGTTTTAGTAAATATAAACTGCTAAAGACATTTTTGATCGGCAGTTAGAGCAGTCTTGTGTCTTTTATCAGTGTCAAGATATACCTTTTAGGAGGAGTTTTCATTCTCCTCTGACTGTCCTATCAGGCTTCGGGACCCCTGACCCTCTGTTTGGACAGTGCTGATTGGCCCTGTGCTGATCACATGCACCCTCCCAAGAAAAAGAAAAAAACTCTCTAGAAATACACACCAAACTGAGCATGTGCAGCTTGTCATCTAGCCTCTGCTTTATCAGTAATAGATTGGGGACAGTGGGAAAAGGAGAGGAACAGAGAAGACAGAATCAAACAGCCTTTTTACACAATGCAGAGGATTAACTTTTTAGGTTCCACGATGAGTATAACCAGCATGCTTTACTGCATATACAGACTGATTCTACTGTTGTGTGTTTAGTTATGCCCCATACACACGAGTGGAATTTCCACCAGCTTAAGTCTGTTGTGAGCTTTTGGTCGGAGATTCCGACCGTGTGTATGCTCCATCAGATTTTTGCTGTCGGAATTTCTGCCAGCAAAAGATTGAGAGCAGGTTCTCTATATTCGGAATTTCCGATCGTCTGTATGCAATTCCGACGGGGAAAAAAACACGCATGCTCGGAAACAATTCGACGCATGCTCGGAAGCATTGAACTTATTTTTCTCGCCTCGTTGTAGTTTTGTACATCACCGCGTTCTTAACCACTTAACGACCGCTCACTGTATATATACGTCGGCAGAATGGCACCGACAGCCACAATCGCGTAGAGCATACGTGATTGCCTTTGTATAGTTGGGGGGTCCAATCGGACCCCCCTCCTATACAGTGAGCGGTGGCTAAGTGTCCGGGAGCGTTCCGGGATGAGGGAACAGCCATTCGTTTCCGGCCACCCCCTCGCGATCGCTCCCGGCGAATGGAAATGCCCCCTCTGTCTGTGTCAGGCAGAGGAAGCAGGAGGAAGTGATGTCATCTCTGGTGCGGCGCTCACATATACCGAGCGCCGTACAAGAGAAGACATCAGGTCAGTGCACACAACACTACACTGACACCAGGACACATAGGGACATAAATCGCCCCCCCCAGATCACCCCCCCAGCCCCCAGTCACAGTGTCACTGATTGCAGTGACCATTTATTTACTGATCACTGCAATCTCTGACATTTGTGACTGTAAAAGTGTCAGTACATTCAGTTTTAGGTCCAGTGTAGCCCCCTAACCCCCCCTAATAAAGGTTTAACCCCCTGATCACCCCCCAGATAACCCTTTCACCCCCTATCACCACTGTCGCTAAGCGATCATTTTTCTGATCGCTGTCTTAGCGTCAGTGATGCCGATCGGCAACCAGTAATTTTTTTTAGGTTCGCCGCATGTTTTTATAGCGTCAGGTACCCCAATATATTATCTAATAAAGGTTTAACCCCCTTGATCGCCCCCCAGGTAACCCTTTCACCCCCTATCACCACTGTCGCTAAGCGATCGTTTTTCTAAACGCTGTCTTAGTGTCGGTGATGCAGATTGGTAGCCGGTAATTTTTTTTTAGGTTCGCCGCAGGTTTTTATAGCGTCAGGTACCCCAATATATTATCTAGTAAAGGTTTAACCCCCTTGATCGCCCCCCAGGTAACCCTTTCACCCCCTATCACCACTATCGCTAAGCGATCGTTTTTCTGATCACTGTCTTAGTGTCGGTGATGCAGATCGGTAGCCAGTAATTTTTTTTAGGTTCGCCGCAGGTTTTTATAGCGTCAGGTACCCCCATATATTATCTAATAAAGGTTTTAACCCCCTGATTGCCCCTAGTTAACCCTTTCACCAGTGATCACCATATAAGTGTTACGGGTGACGCTGGTTAGTTAGTTTGCTTTTTATAGTGTCAGGGCACCCGCCGTATATAACCCAATAAAGGTTTAACCCCCTGATCGCCCGGCGGGTGATATCAATTAGGTTTTAGCGTCAGAGAGGGTCTGCGTCACACCCCAGGCAGCGTCAGGTTAGTGCCAGTAACGCTAACACCCACGCGTGAAGCATACACCCCCCTTAGTGGTATAGTATCTGAACAGATCAATATCTGATCTGATCAGATCTATACTATCGTCCCCAGCAGTTTAGGGTTCCCAAAAACGCAGTGTTAGCGGGATCAGCCCAAGATACCTGCTGGCACCTGTGTTTTGCCCCTCCATCCAGCCCAGGCCACCCAAGTGCAGTATCGATCGATCACTGTCACTTACAAAACAAAAACACACATAACTGCAGCGTTCGCAGAGACAGGCCTGATCCCTGCGACTCCAGTGCTGTAGGAGGTGATTTCACCACCACAGTTAAATAAAAAAAGCTTATATGCCGAAGCATTGGGGCAGCAGGAGCGGAGGAGCGATTTTGCTCCTAATGCCGCGTACATACGGTCGAAATTCCGACGGAGGCTTGCCCGTGGAAAAGTCCGACCATGTGTGTGCGGCATAACTTTTTTGCGGGAGGATGCCCCCATGCTTCGGCATATATAAATGGTGCGTGTATGCCCATCATTGGAAGTGGGTGGATGAAGGGCGGTATTCTAATGGTGGGCATACCCACCGATCAATCTCTTTTTTCGTTCAGCCAACTGGCTGCATGAAAAAAAAAGATTGCAATACATGTCCAACAAGGACCAGCAACGTACTGGTATGTTGCTGGACTTTGAATGTTTATACCAGAATGATGCCTGCGGGTTTAGGTATCATCTTGGTATCATTCTTTTCAGCCTGCGGCCGGCTTTCATGTAAAAGCAATCCTAGCGGCTAATTAGGAGACTAGAAGACCCCAGTTTTTTCAAAAAAAGAGTACCTGTCACTACCTATTGCTATCATAGGGGATATTTACATTCCCTGAGATAACAATAAAAATGATAAAAAAAAAAAATACTTGGAAGGAACAATTTAAAAATAAAATAAAAAAGCAAAATTAATAATAAAAAAAAAAAAAGCACCCCTGTCCTGCCCTGCTCTTGCCCAATGGCGAACGCAAGCGTCGGTCTGGCGTCATATGTAAACAGCAATTGCACCATGCATGTGAGGTATCACCGCAAAGGTCAGATCGAGGGCAGTCATTTTAGCAGTAGACCTCCTCTGTAAATCTACTGGGGTAACCTGTAAAGGCTTTTAAAAATGTATGTAGTTTGTCGCCAATGCGCGTTTGTGCGAAATTTTAAAGCATGTTGTGTTTGGTATCTATGTACTCGGCCTAAGATCATCTTTTTTATTTCATCAAACATTTGGGCAATATAGTGTGTTTTAGTGCATTAAAATAAAAAAAAGTGGATTTTTTAACCCAAAAAATACGTTTGAAAAATCGCTGCGCAAATACTGTGTAGAAAAAAAAAATGCAATACCCACCATTTTAATCTGTAGGGCCTTTGCTTTAAAAATATATATAATGTTTGGGGGTTCAACATAATTTTCTTGCCAAAAAAAAATGTTTTCATGTAAACAAAAAGTGTCAAAAAGGGCTTTGTCTTCAAGTGGTTAGAAGAGTGGATGTAAGCTTCCTAATGTTGTGTATAAAATGCCAGAACAGTTCAAAACCCCCCCAAATGACCCAATTTTGGAAAGTAGACACCCCAAGCTATATACTGAGAGGCATGTCGAGTCCATGGAATATTTTATATGTTGACACAAGTTGCGGAAAAACAACAATTTTTTTTTTTTTTTTGCACAAAGTTGTCACTAAATGATATATTGCTCAAACATGCCATGGGCATATGTGGAATTACACCCCAAAATACATTCTGTTGCTTCTCCTGAGTACGGGGATACCACATGTGTGAGACTTTTTGGGAGCCTAGCCGCGTACGGGACCCTAAAAACCAAGCACCGCCTTCAGGCTTTCTAAGGGTGTAAATTTTTGATTTCACTCCTCACTGCCTATCACAGTTTTGGAGGCCATGGAATGCCCAGGTGGCACAAAACCCCCCCAAATGACCCCATTTTGGAAAGTAGACACCCCAAGCTATTTGCTGAGAGGTATTGTGAGTATTTTGCAGATCTCGCTTTTTGTCACAAAGTTTTCAAAATTGAAAAAATATATATATATATTTTCTTTCTTCATTTTCAAAAACAAATGAGAGCTGTAAAATACTCGCCATGCCTCTCAGCAAATAGCTTGGGGTGTCTATATTCCAAAATGGGGTCATTTGGGGGGGTTTTGTGCTATTTTGGCATTTTATGGCCTTCAAAACTGTGATAGATAGTGAGGAGTGAAATCAAAAATTTGCGCCCTTAGAAATCCTGAAGGCGGTGCTTGGTTTTCGGGGTCCCGTATGCGGCTAGGCTCCTAAAAAGTCCCACACATGTGGTATCCCCGTACTCAGGAGAAGCAGAAAAATTTATTTTGGGGTGTAATTCCACATATAACCATGGCATGTGTGAGCAATATATCATTTAGTGACAACTTTTTGTAATTTTTTATTTTTTTTGTCATTATTCAATCACTTGGGACAAAAAAAAAAATATATTCAATGGGCTCAACAGGCCTCTCAGCAATTTCCTTGGGGTGTCTACTTTCTAAAATGGGGTCATTTGGGGGGGTTTTGTGCTATTTTGGCATTTTATGGCCTTCGAAACTGTGATAGGTAGTGAGGAGTGAAATCAAAAATTTGCGCCCTTAGAAATCCTGAAGGCGGTGCTTGGTTTCCGGGGTCCCGTACGCGGCTAGGCTCCCAAAAAGTCCCACACATGTGGTATCCCCGTACTCAGGAGAAGCAGCAAAATGTATTTTGGGGTGCAATTCCACATATAACCATGGCATGTGTGAGCAATATATCATTTAGTGACAACTTTTTGTAATTTTTTTTTTTTGGCATTATTCAATCACTTAAGACAAAAAAATAATAATTCAATGGGCTCAACATGCCTCTCAGCAATTTCCTTGGGGTGTCTACTTTCCAAAATGGGGTAATTTGGGGGGGTTTTGTACTGCCCTGTCATTTTAGTACCTCAAGAATTGAGATAGGCAGTCATAAATTTAAAGCTGTGTAAATTCCAGAAAATGTACCCTAGTTTGTAGACGCTATAACTTTTGCGCAAACCAATAAATATACGCTTATTGACATTTTTTTTACTAAAGACATGTGGCTGAATACATTTTGGCCTAAATGTATGACTAAAATTGAGTTTATTCGATTTTTCTTATAACAAAAAGTAGAAAATATTATTTTTTTTCAAAATTTTCGGGCTTTTTCCATTTATATCGCAAAAAATAAAAATCGCAGAGGCAATCAAATACCATTAAAAGAAAGCTCTATTTGTGGGAAGAAAAGGACGCAAATTTCGTTTGGGTACAACATTGCATGTCCGCACAATTTACAGTTAAAGCAGCGCAGTGCAAAATTCTGAATTCACCTCTGGTCCTTTAGCCACCAAATGGTCCGGGGCTTAAGTGGTTAATGCTCGAAAGTTCAGAGAACTTTTGTGTGACCGTGTGTATGCAAGCCAAGCTTGAGCGGAATTCCGTTGGAAAAACCATCCAACTTTTTTCGACGGAAATTCCGCTCGTGTGTACAGGGCATAACACTTTAAAACTGAAATCAAATATGTGTATTCTTACTTGAATCATAATGTCTTTTGTGTCGCTTTTCCAGATTTGTGCAGGAAACCAGCATGACCCAACCTCTGCACTTTGCTTCTGTTCAGACGTTTCCTGCAATAAAGACCGGTCACTGCTGCCCTCTTCCCTTGTGTAGGGTGACTGGTCTTGTCTCCGCCCCTTCCTGTAGTTTTCGAAGGCAGGCTGTGATGGAAAGGCCTTCTGGGCCACTCCTACAGCTCTGATCTCTGTATAGGTTATGCAGAGCACAATGATTATGTCACTGCTACTTTTCGAAGGTCAGTGTCTTTGTTTGCAAAGGCATATTTAGTACCCGCAAGCAGACTTAAAGTGGAGCTCCACCCTTAAATTAAACTAGCTTCCATTTAATACGTTTATAAAAGTTCCAAAAAAAATTTAATTTTACTTGCCTGAAAGACACTGTTGCTAGGAAGAATTGCTAATCTGCCTTCTTCCTGGACCGCGGTGGTTCTACTATCCTACCTAAGCCGCACAGACGCCTGGGAAATGAGTGTCATCATTACCCAGGAGACTGTGCGCTTTTCTCTGCCGAAAAATTGCGGGATTGTGTTATCACTGTTCCAACGGGGCGGGACGTTCCTCCGTTGCCGCCCTTTGTCATGACAAAAAAATAAACAAATTGCACTACGAGCGAGATGTAGAGATGCATGCTGGGTAACCTCAGGCCGAATACCAGGAAGGGAAAAGAACTGGGCTTCAAATGCCCACACACATCATGGATGCGGCCAGATGAGGAGAAGAAGAAAATAAGACAAGTGTGGACCAATATTACTTTAACGGCTGGGGAGCTATTGCTATCTTATGGGGACTATGCTATGTGACAATTACAATCTTGCTCCGCTTTAAATTCTTTGTGGCTATTGAGTTATTAATTTATGTGAAACTTTTTTAACCTGGAGTTTTACTTTAAGCGCACCATACATGTCACAATCTAACTGTACAATCTTTGTAAAATCAGCTTTATGCAAGCCAAAAGTTAATGTGTATGTCAAGTAAAAAAAAAAAATCTACTTTTCCATAGCGTGGGGATGGATTGGAACTCCTGTTGGTTTTTTACTGCTATCCAGGACTCCTTCAGAATAAATGTATCCTCTCTTCCTGTCAAGCTGACCACATTTTACCAGACAGGAAATGAGAGTAACTCTCCAACAGCAACACAACAAAAATAAAAATGCTTTTATTTTGTAGAATAGAAGAAGGCTAGAGCCCCTTTTTATAATGGTTTCTGTGTGTGCCCCGTTGCAATGTTTCCTCACTTCCTGTCTGATAAAAGGCAGGACAGGAAGTGAGGATAAATCTCTCTAACCCCAAATAGCAGTAAAAACCCTATAGGAATTCTCATCCTTCCCCACTCTATGCAGATCTTTTTGACTTGAGATACCCTTTAATTGAAAACTTGAAGAAGCCAGGTGGAAAATTAACGGCCAAACAGTAACTATATCCTATCGGGCAGCCATAGGTTTCTGCAACTGTTTTAATATAATAGGGATAGATCCATCCACACTGTTTAACGTGCTTGGGGAAATCAAGTGATTTCTCCATGTTCAAATATTTTATTGCAAAATATAGCAAGTTACAAATGAGCTGACTAGAAAACAGTACAGATGATAACATAGTAGGTGCCCGGGAGCATTCACAAGCAATGGGGACGCAGCCCCTATAGCATTTAAACGAATGAACACACCTGAGATTGTTACATCTAAGCCCTCATTCATACTGAAGGCAGGTTCAGCTGAACTCGCATGATTTCAAATCTGCATTTCAGTGCGAGTTTAGGGGCGATTTTAGAGACATCTGTGGGGGTTAATGCATAGATGTCTATTGAAATCACCCCCCGATGTCCCCAAAAGTAGTGCAGGAACTACTTTTGGAAATCATTGCGGCGCCGCGGATTCGCAGCAAGATCATTTTATAGGGGGGGGCGGTCAAATCCAAAGTTTACTGGAGCCACCGGTACGCTCGGAACCTGATCTGATGCGACCTATAGCTAGGCAGGAAGCTGAGTGAGGGCAAGATAGCCCCCACTCAGCTCTAGGCTCTTGGAGGACTGAGCGACCTACGACGTCACTTTCGCTTCTCGGACAGATTGACAGGATTTTTTTTTTCTTAAAGTTAAAATCTCTTTTTGACCCCAGATCTCTCAATAAAGAGGACCTGTCATGCTTTTTTCTATCACAATAGATGTTTACATTCCTTGTAATAGGAATAAAAGTGATCAAAAATAAAAAAGTTAAAGGACAGTCTAAAAAATAAAAAAATGTAATAAGAAAAGAAAAAAAGATGAACCGCACCCCATCCCTCAATGCTCGCGTGCAGAAGCGAATGCATGTAAGTTTCACCAGCATATGTAAACGGTGTTCAAACCAGACATGTGAGGTATCACCCTGATCGTTAGAGCGAGAGCAATAATTATAGCGCACGACCTCCTCTGTAACTCTAAACATGAAACCTGTAAACATTTTTAAAGCGTCGCCTATGAAGATTTTTAGTTTGTCGCCATTCCACGAGCGTGGAGAATTTTAAAACCTGACAATTTAGGTATGTGTTTACGTGGCGTAACATCATCTTTCACATTATACAAAAAAAATTGGGCTAACTTAACTTTTTTTTTTTTATTCATAAGGCCTCATGCCCACGGACGTTTTTACAGCTTAAAAACGCCTGTCCATGTTAGTCTATAGCTTCATGCCCACCTAGAAGTTTTTGAGCTGCAAATAGCATAGGCGTTTTTAAGCTGTAAAAAAAAAACCCAGGACCAGAGCGTTCCTTGGCGTCGGCGTTAGGCATAAAAAAACGCGAAGCGTTCAAAAACGCTAAGAAAAGCGCCGCAATTGCGTTTTTGAGCTCCGACGTTTTTTTTTTTTTTCGAAAAAAAAAGGTAAAAAAATGTATACAATAACATGGACTGGCGTTTTTAAGCTGTAAAAAACGTGGCTGTAAAAACGTCCGTGGGCATGAGGCCTTAAAGTTGAGTTCCACCTGGATCTGTGTTAATTAAGAGTCAGTAGCTACAAAAAGTGTAGCTGCTGACTTTTAATAAGCGCACACTCACCTGTCCAATAGTCCAGCGATGCGGGCGCCCAAAGCCTCGCTCCTCTCCCCCACCTGTCCGTGGCGCCGGCATTACTACTGTGGGAACCTGACTGTGACAGCTTGCAGCTTCACAACCGGGTGCGCACTACGCATGCGCGAGTCGCGCTGCAGATCTTGAATGACCGTGCAATTTTCTGGGACCTGTGACGTGTCCCTTAAGATTGCAGGGTGGGAGGGAGGCCACCTAGGGGGATGGGAGGAGTCGCCTAGGTGGCCCAGAGTGGAAGTTGAAGCTGGGTACCTGTCAAAACCAGGTACCCGCTCTTCCCCCATATTGTAACGACCATCATTTTATTCTCTAGGGTTTCTGCTAACGAAAATTATATAATGTTTGGGGGTTCAAAGTAATTTTCTAGCAAAAAATACTGATTTTTACTTGCACAAAACAAATGTCAGAAAAAGGCGTGGTCTTAAAGTGGCCAAACTAGTAAATCAATCTATAACCAATCCGACAGTTCCTTGTCCAACATAGTGGTTGTTAGATCTAAAGCTGGCCATACACTATACACTGAAATTGTGCAGTCAGATTCTAAGGTGTGTGGGCACTTTAGATTTTGGGGTACACACACTATAAAGGGTAACTTCAAGTAGCAAGCCAAGTCAGCTTGATTTACTAAAGGAAAGGCAAATAGACTGTGCACTCTGCAAGAGAAGCTGCTCCAGAGCTTAGTAAATGAGCAGAAGCTCTGTTGACTTGCATCATCCAATAATGTGCAAGCAAAAATGCAGTGTTTTTTTTTTATGTTCCTTGCACGTGATTGGGTATTCTTTACAAACTGAAGCTTTACCTCTTTTACTAAGCTCTGGAGCAACTGCACTTTCTGAGTGCACAGTCTATTTGCCTTAAGTAAATTAACCCCTTTGTGTCTTTTCGGGAAACATGATAGAAATCCCTATCCATATAACTCTGTGTAAGTGTTAAAAAAGTACATGTATTTATATGCGTAAGGCCTCTTACATGCATTTTTTGTGGGGCTTTGTTCACGTGGTTCATTGCTGTGCAACCTCCTCTTTGTGTGGGCAAGGCTGCATTGTGCTTGGAGAGAATGCAATGGTTAAACAGAGAATAGAGATTCCTGCATCTTGGCAGGCTGAGATTCAGGTACTTTCAGGGTGAGGATACGGACAGTTATAGGAACTGAATCTACGGGTGCATCCAGCTGCAGAAAACAAGCACCAGTATGTAAATTTGCGGTAGGCTGTGTCCCTCGAGTCAGTTTAAATTCAACATTTTCAAGTGTGACTGCCGTCTACCTTGAACATGGGCTATTAGCCAAAGTGAATTGAAATTGCATTTAGTTAGCTGGCACAAAAGAATGTACTACATTCACAGACTAGCAGCAACCATCAGGCCAAAGCTTCATGTGCAGCTGCTATGTAGAGACCATGCCTGCCCAACCCTCCACCCTGGAGGTGTGCTACCTTTGTGCTAGCTGTATTGAGGTATAATATTGTGCTTCAGTGGTTATTTTTCTTGCAACTAAATAATTTTACATGAGGAAAAGTTCTGTTTGTGTAGTGCTGTATCCTATTGTCTAGGTTTGCTTTTGTTAAAGCGAAGCTTCAGCCATGAATTTGACTCGCTCTCTTCTGCCTCCTTCACAATTCCTCTTACTCATCTAGATTTTTTTTTTCAACAAATAAATACCATTTCTTTATTTTAGTTTTTCATATATTCTCTTCTCTATTCTCTACATGGTATACAAAAGGACATACAAAAATGTTAAAAATCGTATATATGAAACTGCATAATATGATGTGAGCCCGAGTGCACCAACGCGTTTCGCCGTTAGGCTTCCTCAGGATGCATTCGGGATTCGTTAGTTGCAAGGGGAAGGAAAACGGGTCTCACTTTCATGCAGAAGAGTCAATCTTGGTCAGCATGTAGTAATGGAAGTTTAATCCGATAGAAAAAGGCTGACGAAAAGAGAGCGATTGTTACAACATGGAGTTAAAGAACCCAGTGGCTCAATTGGGGTGTACTCATGTTATCAACTCACTCAGGGGTAAAACATGATGATACAGATAACCACGAAGGGCAAAAAAATAGCTCTATCAAATATAGTTAAATCCAAGTCTTATAATCCAAAAGATCCAGGAAGTACACAAAGCCAGCGAATTCGGCTTATATCCAACCAGAAAGATATAACACATTCACAGACGAATTCTAATACTCGTGGTAGATTGGTATTGTGGATGTCTAGCAGTATCCCCATAGGTGCAGAGCTTTTGGCTCTCTCCCAGGGGATTACTGCTAGACATCCACAATACCAATCTACCACGAGTATTAGAATTCGGCTGTGAATGTGTTATATCTTTCTGGTTGGATATAAGCCGAATTCGCTGGCTTTGTGTACTTCCTGGATCTTTTGGATTATTAGACTTGGATTTAACTATTTGATAGGGCTATTTTTTTGCCCTTCGTGGTTATCTGTGTCATCATTTTTTACCCCTGAGTGAGTTGTTAACATAAACACACCCCAATTGAGCCACTGAGTTCTTTAACTCCAAGTTGTACCAATCGCTCTCTTTTCGTGAGCCTTTTTCTATTGGATTAAACTTCCATTACTACATGCTGACCAAGATTGACTCTTCTGCAAGAAAGTGAGACCCGTTTTCTTTGCCCTTGCAACTAACGAATCCCGAATGCGCCCTGAGGAAGCCTAATGGCGAAACGCGTTAATGCACTTGGGCTCACATCATATTATGTAGTTTCATATATATGATTTTTAAAAAATTTGTATGTCCTTTTGTATACCATGTATGTGTTTGTCTTATTGAAGAATATATTTTTCCATATCCTCATTGTTTACTGTGCCATTAAAGTCTGACCTGGGGCTACCCCTAGGGTTCCCCCCTCTTTTTGTATTTCCAGCATGGTATCTGCATACATTTTGTACATGCGCAGACATGCCACGGGTCTAAAAACCCGGATAGAGACCCACAAGGTTTCATCGCATGCGCAAGATGACCCACACATGCACAGAGCGCAGCAGGTCTCTGCTAGTCTATGGGACCTGGCAGAGACACGTGGTGTTTTTGCACATGGTGTATTTTTGCATGCTACAGGTCTCTGCTAGGTTGCATAGACCTGGCAATGGCTCAAGATGAATCTGTGCGTGTGCAAAATCTTGTGTCAACATGGCGGACAATGCTAGACTACATGGAAACCTCTAAACACTATTCGTTCATCTGCATAGTTGAGGCTCTAGAGAAAGGGACTGATGAATCTAGGTCCTCAGTCACTTTCTCAGTCTCAAATGTCAGACATCTGGGGTCTGTTTAGACCCCCTCTCCACATGGCAGTTATAAAATGTAAAAAAAAAAAAACGTTGCCTCCTCATTGCCTGCTTAAACCCCGTACTAGTGCATTTCCTCAAGCCCTGCACACACAATCGGTTTCACCAATGAAAACAGTCCGATGGACTGTTTTCATCGGACAAATCGATCGTGTGCGGGCCCCATCAGACTTATTTCCATCGGTAAAAAAAAATAGAAAATGTTTAAAATTTTTCCGATGGGAAAAAAAAGATAGGAAATTCCGATCGTCTGTGTGGAATTTCATAGGAGAAAAAACCCACGCATGCTCAGACTGAATTAGGAGACGGGAGCACTCGTTCTGGTAAAACTAGCATTCGTAATGGAGATAGCACATTCGTCATGCTGTAACGGACTGAAAAACACGGAGACTGAAAACCGCAAATCGTCTCTCACCAAACTTTTACTAACACGCGGTAACACAGCAAAAGCAGCCCAAAGGGTGGCGCCATTGGATTTGAACTTCCCATTTATAGTGCCGTTGTACGTGTTGTACGTCACTGCGTTTGGGACGGTTGGAATTTTGTCTGATGGTGTGTAGGCAAGACTGATGGAAGTCGGCTTCATCGGAATTCCGGTGGGAAAAATCCATCGGATTTGATTCCATCGGAAATCCGATCGTGTGTACAGGGCTTTAGTCTCCCCTCCCCAGTGATCAGATTGCAACATTGTAACTTTGTAGCAAGTCAGAAGGAGAGAGGCTGCAAAAGGGGACTGATAATTGTTATAGAACTGCACAGACACCAGGGTTTACAATGCTGTGTCACCCCTGGGTCAGCATCTTAATCTAGAAAGTAGATGCTGGCCCTGTAGATTGCCTAAACAAAGATAGTGCCCTTTTGGAGAAAAAAAGTAATTGCTGTGATCTCGGTGAGAGAAGTAATAAATAACTGTAATCATTGCTTATAGATTACTTAGCATACCTGTACTTCACATGAAAAATATATATCTGATGCTAAGTTCGTTTACACTAGCAGTTGGAGGGGAAGTAAAACTACATGGTTGAGCTACGTTTTTACTGCCCCTTAACCACTCTCTCATTGCAATTTTGCTGCAGTATGAGAAGTCGCACTTTTCCTTTTACATATCATTTATGTAAAACATAACGTCCACATCATGTGGTTGGGCATGAGCAGGGCTTTTTTTCAGGGGAAACTTGGTGGAACTCAGTTCCACCACCTCTGGCTCAGACCCTTTGGTGCCTGCTCACCACAATCACTTGTAAACACAGAAGTCTGGTTTCTGTGTTTTTTCAAGTGACAGCTCTGCACTCTGTATGTAATGTAATCCTGGTATTTAATGCCCCTTTAAGACCCTCCTACTGTTTTTGTGAAATTTGACTGACCACACCCACTATTTGATGTGATTTGGAGGATGTGTGTAGGGGGAGGGGTTTGTGGTTAAGTTCCAGCACCTATTGTTTGAGAAAAAAAAAGCTCTGGGCATGAGCATTCCTTTATTAACATATGAGAGATAAATTAAGTCATTGGCCAGTCCAAGCCATGGTATGATGCTGAATCTGAAAAACGGTTTATTTTATGTCGACAGGCCCCTTAACATAACTTTATATTTTGCCAGAGCTGCACTATTGCTGTAAATGTTTATTTTCTCTTAAAACATCACATATCTATCTAAGTGTTTTCCCTGTATATATGGTATACTGCGTTGCTATATCTAGAAGGCATTTTATCTATATACAGGTGTACAAGCAGTGATTGATTTAACATAAAGGACATTGCTTGCCAATCACATTGCCTACTACTGTGAGCTGAGTCACTGCCTTTCTACTTACAGTTCAGTAAATAAACGGCAGCCAAACCTACAGCTTTTTTTTTTTTCCCCTTCAAATATTTTTTTTATTGACGCTCCAGGCTTTAACTGTCAGTGTGAGCAATAAGAGGAATGACACTGGGAATTCTCATAGGTCAGCACTCTGCAGGCAGAAATGTTTGAGAACAGATGTGTACGGTTTGTAGAGTATGACTTCTTATATACAGTCAGGTTTTATGAATCCTAGAACGGGATCACTAAAACGACCATTGCCATCATTGTGCAGCTTGTCAAGGCCGAAACGGCAATTATGACTAAGCAGAGCTGAAAGGCTGTAGTTTCAGACTCAGCCAGTGAAACAAATGTGTTTATGTGTAATGAAAGTGCACTCAGCCATTGTTTCTTTCCCTCAATACAATTTCCAGTCTAGAAATACCAGTGATTTTAATAGTAGTATATGAAGTTTTATTTACTTGCTCTGAAGAGGATTGGACTCACACTACACTGTTGGTTGGTGCCATTCACATTGCCTTGTTATAATGACCAAAATAATATCCCCCATTAGATTCATAGTGTCTCATTTATAAAAGCTAATGGTAAGGAAAAATAGACGGGCTGTCCATTTGTCTAAACTGCACCAGTATGGCCAACACAGTTATATTCCTCCCATAACTATTGGAAAATGTATGAAGTCAGATAGTTCATTATTCTCTAGCTTTGTTATGCCTAACTCATCCACCATAAAGCTTTACTTTATTTTATATATTTTTTATTTTATTGCATTATAGAGTGAGCTTGGTGGGCTGAGTTGTCCCCTGGATTCTAATATATCTAGGAAATTCAAACGGTGAGATCTCCTTGCCATAATTCTCAACTGTGAGCCTATAAACTTTGAATCCCCTGGATTCTTCTGTATCTAGGAGTTAGGGATCTTTTAGCCATCTTCCCCACCTGTCTGCCTATAAACTTTGTTATCCCCTGGAATCCTATGACTCTAGGATGCTCCCAACATTAAGATCTCTGGCTGTCCACCTGTAAACTTTGGTATCCACTAGATTCTTGTGTAGATAAAGGGTATTCAGAGCATGCACTTGGTCATATAGATTGGTCAATAGGCATCTACATCCCTGGTAGAGAAATATATGTGTGGAACCCCATGTCCGGGGTATAGAAATGGGATTTTAGGGATGCCTATTGAGAGAAATGGGATAACTGTCCTTTTGAAAAATACAAAAAATATATGCATAATACAAAATAATTACAATAAAATGTTGATTTTATTAACAAATGTACAATATCATTAAAAAAGGAATACAAAAATACACCGTAATGCATTTGTTCCTGCAAAGTAGCATGCTGCTGGTCCTACATGTTTCGCCTATATGCAGGAACGCGCAAGCACTTTAACAAGTCTATATTAATAAAAGAACTATATTAATAATACATACATGCATATGAAAAAAAAATATATATACAATGCACAAATCTAAATAAATAGATTCTTATGTATCTAGGATACAGTGAGATCTTCTTACCATAGTCCAAAACTGTCCACATATAAACTTTGTTATTCTCTGAATTTTTCTGTATCTAGGAAAAAAAGTGAGATCTCCTTGTCATGTTTCCCAACTGTCTACCTGTAATCTTGGTTATCCCTTGGAATCCTATAAATCTGGAATAATCCCAACATTGAGATCTCCTTGCCATAATCTTCTGCTGTCAACCTGTACACAATTGTATCCACTGGATTCTTATGTGTCTAGGGTACTCTAACAGTGAGATCTTCTTACTGAAGTTCCTGACTGTTTACCTGTAAACTTTGTACTCCTGAGTTCTTTTGTATCTAGGATACGCAACAGTGAGATCTTCTTCCCATAGTCCCCAACTGGTCATCTGTAAATGTTGGTATCCCCTGGATTCTTGTGTATCTAGGATATTCCAGTATTGAGATCTCCTTGCCATAGTCCCCTACTGTCCGCTTTTGTATCTAGGATACAGTAAGATTGACTTGCCTTAGCTACTGAATGTCCACCTGTAAACTTTGATGTGTTCCAGGATCTCCTGCTGTATTTTTGGTAATAAAAATCCGTCCCTTGCATAAGTCCCTATTCTCTTTCACATTCCTGTCCTCACCCCCCTTTACATTCCTATGCTCACCCCCCCCCCTTATATCACCTCCCACTCCTTCAGATTCCTTTCCTCAGCCCCCCTTTATATCACCCCCTCCTCCACCTTCACATTCCTGTCTTCAGCCCCCCCCCCCTTTGCATTCATGTCCTCAGCCGCCCCTGCCCTTATATCGCCCCCTTTATAACACCCCCCTCCTCCCTCACATTCCTGTCCTCAGCCCCCTTCACATTCCTGACCTCACCCCCTCCTTTACATTCCTGTCCTCAGCCCCCCCACCCCCCATATATCACCCCCCTCCTCCAGATTTTTGTCCTCTGCTCCCCTTCACATCACCCTTGGCTTTCCCCACATCCTTGCAGTGACACAGCTCATTTCATTGTCCTACCCACACAGGGCGAACGGCGGGAAGCACATCAGTCTAGCGCTGACATCAGAGGCGGGACAGCTCTGGAAGGACGGCGGCAGCTGCATAACTTTTTCTGGTAACCAGCTTTTGATTGGTTAACAACCAATCACCTGCTGGTTAGCTTAAAAAAAAGTAACTTGGTAGCTCCCGACCTTATCCAGAACTGTCCTGCCTCTTATGTAAGCTCTAGACAGATATGCCTGCCGCCGTCCATCTAGAACTGTCCTGCCATCGATTTTTGCTCAATGAGGATGATAGCAGTGATGGCGGCTAAGCGGAAAATCCGGCTCCTAAATGGCGGGTCCACCATTTATTGATGTCTTCTCTATGAGGTTCCCTTTTCTCCTTCCCTGGCAGCTACTTAACGGTTATGCACGGAGGTAAATAGAGAGGCAGAGGAGTTAGACCAGCACACAAGTAGTAACACATTCCCAGAAAAGGAGAGGGCTATGATGTGCAAGTAGAGGGGTGGGGGTCTGTGAAAAAGTTAAATTCGCTAGCAAGTTTCAAGGCATATGGCAGGTGAATAAAAGCTGCAAGTTAGCATTTCAAATAATTGATGTTCCTGTCCTTTTTGTCTGTATTTTTTTAATTGGTTATACGGTCTATTGAAATGTATTCTTAACCGACCCTTGCAAATACTAGGAGATCCCTATGGGACCCCACTGAGAATCTTACCCATAGGCTGTGACTGGCTCTAACCTTAATCTGCTTTTAGTTTTCAAATTGCTTGTCTAATTACGTTCTCCCTGACCTTTGTTTGGTTTCCGATGTATGTTCCAGGTTGGTGACCAGATAGTGGAAATTAATGGAGAGCCCACACAAGGCATCACTCACACACGGGCCATCGAGCTGATTCAGGCTGGTGGGACAAAAGTTCTTTTGTTACTGAGGCCAGGGACAGGGCTTATTCCAGACCATGGTGAGTATTTATTGTATTTTTAAATGCAGAACTTGTGTATTTTTCTTCTAGCAGTTTGTTGGATTACAAGAATGAAGAAACATGCAGTGGTAACAGCCATTGTGTGGGCTTAACTATTGCTAACAAGAATACGCAGGAATTTGTGACATTGCTTTAGCTTTTGTGCTAAGCCAAAAAACATCAACTGATAAAATAGCTGCCTTCAGTGTGTGTGGGTGACAAGTATATTTAACTACATATTTGGATGTTAACTTTGCATGATGAGTGTGTGTAAAGCAAAATATTTCACCATGAATTGATTTGATGTAGGCTGTAAATATGGCGCTCGAGGCAACTAATGACAACTGCACTGCCATATACCCCATGCTTGTGATCACTCTAGTTTATCAATTAAAGTGGTTGTCAAGGCAGAAGGTTTTTACCTTAATGCATTCTCTGTGTTAAGGTAAGAAAATAAAAACGTGTGTGACTTCCCAGCTCCCCCTAAATTCCTGAGCCCGATCTCAATCCAGTGCTGTGCCCAAGAGCACTGTCTCTCTCTCTCTGCTTACAGGACAGAGAGGCAACAGCGGGATCCATTGTCTCTATTGACACAGGCAGCATGGCACAGGATCAAGCCCGCAGGTGTGCCACAATAGAAAGTGGCTTCATATGGTTGCACACCAAGAAAAGAGGAACCAGGAGCGCAGATGGGGGATCCTAGAAAAGGAGAATCGGGGATACTCTGTGCAAAACCATTTGCACAGAGCAGGTAAGTATAACATGTTAATTTTATTTTTTTAAATGTTGCACTTTACAATCACTTTAAAGTGGAACTTAGCCAAACCTTGTGTTTTTGAAAGCATGGGAATAACTTTAAGCAGTTATTGCTGTTTGAAGTAGACATCTGTCCACAATAAGGGAAAATCCAACCATTGACAGTCATCACTAAAACACTTGTCCGATTTTGAAGATCTTCCCTCACTTTCTGAAGAAAGTTTACAATTACGAAATTAAGGAAAAATAAAAAAACATTCTGTGCAGCTGAAGAATGCCAGAAGAATGGCAATGGGCAGTATCTGCAGAGAAGGCATGTGGAAGGTATGGCCTTTTGCAGCATGTGCAGCAGAGTAGAGGATTGCAGAGGTTGCAGGGATGTTAAAGGGGGTGGGGAAAACAGTGTAGCTAGGAGGAGGAATGGCATAAAAATTTAGAAATGACAGTGGGGAGTTCAGTCGGAAAACAAAGTTTGGAAAGAGGTAGCAGAGAGCATGCTGGGATAGGGGAGGGCAAAACCTGCCAGGAAATATAGCATTGACACTAGGGAAGGCCATTAGAAATAGTGTAAAGGAGGGTTAGAGAAAGTAGTCCACACAGTGTGTCAGTGGTATAACTAGAACCTTTAGGGCCCCAGTGCAAGAAAAGGCCCTTTCCTCCAAACCTGGTGGCAGAACGCCAGAACCCAATCGCAAATGTGACCTTTGCGACCCTGGTAGTTCCACCACTGGTATCAGTCGTTTTTGTTTTTTTTAGAATGTATTTTTTATTTTATTTTTTACAAATTTTTTAAGAGCCCAGTTGGATGTCTTTGGTGAGCTATCAGGGGTCTAAACTTTTACCTTTGAGACAGAGAAAAAAGATTGAGGACACCTCAATCTCCTTCTCTGCAGCCTCAGCTACACTGAATAAATAGACAGGAATAGCTCTGTACAGAGCTTCCTGTTCATTTACAAACTGAAGCATAAAAAACACCATTTACGATGTATCAGTTATAAATTGACAGTCAGTGATCAGTACAGATCACTGACTCTTCATTCAGAAAAGGAAGGTGCCGGTAAATTACACATTTACCGGCATCTTCCCCACTCTCCATTCTGACAGATCCCCTGTAGCAGTCGGTAGGAGAGGGGAACTCGGCATCGCTGCGGGGGACAAGGGGTGTCCAGGAGAGGACATGGGGTCGGGAGAGATCACAGGATGACTGGAGAGCACATGGGGGGCAGCAAAAAAAAGCTGGATAGGAGGAGCCATGGGGATGGCTGCATATAGAGGAACCTATCTCTCCATTTTCCTCCTGCAGCTGCCAGATGTAGCATGGGGTGGGTTGCAATTGTGACCCCTGTAGGTACGCCCCTGCAGTGTGTGACAGAAGTTAGTGCAGCCACAGGGGAAAAAGGTGTACCAGGAGCATGGAGAGTCTGTTGTGATGTGCACATTTCTGAGGGAAAAAATGTATAGTGGGGTTGTGGACACTGATGATAAAAGTGTAGTCATCATATGTGTGCTAGGGACCTGTCAGCATTGCAGGACAGAAATCTGGAATGGTTTAGCCCATAAAGGACACACTTGAGTTTTCCTGCAGCATTTGTTCTTAGTGGCTGAAACCTTCAGCGGTTAACCCCTTCCCGACCGTCGCACGCCGATTTACGTCGGCAGAATGGCACAGGCAGGCAAATGGGCATACCTGTATGACCCTTTGAATTTGCCGCCTAGCGGGCGTGTGCGCCGCGTGAGCTTGCCGATCGTGACACGGAGCGGCAGAACAGTGAGATGCCTATGTAAACTAGCCATTTTCCTGTTATGCCTAGCAAAATGACAGGGATCTACTGCTCACTGTCATCGGGAGAAGCGATCTCTGTCATGTTCTAGTGAGACAATCCCCCCACAGTTAGAATCACTCCCCAGGACACACTTAACCCCTTGATTGCCCCCTAGTGTTAATCCCCTTCCCCTGCCAGTGTCATTTATACAGTAATCAGTGGCTATTTGTAGTTCTGATCGCTGTATAAACGACAATGGTCCCAAAATAGTGTCAAAAGTGTTCGATGTGCCGGCCATAATGTCGCAGTCCCGATAAAAATCGCAGATCGCCGCCATTACTAGTAAAAAATAATTATAAAAATGCCATAAATCTATCCCCTATTTTTTAGACACTATAACTTTTGCGCAAACCAATCAATATACGCTTATTGCAATTTTTTTTTACCAAAAACATGTAAAAGAATACATATCGGCCTAAACTGTGGAAGAAATTTGTGATGTTTATTATAGCAAAAAGTAAAAAATATAGCTTTTTTTTCAAAATTTACGCTCTTTTTTTGTTTATAGCGCCAAAAATTAAAACCGCAGAGGTGATCAAATACCACCAAAAGAAAGCTCTATTTGTGGGGAAAAAAAAGGATGTCAATTTTGTTTGGGTTCAACGTTGCATGACCGCGCAATTGTCAGCTAAAGCAATGCATTGCCGTATCGCAAAATATCCTCTGATCAGGAAGGGGGTAAATCCTTCCGGGGGTGAAGTGCTTAAAGGGGAAGTTAAAATTTCTCTTTTTATTGCACATGGGGAATTATTGAAAAAACATAGATATAATGCTATCAGAATCACACAAAGGTACATTTGAGAGCAAAAGCATAAAAACAAATACATTTTTAATTATGTCAACATATTTGGCATTTCACTTGTATCATAATAATTCTAATCCAAAACTATTATAATATTAGGAAAACTACTATCTGTGAATAAACATTTTTATCATATCTCCATAATTTTGTTCCCTGTTAAATTCCAACTCTAGCTTTTGTCAGACCTTATACAAACACACGAAAAGAGTTCAACCCCCTCCTTCAATATGACCCACGGAGTGCTGGCTCAAACAGCTGCGCTTCTGTTCGTCCTAGTCCAAAAAACTGCTGGAACCAGTAAGGCCGCGTACACACGATCGGATTTTCCTTCGGAAAAACCTTGGGTGTTTTTTTCCGATGGAATTCCACTCAAGCTTGGCTTGCATACACGCGGTCACACAAAAGTTCTCTGAACTTTCGACTGTCAAGAACACGGTCACGTACAACACTACGACGAGCCGAGAAAATGAAGTTCAATGCTTTCGAGCATGCGTCGAATTGTTTCCGAGCATTCGTCGGAATTTTGGGCATCAGAATTGCTACAGACGATTGGAATTTCCGAAAATTTGAGAACCAGCTCTCAAATTTTTGCTGGCGCAAATTCCGACAGGAAAAGTCAGATGGAGCTTACACACGGTTGGAATTTCCGACCAAAAGCTCACATCGGACTTTTCTTGTCGGAATTTCCGATCATGTGTATGGGGCATTAGTCTTTATTAGGCCTCATGTACACTGGTTTCTTGTAAACACTGTTTATCCTGACAGGAGAAAATTAGACTTATAAACTCACCTCAACTGCATTTTTTAAAAAAAAAATTACATTTATTCTGGCCATTGAAATAAATAAACGTTGAAGTGCTATGGGCAATTAACAGCGTTCAGTGGTTTTTGTGGACAAAATTGCCTCTCCAGAATTTTAGGGTATTTAGAAAACATCCTCTAAACTCCCCTGCTACTAAACTGCTAAAAACATCCATGTGTGTATGGACACATAGGATAACATTAGTGGAGTTTAGAGGCAGAAAACAAAATGCCTAAACTCACAAAAATGTGCGTTTAACAGCAGCAGTGTGCATGAGACCGTTGCCTTTTATTCATAGATGTAAGCAAACATCCGACAGTGGCATGCAAGACTGCTAACTCATTTTGGCTAGACTGCCTTTATCATAGCGTTGATTAAGGCAGGTTTACCTCCCGCACACCACTTTTTGCAAAAGTCTCTTTCTTTATCTGCCTTAAATCTAAGGGCTCATTCAGATGTGCAGCAGCCTTTGCCACCCCTCTAAAAAGTGGTTCATGGTAGATCACTTTTCAGAGTGCCATTGGCAGGCAGCTGGGAGACAATAATTTTGCCTGCTCACTGCCTGTTTTAACACTCAAAAAGCTGAGCCACCGCTCTGCAACCAGATTTATTGCACAAGGTTTCAGTTCGGTTGCACCTTGACTCCATTAACTCGACTGGGTTGCGTTCTGCTCACTGAACATAGCAGCAAAATATCATGGCCGCAGTCATAAGTGGTTGCATGTCCTTGTTTAGGTGGTTGATCAGGGGTCAGTAAAACTGTGGCTCAACAGCCTGCTTTTTCTGTCCTGACCACCCATGTGTGGGTCCATACAAACTGGGCTTAAAAAACGCCAGTTCTTTTGTTAGAAAAATTGCTCATATAGAGCCTTTTTCTACAGGCTTTTAGGAGCGTTTTGCATTTTTTACGCCAGAAAACTCCTCTCAAAAACGCAAACCAACGTTTTTTTTCTCCTGCCTCTAAATGCTGAACTTAAAGTGGTTGTAACCCTACAAAAAAGTGCTTGTACCGTGTAATTTGTCCCTTCCTATGTTGTAATATACCTGGTTGATCCTGTCTGTTCCTGTGTCCCCCTGTATGTGCTGACCACGGTAGTAATGGATGCTGAGCCATGATACCGTGGTCAGTTTACATGCCTCAGTTACCCCCCTCTTTGCTCTCTGCTCTGCGTCTCTCCCATCTTCTCCCTCCCCTCTCCCTTCCCTGCCTGCCAATGTGAGAGCCGATCTCCTCCACGCCCCTCTCGTCGCTATCCCGTTGCAATATGCAGCAAAAATAAGTTTATCCCCTCTCGTTTAAACAGTTAATAACGACAGTGTGTGTTTTTTCTTTAAATGACCAGGCTAAATACCCTTTCTCACATCACCACTGTGCAGTCGCGTGGCTTCCCTCTGCTGGCTGGCTGACGACAGAGGGGAATCTCAGCCCCTCCCACTGCTCTGGTTAGATTGGGGAAAGAGAGCAGAGGGGGAAAGGTATTTAGCCTTTACATTTAAAAAAAACACACACACACTGTAGTTAACTGTTTAAACCAGAGGGGATACCAGCAAAGTCACAATGGGGTTTATTTTCTAAAGCTAGAGAGTGCAAAATGAGTCGCACTTCTGCAGAGAAACCAATCAGATTTTATTGCCAAAGTTTAATTGAACAAGCTGAGGTTAGAAGCTGCTTGGTTTCTCGGCAGAAGTGTGATTAATTTTGCACTCTAGCTTTAGTAAATAAACCCCAATGTGACTTTACAAACACTTATAGACCCGCTATTTTACTGTTGGATTTGTGGGGCATTTCGGCCGCTAGCGGGGCGCTTTTAACCCCCGCTAGCGACCGAGAAAGGGTTAAAACCGCCCGCAATGCGCCGCTACAGTGGCGTATTGCCAGCGGTACGGCGGCGCTGCCCATTGATTTCAATGGGCAGGAGCGGTGAGTTAAAGGGCGGATTGCAGGCGCTATTTTTAACACTATAGCGCCTGCAAAACGCCCTCAGTGTGAAAGGGGTCTAAAATATGCCTCTAAAAGTCGTAATGTGCATGGACACATAGGATAACGAGCTGCTTCTACAGGCAAAATGCTAAACTCCTCTAGTTTTTTTTAAACTTAGTGTGTGTAGACCTTGAATGTGCTCTTATGCTGCGTACACACGATCGGAAATTCCGACAACAAAACCGTGGATTTTTTTCCGACGAAATGTTGGCTCAAACTTGTGTTGCATACACACAGTCGGAAATTCCAAACGTCAAGAACGCAGTGACGTACAAGACGTACGACGAGCCGAGTTCAATGAAGTTCAATAGGCAGTTTGGCTCTTCTGCTTGATTCTGAGCATGCGTGTTTTTTTTGTGCATACAGACGATCGGAATTTCCGATAAGAACTTTTTCCGTCTGAAAAATAGAGAACCTGCTCTCAATCTTTTGTTGGTGGAAATTCCCACAGCAAATGTCTGATGGAGCCTACACACGGTTGGAATTTCCGACCAAAAGCTCACATCGAACATTTGTTGCCCCCTTGATGTAGTAGATGTCCCCAGTCATTCTTAACATAAGCTATTTTATTTGAATAATTTGGTGAGAAGTGTGGGCTTGGCACAGAACATAGCCCTGTAGAGTGTCAGGTTCTGGAATGCTGTAAACCCATTTATGCATGTCCGTAACAGAAAGTCCTGCGTTTTAAATATAATGCACTTCTTTTTTTATTTTTTCGGATTTGAAAGTTGCTTTATGTATTTTTCTATACCAAGAGATATAAGGCACAGTATGTTCTTCGTCATTTTGCTAACATACTATGTATCTTGTCTCCTGTTTGGCTGTTATTGGCAGCTTCTAAATATCACAGCAGCAGCCAAGATGATTGTGTGTGAATGTTTTGGCAGATTTTGCATATACAGTGATCTAACCTGTGTGCAAGCATTCCTGCCACACATTGCTAATGAATGCCCAGTGTGAACTGTTGCTAGCTATGCCTTGGTGATGTTGGAATTCTGTTCCAGGCTTGTTTTCCTTCTCCTCAGGTTTGGCTCCTTCCAGCCTCTGCTCCTACGTGAAATCTGATCAGCAATAAGGCTTTCTCGTGCTTTTCTTGGTCTTTTTCTTAAAGATTTGGTAAATGTGCATGCCTCTTGATTCAGCTTTTTCACATATTCCTCTGTCTTCACTGTGTCTTGTCTGCTATATCTGCCTATGCTCATTAATATGTATGTGCACGCATGGCTTAACCAATCACATTTAAGTGGCAGTACAGGTGCTGCTAGCCTTGGAGCAATACACCAGGTTACAAATCACTTTAATTAAAAAATGGAGTACAATGTCTGCCTCATATGACTCAAGAACAAGGATCATCTTCATGCCAAATACTTGTCAAAATCTATGAGGTCTTTAATTGTGGTTATGTGCATGAATACACCCAACTGCATGAGTGTGTGTAATTATAAACATATAGATTGTCCTTCTGGCAAACTATATTGTAGAAATGCTGAAATTCCATGCATTCAACTTTGCATAGACTTTACTGGTTATAGAATTAAAGACACTTTAAATTCACTCAACCTGCATCGAACTGTTAAATAGCCTCCACGAATCACATTACTAAACATGCATGCTTTTATGTATTGAAGAAAAAAAATCACTTTGGGGTTATCCAAGATGAATTAAAATTGCATCCCAGCATCTGCTGACAGCTAACCCTCCTGCCCCCTCCCCCCTTAAGATACAATTGTTGAGCAGGCTGATGTTCATGTACCTATAAAATTGTCTGGCCAATATAATATAGTCTGACATCCTGATGACTTGTCTGTAAAAGAAGTTCAACCAGAAGTGTGCTACTCTGTTATTACATGTTGGGGTAAATCTGTGATTTATCCTGGAATGCCTCTTGAGTGTTGCATGCACTGTATCATTCATTCCATTATCAATTGTCCACCATTTCAATATTTGGCATAGATATTTGTACATGCTGTAGAATACACTGTTTATGTAAAAGATGATGCAAAAATGCAGTTCACTGTCCACATTTTAAGATATCACTTTGTATTACCTCATATTGGGGTTTGTTGTTTTAAAAGTGCATGTCTCATTGACTGTTTTCTATTGTATCGCAAGATTATCTGTGTTCTCCTGCATGGTAAATCAGTTGGTTATTACAAGTCAAAAGTTTCTCCTGTAAATCATTCTATTTGGTTAAAGTGCTTCTTGATTCTAATTTGTTTGTCCTAATTATTTAGATGATCTGGATAGTACTTCTTCAACATCTACAAATGTAATATATGACGACGATTCAGCATTTTTGTCAACCTCATACGTGGATCCAAATCCTGGAGTTTTTCATTCAATGGCGCCTGATGAAGAAATTTTGGATGCTTATGAGACTGAAAAAATGGATGTTGCAAATGATATTCAGCAAGATAAAAATATTGCAGATTTGCCTAGTGTTAACAGTAATGAGAACAAGTCAGAACTGCTTGCACCTTTAGTTAACAACAAGGACAAGCAAAGGGAAAGGTCTGTGAGCCCCAAAAACTCTTCCAAAAATAAACCACTTGAATCTGGGAAAGTAAGCAGCACAAGGAGAGGACGTTCAGCAAGTCCCAAAAAGAGTGACAGTAATATATCTGAAAGACACCAGAGTTCCCGACATACTGATTCGAAACGCACACACAAAGACGTCCGAGAAAGATCTTTGAGCCCCCGAAAATTACATCATAAAACAGACACTGAATATGATGTTGGCAATGATAAAGACAAGAACAGGGGACACAGACACAGGGGAAGATCTGCCAGTCCCAAAAAATCTTATAGAAAAGAGGAGAAAGAGAAACTAAGTGTCGAAGTTGAAGATGCATCAAAAAAACAGCAAAATGCACTTAATGCGGATCAACTTATGGATAAAAGGTCCGTTAGAGAAGATGGAATTGAAAAGAGTAGGAAAACTGAAAAATATGAGGCATCAAAGAAGGACACGAGGGAAGACAAACTTAAGAGGGAGGAGAGGGAAGATAAAGTTAGGAGTGAGGATAAATCCCGAAGGCAAGAGAGAGAGGAAAGACACAGGAAAGAGGACCGGGAAGAAAACCTTAGAAGAGAGGAGAAAGATGACAAACACAGAAAAGTAGACAGGGAAGACAAGCAGAGACGAGAAGACAGACACAGAAAAGAAGAGAGGGAAGAGAAAATCAGGAGAGAAGAAAGGGAGGAAAAGTACTGGAGGGAGGACAAACACAGGAGGCAGGATAGAGAAGAGAAACCCAGAAGAGAAGGAAGGCTAGAGAAAGCTAGTGGGGA
The DNA here is from genome assembly GCA_029206835.1 of Rana muscosa. Taxonomy (NCBI): domain Eukaryota; kingdom Metazoa; phylum Chordata; class Amphibia; order Anura; family Ranidae; genus Rana; species Rana muscosa. The sequence goes on from CM055117.1 coordinate 459,582,557, forward strand.
GGGACAGGAGGAGAAACCAAAGCGAGAAGAGAGGGAAGATAAAATCAGAAAACACATTGGATCCAAAAGAGAAGATAGGGATGAAAAATCCAAAGCAGATGTTCGAGAGTCAAAAAATTATAAAAAACTGGATGAAAGACACGAGAAGTCAAGACGAGAAGACATTCTGCATGGTGTTAATGACAAGAAAACTACAGACCAGAAAAGTAAAAATGCAGAGGAAAAATTGCAAAGAAATATTACCGAATATGAGCAGAAGAAACATGAGAATGAACCAATGAAAAAAGTAGGTTCTTCCAACATTAAACAACCAACTCAAAACCTAGTGCTAAAAGCTAAGCAAGCAGAAAAAGACCCTCATAGTCAACAATCTGCTTTTCATCATGAGCCGCAAATCAAGAATCCTACAGCTGACACTACAGAGAAAACCAAAGATGAAGGAGCATCAAAGACAGCAGGAAAGAGATCACTGATAACTCCAGGACCATGGAAAGTTCCCAGTCCAAATAAAGTTGTTGAAGGTGACGAATTGAATATATAGACAACTACTCCACATGCTGCCAGCTGAGTTCAGCTTATGTATTTTAGACTTCAAAACTTTAACTTGCATGAAGGATATTTTGGATTTTGCTTGCAATGAATGGTCTTCCACAAGCTTGAGCTCCATGTTACTCTATGAAGGTGTACTGTCGCACTTTTAGACTTTGTGCTGCTACAAATTACGTTGGGACAGTGTTGTACAGATCCTAACCATGCATATTTACCTTTGCCAATGTGATCATGACTCCACTACTTGTGCCAATTTTATCTTCCTGTTCAGTTTATTTCCAAAGTCCGTGTAAAGTGTAAACTTGTCTTTTACATAAGTGAAAAAAGGCCTGGTTGAAATATTTGACTAGCATGTTGCATGTGTAAAAACTGTAACAGAACATAAAAGTTATTGATGGTCAAAGAAAGGACTCTATGTGGCATGGTGACATAAACAAACCACTGACATTTTACTCCTGTGTAAAAATAGCCTCCCAATACACATATATACAGAACAGGAAGCTTTTTTACAAAGAACAAATTGGGGTCAAGTTACCATCTAGTTTTCTACTTTTAATAAGAGCTTATCGTAATACCTATATATGTACTTCTGCAGAAAGGGGCAGAAGATAAACTTTTGCTCCAGTCTGCTCCTTTGCTAAATGAGTTTTATTATGATACACATGACTGAATACAAAAGAACAAAAGAAATATTATATGCAGTAAACTGAACAGCATGTATTTCATGGGCTTTTTAAATGATAATTTTAAATCGCTTAATTATAGTTGCATGGGAGGAAAAAGCTTTTTCAGGTCAATGGAAAGCAAAGCTTGGGTGAAGGAAAGATCGTAACTATTTGAAACATCTTGTATAATTTGCAAAAGTAGCATTCTTTTCAGTACACAATGAAAACGCTATTTGGCATCATTAGACTATTAATGGATGCTTTTATAAAGGTACAATACAAAGTAAATATTACAGGTTGACAATAAATGATAGAAGAATGTTGACAGGTGTGAATCTTACCACTTCTTTTCACAACTGTAACCTTGTCAGATAGCATATCTAGAACAAATACACTTGCAACCAAGAAACATATCCAACATTCCATTCTGTATCATCATTGCAGCTAATTCACTGGAAAAACTGACATTGCGCATCAATATTCAGCAAGATGTCTGTCGTATTATGTTTACCTCATTGTGATCACATAATCACTAGCTCCTCTTGCCAGGACCTTGTGTCCTGCAAAAGGGCATTGTTGTCATCACTCAAGGTAGCATAATTCATGAAACCAGCTAGATTGGCTGTAGATAGACAAGTATCCTGTGTGCCCATCTTTACTTTGATAGCAGTGATCCAGGTCCAGTACAAACCACAAGAATTGTTCCAAGACAACCCTTTGTGGTGTTTTCTAGAAATTATTTACCAAAACCCGAGATCAGAGTCAGACTCGTCATTCTCATGGTTTCATTGCCTTTAGCAATGCTTGAATCGGTCACGGTTATGAAAAATGCCCACTGTGCATTTGGTCTAGTAAGAGCATTAGTTCCTTAAGATCAAACAGGCTGCATATCCATACCAGAGGTCTTATGTGTGAGCTATTCTTGTTGCCCAAAAGAGCCCATTAGTGTCTGCCTTTCCTTTTCTGACTTGCACTGACAGCACCATTGGAGTTTTTGTTAGGGCAACAGACATGTCTCACCTTTAAGCCCCACAACACTAGTAAAATAATTGCTTTAGTTCAACTCATTAATTGCTTGAACTGCATGTCATGTGAATTGATTTTAGGTTTGTGTGTGTGTGAGATTCGCCAAAGGATTTTAAAAAAAAAATTTGGAGACTTAAATATATCTAACCTATTATGTATGAAAACAATCTTACATGATATTTAGGTCCCCTTTTAGCTGTGTGTTTGATCTATGATTGGTTGCTGAATATAAGCAGAATGGCCCACAATTCTGTTAATTGGTTAAAAAAACTTTCTCTTTTTGTCCATGGACGGACACAGCTCCATAAATCTTGACATGTGGGTTATGTTTCTGTTCATAGGAGAGGACTAGGCAGAACATGTTAGTTATCTTAAAACATGTAACTTTAACAGAGTTGAACAGCCCCGCCCAGGGGGCGGTCCCTCCATACATAACCCTCCACCCTGCAGTCAGCAGCCTCAGTTTTTTTCTGCCTAGCAGAGAAGAACGTGGCTCCCTTTGGGCCCAGAGTCCTGCCAAATTTTTTATTTTACTTTTATTTTTTGTGATATCTTCTATCAACTGCCGGCTGGGCGACAGGCTGGATATTAAAGATCCTTGTAGTCTTTCCGGTTCCGGCCATCATGCCAGTCCTTCGCGCTGGTTCTGCCACAATGTACCCCATGGCTCCTGGGGTGGTCGGTGAGCACATGCTCCGGGGTAGATGCAGCTGGGACTTCCGCAGGGGAGTCTGTCTCCTTTGGGTCACACAAATCTGACCGCTTTGTGACAGTTTTTCCTTATGTTACTTTCTTTGATAAGTTCATAGATAAGGAATGGGAATGGCCGTAACGGTCCTTTGTGGTCCCCCAGCGCATTGCGGTCCGTTATTCTTAAGGACCCTACTGATAGGAGGTCCGAAGCGGTGACCCGCTCCAGGTTCACCATGCTGGGGTCAGCGTTGTGACCTATATTGGCTGCGACTTTGGTGTCTCAGACATTCACTGAATGGAGGGCAGCACAGTGGTTTAGTGGTTATCTCCCTCACCTGGCAGCAAGGGGGTCACTGGTTTGCACCCGGACCCCGTCACCATCTGCCTGGAGTTTGCATGTTCTCCCTGTGTCTGCGTGGGTTTCCTCCGGGTACTCCGGTTTCCTCCCACACTCCAAAGACATGCACGCCTTCAGCGCCACAGTAAAAACGTATACACTAATACATACTCAGTGTGTGTATGTAAAATGGTTTCCAGAGCCTCTGTATCTGCGGTGGTACTGCGCCGCCTGATTTGGCTGGAATGCTGGTTCGCTGACCAAGCATCCAAGAGAGCTCTGGCAGATTGTCTTTTAGAGGCTTTTTGGTACCTCGCTGGACGACATTATTAAGGATGTCACTGGAGGTAAGAGCACACTTCTCCCGCAGTCCTCTAAGGGGAAGGAGCCCCGCCGTTGGCCAGGGCCCTCCTATTCCGTGCAGAAGCAGTATTTTCGTCAATCAGAGATTCTCCCAGACTGACAAGGCTCCAGCTGGGGGACAGAAGCCTCCCTGGGTGCGGAAGCCGAACAAACCTGCTACCGCATGAAATTTTGCCCCCGCCCGACTCAAGGGTGGGGAATGGTTTAGCTAGTTTACAGCTAGGTGGACCTCCTTATTCTCTGACCAGTGGGTCTGCAAGGTGGTCACTTCGGGGTACAAGATAGTTTCTTTCTTGTCCACCAAACAGATCTTTCCCTCAAATCTTCCTCTCCTTCTGGCTCGTCGGTCTGCTTTGATGGGAGCAGTACAAGACTTGCTTATGTGCAGAGTCATTTTACCTGTGCCCCTGGAGGAAAGGTTTCAAGGATTCTATTCTAATCTGTTGGTAGTCCCACAGAAGGACGGTGTCCATCCAATCTTGAACCTCAGGGCCCTCAATACCTTTGTGAGGGTGCGAAAGTTCAGGATGGAATCCATTCGTTCGGAGGTTGCTACGCTCCATCCGGGGGATTTTCTGGCATCCCTGGACATCAGAGGTTTCTGCACTTTGCGGTTTGGCATAGTGTCAGCACCAAAAGTTTTTAACAAGGTGCTCGTCCCTATCTGGCTTTGCTGAGACAGCGAGGCATTGCTGTCATGGGCTACTTGGACGATCTTCTTCTGGGAGCTGCTTCTGGCTCAGAATTAGAGGAAGACATGTCTATAGCCAGTCAGACCCTCTGGGAAATTGGTTGGGTACTGAACATACAGAAGTAGGTGTTGGTACCGACTCAGCATCTGGAGTACCTAGGCTTGATCCTGGACTCCTTGGAGGTGAAGGTCTTCCTTCCTTTGGAGCAGTTGCAGACGCTCCGGTCGGCGGTGAAATTGTTAGCGCCCCACAAATGGCTGTCTCTCCGTTTTTGCATGTTCTGGGCCTCATGGTGGCCTCCTTCGAGGCGGTACCGTATGCCCAATTCCACGCTCGAGTATTGCAGAAGGAGATCCTGTCCAAATGGAACAGATCTCCATTGTCTCTGGATTCAGGTAAGTCACCTGGTCAAGGCTTCCCTGAGAGGGTGGCTGAGATCCCCGACTCTTCAGTCCAGGAGGTCCTTCCTTCCTTTCCATTGAACTGTGATCACGATGGACGCCAGCCTCACATGTTGGGGGGGGGGAGTCTGGGGGGTCCAGTCGGCCCAGGGTTGCTGGACTCCGGACGAATTTCGCCTGCCGATCAATTTCCCCGGTCAGGATCCAGTTGGACAACGCCACGGTGGTGGCTTCTGTCAACCATCAGGGAGGAACAAGGAGCTCGTCCGCAGCGTCGGAAGTCGCTCACATCCTAAGATGGGCCGAAAGGAGTGTGCCGGCTCTATCGGCTGTTTACGTTCCGGGCATAGAAACTGGCAGGCGGACTATCTGAGTCGCCAGATGCTGGACCAAGGAGAATGGTAGTTACACCCGGAGGTGTTTAAACTCCTTTGTCAGAAATGGGACACACCAGTTGTGGATCTCCTGGTCTCTCGACTCATTCGCAAGGTGTCGAGGTTTGTGGCCAGGTCCAGGGATCCCTGGGCAGACGTGTTGGTGGCTCCATGGGGTCAGTATCAGGTAAATTTATGCCTTTCTCCCAATGAAATGGCTTCCGCTTCTGCACCGCAGAATACAGGCCAAGGGGATTCTGGTGATTCTAATCGCCCCAGCCTGGCCCCGGTGTCCCTGGTACGCCGACCTTGTGAGACTGGTAGCAGATGCTCCCTGGCGGCTGCCAATGCGGGAGGACCTTCTGTCTCAAGGTCCCATACTTCATCCTGCTTTACAGTCGCTGGCTTTACCGGCATTGCTATTGAAAGCCAGGTACTAAGGGACCGTGGTCTGTCAGATTCGGTAATCTCCACCATGTAGAGGGCCCGGAAATCTTCTTCCCGGACGATCTACCATCGCACTTGGAAGGCCTACATCTCTGTGTGTAGATATGGCTTGGCGCCCAAGGGCATATTCGGTTTCTCGGATCCTGCTGTTCTTACAGCGCGGAGTGGATCTGAAACTTGCCTTAAGCACCATTAGGGGACAGATTTCAGCCTTGGCTGACTTCTTCCAACGATCCCTGGCGGCTCACTCACTGGTAAGTACGTTTGTACAGGGGGTCCGGCACGGGGTTCCCCCGATTGGACCATCGCTTCCTCCGTGGGACTTGAATCTGGCGCTCTAGGTACTCCAGGAGCCTCCCTTTGAGAGCATCAGGGAGATTCCTCTCAACACTTTCTCAGAAAGATGCCTTTTTAGTTGCCCCTACATCGGTCAGGAGGGTTTCTGAATTGGCGGCCTTGTCTTGCAAGTCACTTGCAAGTTACTTGGTCCTCCATGAGGATAAAGCGGTACTACGCTCGAAGCCTTCATTCCTTCCTAAGGTAGTTTCGGCTTTTCACCTACATGAGGACTTTGTCCTTCTATCCCGTCCTCGGCGTCGCATCCCAAGGAGGCTGCGCTACATACCTTGGACGTGGTACGTGCCCTACGAGTGTACCTGTCTACTACTGCTCCATTCCGGAGTTCTGACTCACTGTTCGTTTTGGTGTCTGGTCCACAGAAGGGCCTGACGGTCTCGTCAGCCACCATTTTCTAGGTGGGTCAGGCAGACCGTCATCCAGGCCTATGCCCTTAAGGGGCGGGCACCTCCCTTTCCTGTCACGGCGCATTCAACCAGGGCAATTGGTGCCTCCGGGGCTTTCCGGCATCTAGCATCTGTCTCACAGGTGTGTAAGATGGCGACCTGGTCATCTCTTCACACTTTCTCAAAGTGTTACAAGGTTGATGTGAGTGCATCTTTGGATGCTTCCTTTGGCCGCAAAGTTTTGCAGGCGGCTGTTTGAGGTTGCAACTCCTCCGTTGAGGAGCTCTGTTTCTTTGGGGTGAAGTTAAGTCTTCTTTTGATTGCTGTTCTCACCTCTCGTTTTTTCTGACACTGCTTGGGGACGTCCCACATGTCAAGATTTATGGAGCTGTGTCCGTCCATGGACGAAAAGAGAAAATAGGATTTTTTTGTACTCACCGTAAAAATCCTTTTCTCTGTCGTCCATGAGCGGACACAGCACCCACCCCTCCTTTTTTAGTTTGTACTGCTTTTCTACGAACTGAGGCTGCTGACTGTAGTGTGGAGGGTTATGTACGGAGGGACCGCCCCCTGGGCGGGGCTGTTCAACTCTGTTAAAGTTACATGTTTTAAGATAACTAACATGTTCTCTCCTATGAACAGGAACATAACCCACATGTCAAGATTTATGGAGCTGTGTCCATCCATGGTGAGTACAAAAAAAATCCTATTTTTGGACATTTGGTGGAGACTTCTCTCGTAGATACGAATTGCTATGAAATAAACTTTTCTTTGTTTGCATTTGTGTTTCTGTACGCTGTGGGAAACTACCATAATGTTCAACAGGTAATTATACACTTTAACACCAAAATGAATTTGCTAGAACACTGTCCCTCCCGCAACACAAAATGCTCTTATGTTTGAAACAGGGTCAGTTGGTGCGTAGCTGTTTATTTGGTTGTAGCACCGCACATTAGAGTTATGAAATCTCAAACAGCTGAAGCCTTGGGAATGTTATTTTGTACCAATTTATTGCTATATACCTCTGTTCTTCAGTTTTGTGATGGTGAATGTTGTTCTGCTGCGCTTAACCCTTTCATTGCTAAGGAGTGAAGTAATAATACATCAGATTCTCTAGCAACCAAGGGGTTAAGCCATATTCAATGCACCCAGCTCATTACTGTGATTTAGATCTATTCTCTTCATATACTGTGATACTTTTCCAGAAGTAAATCTTTCACAAAGGAAATGTTTTTCCGATTCTGTATGAAAAGTTGCCTTGAAATATTAAGGGAATCAAGAATAGATTTACTGGTTGTAAATGTCTAAATAATGTACAGCACCTATAAATATATACATATATCTTTCCAAAGTATAGATTAGATCTGTAAAGCAGTTATTATTTTTTATATATAGATATACATATATAGATATATAAGAACAATCCAGTCAATGGCCTTCAGTTCTTGCACTGTAAAATATTATAAGACAAATTGCTGTACAATTTTGTTTTATTTTCCGATAATGCATTATATATATTGTATGTGTTCAGCTGAAGCATCCTTCAAAATTAAGAACTATTTTGCATTAAAATTAATACACAGAGTTGCTTTGTCTTTTGTTATTAAGACTCTAAGCAGGTTTACTAAAGATTAAATTAATGGCGTGCTTTATTTGTCTTTTTCATGCAACAATTGCACAATACGCATTATTAAACAAGATTGAAATGGTTATTACCGCATGATATTCCATTCACAGTTAGGCAGAATTTGATTGTATAAGTTTGTATATTACATTAATTGGGACATTTAGCAAACAATGTCAATGTAAATTTTACTCATTGAAATGAAAATATGCTTTTGTAGGGTTTTGAGCTGATTGTTGTTGTAGTCATTTTAATTGGATAATATGGCACAATAAAATAGACCCATTAATATACAGCAGCATTTTAAACCTATGTCTGAACGGACATTGCATGTAATTAATATGGAATATATATATATATATATATATATATATATATATATATACGCACACACACACACACAGTTGTGCTCAAAAGTTTGCATACCCTGGCAGAAATTGTGCCATTTTGGCATTGATATTGAAAATATGACTGATCATGCCAAAAAACTGTCTTTTATTTAAGGATAACAATCACATGAAGCCATTTATTATCACATAGCTTTTTGGATACTTTTTAAATCATAACAGAAATCACCCAAATGGCCCTGAAGTTTACATACCCGAGAATGTTTGGCCTTGGTTCAGACACAGAAGGTGACACACACAGGCTAAAATTGGTATTAAAGGTTAATTTTCCACATTTGTGGCTTTTTAAATCACAATTAGTGTCTGTGTATAAATAGTCAATGAGTTTGTTAGCTCTCACATGGATGCACTAAGCAGGCTAGATACTGAGCCATAAGGAGGTAGAAAAGAACAGTCAAAAGACCAGCATAACAAGGAAATGAAACTTTACAAAGATGGAAATGGATCTAAAAAGATATCCAAAGCCTTGAATATGCCAGTCAGTACTGTTTAATCACTTATTATGAAGTGGAAAATATGGGGATCTCTTGATACCAAGCCAAGGTCAGGTAGATCAAGAAAGATTTCAGCCACAACTGCCACAGGAACTGTTCGAGATTCAAAGAAAAACCCACAGGTAACCTCAGGAGAAATGCAGGCTGCTTTGCAAAAAGATGGTGTGGTTGTTTTTAAGGAGCACAATAAGATGATACTTGAACTAAAAAGGGCTGCATGGTCAAGTTTACAGAAAGAAGCTTTTACTGTACAAGTTCCACAAAAAAAACTGGTTATAATATGCCAAACAACACCTTGACATGCCTCATTGGCTTTTTTGTGGCATTGGCACAGTAAGGGCTTCCTTCTGGCGGCTCAACCATGCAGCTCTTTTTTGTTCAAGTATCATTGAATTGTGCTCCTTAACCACTTCCGAACCGCCCGCCGTCATTTTACGTCGCTACTTTGAAGAGGCATACCGTTGTTATGGTAGCAGCTAGCTACTATAACCCCGGTATCCTCTTCAAGAGCGGGCGGTCCGCTTCAAGATTAAAGTGGTCTCTGCGGCGGATTCGCCGCAAGATCACTTTTATCGGTGGCGGGAGAGGGCCCCCCCCTCCACACATGTGAGATATTGACGCGATTGTTAGAGCGAGAGCAATAATTCTAGCCCTAGACCTCCTCTGTTACTCAAAACATGCAACCTGTAGATTTTTTTAAACGTCGACTATGAAGATTTTTAAGGGTAAAAGTTTGTCGCCATTCCACGAGCGGGCGCAACTTTGAAGCGTGACGTGTTGGGTAACAATTTACTCGGCGTAACATTATCTTTCACAATATAAAAAAACAGGGGGCTAACTTTACTGTTGTCTTATTTTTTAATTCAAGAAAGTGAATTATTTCCCCAAAAAGTGCGCTTGTAAGACCGCTGCACAAATTTAATAAACAGACACTTACATGTACCTGTTCCACGGTCCAGCGATGCGGCCCAACGAAGCGTCGCTTCTCTCCCCCTCCTCTCCGCCGGCGCCCCCATTGCCACTCTGGGCACTGGGCCGTGACAGCTTTCGGCTTCAGGGCCGGGCACGCACGGCGCATGCGCGAGTCGCGCTGCGCTCCCGGAGTGGACAGGCGATCACCTGGGACCTGTCGCGTGTCCCAGGTGATCGCCTAGAGGGAGGGGCCGCCTAGGGGCAGAGGAGGATTTGCCTAGGTAGTCCCTGGGCGAAAGGAGGAAGTGGAACAGGAAGTCCCACTCCTAACGAAGCCCCCACCCCCCCTTTCAAAAAAATTACGTGCCAAATGTGGTATTTAAGGGGGCGAGGAGAGCTTAAAGAGGAAGTTCCACTTTTGGCTGGAACTCCGCTTTAGGTGGTTAAAAACAACCACACTGCCTTTTTGAGAGCAGCCTGTATTTCTCCTGTGGTTACCTGTGGGGTTTTTCTTTGTATCCTGAGCAATTCTTCCCCCAGTTGTGGCTGCAATCTTTCTTGGTCTACCTGACCTTGGCTTGGTATCAAAAGAGCCCCTAATTTTCCACTTCTTAATAAGTGATTAAACAGTAATGACTGGCATATTCAAGGCTTTGGTTATCTTTTTATATCCTTTTCCATCTTTGTAAAATTTCATTACCTTGTTACGCAGGTATTTAGACTGCTCTTTTCTACCTCCTCATGGCTCAGTGTCTAGCCTGCTAAGTGCATCCATGTGAGAGCTAGCAAAATCATTGACTATTTATACACAGGCACTAATTGTGTATAAATTAACCTTTAATTGCCATTTTAACCTGTGCGTGCCACCTTCTGTGTTTGTACCAAGGCAAAACATTACAGGGTATCTAAACTTTTTATCGGGGTCATTTGGGTGATTTCTGTTATAATGTAAAAAGGATCCAAAAAACTATGAGATAATAAATGATTGCTATCCTTAAATAAAAGACAGTTTTTTTGGCATGAGCAGTCATATTTTCAATATTAATGCCAAAATGTCACAATGTCTGCCAGGGTATGCAAAACTTTTGAGCATGACTGTATATATCAGTGGTATACTGTGCTGTACTCTCTTCTATTTCAAACTTTTAACATGTTTGGGTGAAGTTGCCTTTATATTGGCAGATATAGACATTCAGTAGAGCTAATACCCCATGTACTGGTGAAGAGCATGCTGTAGCTTTTATCTATCTATCTAGCTTTTATCTATCTTGGAGATTGCTTGCCTTTATGCCATCATGCATCACCTCTTGGGCCCTTTCACGTGAGCTTTCTGATCAGGTCCACTAGTTAGTCAGGTTCGAAAAATAGAAGAATACATACATAAAAGAAACTTGCAATTTGCTTCAGTGGGGGTAAAAACTCTTTCGTGATCCACCAGCCTCTGGTAGTATTACCTATAAATGTTAATGTCCAGTCATATTTGGTGCATTTGGGAAAGCATCAAACCCCCCCCTTTTTTTTTTTTTTTTTTTTTTAACTGATCCACCGAGCTGGACAGCACCAGTTCTTGAGGGATTCTATTCCACCTTTTCAGAGCTCTTACTATGAAAAATGCTTTCTGCATGTGGAAGTTAAATCTCTTTTTCTCCAGGTGTAAAGAGTGACCCCCCAAATGCCACTTTTCAAGAGAACAAATTAATTTCAGGTAATATTACCTGATAGCTGAGATCATATGTCTGTTTACATCCACTTACCTCTAAATCTGTCCAGGTATGAAAAAAAAAAAATTTGGACTTAAAAGTGATGCATCAGAGGCAGCCTGATGTAAACAGATGCCATACTGTTTTCATTTGACTGTCCATAGATCCAACACAGGTTTGCAAAGGTCCAGATGCAAAATGCAGAAAACTTAAATGCTACGGATGTCCTATTTTGCTCCAATTAAGCAGTTCATAGTCTTCTCTGGGAAAAGCAGCAGCTACCCATTTCATCAGTTGTGATGGCAAACAACATTAGGCTGTGTAGTGAAATTTACATGTACAGACCTTTTACACTGGTAGCAGTGGTGGAAGAGTAAAGTGCTCTATACCAAAAATTGGGAAAGATACCACAAGCCAGTGGGTACCTCAGGCGCTGCTTCCAGTATGGTGAATCAGCAATCTCTTGCCCAGGTTGGGCCATCAGTGAGCTGGTGAAAGCAAAACTTGCCGTTTCAATGTGGTGGCTTAAGCAGGAGGGGTGAACATATAACACACTAAGACCAGGGAAAATTTGGTGGAAAAATATCAGGCCCAGTAAAGACTGATGATGACCAGTAAACAGGGCCATCTATGTCCCCTAAAAGACAATCCTCTTCAGAGTATATAACAATATGGTATTATTAACAAAATGTTTTGTCTTGAAGTGCTCTTTTGCATTGGCAGACGGAGCGGCCAACAAAATTGTTGAAAATTGAATAACCCCTTGCGCTGTTGATCTCTGTAAACCTAAATTATTAGTGACAATTGCCAAAAACAATGCAACAAGAATTGCATTTTCGATTAACCAATTTATAGACTTACATGCTCTCCTTACTTAGCCTAGCAGTTTGATGAAAGCACTGGTGTCAGTGGTTTAGGTGGGCTGTTCATTTTCTGTACGATCCATCTACGTATAATGGTGCAGTGCCATAAGACTATATATACAGTGGATATAAAAAGTCTACACACCCCTGTTAAAATGTCAGGTTTCTATGATGTAAAAAGATGAGACCAAGAAAAATAATTTCAGAACTTTTTCCACCTTTTATTATGACCTATAAACTGTAATACTCAGTTGAACAACAAACTAAAATCGCTTAGGTGGGGAAAGTAAAAATAGAACACTAAAATAATATGGTTGCATAAGTGTGCATCCCCTTAGGCCCCTTTCACACGGAGGTCCGTTCAGGTCCGCCTGTCAGTTTTTTAGGCGGACCTGAAACGGATCCTCCATGCACCCCTATGGAGGCACGGATGTCAGCGGAGACATGTCCGCTGACATCCGCTCCGCTCCGCCAAAGTGTGACGGAGGAAAACCCTATTTTTCCTTCCGTCGGCGGAGCAGATCGGATGACAACGGACTCTACGGTCCGTCGTCATCCGATTCCCCATAGGGGAGAGCGGCGCTCTGACAGGGCGGTCCCTGCACAGTGTGCGGGGACCGCCCAGTCATCCGTCGGCTCAGCGGGGATCAACGGAGCGATCCCCGCTGAGCAAGCGGAGCTTCACGGGGCGGATCTGCACGGATCCGCCCCGTGTGAAAGAGCCCTAAAACGAAGACTTTGTTGAAGCACCTTTTGATTTTATTACAGCACTCAGTCTTTTTGGGTATGAGTCTATCAGCATGGCACATTTTGACTTGGCAATATTAGGCCACTCTTTGCAAAAACACTCCAAAACTGTGAGATTGTGAGGGCATCTCCTGTGCACAGCCCTCTTCAGATCACTCCACAGATTTTAAAAATGGTATTCAAGTCAGGGCTCTGGCTGGGCCATTCCAAAACGTTAATCCCCTTTGGAAGAAATCACATTAAGTGACTGAAAGCTTCAGGGATCGGAGCTTAATTACATCATCACGCCAGCAGGAAAGATCTACTTGGAAACAACAGTTTGGTGATGCTGTAGTCTTATTTTTAAGGGGGACGTGTGTGTATATACAGTATCTCACAAAAGTGAGTACACCCCTCACATTTTTGTAAATATTTTATTATACCTTATTTATGTAACACTGAAGAAATGACACGTTGCTACAATGTAAAGCAATGAGTGTACAGCTTGTATAACAGTGTAAATTTGCTGTCCTCTCAAAATAACTCAACATACAGCCATTAATGTCTAAACCGCTGGCAACAAAAGTGATTACACCCCTAAGTGAAAATTTCCAATTTGGGCCCAAAGTGTCAATATTTTGTGTGGCCACCATTATTTTACAGCACTGCCTTAACCCTCTTGGGAATGGAGTTCACCAGAGCTTCACAGGTTGCCACTGGAGTCCTCTTCCACTCCTCCATGATGACATCACAGAGCTGGTGGATGTTAGAGACCTTGCGCTCCCCCACCTTCTGTTTGAGGATGCATCACAGATGCTCAATAGGGTTTAGGTCTGGAGACATGCTTGGTCAGTCCACCACCTTTACCCTCAGCTTCTTTAACAAGGCAGTAGTCATCTTAGAGGTGTGTTTGTTATCATGTTGGAATACTGCCCTGCGGCCCTGTCTCTGAAGGGAAAGGGGTTCATGCTCTGCTTCAGTATGTCATAGTACATGTTGGCATTCATGGTTTCCTCAATGAACTGTAGCTCCCCAGTGCCGGCAGCACTCGTGCAGCCCCAGACCATGACACCCCCACCACCATGCTTGACTGTAGGCAAGACAAACTTGTCTTTGTACTTCTCACCTGTTTGCCGCCACACACGCTTGACACCATCTGAACCAAATAAGTTTATCTTGGTCTCATCAGACCATAGGGCATGCTTTAAATAATCCATGTCCTTAGTCTGCTTGTCTTAAGAAAACTGTTTGCAGGCTTTATTGTGCATCATCTTTAGAAGGCTTCCTTCTGGGACGACAGCCATACAGACCAATTTGATGCAGTGTGTGGCGTATGGTCTGAGCACTGACAGGCTGACCCCCCCCCCCCCCACCCCCCCACCCCCTGCAGCAATGCTGGCAGCACTCATAAGTCTATTTCCTAAAGACAACACCTGGATATGACGCTGAGTATGTGCACTCAACTTCTTTGGTCGGCCATGGCGAGGCCTGTTCTGAGTGGATAAAAATGTGAAGTTGCGCTAAAATCAACCTGCTAATTATAAAACACAATTGATAAAATACAACAAATAATCACTTGTAAATAACTAATAAGTGATAAGGAAAAAAGAAATTATAATGAAAACCGTCCACAAGCTGGTGTAGATATGCTTGCCTGGAGATGAGTAATCAATGCAAAACGTTCCTGCTGTGTAAGATGCAATCCTATTCAGATGTATAGATGCATATCTACACCAGCTTGTGGACGGTTTTTATTATAATTACATTTTTCCTTATCACTTATTAGTTATTTACAAGTGATTATTTGGAATATTACACGATTATTAGTTGTATTTTATCAATTGTGTTTTATAATTAGGTTGATTTTAGCGCAACTTCACATTTTTATTCACTTTTGCACAATGTCACAGCACATTTTTTAGTTGCGGCTTTTATCATTTGTTTATCTTCTACTTATACATACAAAAAAAATTTTGGGTTGTATTTAAGAATTCACATCAGCGCTTGAGTCACTTTAATAATTTTTTCTGAGTGGAACCTGTCCTGTTAAACCGCTTTATGGTCTTGGCCATCTAGCTGCAGCATGCGCGGGACTGACGTCACGCAACTCCGGCCAGTCAGAGCCGGAGTTCGCGTCGCCCAGAAGAAGAGGGGTGAAGATGGACGCTCGCTGCCATGGAGGAAAACAGCGACATTGCAGGCTTCTACTGCAGGTAAGTGTCACATAATGGGCTTTTATGCGATGCATAGTAGCCCATTATGCTTTACCTTTGCATGGAAACACAGAGGAAGTAAACCCATCAGGGTTTACTTCCTCTTTAAGGCAGTGCTGGAAAATAGTGGTGGTCGCACAAAATATTCACACGTTGGGCCCAATTTGGACATTTTTACTAAGGGGTGTACTCACTCTTGTTGATAGCGGTTTAGACATTAATGGCTGTGCGTTGAGTTGTTTTGAGGGGACAGCAAATTTACACTGTTACACAAGCTGTACACTCCGTACTTTACATTGTAGCAAAGAGTCATTTCTTCAGTGTTGTCACATGAAAAGATATAATAAAATATTTACAAAAATGTGAGGGGTGTACTCACTTTTGTGAGATACTGGGGGTTATTTACAAAAGGCAAATCCACTTTGCACTACAAGTGCACTGAAAGTGCAGTCACTGTAGATCAGAGGGGGACATGCAAGGAAAATAAAAAACAGCTTTTTTGCTTGCACATGATTGGATGATGAAATCAGCAGAGCTTCCCCTAATTTAAGAGCTTCCCCTCAAATCTACAGCGACTGCACTTACAAGTGCACTTGTAGTGCAAAGTGGATTTGCCTTTAGTAAATCAACCCCACTGGGTGTCTGTGTGTACATATATATCCATAGCTATAGATATATATACTGCTCAAAAAAATTAAAGGAACACTTTGAAAACACATCAGATCTCAATGAGAAAAAATATCATGCTGGATATCTATACTGATATGGACTGGGTAATGTGTTAGGAATGAAAGGATGGCACATCATTTGATGGAAATTAAAATTATCCATCTACAGAGGGCTGAATTCAAAGACACCCCGAAAATCAAAGTGAAAAAATTATGCAGCAGGCTAGTCCATTTTGCTGAAATTTCATTGCAGCAATTCAAAATGGTACTCAGTAGTTTGTATGGCCCCCACATGCTTGTATGCATGCCTGACAACATCAGGGCATGCTCCTAATGAGATGACAGATGGTGTCTTGGGGTATTTCCTCCCAGATCAGGACACCATTGAGCTCCTGAAATGACTGAGGTGCAACCTGGCAGCGTCGGATGGACCAACACATAATGTCCCTCCATGTGTTTTCTTTTGGATTTAGGTCAGGCGAGAGTGGGGGCCAATAGCATCAACTCCTTCATCCTCCAGGAACTGGCTGCATACTCTTGCCACATGAGGCCGGGCATTGTCCTGCACCAGGAGGAACCCAGGACCCATTGCACCAAGATAGGGTCTGACAATGGATCCAAGGATTTAATCCCAATACCTAATGGCAGTCAGGGTGCCATTGTGTAGCCTGTAGAGGTCTGTGCGTCCCTCCATGGATATGCCTCCCCAGACCATCACTGACCCACCACCAAACTGGGTGTGCTAAACAATGTTACAGGCAGCATAACATTCTTCACAGCTTCTCCAGACCCTTTCACGTCTGTCACATGTGCACAGGGTGAATCTGCTCTCATCTGTGAAAGCACAGGGTGCCAGTGGTGGACCTGCCAATTCTGGTGTTCACTGGCAAATGCCAATCGAGCTCCACTGTGCCGGGCAGGGAGCACAGGGCCCACTAGAGGACGTCGGGCCCTCAGGCCACCCCCATGAAGTCTGTTTTTGATTGTTTGGTCATAGACACTCACACCAGTGGCCTGCTGGAGGTCATTTTGTAGGGCTCTGGCAGTGCTCACCCTGTTCCCCCTTGCACAAAGGAGCAGATACCGGTCCTGCTGATGGGTTAAGACCTTCTACGGCTCTGTCCAGCTCTCCTAGAGTAACTGCCTGTCTCCCGGAATCTCCTCCATGCTCTTGAGATTGTGCTGGGAGACACGGCAAACCTTCTGGCAATGGCACATATTGATGTGCCATCCTGGAGGAGTTGGACTGCCTGAGCAACCTCTATAGGGTCCAGATATTGCCTCATGCTACCAGTAGTGACACTGACCCTAGCCAAATGCAAAGCTAGTGAAAAACAGTCAGAAAAGATGAGTAGGAAAAAAAATGTGGTCTCTACCTGTAAAACCATTCCTGTTTGGAGGTTGTCTCATTGTTGCCCATCTATTGCACCTATTGTTATTTTCATTAACACCAAAGCAGCTGCTATACTCTGATTAAAATGGGTTCCTTTTATTTTGAGCTGTGTGTGTGTGTGTGTGTGTATGTGTATATATATATATATGTGTAGCGGCCTCACCCCTCTCACCCCTTCTCATTCTCAGCTTGTCTTTCTTTGTCTAGGGGTGTTAGTGCTGGGGGGGAGGGATGAGATACACCACGGCCCATGTCCTCCATAGTGAAGAGGTGAAGGCCAGAAAGATCGGGCTTTGTGTAGGTGTCCTAGAGTCAAGTCCTGTCCTTCGTCCCTGACTCCTTTGCTCCTAGTAACCAGAGTTCTACACAGTGAATAGGTCCAACACAGTTTTATTCTTCTCAGCGAATAAACACACAGCACAGTTAAGTTGGATTATTTTGCAACAACTTAGTCCTAATGGGAATAGGTCGAGGCACAATCCTTTCCCTTCTCTTGCCAACCACTGTGGTATCACCGGTGGCGAATAGTCACTGCCACTGACTATGTGAAATAGAACGTGAATTACCTTCGCTAGCACGGCCCCTGTCAGGGGAAGGATATCTGTCCAAGGAAGATACCGGAGGCCTCTCTGTCACCAGCGATGCTGCGCTGGACTCTTCAGAGAAGTTCTGCACACCAGACCTCACGAACTCAGACACGGGCACTCAAGTAGTTAGGGCCCCCTCGGATTCCTCCACCCTCACGGAACTCAGTCGTAGGTACTGAGCCCAAGGCATCCGCCATAGTACCTCACCCCAGGCTAAAGGTGCCTGAGATGGACTCCGCTCCGGCCAGGTCAAAGGCACCTGTGCCCGGGACGCCAGCACCCAAGCTGAAGGTGCCTGGGTGCGGCCACGTCCTCCGACTCTGCACTCTGAACCCGTGGTAAGGGCGTCCGCCCCTTTTATCTCCTCTCCCTTTGCGTCACAGCGGGTTCCCCGCCCCGCTGTACCAGCTCCAGGGGAGGACTAAAAGGCACAGTCCTGCGGTGTGAGTTCACCTCCGGCCTCCGGCAACAACGCCACCTATAGGCCCAGGGAACCTCACACCACCAGAGTCCTCCAAGAACCATAAAAAGGCCTCAGATCCCCTAGCAATCAATGCATCTAGGTTACACTACCACCCAGGTGCTTCCCCTAAATTCAAATACCCGCTATATATATATATATATATATATACAATTATATTTACATATATCTATCATTACAGTGGTGGTGACACCCTCTCACTAGCACATGGAATATTTTTTTATTTATTTTTTCTATATTGGATTAATGCAAGCATTGGATATAAGTATATATGCATATTAATGTAATATGACTGATATTTGTATTATGGTTTTAGGGTATTCATAAGTGTGTAGCAACGATTTTGTTTAATGTATTGAAGTTTAACTATATGAATTTTACGCTGCACTTTTTCTAGGTATTCATTCATTGTACACATTGTAGTATTTTGTAACAACGTTCTGATTATTTGGAGATATATTTTCACTACTTTTTTGGTTTATTTTCAGTAACTTTCACCTGAAGGTTGTGCAGAGTATTTGACTTATTTATCAGTCAAGGCTGGTCCATAAAAATTTGAGAAAAACAATAGCATTTTTGTAGTCCCAATTAAAATCCTTTACTACAAATGTATTCTTTCCTCACTTCTGTGTTGGCTAGTGTTCTTTATCTTTTGAAATGCATTAGGCCGTACCACCATAATAGTGCATGGCAGGAATACAAAACAGTGGAACAACATTCCATACATTGATTCTCCCCCAATGGCACACTAAGTAAATAAGGTTAAAACACTGTACAATATATTTTTTGGAGAAATATCAATTGGAGTTTGACATCCACTTACAATGGGGATTGTAATTTCTTTCTGTATTTAAAGTTTTTATTATTTTCATTTTTTTTGTCTTTCTTTTGTTGATGAACATCGCTCTCTCTATCCTTCATGATTATGGTTATACTGCCACCTGCAGGAATGCAACACCAACTGTGAAGAATGAGAGAGTTATGTCCATCAATTAACTTGAAAAACAGAATTTTACGGTGAGTACAAAAAAAATACTGTTTTTCATTTGATCCATTAGATATATTAATGGGCACAAATTTGACATTTAACTGAACAGATGGATCTGTACCCTGACCTTCATGTAAAAGGACAAATATATGTTTTTTGCCTTTTTGTTTTACTTTAAACACATTGTTAATCACACTAGCTACATTTCGGTAGCTTAAATATAAATATCTGCACTGAAAACTATAATTTTGGCTAACTTTTTGAACTGTCAATTTTTTTGTGTTGTGTCAATAAAAAAATTGGCTCGGTGAGTAAATTATTTTGTTGTGTGAGTATATGTCAAGGCAGACAAATGTGATTTCGAGAAAACATCTACCGTATATACTCAAGTATAAGCCGACCCGAATATAAGCCGAGGCACCTAATTTTACCACAAAAAACTGGGAAAACATATTGACTCGAGTATAAGCCTAGGGTGTCCATCTGCATGCCTCACTGTGCCCATGTGCATGCCTCACTGTGTCCATGACTAGACTGACGTTTAACATAGGAGTCTATGGAAGGGGTGCCCGGGTTTGAAAAATCGGTGCTCCTTAGCCTTAGGTCCCCTAGACAATAAACTTTGGACACTTGTAGAGGAAAAATGGGGCTACATGTGTGCCAAGTTTCGGGTCCAGGGGATCTATGACCGGCCGGTACCGGGTTCCCAAAGTCACCAGAGAAATGACCGTTTAACATGGGAGTCTATGAAAGGGGTGCCCGGCTTTGAAAAATCGGTGCTCCCCGGCCATAGGTCTCCTGGACAACAAACTTTATACACCCACTTCCAGGTCCCCAAAGTCTGGGAGATCAGGCGCAAAAAGGTGACTCAAGTATAAGCCGAGGGGGGCTTTTTCAGCACAAAAAAATATATATATACGGTATTCAGTTTCTAGGCCTCATCATCTCCACAGAAGGAATTGCAATGGACCCAAAGAAAGTGGAGGCAATACTCGACTGGCCAGCTCCCTCGGACAGGGAGGGTATTCAGCGCTTCGTAGGTTTTTCCAATTTTTACAGGAAGTTTGTGAAGGGTTTCTCCACCACCATAGCACCCATCACTCAGTTGACCCGTCAGAAGGCCCGTTTCCAGTGGTCCCCAGAAGCCCAGACAGCCTTTGACAAATTAAAGAGTCTATTCACTTCTGCACCTATCTTACAGCACCCAGATCCAACCTTACCTTATGTACTAGAAGTAGACGCTTCTGAAATAGCGACAGGGGCAATCCTGTCTCAACAGCGCGGTCCCAAGGCTCTTCTTTACACCGTAGCCTTTTTCTCTCGAAAAATGAGTCCACCAGAAAGAAATTACGACGTCAGAGATCGAGACCTACTGGCCATTAAATCTGCCTTAGAAGAATGGAGGTACTTACTGAAGGGTGCCGCTCATCCCATTATGATTTTTTACAGACCATAAGAACCTGGAGTACCTCAGGACAGCCAAACGTCTAAGACCTCGGCAAGCCCGATGGGCTTTGTTTGTTTTTCTCCAGGTTCAATTTCCACCTTACATATCGGCCAGGTTCCAAGAATGGGAAAGAGGACGCACTCTCCCGAATGTTTCCAGACACCCCTGAAACAACAGTGCCAAGTACGATCCTTTCCTCTCAAAATTTTTTGCTCATCCAACCTGATCTAAAGACTCTGATCAAACAAGCCTCTGCCCAGTGCTCTGAGCCAGAAGTGTCCTCACTGAGAGACCAAGATGGATTTTTGTGGCATCAGGATAAGATTTTTGTTCCCCAACCAGTTAGACTCCAAGTCCTAAAGATGTCACATGACCATAAACTTGCCGGACATTTCGGAATACGAAGAACCACGGAACTTGTTCAGCGCTCCTTTTGGTGGGCCAGCCTATGACAGGACTGCAAAGAATATGTTAATTCTTGCACCACGTGCCAGCGCAATAAAGGTTCCAATATCAAGCCATGGGGACTTTTGAGGCCACTACCCATTCCTGAACAACCCTGGAAAGAAATATCCATGGATTTTATAGTAGACTTGCCCCCCTCTGGGGGATGCACCACCATCATGGTAGTCGTAGACCGCCTTTCCAAAATGGCACATTTTCTCCCGATGATTGACACACCCTCCGCTTCGGATACAGCAAACATGTTTATTAAAGAAATTGTCAGGTTACACGGACTACCGAATAGCATTGTCTCCGACAGAGGAGTACAATTTACTTCCAAGTTCTGGAGAGATCTTTGCAAGTCCTTATCAATTGAAGTATGTCTTTCCTCAGCTTACCACCCCCAGAGCAATGGTCAAACAGAAAGGACTAATCAGACCTTAGAACAGTACCTTCGATGCTCTTGTACCTGCTCACAAGATGACTGGATCTCCCTCCTTCCCTGTGCAGAGTTTGCATATAATAATTCTTTACATGCAGCAATCAATCAGTCTCCCTTCTGGGCAAATTATGGATTTCACCCCTCCTTCCTTTCCCGAATACTATACCCAAAGCATCTACTCCCGCTGTCCAGGATCGATTAAGGTCCATTCAAACCAACTACAAGGTACTTCAGGAGGCCATGCGAAAAGCTCAAGAGGATTATAAAAGGTTTCATGGCAAGAGAAGAAGAGGGAATCCTGTCTTTAAGATTGGGTACAAGGTATGGCTTTCTTCAGTGAACCTTAAGCTCTCTTGTCCCTCCCGGAAGCTTGGACCCAAGTTCATCGGTCCCTTTGAAATTAAAAGAGAAATCCAGTGGCTTTTGAGCTGGCACTACCCAATACCTACAAGATCCACCCAGTATTTCACACCTCCCTGCTCAAACCAGCGGTATCCAGTCCTTTTCCTGGAAGAGAGGAGCCACCTCCGCCCCCAGTCTTAGTAGAGGGGGAAACGGAATTCGAGGTTGAAGCCATTATGGATTGCCGGAGGAGAGGTAGGCAGATCCAGTACCTCATCAAGTGGAAGGGATATCCCCCCGAAGACAATTCCTGGGAGTCTGCAAACAATGTACACGCTCCCAGACTGGTACGGGACTTTAACAATAGACATCCTGAAGCATTGGCCCGTGGGGGCATCCGGAGGCTGCCCCTTAGGGGGGGCACTGTCAGGGAAACGGCCGTAGGAGAACTGGCAATAGTGCCAGTACTGGTAATGGCCGCTTCCAGCACATCCCTGTGCGCATTTCCGCAAGCAGCGCGAATAGGCGCACGCACATGCGCAATGGAACCGACGGGCGCACGCACATGCGCAATGGAACCGACGGGCGCACGCACATGCGCAATGGAACCGACGGGCGCACGCACATGCGCAATGGAGCCAACAGGCGCGCGTCAATCGGCGCACACAACAGATACAGCTACTTGCTGGCCTATATAAGACTCCCACTAAGCCCATCTCATTGCTTGATGGTCGTCAGCCTTCCTGTGTTCCTGAGACTCTGTTAAACTGCTGTTTGGATTCCCTGTTGTGACCCGGCTTGCTCCTGTCCTGTCTGATCTGCTCTTCTGGTTTGACCCCCTGGCTTGCCTTACTGACCTGTTGCCTTCTCCTTCACCTGATCCCGGCTTGTTCCACGGACTTTGCCACAGTCTTCTGTTCCTGCCTGTTTCCTGTTACCAGACCATTGGCTTGTCTCCGTTCCTGCAACCTGCTTCTTCCTCCTGCTGGATATGCTGGGTTTGACCCCCCAGCCTGGCTGCCACTACTACTCCTTGAGCGGTGTCCTGCACCCACCGGTGTTCTTCAGGATCCCACCAGCTCTGCTCTCCTGGACCCATCTGGCAACCTGTGCTTCTCTGTGCACTACACCCTCTGTACCCAACCTCAGAGGTGTACTGCACTCAGCCGCAAGGGGAGCCCTCTCGGCATCTCGGCCTCCAACCAGGTACGTGACATATACGCTGGCGCGTGTTATACGCCGATAAATACGGTATACAGTGTCAGAGTGCTAGTGCCAAATTTCTGGCATGGAGTGCTGATAACAGGTGACTTCCTGGTTCCTGTGCGACTTAATATGTGGATGTCCCCTTACCTTACCGCTGTAAGGTAACCGCATGTAGGTGTATCTTTATATGGACCCAGTGTTTCTCCTGGCAATCTCTCAGTTTGGTGTCTCTGGCTTCGCTGGTGTATAGCTCCTATCTGTAATCCTAGTCCCCTTTTGTATCCCCGGTGTATCTGCATCAGTGGACCTCGCAGTGGGGCGTAGGGAGATGTAAAGAGGGATGCGCAAATAGTGTAGTAGTTTCAAGGTATTTATTTGGTAACAGTAAAATTAATCAAAGTACTCACAATAAGAAGTAAACAAGCAGGCATGTAAAAAACGAGCAGCGAGCTCGCCCACGTCACTTCCGGTGCCTCAGTGTTCCCGACGTGTGTTCGTCACGATCACGTGACTTCATTGAGTCAATTATACATTCAAGTGGTTGAAAAACCTCACAAACAGTACACACAATAAAGGGACAAGCATCAGGTGATACACAGAGATTAAACAAATCCTCTTACATAGGCTGTACCTGATTATCTGCAGCCATTTCTTCTGTAGAGTTTTCTAAAAACACAGATCAAAGGATTTTTGTTCTCAGCTCCAGCAGCATTGGGTGGGTATCTGAAGTCTCACAGTGCAGATCTCAGTGAGGGGGACTCTGAGTCCTGATTGGAGGGAGGGGGCACACCCTCCTTCACACAGTACATGAAGGGCACCCTAAAGGTGTATCAAATAAAGAAAATCAACATATATGTGTATGAAAAGGTGATACGACACAACCTGTGAGGTAGTGAAAAACATAAAAGATAAGATGGACCAAAGTGCACATACACCAATCCAAAACGTAATTACATGGCAAGTGGATACGTGTATTGTGAATGTCTACAGATGAACAACAGTGTATACAAAATATATAATAAGATGGATGTGTAAAGTCCACAGGGCAATAATGTGCATCCAAACAAAAGGGAACCGGTGTGAGAGAAAACGTGCATATGAGGAAGCATGAATATGCAGTGCCCCAATTATCCAATGTATAGCAACAATGACATTTCTGTGGATATGGAAACTACTCCAGCGACCATGGCACCCAGGGACGTGATTCCAACACCAGGGGAGGGGGGAGAAATGGATACTCTTACCCCCTGTAGTGGACACACAGGCAACGAAATGATCCTCTCAGGCTCCCTTGCAGATTGAAACTCTTATGCAGAGCGACTTCCTATTTCTGCGCCAGACAGGGTGTTCATAGAAGGTATTGACCTCTTCAGCATTAATATCTCCAAACTCCAGACATCCAGACACCAGTATGAACCATGAAAAGGAATGAGAAAAGCCTCCACATGCGGAGTCGGATGGTTTGTTGTAAAAAAGGCTTAGTTTATTCCAAGTAAAAAAAAATTAACATATAAAAACAATAAAATGGTACAAGCGTCCTGGAAGGTGTATGTAAAAAGGTGATCACGGAAGAAAATTTGTTAAAGGCGTAGTGAAGCTTGTAGCAGTCTATGTACCCGACATGTTTCGCACTAATGTGCATCAACTGGGGCCTAAACCTACATGTGTAACACCACGCCATTATATAGTAAGACATGATTGATTGGAACTATCACAGCTGATGTGAAGACCACCCACCACTCGTACTGGACCAATCAAAAATTCAAAAATGCCGCCTTCCAGCCAACAAACCCTTATGGCCATCAGAGCCAATCTGGAGCATGCAGCGCCCGCGCTCGTCACACCCATCTGGCCATCATAGCCAATCCAAAGCGCGTGACGCATGTGCCGCATCATTACGTCACCGCTGGAGCCTGTCATCACGCAATCACTGTGAGGATGTTTACGTTCCAAGCCTCCAAACCAGCCCGACGTCACGTGACATGCGACGTGGGAGTAAGCCAGCGGCGCTCCGCTCTGCAGAAATACAGGCACTTGCATAGAAGGCGATTCAAAGCTGATGTATGTTGACAGAGGGAAGGCATATAGCCATAGTAACCAGAGACAGAGGATCATAGACTGAAAGGGCGGGCAGTATGTGAATACATTATGCATATATAAACAAGTAAACTATATGCAAACATATACAAACATCATAGTGGCACATACATCATAAAAACTGCGGCATATATACCAACTAATAATCACAAAATAAGGTATTACATGATGTAAAAATCAATAGGATGGAACACTATAAAAACGATATAAAATTAAATGAGGATAATGACGGCCTCTATACGTATGTAAGTGTAAATCAATAAACGTGTCATGCCCAACATGGTGGAACAGCTGAGCGACCACAAAAATGCAGAACAAAAGCCCGAAATCGATCTTGCATACAATCTAATAGTAAAAGGATAAATATGAAAAAGAGCCCCTGTGCACAGATAAGGTCAATGTAAAAAGAAGGGTAAAGGACACCGAGCTTATGCTTTGTTAATGAATGAATTAATATCCCAGTCGATGTTTAACCCGAACGGGGAATAACACCGCATTGTGTCGTACATTTAGTAAACTGCTTCATGTGATAAACAGTAGAGGTGTTGGTAGATGTAAAACTGTAAATTTTTCTCCGACCAATCGCATTATGCATACACACATTACACCTCCTACAGGGATAAAAATCCTTTCATGTTGGTAAAAAAGGAAAGAGACCGTCCCGCCGGAGGGTCAGCTATATTCGGAGCGATCCGATTTCTAAGAGGTGGAGCTCCTCTATATACAACACCTGCTTTGTCAGGGAGTACAGGGCCCAATAGTGGATCATTCTTAAGTACTTTCCAATGGCGATTCAAAATATTTTTGATTTGTCTGTGCTGTACGGAATATTGGGTGGTAAAAGACCACTTGGATTTGGGATCGGGTATTCGTTTAGGTTGTTCCACAATAAGCGAGTGTCGATCCAATAGGGACACTTTATTAATCTCTTCATCAATGGCAGTTGGGTGATAACCCTTATTGACAAATCTAGATTTGAGAGTATCCGCCTGTGCACGGAAGGCCTTAAGATTTGTACAATTCCTCCTAATACGGAGTAGTTGACTATAAGGTACAGATTTAAGCTAAGAACTATAATGACAGCTGTCAATTGGGATATACCCATTGCGGTCCGTTGGCTTAAAAAAGGTTTTGGTCACCAATCGTTAGTCCACAATCGAGATCTCAAGATCCCAAAAATTAATGGTCTTGTAACTCATCTCATAAGTCAGCACAATGCCCATGTCATTATCATTGAGAGTAGCCATTAAGTCATGTAGTGACTCCTCATCGCCCTTCCACAGGAGGAGGATGTCATCTATATACCTTGCCCACAAGACAAGCTCTGGACGCTGCAAGGCATAGATGACATCCTCCTCCCACAAGGCCATAAAGAGGTTCGTGAGGCTGGGGGCAAATTTAGCCTCCATCGCGACACCCCTTTTTTGTAAGTAAAATTGATTGTGGTACCAAAAATAATTTGACTGAGTGGCAAACTTTAATAGTTCCATAATATAATGCTGCTGAACCTGAGGTATCAAGCCACTATTAGACATAAAATGCTCCACAGCATGCAACCCCAATCTATGTGGTATGCAGTTGTATAATGCCGCAACATCGGCTGTAACCAATATGCATTCCTCATGGCAGTCCACACCCTCTAATTGACGTATAGTAGCCCCGGTGTCCTTTAAAAAGTATAGTGTAGATTGAACCAGCGGTTGTAGATGAAAATCTATGTAACGTCCGATACGGGAGGTTACAGAATCGATCCTGCTAACTATAGGTCTGCCAGGAGGCTGTGTAACACTTTTGTGGACCTTCCGGAAGATAATACATAATTGGAATTCGTGGGTCCACAGGCACCAAATAATCTCTCTCCTTCCTATCCAAAATACCCAGTTGAAATCCCTTATCGACCAAAACTCTCTTGAGTACCTTGGTAGGATCCTTAAGTAAGTGCTGGTTTCCCCAAGGCTCCTACACATCTTGGTGTGGTAGTCATTCTTGTCAAGAATAACAAGACCACCCCCCTTATCCGCGGGGCGGATAATGATGTCCTTGCGTTAACACAAGAACTTCAAACCAATTTTAATATCGGGGTGGTCATATATTCTGGTCCTAGGTAATGATTCTAAATCTTTAAGAACCAAGTCCCTAAATACCTTGATAGATGGGGCAGTGGCATTGGGAGGATTGAAAAGGGAGGGGTTAGATAGGCCGGTATGAACGACAAAATCCGTACTCCTATTCACATCTCTTGGTTGGGATGGATTGGCAATGAATGCACGTTAAGTTTGCGGACATATGTGTACATCCACAAAGGTGTTAAATTTATTCAAAGTTTTGGAAGGTGCATATTTCAAGCCCTTATCCAAAGTTTGTAGTTCCGCATCAGAAAAAATCGTCTTACTTAAATTAAAATTACCGCTTGTGTTCAAACTCTCCTTCTTTTTCCTGGCCCGCCTCCCCCCTTGGGTGCCTCATTTGCTTCTAGAAATGTCATTGTCACTATACATTGGATAATTGGGACACTGCATATTCATGAGTCCTCATATGCACGTTTTCTCTTATACTGGTTCCCTTTTGTTTGGATGCACATTATTGCCCTGTGGACTTTACACATCCATCTTATTATATTTTTTGTATTTTGTATACACTGTTGTTCATCTGTAGACTTTCACAATACACGTATCCACTTGCCATGTGATTACGTTTTGTGTTTCAATATTTTTATTGTATTTTCAAAGTATTAACAAACAGACATTAGTTACACACAATGCAAATTTCCGGATCGTTACCACAATGCAAAGTTACAGTACAAGGATTTCAATACCAGGAGGTTAGGCATTGCAGGTTAACAATGCATTCAAAATAGAGTTGAATAGAGTTTTCAGTGACTTTGTGCTTTTCAGTCCATGATTTCCAATGGCTGTCAAATTTTTTGCATGTCAGGGAGTTAATAGCTAATAGACGTTCAAAGGAGTGGTTTCTATTAACTAGCGTAATTACCTCAGATGGGTTAATGGCCAAGGTATTTTTCCAATTTCTAAGTATAAGGGTACGAGTTGCCAGTAGTATGTGGGTGGTGACAGATCTATATTCTGGGGGAAATCTCTCTATACCAATGTGTAGGATTGCCAGTGCAGGGTTCGGGGTTCCCGTAGATGATGAGATCAGTTGAAAAGACTTGTTCCAGAGACTTGTTACGCTCGGGCATTCCCATAAGGTGTGTAACAGATTACCTATTTGTCCACAGTTTCTCCAGCACATGGGAGATGTGTCTGGGGAAAAAGGTGGCAAGTCTATAGGGCGTATAGTGCCATCTATTGGTGATTTTAACCATCATTTCCCAATGACTCATGCAGTGTGAATTTTTATGTATTTCTTTGACAGCATGTTTCCATTGTTCATCATGGAAGGTAATGCCCAGCTCTTTTTCCCACTTCCTAATGGCAGCCGTCTTGTTAAAAGTATGTTTGGTGTGGATGAGATTGTAGAATAGTGATATACCTTTAGCGGAATTGTACGTGTTTGTGTAAAGGCGCCAAGCTGTGGATGGTATTTTAAATTTGGGTATGGGGTGGGCCCTCAGGAAGTGGGAAATGCGTACGCAGGAGAACAGCAAATTGTTGGGTAGGTTGTATTCAGTCATCATTCGTTGCTGGTTTGGGTTTCAGTCCTGTAAAAATGTCTTGTATGTGTTTTATACCCCGTATTTGAAGTTTTGTGGTGGAGATGTGATTACGTTTTGGATCGGTGTATGTGCACTTAGGTCCATCTTATCTTTTATGTTTTTCACTACATCACAGGTTGTGTCGTATCACCTTTTCATACACATACATGGTTATTTTCTTTATTTGATACACCTTTAGGGTGTCCTTCACGTCACAGCGCTGCATTTATTTATTTATTTTTGCGTTTTTGTTCACAATATGTCTTATTGTTGTTGCTGGCAGCTATCATTTTTTCTACATAGTTACATAGTTAGTCAGGTTGAAAAAAGACACAAGTCCATCCGGTTCAACCATAAAAAAATATATATATATATATATATATATATATATATATATATATATATATATATATCGTACAATCCCATATACCCAATTCTATACCCACAGTTGATCCAGAGGAAGGCAAAAAACCCCAGCAGAGCATGATCCAATTTGCTACAGCAGGGGAAAAAATTCCTTCCTGATCCCCCGAGAAGCAATCGGATATTCCCCGGATCAACTTTACCTATAAATGTCAGTACCCAGTTATATTATGTACATTTAAGAAAGAATCCAGGCCCTTCTTAAAGCAATCTACTGAGCTGGCCAGAACCACCTCTGCAGGGAGTCTATTACACATTTTCACAGCTCTTACTGTGAAGAAACCTTTCCGTATTTGGAGGTGAAATCTCTTTTCCTCTAGACGCAAAGAGTGCCCCCTTGTCCTTTGTGTTGACCGTAAAGTGAATAATTCAACACCAAGTTCACTATATGGACCCCTTATATATTTGTACATGTTGATCATATCCCCCCTTAATCTCCTCTTCTCAAGAGTGAATAAATTCAGTTCCTCTAATCTTTCCTCATAGCTGAGCTCCTCCATGCCTCTTATCAGTTTGGTTGCCCTTCTCTGCACTTTCTCCAGTTCCCCGATATCCTTTTTGAGAACTGGGGCCCAAAACTGAACTGCATATTCCAGATGAGGTCTTACTAATGATTTGAACAGGGGCAAAATGATATCTCTCTCTCTGGAGACCATACCTCTCTTAATACAAGAAAGGACTTTGCTCGCTTTGGAAACCGCAGCTTGGCATTGCATGCCATTATTGAGCTTATGATCTACCAAAACCCCCAGATCCTCCTCCACTACGGATTCCCCGGTTTTACTCCCCCTAGTATGTATGATGCATTCATATTCTTAGCCCCCAAGTGCATAATTTTACATTTATCAACATTAAACCTCATCTGCCACATAGTCGCCCAATTAGACAGAGCATTGAGGTCGGCTTGTAAATTGGCGACATCCTGTAAGGACGTTATTCCACTGCATAGCTTGGTGTCATCTGCAAAGACAGAAATGTTACTTTTGATCTCAGACCCAATATCATTTATAAACCCATTAAAAAGTAAGGGTCCCAGCACTGAACCTTGGGGTACACCACTGATCACCTTGGACCATTCAGAGTAAGAATCATTGACCACTACTCTCTGAATTCTGTCTTTTAGCCAGTTTTCTATCCATTTACAAACTGATATTTCCAATCCTGTAGACTTTACCTTGCACATGAGCCGTGTGTGGGGAACTGTATCGAACGCTTTTGCAAAATCCAAGTATACCACGTCCACTGCCACCCCTCTGTCCAAGGTCTTACTTACCTCTTCATAAAAAGAAATCAGGTTTGTCCGACAACTTCTGTCTTTCATGAATCCATGCTGTCTGTTGCTTAAATAGTTTTTTTCCAGCAAAAACTCATCTATGTGGTCTTTTATTAATCTCTCCAGTATCTTCCCAACTATAGAAGTTAAACTAACAGGTCTATAGTTACTTGGTAGAGACTTGATTCCCTTTTTAAATATAGGCACCACATTGGCCCTGCGCCAATCCAGTGGTACTATTCCTGTCATTAATGAGTCCCTAAAAATTAAATACAATGGCTTTGAAATTACAGAACTCAATTCTTTTAGGATCCGTGGGTGTATGCCATTTGGTCCAGGTGCTTTATCCACCTTTCTTCCATCTAAATATTTCTGGACCATATTACTTTTGAGCCATTGTGGATTTGGGGCTGTGTCACTACCACCCCCATTTTGGACATGAGCTCCCTCATGCTCCTTTGTATACACAGAACTGAAGAAAGTATTTAATAAATTAGCCTTCTCTTTGTCCCCAGTCACCCACTCTAGATTATTTTGTAAAGGGCCTACATGCTCAGACTTGACCTTTTTACTATTAATATATTTGAAGAATTTTTGGGGTTTGTCCTATCTTTTGCAATCTGTCGTTCATTTTGAATTTTTGCATCCTTGATTTCCTTTTTACATATCCTGTTATATTCTTTGTAACATTTAAATGACACTAGTGTTCCCTCATTTTTATATTTTTTAAAAGCTCTTTTCTTATAGTTTATAGCTTTTTTAACTTTGGCAGTGAGCCACATAGGTTTTATTTTTAGCCTTTTAAACTTATTGCCCATGGGAATATACTTTGCAGTGAGTTCACAAACAGTCTTTTTGAAGAATTCCCATTTCTGTTCTGTGCCCATTTATGCCAATATTCCCTCCCAGTCTAAGTCCTGGAGAGCAGCGCTCGTCCTTGGAAAATTTGCTCTCTTGAAATTAAGTGTTTTTATCTTTCCCGTATGTGATTTTTGCTTACAACTAACATCAAATGAAATCATATTATGGTCACTGCTACCCAGGTGTTCCTTTATCTGAACATTAGTAATACGCTCTGCATGGTTTGAGATTACCAGGTCCAACAGAGCATCATTCCTAGTTGGGGCCTCAATAAACTGGACAATAAAATTGTCCTGCAATAGGTTTATAAATCTTTGCCCTTTACCTGTCCCAGCAGTTCCATTACTCCAGTCAATTTCTGGGTAGTTAAAATCCCCCATTATTATCACCGTCCCAGCCCTTGCAGCTCTTTCCATCTGTGCAAGGAGCTGAGTCTCCATCTCCTCATTAACATTGGGTGGTCTATAACAAACTCCAATGATTAGCTTTGAACTACGCACATCTGTATGCAGTTCCACCCATAATGCTTCAGACTCATCCCACTCTCCATCCACCAGGTCCTCTTTCACACTCGCTTTGACAGTACACAGTAGTGCAACTTTTTTACTATATATTACATGAAGAACATGCATAGCTGAGGATATCAGTAACAGGCTTTGTACTGGAGCTTACATCACCCTTCACCTCTTTATCTCTTGGTGTCGGGAAAACCTGTCAGAAGTGACTCGTGCAGATAACAGAGGAATGAGGCAGAAGAGAGAAAACACATTTAGTGCTTTGGATAGAGTATAGAAGTACACAGTATAGAAGGCTATGCTTTGTTCATATTTCATGTCCGAGGTTTACAAGAACTTTCAGCATCATATCAAAGTGTGCTTGATGAGGATGTGAGGCCATCTGTGAATAAGTTGAGGTTAAACAGGACATTCGTTTTTCAACTTGATAATCTGAAGCACACCAGCTAATCCACCAAGAAATGGCCCAAAAAGAACTAGACAGTTATAGGCTGCCCTAGTCAAAGCCCTGACATTTAATTTTGTAGGGAGATTTTGAAAAAGTATTTCATGCAAGGAAACATCTTGCAACTGTCAGAGAAGGGCAGGCTTTATACAGATGCCTCTGGGAAGGGATTTCTCATACCTAGACAGCAAGATCTCTGGAAGGGAGGCTTTTTCTCCAACAGATGAGTGTACAAATGAGAAAGCTGAGGTATATATGGCATCAGGCGGGAAAAACGTATTAGAACCCAGCCAATGATGAAGTTAATTTTAAAAATGGCAGCCCGGGGGCACAGGTCAAACAGATGCAGTATGAATGTGGCAAAAAATGTAGGATAAGATGCATGGACATATGCTAGTGTACTTGTTCACCTAAATAGTTTTAGATAATGGTGTTTTAATATTTTTCTATTCTTGGACCTTCCATGGATGAGGGTTTTAGTATATTTTGTGTTGGTTCCTACATGACTGTCAGAGTTCGATATAACTATCACAACCTAACTTTCTTATAGGGGTTTAATAGTCTTTATATAACCCCAAGTCCACTTTTAAAAGGACAACATTTTATAAATACATTTTATCTAAATATGTATAAGTGGTATTAACACATAATAATGGGTGTATTATGTGTTCATAGGTGTGTTTGTTTTTTGAAAGAGTAGTAAAGGCAGGAAGGAAACCCAAGCATGAAAACTGCAGGTTAATAGGCTCCTTGCTCAGTATACATTCCTTGGTGAGCAGAGGCGTAGCGTGGGGGGGCAGGGGGGGCCGCCGCACCGGGCAAAACATTGGGAGGGGGGCGCGAAATCCCGCACCAGTGTGTCACTTTTCTTAACTCTGTAAGATTACATCTACTGTGTCCCGACCGCCATATTGCGGCAGCTGGCGCCCTGTGATTGGGCGAATGCAGTCATGTGCTGTGGCAGGGCTGGCCAGTCCTTGAACGCGCGCGAAGGCTCCCCCTGGAGGAGTCCCGCCCGCACTTCTGTTAGCCGCCGCCATCACCCTCCCTCCTTACCGCGCCGGATCTGGCAGTGGACTTCATCTGGGACTGACTGGGAAGTCGGCACTGCCGACTACAAATAGGGAGGTGAGTGACCGAGTCTGTGAGGGATGCAGAGAGCCATCTCAGATGGGACTCGGAGCAGCCGCGGCCGGGTCAGCAGCAGCAGTTAGTTTGGCCGGAGTGAGAGTCACGCCACCAAGTGGGGGGGGGGGAGGGGGCATGTTACTGTCTGTACACCACCATGCCACATGTTAGCAGCATTGCCAGCCAGCCAGTCAGCTCACACGCAGCATGCCTGCGTGCCTAAGTACAGACAGTTACATGCCTCATGCTCCCCCCCCCCTGCAAGAACCTGATAATTTACTGAGCTCAGCTTCATGATGTATCCTATCCCCTCAGGGCATTCGACAAGGGGTTAAATGATTATTCCTGCTATGTAATGTATCCCCTCAGACTTTCAGCATGTAAAGGGTTAAATGATGAGGTATTTAGCATTTCTAATGCCCTGAGTGGATGCATTACATAGCAGGAATAATCATTTAACCCCTTACATGTCGAATGCACTGAGGGGATACATTACATACATACCTCCCAACATTTCAACATTGAGCTGCGGGACACCTGGGGAGCAGGGCAGGTTGTTAAGCAGGGGGGCTGGTTGGTGCTGCTAAAAAAAATTGTTGCGCGGGGGGAGGTTGCAGGGTGCTATCACGGTTACGCCAGAAAATTTTGAAGTTGGAGGCAGCTCCTTTAATAGGCTCTGAATGCCTATATGAAGTGAGTGCGAGTAGAGGAAGAGGGCGCCAGCCTTCTGGAGGTAAAAAAACAGATGTGCGTAGGGAAAAAAAACACAATAAAAAAATGATGGTGGAAAAAAAAAACTCACTGTATGATGTGAAGAAGGTGCTTATTATCATCTGAGGAGCAGTGGGTCTTGCTCGGGCTCTGTGGCGGAGGACGGTGTGGTGGCTACACTGGCGGATATGAGTGAGACAGATGCCTGTGGTGTGATGGTATGGAGTCTGCAGGAGGGATGTCCAGCTGCTCAGGTGGATATTGGTGGCTGCCGATAAGATGTCGGCGGCTGCAGATGGAGTGTACCAGCGGTTCCATCCTTGGATACTACTGTCACCATAGTATCCAAGGATGGAGCCGCTGTTTACACTCAATCTGCAGCTGTCAACATCTCAGATGTGAATATTTGATTTTAAGGGACACGCTGATTGGCATATTTTGGTGTGCCCCTTAACATAAAATGCCCCTTTTTTGTTAAGGGGGCACGCTGATGGGGACAGCTGTTGTAAGGTGGCACAGTGATGGGGGCACCTAATGTAAAGGAGCACTCTGATGGGCACGCACACCTGATGTAAAGCATCACTCTGACGAGCACACCTAATGTAAAGGGGCACACTGAAAATATGCCAATCAGCGTGTCCCTTAACATTAAATATGCCCATCTGAGATGTTGACAGCTGCAGATTGAGTGTAACCAGCGGCTCCATCCTTGGATACTATGGTGACAGTAGTATCCAAGGATGGAACCGCTGGTACACTCCATCTGCAGCCGCCGGCATCTTATCGGCAGCCACCAATATCCACCTGAGCAGCTGGACATGCCTGCTGCAGACTCCATACCATCACACCACAGGCATCTGTCTCACTCATATCCGCCAGTGTAGCCACCACACCGTCCTCCGCCACAGAGCCCGAGCAAGACCCACTGCTCCTCAGACGATAATAAGCACCTTCTTCACATCCTAAAGTGAGTTTTTTTTCCCCCCAATCATTTTTTATAGTGGTGTTTCTCTACGCATATCTGTTCTTTTACCTCCAGAAGGCTGGCACCCTCTTGCTCTACTCGCTCTCACTTCATATAGGTATTCAGGGCCTATTAGAGGAGCTGCCTCCACTTGTGGTCCAACTTCAACCTGTCCTTTTGTCCCGCAGTGCAATATTTTTCCTCCTTCACTAATTTTTATGTCTTAATTTCATTCAATTGAAAATTACTTAGACTCATATGAATTTAAGAAATTGGAGACTCTGCATTCGTTTTCCTTTTTACCAATTTTTTACATTACACCTATTGACATTCATTTATTTATTCATTTAGCGCTGTACCTCATTTTACATATTTCAGTGTAGGTGTAAGGTCGGTGGGTCAGTGTATGTGTCAGGTAGGTGTCGGGGGTCAGTGTGTGTCAGTCAGTGTAATAGTCAGTGTTGGTGTCAGGTGGGTCAGTGTAATGTGAGTAGTGCATTAAGTAGGAGTGAGGTGGGTTAGTGTAGGAGTGAGGTGGGTTAGTGTAGGAGTGAGGTGGGTTAGTGTAGGAGTGAGGTGGGTTAGTGTAGGAGTGAGGTGGGTTAGTGTAGGTGTCAGGTGGGTTAGTGTAGGTGTCAGGTGGGTTAGTGTAGGTGTCAGGTGGGTCAGTGTAGGTGTCAGGTGGGTCAGTGTAGGTGTCAGGTGGGTCAGTGTGCAGGGTAGTGGTCAGTGTGCAGTGTAGTGGTGTGCAGTGTGTAGTGGTCAGTGTGCGGGTTTGTGGTTATTGTGTGGCGGGGGGGCGCAAATTTCTTGCCTTGCCCCGGGCGCTGACAACCCACGCTACGCCACTGTTGGTGAGTGCTACTTTTAGGATTACCAAGTGAAAATAAATGGGGCAAAAAAACGACAAGAACAATTGCAGCCACCACATCTAAAAACTAG
Source organism: Rana muscosa (assembly GCA_029206835.1). Taxonomy (NCBI): domain Eukaryota; kingdom Metazoa; phylum Chordata; class Amphibia; order Anura; family Ranidae; genus Rana; species Rana muscosa. The sequence continues at coordinate 459,618,798 of CM055117.1, forward strand.
TAACTTGTAATATTGTTGTTCAGTTTAAATACACTTTCAGCAAGGAGCACAAACTTCCCTTTTACTTTTCAGTTAATGTTTGAGTGGGAAAAGTATGTCAGATTATTCACTGCGACAGTACCCCACTGGAGGGATTTCCCTTTATTTTCTGTTTTCTCATCTGGACAGAAAGTAAGGATGGATAATCTTCCCAAAGGGGACAGACAGCAGTAAAAAGCAGAATAGAGGTTAGCCAAGCTTCCTCTTTCCATTAGAATAAAGAGTTTTGGATACAATGTTAAGGGGATCATAATACAGAGCAGGCTTCACGTTCATTTGAATATTCTTTTATCCCAACTCTGTTATTTTCCTTTAATGTGAGAGTAATAATATTATCATGGGATTTGGGATCTTCGGGAGGCTACGGGAAGGCCGAGTGACAGAACCAGGGCTTTAGCGAATGGGCCAGAAGCTGGCTTTTGCAGTAAGTACCTTTTACATTTTACAGCTGTTGTTTTATGAGCTAATGATTTTAAATGTGTGTGAGGGGAAGGGTGTCGGTGGGGGTGGTATAGTGAAATTTTTATCTAAGGCAGGGGTCTCCAAACTTTCCAAACAAAGGGGCAGTTTTGCAGACTTTAGGTAAACCAGAATGTGACCAGTGGGATTAGAAAATGCCTTACGATTGGTGGTCAGTGTAAGAAAAAACATTACATCTGTGATCAGTAAGACTAGGAATACTGCCAAATCTATTGGTATTTTTGTAAGGAGTATTGTTCTGTCATTGGTGTCAGTGGGAGGAATAGTGCCCAGTTGCTGGTGTCAATGGGAGAAATTATACCCCAGCATTGATGTCCACAGAAAGAATGCTGTCTCTTTGTTGGTGTCAGTGAGAGAAATAGTTCCATAAAAGCACCAGGTAAAGTCAAGCAAAGGGCCACATCTATCCTGTGGGCCGCAATTTGGAGATCACTGATCTAAGGTAGGCTTTGATCTTCACTTTTACTTTCTCTTAATACCTCTGCTTGCAAGTCAATGCATTAGTAGGAGTATACTATCTGGTGCACAGTATACAGAGAGCAGAAATGCTTTCACTACAATTTGCCTGTACTTTGTGTTTGGCAGGTCCAAACATAATCTGACACTAAACTTGAATGGTAATTAGGAAAACCAGAACCTTTGCCAAATGGAAAAGTGGGTTTGATAGTAAATGTTTTATTGCCTTCAACTAGGACAGGATCTCTGTGAGTTGAGAGGATTCCCTTCCTGGGAAATTAATAAGTAATCTAAGCAAAGTAATTGGGAGCAGAGGAACTCCTGCACCTAACATAGAACAATAATCATAAGTTTATAGACAGATGCACACTAGTATAGAAATAAAACAAACTTTATATGATAAAATATTAGTAATAGTACATACATCCAATATGCAAACACATAACATAAGCAAATGAACTCAACAGGAGTTGTATACTGTACATATGCCTGGGTTTATAGCAAACATCCTTCCAGATGATAGTGGTAACAAGATCCAGTTGCAGGGGCCCCTGGGAGATAATTGCAGGTATGGCATCCATTGTGGTTTCAGAGAGCTGAACACCTGATCAGTGGTAGTGTTGAGATCCTCCAAACGGCACTCAATCAGCCTAATGCCGCGTACACACGATCATTATTCACGGCGGTTAAAAAACCGCTGTGGATAATGACAGGAAAAACGAGGGAACCGCTTGGTTCCCTACACACGGTCGTTTTTCCCGTCATTTTTTCTCTTGACGAGAAAAACGACCGTCTGTGGGCTCCGCGGCAGTTTTCCCATAGGGAAAAAAATGCTGGAAAAAACGATGAGAAAATTTAGAACATGTTCTAATTTTTCTCGTCGTTTTTTATGCCGTTTTTCTCAACGAGAAAAACGACATAAAGCCCACAGACGATCATTTTTCTTGGCGAAAAAAAAAAAGCAATTTTTCTCGTCGAGAAAAGCGGTCGTGTGTACGCGGCATTAGAAGCAGCTTCTTACCGACAAGATTAGTGGTGTGACACTGGAACTCAATAGCTACTCTGCTTCTCAGCCCCTATCTGGCAAGAAACCACACCTTTTGCTGCCTATGGGCTGTCAGATGCCTAACCTGGCACTTTGTCGCCTATCGGGCGCGCGCACCTCGGGAGTGTGCCCGTGGGTCCCGCAAACTCAATGTTCACCGGCAGCCCGCGATTGGGGTGAGGAAAGGCAGAACGGGGAGATGCCTATGTAAACAAGGCATTTGCCTGTTCTGCCTAGTGACATGACAGGGATCTAGGGCTCCCTGCCATCGGGAGCAGTGATCGCTGTCATGTCAGTAGTAGCCCACCCTCCCCCCACAGTTATGATCACTCCCTAGGACACACTTAACCCCTTGATCGCCCCCTAGTGTTTAACCCCTTCCCTGCCAGTGTCATTTACACAGTAAACAGTGCATTTTTATAGCACTGATCGCTGTATAAATGACAATGGTCCCAAAATAGTGTCAAAAGTGCCTGATGTGTTCGCTATAATGTCGCAGTCCCAATAAAAATCGCAGATCGTCGCCATTACTAATAAAAAAATAATAATAATAAAAATGCTATAAATCTATCCCCTATTTTGTAGACGCTATAACTTTTGCGCAAACCAATCAATATACGCTTATTGCCTAAACTGAGGAAAAAAATATTTTTGGGGAAAAAAAATGTGGGATATTTATTATAGCAAAAAGTAAAAGATATTGTTTGTTTTTTTCAAAATTGTCGCTCTTCTTTTGTTTATAGTGCAAAAAATAAAAACCACATTAGGTGATCAAATACCACCAAAAGAAAGCTCTATTTGTGGCAAAAAAAAGGATGTAAATTTTGTTTGGGTACAGCATTGCGCGACTGTCAGTTAAAGCGATGCAGTGCCTGCCATATCGCAAAAAATGGCCCGGTCATTGGGCAGCCAAATCTTCCAGGGGTGAAGTGGTTAATGCACTCTATGCATTAAGGTAAAAAAACGTTCTGAGTGCAGCTCCCACCCTCAGCCTGATTGCGATCCAGCAATGTGCAGGAGAGCAGCGGCTCTCTTGGCTCTCTATCCTTACTGGACAGAGCGGGCACAGTGGGAGCAATTGGCTCCTGCTGCTGTCAATCACAGCCATTAAGGAGGAAGCAGGGGGGCAGGGCTGAGCCACGCCCTGTGTGTCAATAGACACACATCCGGCTCGGGAGTGAGCATGCATGAGTGCCCTCAGAGGCTTGCTATGGGGCACTCAGCAGGGGAAGGGAGGAGCCAGGAGCACGGACGGGGGACCTGAGAAGAGGACGATCAGGGCTGCTCTGTGTAAAACCATTGCACATAGCAGGTAAGTATAACATTTTTGTTTTTTTCACTTACCTTTAGAATCACTTTAAAAAATGTGTCCTGGGCATTTGTCCCTGGGTGCATATTGTCCTAAACAACCATACCACTAGGTTCCCTGTCTAGCTGCTGCCTACTTTTCATAGGTTTTTACACGTGGGGCTGGATGGGACACCTGTGCAATCCCCCCCCCCCTCAGCCAAACACAAGAGCATCTGGGCTAAATGCTCAGTGTACATGGGGCCTAACTGACTTCACCAGGTAAGGAAAATTAGACACTTGGAAGGAATGGTTAGAGGGGAGTGGGAGACAGGGTAGGTTTTCCTAGCTGATGCACAAAACTGTTCTAAAGCTCTGTACACACGATCGGTTTTACCAATGAAAATAGTCTGATGGACTTTTTTCATCGGACAAACCGATCGTGTATGGGCCCCATCGGTCTTTTTTCCATCGGTGATTAAAAATAGAACGTGGAAAAAAAAATCGATAGCAAATTCCGATCGTCTGTGTGGAACTCCATCGGAGAAAAAACCCACGCATGCTCAGAATCAAGTCGACGCATGCTCAGAAGCAATGAACTTAATTTTTCTCGGCTCGTCGGAGTGTTTTACGTCACAGCGTTTGGGACAGTCGGATTTTCAACTGATGGTGTGTAGGCAAGACTGATGGAAGTCAGCTTCATCGGAAATCCGATGGAAAAATCCATCGGATTTTATTCCATTGGAAATCCGATCGTGTGTACAGGGCTTAAGTGTTTCTACACAAAGATGCAGTATTTATACTGTTAAACAAGTATATAGGCAAATTGGGGGACAGATCTGGACTTTAGTGGTACGGCATGAACTTGCAATGCTTAGACATTAAAACATTTTATTAAATAGATTAGTTTAAAAAGGTACCCAAAAAAAGGGCTATTGCAAATTGAACAAAACACACATAAAAAATAACAATAGAATTCCTCTAATAAAGACTAGAAAGGAGTGATGTAGATCAACCGAGGACAAGGGGATTTCATTCACATCATTCTAGTCATATTCTCAACATGTTTCGCAGGGGACCGCTTTTTCAGGAGTATTAAAGAAGAAGTACAGTATGGGATTTGAGTTTTTCCCATCTTTATACTTACCTCAGTGGATGGAGCATCAGACCGATGCTCCCTCTTTCCCCCGCCGTCTCTGCACTGAGAACCGAGCCAGCGAACATCGCCGCTGGATCGGTTCTCACAGATCCCCGAGAGGAAAGAGGCTGACTGTCAGTCAGCCTCTTTCCTCTCTGCTTCTCCACGCTCATTGGAGCACTGAGCCGTGGAGGAGCGGGGAGAGGCTGTCTCAGCAGCTCGCTGAGATGCTGAGACTGCTATCAATCAGGGCAGCTGGCGGATCCCGACTTGGGAAGTCGCTGCCCCGACTGATAATGGCAGTGACATCAGCCGAGAGTGGACTTTAGACCGCTCTCTGCTTAAAACGGGTCACAGGAGTGCAAAACTACTTGCACTCCTGTGACCCTGAGGAGAAGCCCAGCCTAAAAAGCTCAGGCTGGACTTCTCCTTTAATCAGAGGAGGATTTATTCTATGAGAAAAATATACATAAAAATAAGAAATTTTCATATAGCACAACATAACAATTTGCCTATTTACTTGCTTGATTCATTATGACGTAGGTACTTTACCCATTTGTTAATTTAGTAGCCCATTATTTTTTATTTATACTGTTACATCAGTGCCAAAATTGTCTTTCTCTTGCATATATCTCTATGCATACTTAGTTTGATATGTGCAGAATATAAATGAAAAATACAACTTTTTTTTTCTGTTGTCCGAAAACCTAGAAATTACTGTAATAAACCCATTCAAAGTATTACTATGTTTTGAGGCGATGGAAGAGTTAAGACTTGTCTGCATTCGTAAAATGCGCCGCAGTGCTTGCTGTACTGGAAGCATAAAAACCCCTGCAGGTTTTTTTTATTTATTTATTTTACAGCTGAAGAGCCATTTACTTGGCTTTTTATGACTTAATTAAATTAATGAGTCACATAATGATGCACCATATCTATGTATCAAACTGCACAAATTAAAAAAGCCATATCAAGCGGCATCTCATTTCCCTGTTTAACAATGTTAAACACGCAGTTAGGGCGTACATGTGTAAATGAGCTTGCAACTGCGATCGAAATTCTGATTAGTGGTTTAGGGCAGACCTTTCAGCTGTCATATCAAGCAAACTCGGAGTACAGTAATGCAAAGCAACATAGCTTACCACTGCACATTTTCAGCTGCTTGTATGTATAGTTAATGCTATTGTGATCATAATAAAGCATCAAAATAAATTCTAGGAAGCTTCTCTGCAAATACATCCCTTTATGAGAAAATCTGATCACTGGTCAATGGCGTAATGTAAAATTGCTCAGTTTGTCTTGCTTGCTTCTATTTTGAATAATAAAAGTCAACCGCGCTAGTCTAAATACACAAACATCCACCTGGATTAATTAGAAAAAAATTGCATATAAAGTGCTTAGCAGCTCTACAATACCATATTACAAAGTGCAAAAAATGATGAAATATTAACCACACTCTATATTATCAAAAAACATTGCTTGGTCCACTTTGTGTGTGTGTGTGTGTGTGTATATATATATATATATATATATATATATATATATATATACACATATATGTAGGTGCACATGTGTTAGTGTCTATAATTTTTTCCCATATCCCTGTATGTTGTGTTCTTTAACCACTAACCGCCCGGTCCGGGAAGTGGTTGTGTTATCCTGACTGGACGTCTATTGACGTCCTGCAGGATAACAGCCGCCGCACGCCCGGGGGGGGGGGGGGCGCGCATCGCAGCGATCGGTGGAGCGGTGTGTCAGTCTGACCCACCGCTACACTGATCTCTGTAAAGAGCCTCTGACGGAGGCTTTTTACCACGTGATCAGCCGTGTCCAATCACGGCTGATCACGATGTAAACAGGAAGAGCCGTTGATCGGCTCTTCCTCACTCGCGTCTGACAGACGCGAGTAGGGGAGAGCCGATCGACGGCTCTCCTGACGGGGGGTTTGCGCTGATTGTTTATCAGCGCAGCCCCCCTCGGATGCCCACACTGGACCACCAGGATGCTGCCTGTAACGTACCTTAGGTGTGAGCCTGACGTGCGGAGAGGGACCTCCCGTACAACCCCGGCTCGGAGACCACTGGAGTGGGGACAGTGGTGGTAAGAGCACGGTGCGGTAAGGGTGCCTGTCTGATCCTCACTGCTTGGAGTGGTGGAGCCGAGTGGAGACTGGAACGGCTGGTTCCGGAAGCAGCGGATGCAGGTCAGCAGGTGCAGCTTGCAGAGCAGAGGATGCAGGTCAGCAGGTGCCGGTTTGCAGAGCAGGGATGCAGGTCAGCAGGTGCAGGTTTGCATTGCAAAGGATGCAGGTCAGCGTGTGCAGCTCGCAGAGCAGAGGATGCAGGTAAGCTGGTGCAGGTTTGCAGAGTCAGACAAGCCGGGTCATACACATCAAGGTAAACATCATAAGTGGCAGGCAGAGAGTAGTCAAAGTCCAGGCCGAATCTTGGCAACAGGCAGACTGGCAGATAACTGAGCAGGGTCAAACGAGCCGAGGTCAGGACTGGAGACAGAAGCGTGGTCAGGAAGCCGGGTCAAACACAGGAACAGGATACAAGCACAGAATCAGGAACTCAGGGAACAGAAGCAGATCAAACCGCAAGGGGCAACATCTCTGGAATGTCTTTTATAGGAAGTACATGGGAGGAGCAAGGGGTTCAGAGTTCAACAGTAATCAAGACACCAAGAAGAGTAGTCTAATGGATCAGATAGGTTGTCCAGCAGATCAGGCAGGGAACTGTCCAGCATCTCAGATAGCTCCGTTGGAAGAGTCAATGCCAGACACAGAAGAGGTCCCAGGTTCAAGCCCAGCACGTCCCTGACACTGCCCAGGACCACCAGGGAAGCACCTAACATGTGGATAGCCAGGTAAGTCCCCCATGGCCATCCACATGTATAATTAGATGCCCAACTTATGCCAATCAGTGCCCACAAATGGGCACTGACTGGCACCATCTTGGCACAAAATTTTTTTGTGATATAATTGATACATGTGTGGGCTATGTGGCGCTCCCAAGTGGAGGTTAAGGGTTATTTAAATGAGAATCCGTATAAAACCAGATAAAGTACACAGCATGCCTGGCAAACAGTCACCTTCCGTGCGTGGACGATGAGCTGTTTGGAATGTCTTCCAGCATGAGACATGCAGGATAGGTAAGTAAACTCCCCTGCCTTGGCTGGGTGATTTGGCTGGACATTCCTGGAGAGACCAAGTAAGTGGTTGTGGCCCCTTTCTTCCCTCTCCCTGCCTTTCCCTCCTCCCTGGGCTTCTAGCTAAAGGTTGCTAGGTGCTGGGGGTCACCTAAGGGGTTCCACTGGAGCGGGGCTGGCTGTAACTAACATTTAAAAGAAATGTAATTTCTGCTTACCTGTATGTGCTTCCTCCTCCATGCTGTCGGCGGCCATTTTGCGGTGGTCCATGCCGGGTTCGGCCTCTAGTGACTGCCCGGTGGCCATCTTCCTGTGGTTTTGGTGCCATTTTCTTGTAGTTCCACACCCACTGGCCTCTATCGACTGATCATCGGCCATGTTTGTAATGATCCACGCTGTATGTATATATTGCTGTTCGGCGGCTATCTTTTTGTGGTCTACGACTGCTTTGGCCTCTATCGTCGGCTCGGCGGCCATTTTCTTAGAGCCCACATTATCTTCCATACAGACTTTTGGCGACCATTTTGCGACGGTCTCCGGCCTCTAGGGTGCATTACACTGGCGCAAACAATTCACACAGGAAGCGCTGATAAAAGAAGCAGACTGACACAGCAGCGGTGGGACAGCATCACAGGCGCAGCACATGGCAGCATAGCGGTACCGATCCAGGGTGGTGAGTCCTGGGTGACCCAGCATCTCTGCAGCACAGGAGGGTGGCCTATTGATATCTTGCCTGGAGCCCTGTGGGTGTCAGCGCGTGGTCAGCATGGCATGGCATCTGAGCCAGATGTCTTCTCCCCTGAAACACCAGATTTAGCAGCTGGTGCCCCTGAGGTGTCTATGAACGCTATGATGGCAATCCTAGAGGCGTTTGCTGCCAGGGTGGAAGCAGCACACTTGAATACAGGGGGAAGTAAACGCCCCGTCCCCTGCAAGCTTCTGGGGATAATTCTGATGCAGAACCAGGTCCAGCTACGGCTCATGGCCCAGATTCTGATGCATCAGAGACTGCAGACCGTGACCGGACAGTGAGGATGACTCCAAGTCCAGGTCAGTACGCGAGACGGCTTTGTTATCTGACCTTATTACTGCAGTGCGGGATACGCTAAAGTTGGCAAATACTGCAAAAGCAGCAGAGACTCCGGTCCACTTTGGGTTTCATAAACCTGCCCGCACTGCTAAGGTGTTCCCTTGTGTGTCTTATTTTTATAAACTCTTATACAAGGAATGGGAGAACCCACTGAGGGTCTTTTCAGGAATTTAGGTAATAACCACTGATGCCAGTCTTTCCAAGTTGATTTGAGGCTGGCTACGGTTCCAGGGGGCTTGGTCTCCACATGAGAGAATACTGTCCATCAATGTCTTGTAATTTTTGGCCAGTAAGCCTTGCCCTTGATTATAGGACAAACCAGTTGTAGGTTCAATCCGGAAATGCCTCTGCAGGCATATATATCAACCACCAGGGCGGCACCAGAGGTCATGCGACTCAGGGAGGTGTACCACATTCTGTCTGGGACAGTACAAATGCTGTCTCTATCACCAATACATATTCCAAGGATAGAATAGTGGCAAGGGGAACTCTGTAGGGGACTGTACTAGATTCCAAGTTATACAACAGGTTGGGACAGGTATGTCCGGGACGAGAGTCCCACTGCCAATAGGGGTAGATGTACTGGTAACACCTTAATGATCGGTTCTCCCTTATTTTACATTTTTTCCCCCTGTTTAGGCTTCTGCCACATCTTTTGAGAATAATCCGTGAGGTGGTAACACTGATATTAGTGTTGGAATTAGCCCAAGAGGGCTTGGTACACTAACAATAGCGAGTCTTGTGGAGGTTGTTTCTTGGACACTCCCAGTCCAGCGGGACCTAATGGTCTTGAATCCTGTATCTCAGCACTGTTGAGCCCCTGGAAGCCAGCTTAGGGGAACTTCAATTAGAGGATTTGAAAATATTTTTTGCCTGGGGTAAAGCCAGGAAGTGGCAATCGCAGAAATATGTGAGTGGGAGATTTTCTTTTACTTTCTCCAATCGGTAGGGGAAAGGATATTGGCCTTAAGTACCATTAAGGGTCAAAGTTCATCCCTATCCATTTCTTTCCAGAGGTCCTTGTTTCATACCTCATACAGCGTGTAACTTTGACAGCCCCACCTGTCAGGCCATTCTTGTGTCCTTGGGACTTGAATTTGATCTTGATTGTTCCTGCAGAGGCCACTTTTTGAACAAATCAGGGGATTCTGTTGGTCCTTTTATCTCGGAAGGTGGCTTCTTTTGTTGCTTTCACTTCACTGAGTGGAGTGTCAGAGATTTTGCGTCTTCATCCACTTTTATTGCCTAAAGTGGTTTCTAGTTTTCACTTGAATCAGGACAGTGTCTTGCCTTTTATTTTTCTCCTAATCCAGTCAGCAGGAGAAATATCGCTACATACTCTAGAGGTTGTTCAGGCGCTCAGGATTTACTTGAGTTGTCAACACAGGTCAGGAATCCTAGTTTGTGCTGCCAGAAGAGCCCAAGAAGGGCAGGTGGCACCCAGGTCGAATATTTAGCAGTGGATCTGCCAGATTATCAATGATGCCTATGGTTTAAATGGCAAAAATATTTTTTTTCTAGGGAGAGATTCTCTACCAGGTGTGGGGGAGTATCTTGGGCCATCCATCATCGGGTGTCAGTGGCCGAGGTGTGCAAGATCACTATTTGGTCTTTGGTTTATACATATACAGGATTTTTACCAGGTGGATGTCAATCACGTAGAAGATACTGCCTTTGACCTCAGCGTATTACAAATAGTAGAGTAGGTCCTTCTCTGGTGGCAGTTTCTATGATGGTGTCTCCCTCCCCTCAAGGATATTGCTTTTGGACGTCCCAAGTAGTTATTGTTATAATAACCGGCTCTGTATCCTGTGATGTACAATAAAGAAAATAGGATTTTTCTACAGCTTACCAGTAAAATCCTTTTCTTGGAGTACATCACAGGACAGATAGGTCCCTCCCCTCTTTTGGTATATTATTGCTTGCTACAAACTGATGTGCTTCCTGTGTAGGAGGGTTTTATAGGGGAGGACTTCCTGTTTGATTGTTTTGTTTGATCTACCATTGTCCCTTCACCTATAGGTAATATATGGGTACAGTCCTCTGTGGGACTTTTAGAGGGTGGAGTCTTGAAAATTCATTGATATCAAAAATATAAATTTATTAAATATGGTACATAGTATCAAAAAATATATATATATGAAAAAACATAGAACAAAGTCGGATGTACATTAAAGAACATGAATTGTTACAAAAATAACAAGGATTACAGTGTCACATAAACCAGAAACCACTATGAAAGTCCTGATTCCTACAAGAGGACACAGGGTGCCCGACACGTTTCGAGGCTGTAGATTTGTATAAAAACCTTCTTCAGGGGCTAATAGCGGTATGTACTGTGATCTGAAATTTCGAACATAAAAAATATAAATGAACAGTTACATCACCAGACATCACGGGGATACAGTACATACATTGAAAAATTAATTCAATGATTGTATTATTTTAAAGAAAAAATAAACAAAGTATATGTACTACAAACCACATGCTAACCATTGTTGTATATTGAGTTCAATGAAGGACATCCTTGTTAAAAGGCAGAGGTCAAAAAATCGCTGCAGGTGGATGAGGAGACACAGGGGAGTCAAAGCACAGGGGACCAATGCAGAGCAACGTCCAGGATCAGGGCACAGAGGGCGCCTATGGCCAAAACAGGAGAAAATTTCTACTGCTGATGCCGTTGTTCCCTGAACCATCTAAATGTATATGAGAGACAATAGAGAGATATAAGGCAAAAATACTATACATCTCTCCAATTATTTCATATTGCTACAAAAAAGGGGTGTGTATCTAATATTATACATACCTGTTTAAATGGTATCCACACAAATGTCTCAACAAAGATTTAGGAGTGGATTAATGTCACAAAGGGTTGCACTACGCAAGGGCTGCTCAAAGAGCAAAAGATCTAAAATGGGGAAATAATAGTACACAAATTGAAAACGGGGAAGTAAAGAGTTACTTTTAGTAGTAGTATTGTATTGTGCACCATTACAAAAGGCTGTAAATTTATGCAAGATGCACTGGTGCATACAATGCCATCCATAATATTGTTAATCAGGAGGCACTGATTAAGTATACTAAGTTATATTAAATAATCTCAGACCAATGGGTATAAATATACCCCCAAAAATCTGAGTATAAATCTCCACCGTACAGAGAATAATTTACTAGTCTTCCAAAAATGCAGAGAACAAGACAGATCAAAAAGGAAATCCAAAACAAAAGCGAGGGAAAAAAAGAGAAAAATTACATTGTTTCTTATTACCTTTTAGAGGTGCAACAGGACACATCCACTCCTAGCATCAGCAGCATACAGACTGAGGCTAATCACTACAGTCTTAAATGCCAACTTCCAATTTACACGGTCGTACTCCTCCATCCACCCGGAAGCATAGAGAGCACTCGCGACCGCAGCACATCATAGCCAGCCATCCGGCTCGGACGTCCCCCTCCCATCCACTGCTTTTGGAACCTACAAAAACCGCCAGATTGAATTAAATCTTTTTTCCTTCACTCTGCATAAGTTTGTACCTGCTGTGGCTACGGAAGATACTCCCAGAAGGAACCCTCCTGTTTGTGCCAACCATCACTAACTTCCCTGACAGGATCTTTTGTGATGTCAGCTCTATGGACCTTCTGCGACCTGTAGTTCTTCTACTCTTCTGCCCAGCTGAACGCAACCACGTCATTGTAAATGTGAGTGAATATTGCTACCAATAAATGTTGTTTTGATATCTATCTCAGAGGCGCCCCTCTCCTTGTTTTTTCAAATTCCAATTAGAGCTGATTAATATCAGCTGCTATGGGGAGTGATTGAAGAGAGACATGGAAGGAGGGGAATGAAAAAAGAGGGCGGCGCCCTCCGAGTCTCTGGCGCAGAGGTCCGCCCCCCTGCTCCCATTATGATGGAAAGAGCACAGCGAGTGAGCGCTGTGTCATGACGTCATGCGCTCCATGCTGGAACGCAGCGTCAATGAGGTGGGCGGGGGACCGGCGTCCGCGTCAGTCACCCGCGGCGCAGATGTTGCTATGGTGATGGGAGAAGCCCAGACACCGCAGACAAACATAATTCGGGGCCGGGCATGCGCCCTCTAAGGGCTAAGAAAGCACCGCCCGGCGTGCCGAGTGCCTGATCCAAGAACGCTGCAAGCATATGCCACTGGCATGAACATCCCCGTGCTACTATTCCAACGCAGCAAGAGACCAATGTCTATCCTATGGATTCACACTAAAGAGGGGAAAGCAAACACAAAACGTTTCACATAAAGGGCAAATACATAAAGAGAAAACAACGTATTTATCCAAAAATATTGCATATTAATTTTATATAAAGGAGAAAAAAACCCTGGCAGCAAACATAAATCACAGATAGCACCATACATATATATATATATATATATATATATATATATATATATATATATATATATATATACAGACATATCCAACGGGATATAATTATTAGCTGAAAAATAAATAATAATAACAATAGCTAATAAGCAAAAAAACAAAATAAGGGACATTCATCATAGAACTGATCAAGGTCAAAAGGTAATTGTAACAAAAAGAAAGAAAATAGCCCAGAATGCCATCAGGGAAGAGAAGGGTGTCACTCTAAGGGACACATATCTCTTCAGGGGGCGGGTTCCGGGTTTGCTTCCCACTCAGATCCCCCCCGAGGTGAATCCCTCAAGGAAGGGTCTGAAGGAGCCTTGTTTAAACCTGGGGGCCGGGTTGCGTGCAGGCGAAAGATCCATCTTTGCTTAATCTGCAATAGGATCTTATTCCAGTCGCCGCCATGCAAACCCGGGTGTACCCTATCCAATATCAAGAATGTGATTTTGGGAAATTTCCCAGCATTTAAAGCTGAGACATGTCGGCCCAAAGGTAAACTTGGATTACAGGACCTCATTGAGGCTATGTGCCTATATGCCCTTTTCCAAAATTCCTGGATGGTTTTACCCACATAAAAACATGCACATTCGCATGTAAGTAGTGTGAGGGGGTTCGCTCGGCAGCGGGTGTGTGTGATCCCCTGGATGGGCTCCCCACACAAAAAACAGGCCCAGCAGACGGAGGTTGTGGTTTTCAAGATCAAAAAGGTGCGGTTTATTTCTCTATTTACAGTGACAAAAAAACACAGCAAAGCAAAAAGAAACATAAACAAAATAAACCCTGGTCAGCTTGACCTCTGACTAAACATGCAGGTTTCCTAACTAACAACTGGGATCAGCCTGGTGCTGTCCTAGTCCCTAAGTCCCTGGTTTAGTCAATGTCCAAACAAATAGCCACACAGGCTTTGTCTCACCGCACAGGGGTTCACTCTCCCTAGACAGTCCACACAGGTCTGGGTCCAGGCATGAGCAAACACCTAATGAATCTGGGAGTTTTTATAGAGGCCTTAAACGAGCTGACAAGCTTCAGCTGGTCTCATCAACTCCCTGCCTGCACGACGCCCAGCCCTCTCCCTAGAGGTATGAATCATCCATGAGCCCACTAGCCTCAGCTGGGCTTCATCAACTCCCTCCCTAGTTGTATAAGTCGGCATAAAGCCTGAATCTGGGAGAAATATATCTACCCCCCTGGATGCAACCAGGTGACTTTACCTTCCTGCTGTCACATACCCCCCCCCTCTTGTTTTAACCTTGGGGTTGGAACACCAGCAATCAGGCATTCATGTACTCGAGACAAAGCATCCACATTCCCCATTTGAACGCCAGGGCGATGCTTTACTGTGAAGTTGAATTCCTGTAGGGCCAGGAACCACCTATTCACTCTTCTATTTGTCTCCTTGTTTTGAGCCATCCACTTTAACGGAGCGTGATCCGTAACCATGTCAAAGTGCCTACCTAGCAGATAGTACCGAAGGGAATCTAGAGCCCACTTCACCGCTAAACACTCCTTTTCAACCGTGGCGTAATTTACCTCATGGGACTTCAACTTCCTGCTGAGGTAAATGACTGGGTGCTCTTCCCCGTTCCAGACCTGGGACAATACTGCTCCTAACCCCACATCTGACGCATCACTTTGTACGACAAAGTCTTTAGAGAAGTCGGGTGAGTACAACACTGGCTGGCTACATAAGGCTTGTTTCAAGAATTGGAATGCTGCCTCAGCCTCGGGGGTCCATTTAATCATGACCGACCCTTTCCCTTTCGTCAGGTTGGTTAGGGGCACAGCCTTAGAAGCAAAGTGGGGAATGAAGCGCCGATAATACCCCGCTATTCCCAGAAAGGCTCGTACCTGCTTCTTGCTGTTGGGACGTGGCCAACTCTGGATGGCCTCGACTTTGTTGAGTTGGGGTTTTATTACTCCCCTCCCAATGGTGTACCCAAGATATTTGGCCTCCTCCTGCCCAATGGTACACTTCTTGGGGTTAGCCGTAAACCCCGCTTCCCGGACAGAGTCTAGGACTGCTTGCACTTTTGGCAGATGTGAGGCCCAATCTGTGCTATGGACAATTACGTCATCCAGGTAAGCCGCAGCATACTTCCGATGGGGCCTCAGTATCTGGTCCATTTTCCGCTGGAATGTGGCCGGCGCATTCTGTAACCCGAACGGCATTCTCTTATATTGGAACGCCCCGTCTGGGGTTACAAATGCGGTTTTCTCTTTGGCCGACTTGGCCAGGGGAATTTGCCAATACCCTTTTGTGAGGTCAAGAGTCGTCATGTATCGGGCTGTTCCCAGCCGGTCGATCAACTCATCTATACGTGGCATGGGGTAGGTGTCAAATTTTGTAACTTTGTTCAACTGACGAAAATCGTTACAAAATCGCCAGCTCCCATCCGGTTTAGGCACCAGCACAATGGGACTAGACCAATCACTTTGGGACTCCTCTATCACCCCTAAGTTCAGCATTTTCTGTACTTCCTCCCGTATTGCCTCCCGTCGGGCCTCTGGGATCCGATAGGGTTTTAACTTCACCCTTTCACCGGACGGGGTAATAATATCATGCTCTACCCCAGATGTTTGTCCCGGCAGCTCAGAGAACACCTCCTTGTTGCGAAGCACAAACTCCTTAACCTCCTGTTGTTGGGGTTGTGACAAGGTGGCTGCTATTCCAACCTCCGGAATCACGCAACCAGTTTGAGCTGGTGACCAAGTTTCTGCGACTAGGGACTCTCTATCCCTCCAGGCTTTCAACAGATTAACGTGATAGATCTGTTCGGGCTTTCGCCTTCCTGGTTGTCTGACCTTGTAATTCACTTCGCTCACTTTTTCCATTATCTCGTAGGGGCCTTGCCATTTGGCAAGGAATTTACTTTCAACCGTAGGGACAAGTACCAATATCCTATCCCCCGGGGAAAAGGTACGGGTCTTGGCTCCACGGTTGTACACTCTCTGCTGTGCCAACTGCGCTTGGGCCAAATGTTCCTTCACGATGGGCATTACCTGTGCAATTCGATCTTGCATCAGGGCGACATGCTCAATCACACTCCTGTGGGGAGAACTCTCACTTTCCCAAGTTTCCTTGGCAATATCCAACAGCCCTCTTGGGTGTCTCCCATACAGTAACTCAAAGGGGGAGAATCCCGTAGAGGATTGGGGCACCTCCCTAATAGCAAACATCAAATAAGGAAGTAGACAGTCCCAATCCTTTCCATCTCTATCCACCACTTTCTTCAACATTTGTTTTAGGGTTTTGTTGAATCTTTCAACCAGCCCATCGGTTTGGGGGTGATACACAGATGTACGCAATTGCGTCACTTTGAACAATTTACACAGCTCTTTCATAACCCGGGACATAAAGGGTGTACCTTGGTCCGTAAGCAGTTCTTTACAAATACCCACCCGGCTAAAAACAAGAGATAGCTCTTTGGCTATGGTTTTGGCCGAGGTATTTCTGAGAGGGATCGCTTCTGGATAACGGGTGGCATAGTCCATTATAACCAATATGTACTGGTGCCCCCTAGCGGACTTGATTATAGGACCTACCAAATCCATTGCGATTCTCTCAAACGGGACCTCAATGATGGGTAGAGGGACCAGCGGGCTACGGAAATGTGGCATCGGGGCCGACCTCTGACACACAGGGCAGGAGGAACAATAATTTTCTATGTCCTTCATCACCCCAGGCCAATAGAATCTCTGTAATACCCTCTCTCGGGTTTTCTCTGTCCCCAGATGACCTCCAAGAATGTGCCCATGGGCCAACTCCAACACCAACTTCCTGTAAGGTTTGGGCACCACAAGCTGCTCAACGGTTTCTTCTGCCCTTTTTGCCACCCGATACAGTAGGTCCTTCTCTACGCTGAAGTATGGGTAAGTGCAGGTATTATCTGGGTTCACTAACTCGCCATCTATTTCCACTACGTTTTCCCGTGCCTTTATTAGGGCGGGGTCTTTTAACTGTTCTGTGGCAAAATTTTCCCTGTGAACCTCAAGATCAGAAAACTCCACAGACGGTAGGTTTTCGTCTGAGGAGGTGGGCTCCTCTCCAGTTTCTTGAGTCTCCCCTGCCAATACTGACAAGGGAAATTCTGGAGAGTCCTCACCACTCTCAGAGGAGTTCTGGCTATCACATTCCTGGTACATAGGGGCACCAGTGGGGGGCTCAGGATCATCCCACAGTTCCCAGAACTTCGGAAAATCCCTTCCCACAATGGCATCATGTGGTAATTGAGATACTAACCCCACTGGATGAGAGAGGGTACCTTTGGGGGTCTCGAAACACACTGTAGTCACTGGATACTCTCGGGTGTCCCCATGCACACAAATAACAGCTACCTTGCTATTCCCAGAGACCTCTGTTTTAACTAATTCAGCCTTTATCAGGGTCACAAGGCTACCTGAATCCAGCAATACCACAACATTTCTACCATTAATACACATTTTGCATAAATGTTTCTCAGTTCCCCGAATGGCAGTGCATGCGACTGTCGCACACAGCGACTGACGTCGGTCCGCCAGAAAGTCACATTGCATGGGTTCCTCCACAACCGGGCAATTTGCTGCAATATGTCCCGCTTGCCGGCAGCGGTAGCAAACAATCCTTTTGGCTGCCTCTTGAGCCCCTGACTTCCCAGGCTGTTCTCGCCAAACTTTGGGTAGAGCTCCCACCCTCTCACTCTCTCCACCCTCACCCCTTGGAATCCTCTTATCCGCCCCTGGGGATGGTCTGGTCTTAGGGTGGAAAGTCCGAGAGTCTCTGGAAGAGGCCGTCAGGTTCTCTGTAGCCAAGTATTTCTCTACACGATCCACAAGACCACCGGCCGTCTCTGGGTCTCCATGGCTTACCCACTTTTGGATGGCAGTAGGAAGAGCTCTCAAAAACCGATCCATTACAACACGTTCCACAATCTCTGGTGCGGACAAAGTCTCTGGCTGTAGCCACTTCCTGCTCAGGTGAATGAGATCATACATTTGAGACCTGGGGGGTTTTCCAAGCTGGAAAGTCCAGTTATGCACACGCTGAGCCCGGACAGCCAGGGTGACACCCAGCCTTGCCAATATTTCAGCTTTTAGCATCACATAGTCTTTTGCTTGGTCAGGCTCTAGGTCATAGTAAGCCTTCTGCGATTCACCAGTTAACAGAGGAGCCACCAGTCCAGCCCACTGCTCCTCAGGCCACTTTTCTCTTTCAGCAGTCCTTTCAAATGTGGTCAAAAATACCTCTGGATCATCCTCTCCAGTCATTTTTGTCAATAAACGACTCACCCCAAAGGACGCGGTATTAGTGGGACGGCTTTCCTCACTGGTCTGCGGACGTTGCTGCATTACTGCTTCCATTTGTTGTAGTCTCTGCTCTTGCTTCTGTAACAGGTCTATGAAGCGGGCCTCAGATTGCTGCTGGGCTTGTTGATGAGCTTCCAGACTCTGTTGGTGAGCTTGCTGCTGGGCTGCAAGGCTCTGTTGATGAGCTTGCTGCTGGGCTGCGAAGCTCTGTTGTTGAGCTGCAAGGCTCTTTTGCAAACCTGCATTTGTCTGCTGTTGATTGGCATTTGCTAGAGCCAGCTGTTTCAGTATCTCCTCCATGCTGGCTTAAAAAAAAACTGCCACTGGTTCTCCACCAACTGTGAGGGGGTTCGCTCGGCAGCGGGTGTGTGTGATCCCCTGGATGGGCTCCCCACACAAAAAACAGGCCCAGCAGACGGAGGTTGTGGTTTTCAAGATCAAAAAGGTGCGGTTTATTTCTCTATTTACAGTGACAAAAAAACACAGCAAAGCAAAAAGAAACATAAACAAAATAAACCCTGGTCAGCTTGACCTCTGACTAAACATGCAGGTTTCCTAACTAACAACTGGGATCAGCCTGGTGCTGTCCTAGTCCCTAAGTCCCTGGTTTAGTCAATGTCCAAACAAATAGCCACACAGGCTTTGTCTCACCGCACAGGGGTTCACTCTCCCTAGACAGTCCACACAGGTCTGGGTCCAGGCATGAGCAAACACCTAATGAATCTGGGAGTTTTTATAGAGGCCTTAAACGAGCTGACAAGCTTCAGCTGGTCTCATCAACTCCCTGCCTGCACGACGCCCAGCCCTCTCCCTAGAGGTATGAATCATCCATGAGCCCACTAGCCTCAGCTGGGCTTCATCAACTCCCTCCCTAGTTGTATAAGTCGGCATAAAGCCTGAATCTGGGAGAAATATATCTACCCCCCTGGATGCAACCAGGTGACTTTACCTTCCTGCTGTCACAGTAGGTAGACCACCGCAAAGGTGCGACAATTGGCGTAGTGTTTGGGGGTGTATTTCTCACCATTGGGTAAGATCACCTCCTTTTTGACATTGATGAACTGACAATATGGGCATCCCCCACAGCTGAAGGTTCCAAAACGTTTACAGGGATCTCGTTTGCCACCACTCCCCATATATTTGCTCGCTACCAGGCGATCTCTTAGAGATCCAGCTCTCTTGAAAGTGAAGGATGGGCGATCCTGAACAAATGCGCCGATAGTAGGATCTAGTTTGAGAACGTGCCAGTATTTCTCAATTATGGTCTTAATTTTTGTATGCTGATTAGAGAACTTAGTGATGATTCTAATAGGATTCATTTTATTTTGGTTACTGGCAGACATGGGATTATAAATCGACTCATGTCGTGTCTTCAGATATGCTCTATTGAAAGCCTTCCTAAAACAGGTATTAGAGTACCCACGCGTCAGGAGTCTCTCCCTCAACAGATTTGCCTCTCGGTAAAATACTGTATCATCGGTACAATTTCTCCTGATGCGTAGGTACTGACTATAAGGGATTAATCTATATGTGGCGTATAACCCAAGCTCTGTGTCCTGTGATGTACTCCAAGAAAATGATTTTACAGTAAGCTGTAGAAAAAATCCTATTTTTTCTTCCATGTTCAATGTATCTAGGATTTGGTCCCAATTGATGTCATGTTCAGAAAAATTGGCTCGTTTGAAATTTAGTGCTCTTGTGCTTCCCTCATGCCTCCTTTTCTATGTTTTACGTTAAATGTGATCATCCTATAATTAATAAATCTAGCAGGGCATTCTTTCTAGTTGGGGAATCCACCAATTGGGACATGACGTTGTCCTGTAAGACATTCATGAAATGATGGGCTTTAATGATTGAGCTGTCCCCTCAATATATATTGACCCAGTCAATATCGAGATAATTGAAGTCCCCCATTATGATGACATTTCACTGCCTTGCTGCCATTTCTAACTATGATAGTAGGTCCCGCTCTTCCTCCTCCTCCTCCTTCAGGTTGGGTGGCCTTTAACATACCCCCACTATTAATTTCCCACGTACTTCTCTTCGAAGTTCTACCCATACTGATACCACCCCATCCCCCCCCCCGTCCCATTCACAATGTCGCTCCTGTCTACCGCCCTTGCACAATTTTTTACATATAGACACACCCCTCCCCCTCATCTACCTTCCCTGTCCTTCCAATACAAGGTATATCCCTGTATATTTGCCAGCCAATCGTGTGAGCTGTCAAACCAAGTTTCAGTTATTCCCACAAAGTCGAAGTCCTCCTCATGTAATAGCTCCAGTGCCTCCATTTTGTTAGCTAGGCTCCTAGCATTTGTGTATACTCCTCTCAGCGTTGTATGGGTGCATATTAACTTCCCCTTAGTTTTCCTCTGGCTTTGTTTTTGAATTGTCCTTGCATTCACCCCATGATTAGAAGTTACAGCCGTATTATCACTACTAGCTCCACTATTACCCTCTGTCCCTTGCTCACTGCCGGCAATTGCTTCCTTTGACCCCCTCCCCCCAATACCTAGTTTAAAAGCCCCTCCAACTTTGTGGCCATCTTACTTCCCAATAGGGCTGTACCATCCCCATTAAGGTGCAGCCCGTCCAGTAACCGACTGAGAATTCAGCCCAATTTTCCAGGAACCTGAACCCCTCTTTTCTACACCAATTCCTGAGCCACTTGTTCTGTTCCCTAAGCTCCTGCTGCTTCTCTGGTGTGGCTCGAGGCACAGGTAGTATTTCTGAGAAAATTACCTTGGAAGTCCTTTTCCTAAATCTATTCCCTAAGTCCCTAAAATCATTTTTCATGACTCGCCACCTACGTCTCACTTTGTCATTGGTGCCAACGTGTACCATGACCGCTGGGACCTCCCCAGCCCTACCCAGTAATCTGTCCACCCGATTAGCAAAGTGCCAAACCCGAGCGTCCAGTAAACAACATACTGTTCGGCGACCACGGTCTTTCTGACAGATTGCCCTCTCTATTCTCCTAATAATTGTGCCCCCTACTACCAGCACTTGTCTAGCCTTTCCTGCATCTCTGGCCCCCCTCCTTACTGGGGCTGTCACTCCCCTGGAAGCTAGGACAGGGTGCCTGCTCCAGCACTGCCACCCCTGAGCTTATATCCCCAGCATCATGCAACCTGGCATATTTGTTGGGGTGTACCAGCGCAAGACTTGGTTGATAGCTATTTAAATTCTGCACATTTGTTACCCCACATTTATCACATGCCTGAAGAAGGGGTCCTGCGTGACACCGAAACGTTGCACTCTCCTTGTGTTGTGATCATGCAATAAATCATCCGTTTGGACGCTTTTCGTGTCGTTCCATGGTGTGCTGGCAAATATCTACATTGTGATTTGAACCAGTTTCCAGCTGGTTGTTGCTGCAGCACCATAATTTCAGAGCTCATCCAGGAACGTGTGCGATGGGAATATGAAGTATGACCAGCTCAGGGCTGGTCTCCCTGGCTCTTTCCCCTACACTCGCTCTAGTGGTCACCCAGCTACCTACCTCTGGCTCCTCAGTTTCCATGTCTCCAACCTCCTCTTCACTGGCCCCTGCCAGCACCAGCTGGGTAATGTCCAAGCTCCTTTCCAGGTTGCCAATGCTTCTCAGTGTTGCCACTTGTTTCTCCAGAATCAGGATCTGGGCTTCCAACTCGCTCACATCTCGCAGTAGTCGCCCTTGATTGGCTTATCAAGGAACGCATACATGGAGCAGGATGTGTACTGGGTGGCATCATCAATCCTGTTGTACATTTTACCTTTTATTCTAGTGGGGATACTAAGACTTACAATTGGTATCCTGCACTACCAGGTATTGAATTACTCCCAGGTAATGGGTACTAAGTTACTTCTAGGTATTAAGGTACTCCAAGGTTTTAGGTTAACTTACTCCCAGGTATAAAGGTACTCCCAAGTGTTAAGGTATTCCCAGGTATTAAGTTACTCCCAGGTGTTAACGGTACTTCCAGGTATTATTTTAAGTTACTCCCAAGTATTAAGTTACTCCCAGGTATGGATGCCTGGATTGTCTTCCGTGTGGTAAATGTGTCACCAGAAGGTTAAATGGCAGGCCTGCAGATTCCGGGCTGGTGGTAGCAGGCAGCGGGGAGCAGGCAGGTACATGCGGAGCAGAAGAGACACAGGATGCGTGGTCAGACAAGCCAGGTTGGTTATGGTAACAGACGATCAGATGCAGGCATAGATGGCAGGCAAAGAATAGTCGGGGTACAGGCAGAGATCAGCAACAGAAGATGAGCAAGAGACGAGAAGCAAAGTCCAGATACAGGCCAGGGTCAAGGTAGTAGAGATTCAACTGAGTCAGAGGCAAGCTGGGTCAAACACAGGAATAACAGGATCAGGTTTCAGGAACACAGGTACAGCTGCAGATCAGACAGCAAAGCATTAGTGCAACTGCTGCACTAATATATAGCACTTGTCGCCAACGTTTATTGGCGTGCGCATGCGCACATTTGTGTGCCTGGCACGATGGGCACTTCTGTCTGCCCTTGAGCATTAGTGCTATGGCCAGCACGTCCCTGACACCTGCCGTAGTGCTCCTGTGCTTGGAAGAGTGGCTCGGGTCCCCGTTCATAGATGGCACCTGGCGGACATTACGTCCCAATGATGCAGGCAAGCTCCTACACGTTTCCACTTGATTGCTCATCTTCAGGAAGCTCTGGTTCTGGTGAGTGCAATTCCATGTGGGGCACTATATGCATAAAGTGGACCAAGCACTAAAGTGACTTATGTTGAAGAGCATATAGTGGGATTTCAACTTATCTGGGACTTTTTTTAATTGGATATTAATTGGTTTTTAATAATATATGGTGAGGTAAATATTTTATCACTTTTTGCACTTTGTAATATGGTATTGTAGAGCTGCTAAGCACTTTATATGCAAAAAATTCAAGGTAATCCAGGTGGATTTTTGTGTATTATAGACTAGTGCGGTTGACTATTATTATTTATTGAGTTGTATTTTTACTGTTACATGTTACAACTGAAGCAGTCATCTCTCATAATCTAATTTGTTAGTCACACCACCAACATTAATTAGTCGATATCCTTGGTGCTGAATCACTTTCACATTTGTTTTGTTACGTTTTTGGGGTCGTGTTCAATATGTGCAAAGAGAGATCACACAAATACTTAACAGTATAACATTTATTAAAGATAATGACAGATAATATTAGGAAATATGACAAGAATACTAAACTAAAGATGCTGTTTCCGCCACGGGTCCCTCTATAAAGGCGTAGCCAGGCAATCAGACCAGACACTTGCATGTTACATGATGAAGCTCATGGGTGAAACTAGCCTATTTCAGTTTGGGTTGTGGTAGATACAGGCCAGTATCTGAGTAAATTACCAATAAAAGTTATTTAGACAGTGATATCACCTTTTAAGGGTGATAGTGGGCTCGGTCACCCTGCATTCCTCAAGCTTTACATCAGTAAGATAAAACAATACATCTGACTTTATATGGTTTCTTGACCATGATTTGGAGGCCTAGAATTCATTAGTGAGCCACAATATGAACCAACAATATTAAGGAAAAATAAAATATACAATTTTCCTATCAACATTTTACCTTTGCTTCTATTTTGCCCTGGTGTACATGCAACATGCAGCCCTTTGGCACTTATTGAGCAGCCCTCAAGCCTCAGTAGTGAGTAGGCAGTGTTTTCTATACCTATATGCTCACTCAGACCTGACCAGCATGTGACCTGGAGCAGTGTGAGGTGAAGATTTCCTATACTTCCCTGAAGTTCTAAGTCATGTGACCTGTCATACAGTGAAACCTAGACTCCTACCCAACTCCACGCTGTGTCTAAGCAGATTTCTAGATTGCAGCTGGCAGAGCAGATAAGAAACCATGGCCCATGGTTCTTCACTCCTGCAATCTCCTAGAAGGAGGTTAAAGCTACAAGTAGGGAACTACTAGAATGAGGATAAAACTGAACAAAAGAACTCCTATAATGAGTAAAACTGTACTGATAGAAAAGCTAGAGCCTGCTCACTATCCTGGGACAGGCAGGTGCCCCAGGCGCAATTCACCTACTTACCAATTGTCCTGGATTTGCCAAAACAGTCCTGCTGTTTGTTCAGTTGTCCCTTCATGGCTGTGTCCTGGGAATGAGCCAGTGGATCTGCGTACAAAAATAGGATTTTTTGTACTCACCGTAAAATCCTTTTCTCTGTCGTCCATGGACGGACACAGCTCCTTAAATCTTGACAAAAGTGGGTTATGTTCCTGTTCATAGGAGAGGACTAGGCAGAACATGTTAGTTATCTTAAAACATGTAACTTTAACAGAGTTGAACAGCCCCACCCAGGGGGCGGTCCCTCCGTACATAACCCTCCTACCTGCAGCCAGCAGCCTCAGTTCCTAGTAAAGCAGTACAAACTAAAAAAGGAGGAGTGGGTGCTGTGTCCGTCCATGGACGACAGAGAAAAGGATTTTACGGTGAGTACAAAAAAATCCTATTTTCTCTTATCGTCCATGGACGGACACAGCTCCTTAAATCTTGACAAAGTGGGACGTCCCCAAGCAGTGTCAGAAAAAAATGAGGGGTGGGAACAGCAATCAAAAGAAGACTCCACTTCACCCCAAACAAACAGAGCTCCGCCATGGAGGAGTTGCAACCTCAAACAGCCGCCTGCAAAAACTTGCCGCCAAGGAAGCATCCGAAGATGCACACACATCAACCTCGTAAAACATTGGGAAAAAGTGTGAACAGACGACCAGGTCGCCATCTCACACACCTTGAAGACAGATGCTAGAGGTCGGAAAACCCAGGAAGCACCAATTGCCCTGGTTGAATGCGCCATGACAGGAAAGGTAGGCTCCCGCCCCTAAAGGGCATAGGCCCGGATGACGATCAGCCTGAGCCACCTAGAAAGGTGGCCGATGAGACCGTCAGGCCCTTTTGTGGACCAGATACCGGCACAAACAGTGATTCAGAACTCCGAAACGGAGCAGTAGCAGACAGGTACACTCGTAGGGCACGTACAAGGTATGTAGCGCAGCCTTCTGGGATGCGATGCCAAGGACACAAGGATGGAAGCACAATGTCCTCGTTTAGGTGAAAAGCTGAAACCACCTTAGGAAGGAATGAAGGTAGCGGGCGAAGCACTGCTTATCCATTTGGAGGACCAAGTAAGGCGACTTGCAAGACAAGGCCGCCAATTCAGAAACCCTTCAGACCAAAGTAGTGACAACTAGAAAGGCAACATTCGTGAGAGAGTGGAATCTCCCTGATGTTCCCAAAGGGAGGTTCCTGAAGTACCGAGACCACTAGAGTCAAGTCCACGGAGGAAGCGGTGGTCCATCGGGGGAACCACGTGTCGGACCCCCTGCACACACGTACTTACCAGAGAGTGAACCACCCGAGGCCGTTGGAAGAAGATCTTCCCCCTTAATAGTGCTCAAGGCAAGGTTCAAATCCACTCCGCACTGTAAGAACAGCAGGATCCGAGAGACCGGCTATGTCCGTGGGCGCCCGGCCATCTCATCACACAGAGATGTAGGCCTACCAAGAGCAATGGTAGATTGTCCGAGAAGAGGGTTCCCGGGCCCTCAACATGAAGGGAGTCATTGAATCTGCCAGACCACGGACCATTTCAGTCTCCCGAGGTCGGCGCACCAGGGGCGCCGGGACCAATCTGGGGCGATTTAGAATCGCCAGAATCCCCACGGCCT
The DNA here is from genome assembly GCA_029206835.1 of Rana muscosa. Taxonomy (NCBI): domain Eukaryota; kingdom Metazoa; phylum Chordata; class Amphibia; order Anura; family Ranidae; genus Rana; species Rana muscosa. The sequence goes on from CM055117.1 coordinate 459,644,863, forward strand.
CCACTCTGCGGAGCAGTCGAGAAAGAAATTCCAGCAGAGGAAAGGCATAAATTCCCCATGGAGCCACCAACGCGTCCGATGCGTCTGCTTAGGGAGCCCTGTACCTGGCCACAAACCTCGACACCTGAGATTGAGTCAAGAAAACCAGGAGAACCACAACCGGTGTGCCCCAATTCCGACAAAGCAATTGAAAACACCTCCGGGTGAAAAGACAATACCTCTTGGTTCAGCATCTGGCGACTCAGATAGTTCACCTGCCAGGGCTCTACGCTCGGATGTAAGCAGCCGATAGAGCTGGCACGCTCCTTTCGGCCCAACTTAGGATGCGAGCGACTACCGACGGTGCGGCCGTCCAACTGAAAACCTGATCAGACGCCCCTGAAGTCTCTGCGACCACTTGGAGAGGCACAGTCTGATCGCTCAAATTTCGATGACATTGATCGGCGGGCGAGATTCTTCCAGACCGTGAGGCTGGTGTCCGACATGTTCACAGTCCTATGGAAAGGAAGGGACGACCTCCCGGACTAAAGAGCCGGGAAATGCAGCCGCCCGCTCATGGAACCCTTGACCAAGTGACTTACCTGAATCTAGAGACAATGGAGATCTGTTCCAAGTGGACAGGATCTCTTCCTGCAATACTAGAGTGTGGAATAGGGCAGACGGAAACTGCCTCGAAGGAGGCCCAGAACTCGTGCAGAAAAAGGGGAGCGATGACCATATGCGGGATGCCAACAATTTCTGCAACTGCTCCAAAGGAAGGAAGGAAGGAAGACCTTCGCCTCCAAAGAATTCAGGATCAAGTCTAGGGACTCCAGACACTGAGTCGGTACCAACACCGACTTCTGTATGTTCAGTACCCAACCAAAGACCCAGAGGGTCAGACTGGCTATAGACATGTCCTCCTCCAATTCTGAGCCAGAAGCAGCTCTCAGAAGAAGAACGTCCAAGTAGCCCACGATATCAATGTCTCGCTGTCTCAGCAAAGCCCAGATCGGGGCGAGCACCTTGTGAACAACACTTGGTGCCGACGCTAAGTCAAATCGCAAAGCGCAGAAAACTCAGATGGCTGTTGCAGATGGGGACAGGCAAGTATGCGACCCTGGTGTTCAAAGACGCCAGAATTCCCCAAAAACAATACATACGCAATAACACATACACAGTGTGTGTATGTTCACACTGTGGCGCCGAAGACGCGCATGTCTTTGGAGTGTGGGAGGAAACCGGAGTTCCCGGAGGAAACCCACGCAGACACAGGGAGAACATGCAAATTCCAGGCAGACTGTGTCGGGGTCCGGGTTTGAACCAGTGAACCTCTTGCTGCCAGGTGAGGGAGTTAATCACTACACCACTATGCTGCTCTACAAGGTATTGAGGGCCCTGAGGTCCAAGAATGGACGGACACCGTTCTTCCATGGGACTAACAACAGATTTTAATAGAATCCCTGAAACCCTTCCACCAGGGGCACAAATAAAATTATTCTGCGCCAGAGCACGTCTTGTACTGCTCCCATCAAGGCAGACCGACGAGCCGGAAGGAGAGGAAAAACTCAAGGGAAAGATCCGTTTGGTGGACAAGAAGAAACTCTGTCTTGTACCCCAAATTGATCACCTCGCAGACCCCACTGGTCAGAGAGCGGAGAGGTCCACCGAGCTGCAAACTCGCAAAATCATCCCCCCCACTCTTGAGTCGGGCGGGGACAAAAAAACATGCGTAGCAGGGTATGTTAGCCGGCACATTCATGCATGCACCCAGGGACGCTTCTGTCCCCCAGCTAGAGCCTTGTCAGCCGGGAGGATCTACTGACGAAAATACCGATACTGCGCGGAACCGGAGGGCCCCGGCCATCGCGCGGCTCCTTCCCCTCAGAGGACTATGAGAGAAGAGTGGTCTTACCTCCAGTGACATCTTAACAATGTCGTCCAGCGAGGAACCAATAAATCTCAGAAAGGCAAATCTGCCAGAGCTCACTTGGGAGCTTAGCCAGCGGATCAGCATTCCAGCCCACACCCCAAAGACATGTGCGCCTTCGAAAGTAAAAACATATGCACTTATACATACACAGTGTGTGTGTATTTACAATGGCCCCATCACAGTTTGCTTGGGGTTTGCATGTTTTCCCTGTGTCTGCGTGGGTTTCCTCCGGGTGATCCGGTTTCCTCCCACATTCCAAAGACATGCGCGCCTTCGGCGCCACGGTAAAACCGTTTACACTAATACATACGCGGTGTGTGTATGTAAATGATACAGAGGTTCTGGAAATCATTTACATACACACACCGCGTATGTATTAGTGTAAACGGTTTTACCGTGGCGCCGAAGGCGCGCATGTCTTTGGAATGTGGGAGGAAACCGGATCACCCGGAGGAAACCCACGCAGACACAGGGAAAACATGCAAACCCCAAGCAAACTGTGATGGGGCCATTGTAAATACACACACACTGTGTATGTATAAGTGCATATGTTTTTACTTTCGAAGGCGCACATGTCTTTGGGGTGTGGGAGGAAACCGGAGTAAACGGAGGAAACCCACGCAAACATAGCGAGAAGATGCAAACTCCAGGCAGATTGTGTCGGGGTCCGGGTTCGAACCAGTGACCCTCTTGCTGCCAGGTGAGGGAGTTAACCACTACACCACTATGCCCTACATGGAAAGTCGCAGCCATATATAGGTCGCAACACTGACCCCAGCATTCAGAAGGGTCCCGTATGATAATGGACCGCCATGCGCTGGGGGATAGTACATGTATGTACTATCAAAGAAAGTAACATAAGGAAAAAACGTCACAAAGCGGGCAGATTTGTGTGACCTAAGGGAGACAGACTCCACTGCGGAAGTCCCAGCTGGAGAGTGTCCCTCACAGCACTCAGAAGTGCCCTGAAAAACATTTCCCAGAAGATGGCGGGGGAGGGGGCGCTTTCTTACCCCTCTTACGCCCGCAATCCATTTCTACCTTGGCAACAAAAGGTTCCAGGACTATCTATAAAGTATCCATGGAAACCACAGGTGCAGGGGCACCATTTGCTGCCTCTGGCAATGTATGGGGAAGAAAGGTCACATACTGACTCCATAAACGCCCACGCCGGCAGTTGATAGAAGATATCACAAAAAAAAAAAAATCTTCTGGGCCCAAAGGGAGCCACGTCCTTCTCCTCTGCTAGGCAGAAAAAACTGAGGCTGCTGGCTGCAGGTAGGAGGGTTATGTACGGAGGGACCGCCCCCTGGGCGGGGCTGTTCAACTCTGTTAAAGTTACATGTTTTAAGATAACTAACATGTTCTGCCTAGTCCTCTCCTATGAACAGGAACATAACCCACTTTGTCAAGATTTAAGGAGCTGTGTCCGTCCATGGACGATAAGAGAAATAGTTGTTTATTCATATGCAAATCTCATGCATGTGCTTGTGTGCGGAGAGGGACAGTATCCTCCTTAGGAGGTAAAGTTTGTCTTGGTCCGCCACTGGAATGGAAGCAGTAAAACAGCTGGTGAGAGGGAGAGGTAAGATGCTGTCTATTTCGCACCTTAAAGTAGATATAAACCCTCACATATACCCAGTGAAGTGAACAGCCTCAGATGATACACAGAGATGAAACATCATGTCTTCAGCTTTCTACACTCTTTAGAAAGTGCACATTGTGTTACAAATTTGGTTTCCTCATTCAGAAGTGGGTGGGGAATCTGGGCATACACTGTGTGTGATATGATTGGCGGAAAGGCACACCACCCTCCCCCCTTCACATAGACAAAGAAACTAAGAAACTTGCAGAGCTGTACTGTGAATAGACCAGCTCTTTGCTTATCTATCTCTAAGCACCCTCCCCGACACAAATTTCCAGCTGCTTTGATCTCTTGTGTCGAAGAACTTGTCAGAAGTTATCATGCTGATAACAGGGGAATGAAGCAGCAGAAATACACGGGACTTGGAGCTTTGGAGAGAGATAAGTAAACACTACAGGTATGACGCCGGGCGGTAGACAAGTGGTTAAAATGCGGCTTAAAGGGCAATATTAAAAATACACAAATCCTTTCACATGCAGGTTTTAAGCATTCCCCAAGCATGTTAAGTTGCACACCAGTACCATGTTCTCCTTTAACCACTTGCAGACCAGCCGCCGTCATTATACTGCAGCAGGTTGGTTCAGCTGCACAAATCGGCGTAGGTGTACGTCTGCCGCTTGTAGAGCAATAGCAGGCGCCTGTGGCACGTTGCTGAAGCCGATGAGAGTGGCCGTCGGACACCTGCGATTGCGCCTCACAGAGGCAGAACGGGGATCTGTCAATGTAAACAAACAGATCTTCGTTCTGACAGGGGAGTAGAGAAAGTTTGTCTGTTCCAAGTGATCAAGAACAACGATCTCTCTCTACTCCTTGTCAGTACACTCCCCCCACAGTTAGAAACGCCTCCCTAGGAAACGCTTAACCCCCTTGATCGCCCCCTAGTGTCAACCTCTTGCTTGCCAGTGTCATTTATACAGTAATCGGTGGCTATTTTTAGCAAAGATTGCTGTATAGATGTCACTTGTGCCAAAAAAGTATCCGATCTGTCCGCCGCAATGTTGCAGTCCCGCTAAACAATTGCTGATCATCGCCATTACTATTAAAAAATTTTTTTTATAAAAATGCCCTAAATATCCCGTTTTGTAGACTCTATAACTTTTGCGCAAACCAATCACTAAATACCTATTGTGATTTTTTTTTTACCCAAAAATATGTAGAAGAATACATATTGGCCTAAACTGATGAAGAAATTATTATTTTTTTAGGATATTTATTATAGCAAAAAGTTAACAATATAAAAAATTTTTTTTGTTTATGGCGCAAAAAAATTAAAAAATAAATAAAACGCAGAGGTGATCAAATACCACCAAAAGAAAGCTCTATTTACAGAAAGGAAGGACATACATTTTCCTTGTGTTATACATCACATGAGCGCGCAATTGTCAGTTAAAGCGACGCAGTGCCGTATCGCAAAAAATGGCCTGGTCACTAAGGGGGTAAATCCTTCCGGGGCTGAAGTGGTTAAGAGCATCTTTTTTTTTTTTAAATACCGCAGCTTTTTTTTTAAATAACGATGATTCACCACTAGCTTTACTCGTTTTTTTGATAAACAAAGCTTCAAAGGTGATCTTTGGTGATGACATTAGCCAAATATGGTCATGGCCATATTTAGTCTAGAATTCAGAAGTTTTGGTGATGTGATAGAGTCCCCCGCAACCTTGGCTGATGGATGTGGGGTTCTGTGGATGGACATTAGTGAACCTGGAAACTCGCTAGAATAAGGGTTCCCAGATATATCCCCCCCCCATGTGAATTTACAACACAATTTGAAAAAGTAAATAAAAACATCCACACCATAAAAAAAAGTTATTTATTCAAAGAAACCCCCCCCCCCCCAATTTAATTCAAACATCAATCACAAACAATGATGCAGGTCCAGCATCAATCGCAAAGAGCAACCAACCACTTGTCGACCCGATTATGATGTCCCATTGCAAACAACAGTTCCCAACAGCTCTAGGGAACCTCATTGACCAAATTTGTTTATGACCATATTGGTCAATGATGCAACCCTGGATCCCAACCAGCTGATTTACAATTTGAAACAAGCTAGTCAGTATCTATTACTTAACCACTTAACGACCGCTCACTGTATATATACATCGGCAGAATGGCACGGACAGGCACAATCACGTACCTGTACGTGACTGCCTTCGTATAGTTGGGGGGTCCCATCGGACCCCCCTTCTATACAGTGAGCGGTGGTTATCCGTTCGGGAGCGATCCGTGATGAGGGGACGGCCATTCGTTTCCGGCCACCCCCTCGCGATCGCTCCCGGCGAATGAGAATCGTCCTCTGCCTGTTTAATGTAAACACAGGCAGAGGAAGTGATGTCATCTCTCCATGCGACGGTCTTTTCGTTCCGGCACGAGAAGAGAAGACATCTCACAATAAGTGCACCAACACTACACTGACACCAGTACATGTAGGCACACTTACACCCCCCAGTCACCCCCAGTCACAGTGCACCGTTTGCAGTGGTAATTTTTTTACTGATCACTGGAATCAGTGTCATTTGTGACAGTAAAAAGTTGCAGGGCAGTTAGGTTTAGGCCCCTTTAGGTCCAGGGTAGCCCCCTAACTCCCCCTAATAAGGGTTTAACCCCTTGATCGCCCCCCAGGTAACCATTTCACCCCCTAACTTCAGCGTCACTAAGCGATCGCAATTTTCCGATCGCTGTATTAGTGTCGGTGGTGCCCTAGATAGCCAGTTATTTATTTTTAGGTTCGCCGCAGGTTTTTATAGCGTCAGGTACCCCCATATATTATTTTAACCCCCTGATTGCCCCTAGAGTTAACCCTTTCACCAGTGATCACCGTATAAGTGTCACTGGTGACACTGGTTAGCCAGTTATTTATTTCGTTATTTAGGTTACCCGTCAGGTTTTTATATAGCGTCAGGTACCCCCATATATAACCTAATAAAGGTTTTAACCCCCTGATTGCCCCTTTCACCAGTGATCACCATATAAGTGTTACGGGTGACACTGGTTGGTTAGTTTGCTTTTTATAGCATCAGGGCACCCGCCGTATATAACCCAATAAAGGTTTAACCCCCTGATCGCCCGGCGGGTGATATCAATTAGGTTTTAGCGCCAGAGAGGGTCTGCGTCGCCCCAGGCAGCATTAGGTTAGTGCCAGTAACGTCAACACCCACGCGCAAAGCATACACCTCCCTTAGTGGTATAGTATCTGAACAGATCAATATCTGATCAGATCTATACTAGCGTCCCCAGCGGTTTAGGGTTCCCAAAAATGCAGTGTTAGCGGGATCAGCCCAGATACCTGCTAGCACCTGCGTTTAGCCCCTCCGCCCAGCCCACCCAAGTGCAGTATCGATCGATCACTGTCACTTACCAAACACAACACACATAACTGCTGCGTTCGCAGAGACAGTCCTGATCCCTGCGATCGCTAACAGTTTTTTTTTTAAGCGTTTGATACATTTGCTGACAGTCAGGTGCTTTTTTACCTGTGAATCTTACAAGTGTACCCCTAAATTTAGAGCCCAAAATGGCAAATCGAAGGTACACTAGTAAAGAGACCTACGAGATTCTGAGCATGACAGATAGTGAAGAGGAGGTCACGTATCTGTCAGATTCAGGCTCAGAATATCTTCCCGTAGAAGACGGTGAAGTCAGCGGCTCCATGTCAGATAGCTCCGACGATGAAGATGAGGTCCCTGCTAAGGTCAGGCGTACCCGATCCCGATCTTCTGAGGCTGTTGAGGAGCAAGAACCGCAGGGCTCTCGTATCATGGAGCAGAGTAGTACTAGCGCCGCTATTCCTTCTGGTGAATTGGCAAGGACCAGCGGCCTAGTACAGCATGGGCGTACATCCAGCACTGCAGTATCACGTGGTGACGTGGCGAGTCCCATAAGTGCAGTTCAAGCTGGCAAGGTGGCAAGCACAAGTAGTGTCCAGCTGCCACCAAGAAGACAAAGGCAGGCCCGTCGTGCCCATAGTGCCCTTCCTGCAGAATTCGCCTATCCCGATTGGGTCCCCACCACTTCTGCAGAACCCGTACTTCCCCCATTCACTGCCCAACCCGGTATTCAGGTGAAAACAGCTGATTTTATGCCAATTGATTTTTATTCGCTGTTTTTCACGGAAGATCTCTATAGATCTATTGTGGACCAGAGTAATTTATATGCTGGTCAATTCATCGCCGCTAATCCCCAGTTGCCTTCCATTGCCAAAGATTGGAAACCAATTACGGTTTCCAAATTTAAGACCTTTCTGGGCCTTTCCCTCAACATGGGCACACATAAATTACCGAAAATAGTGAGAGAGGAGGGCGCTAATATGTAAAAGAAAATCTAAATTCAAAAAAACGGTAGACATATATAGAAAAAACAATATGCTCTCCCCACTTAAATAAATACTGTGTATAAAAATCAACCAGTGTATACAAAAAAATACCAAATAAATTTGTGAACAACAAAGATTGACTATCATATAAATCAATACGAACAATGTAAAAATTCAGTTGAAACTTATTGCAAATGGGAGGGGATCTTCTATACCCCCCCCCCTACTTCTCAAAGTGGGGGAGGATATTTACAGCCTAATGATTATTATCCAGCTCCCTATATAGCGCCAACATACAATAGGTATGGCCCTATAGATACGAGACCTGTTGATTATAATTATCAGTATTACAATCAAGGACCCAATCAATATGCTCCTAGACCACCTAGGGGCCATTTTAGAGGCAACTATAGAGGAAGACCGTTTCAACATCAAAATAATTATTCACAGGGGGGGGAATGGAGGGGATGGAAGGAGCCATACAAAATTCCATCCAATACCCCGTACCACCCCAGAGAGCAGTTAGAAAGAGAGGTAAGAGAGGGGGAACCAGAAAGAAAAAGGCCACGAGACAGTTAGACGGTGGGATTTTCAATCTTGCGGGAATTGAGTTTTCAGAGGCAGAGCTCAAGGTTCTATCGCAGGGTTTGAAGTTCGCACCGGATAGGAAGATTAATAAATTTGATCTATTTATTGACATTGAAAAATATGTCAGGAAGTTAAACATTAAAAAATATTTTGCGTCTCAAACATCTGTTGTTCCCTCTGGGGGAGGAGATGATATATATTCACATAGTGGATTAAGGAATAATTCCATATTTAATCCCAAAAAAGGCACACATCACCATGTGGAGGTTTTTAAAAATATGGTGCAAGATGATATTAGGAATTTAGAAACACCAAATGTTAGGCATAATAAAATATTGATGGAGCGAATTAGATCACTAGAGAAAAATAAAAATATTGTTATTCGTCCAGCGGATAAAGGGGGGGGGGTAGTGGTATTGCCATTACAAAAATATCATGATGAAATTGATCGTCTTTTAGAAGATGGTAATACATATAAGCCTCTTCCGGGGGATCCCATGAGAAGGCTAAAGGATGATCTGCTAAGCTGGGTAACAGAAGGTGCTGATAAAAATATATTAAATAACAAAGAAGCTCAATATCTCATTCCCCGGGTGCCCCGTACACCGGTATTGTATATCTTACCAAAAATTCATAAGAACAGAGAGAATCCCCCAGGACGACCCATTATAAGTGGGATTGGTTCCCTCTACTCTCGAGTGGGGGAATACTTAGACATCTATCTGCAACCCCTGGTCACACAGGGAAGATCGTATCTCAAAGATAGCAGAGAGTTGATTAAATCTATATCTTCTATAAAGATCACGCAGGAAACCCTGATGGTTACTATAGATATAGAATCCCTTTATACTAATATTAAACAGTCAGATGCATCTGTGGCGGTCGAAATGGCCCTCACAGAACAATCTAATTTACCCATGGCCCAAATCCAATTTTTAGGGTTGGGACTTAAGCAAGCAATGGGGAACAATTATTTTTGGGCACGGGGGAAGTTCTTTAATCAGATTAAAGGCGTGGCAATGGGGGCTCGTTATGCGCCCAGTGTTGCCAACCTTGTCCTTAATAAATGGGAAAATGAGTCTATCTATTCAAATATGAGCGAGTGTTTGATATACTACAGAAGATATATAGACGATATTATCCTGTTATGGGAGGGGCCATTACCCCTGTTCGAGGATTTCCTCAGGGCCATGAATGTTAACCATTATGGCCTTAAATTCACAGCGGAAAGCAGTTTTAACTCCATCAATTATTTGGACCTAACATTAGTTAAAAAAGAGGGAAGGGTGGGCACGAAAACCTATTTTAAAATTACAGATAGAAATGGTTTTGTGCCCACATCCAGTTGCCATCACCCTCAGTGGTTGGGGGCGGTCCCTAAAGGGCAACTGATGCGCATTAGGCGAAATTGCGATCAAATATCAGACTTTGAATCTCAATCCACCACTCTAATTGAGAAATTTATGGAGAAGGGCTATCCCTTACACACACTTGAAAAAATAAAAAATGAAGTGTGTTCGATGGATAGGGAATCTTTATTAAGTTCTAAAAAGAAACCCCCCTTCTCTGGTGATCTAGCCTTTTTTTCAGGTTTCCACCGACAGTATAGGGATGTGGAAAAAACCTTTAAAAGTTTTGGCCCATTCTCCTCAAAGATGGAGATTTGGCCAAAATTTTACCTCCAAAACCAAAATTTATATATAGGAGAGCCCCAATATTACGCAACATCATTGCACCTAATATACCTGATCCCCCTAAAAAATCCTCTACCTTTTTAGACAGTTCAGGTTTCTATTATTGTACCCGGTGCAAATCCTGCCGGAAAACCAGGAGAAATACAAGGAAAATCAGTAAATTCTGATCTAATGTTACGTGTCAAGAATTTGAGATTAAATCACTTATCACTTGTGACTCTAAGTATGTCACATATGTTTTAGAATGTCCATGTTCCCTTCAATATGTGGGGAGGACCACTAGAGAACTAAAGGTCAGGATTAATGAACATGTGAGTAACATTTTAAAGGGTTTTCCTAATCATAGTGTCTCTCGACATTTTGCCCAATTCCATGACCAGGATCCTGGGCAAATGACATTCTATGGGATTGATAAGATGGCAGGGCACTGGAGAGGAACAGACCTCAAGAAGGCAATATCACAGAATGAGACTCAATGGCTGTACCGCCTTCGATCGATGCAGCCGTTGGGTTTAAACATTGAGCTGGATTTAAATTGCTTTCTTACTAATGAATAGGGTCTTCAAGCCAGCAGGGTCTTTTTGTAATTTTTAAAGTATTTTAGTATGAATCCCTTATTTGGGGAATTTTTTAAATAAATTTTTAAAAAAAAAATCTTTTTATACTAAATTATTTTATTTTCAATTTTATCTTTAATTATATAATGATTTGTTCATGTATTTTTTAGATAACTATTATATATAATTTCTTGTATATTAAAGTTCATTCTTAATTGTGTAAAGTAATACAAACGCCAATAGTATGTTCCATGTAACCATTGCCGGGTCGGGACAGAGGCTGTTTGAATATCCCCTCCCATATTCTAATTATGAGTGACATAAATATGGCATTCACAGCGTGACCTGTAGCGCTTCCTGATGACGGAACCCGAAACGTACGTCGAAGCGCAATACAGGTCACGCAATTGACGTTACTTCCGGTCCAGCTGGTTGTCTGCTCCATAGTGGTGGAGCGCACGCCAGTATCCACAGGACTCTCATTCGTTATCCCTACGCCTTTACAGCCTCAGTGCCGGGTCGGGGCACATAACCATGTAAGCATGTTTTTGGCTTTTTAGAAATTTTATATGCAATAAAAACGGTATCACGCTATTGCTCGCTTCTCCTTTTTCTTATTATATACCACTGAATCCAAGCGTTATCGTTACCTGCATGGTGGACATCATTTCGCTGATCCTTAGCAATTGGAACTTGCTGAAAGCCTGTTTGACTTCTTTTTTAATTAAAAGGGTCAATTTGCTGCGGTAAGCTGCCATCCTTACTTAATGTGCACTATCGGGTGTCAATATTATTATTGGTGAAGGTGGATCTTCATTTCTCTCAAGAATCACATTGGATTTTTTCACAATACGTTGTTTGAAGTGGATTTAATTGGTGTTTATACAACACTTTTTTGTGGGACATTTATTTGCATTTATTAACCCTTGTTTGGGGGTTTATTGGTTTGGATTTTATTTGCAATAAGTTTCAACTGAATTTTTACATTGTTCGTATTGATTTATATGATAGTCAATCTTTGTTGTTCACAAATTTATTTGGTATTTTTTTGTATACACTGGTTGATTTTTATACACAGTATTTATTTAAGTGGGGAAAGCATATTGTTTTTTCTATATATGTCTACCGTTTTTTTGAATTTAGATTTTCTTTTACATATTAGCGCCCTCCTCTCTCACTATTTTCATTATTTATTTCAGTATTTCACTGTAATTTGAGGTGCAGCTTATATATAGCAAATATTTAATTAATTGGCGCAGGCTTCATTTAAATCACACATAAATTACCGTGATTGCGTGTTTATTGGTCCACACACCCAATTGACCACATGCCCGTGGTCTCTGCCTTCATGCCCAGGAAACGATACGAGCAGATCTTGCGGTTCATGCATTTCAACGACAATGAACTTTGTCGTCCACGTGGAGACCCTGAATACGACCGGCTCTACAAAATTCGGCCCCTCATAAACCACTTCAACAAACGTTTTGCAGCCTTGTTTATTCCCGATCAAGTTGTCTGCGTTGATGAGTCCCTGATTAAATTTTCTGACCGCTTGTCTTTCAAGCAGTACCTTCCCAGCAAGCGTGCCAGATACGGGGTCAAGCTCTATAAGTTCTGTGACAGGGCAACAGGCTATGTATGGAGCTTTACGGTTTATGAGGGAAAAGAAAGTCAGGTTGAGCCGGTCAACTGCCCAGATTACATAGGGAGCGCTGGCAAGATAGTGTGGAACTTGGTGTCACCCTTATTCGGAAAGGGGTACCACTTGTATGTGGACTATTATTACACGAGCGTGCCACTGTTTAGTCACTTGTTTGACCATCAGATTGGAGCATGTGGCACCATGCGGCCTAATCGCCGGGGCTTTCCCCAGGGGCTTGTAGATTCCCATCTTAGGCTGGGGGAGAGAGCCTGCTTGAAGTGTAATAGTTTGCTCGCTGTGAAGTGGAGGGATAATAAGAATGTTTTCCTTCTTACCTCCCTTCATGCAGACACGACAGTCCAAATTCGTACGCGACTGGTGTTGTGGAGAAACCCCTCTGTGTCCACGAATATAACCAAAATATGGGAGGGGTGGACCTCAACGACCAGTTGTTGGCGCCGTATCTAATTGACCGTAAGGCGAGACGCTGGTACAAAAAAGGGTCTCTATCCTTATTTCAATTGGCTTTGCTGAATGCTCATGTGCTATACAGAGCTTCAGGCGGGACTTTATCTCTTCTAAAGATCCAGAATGAGATAGTCACAGAACTCCTGTATCCAGGCGGTTCTGCACCTCACCATCCCCAACCAAATGCAGTAAGCCGGCTGCATAAGAGGCATTATCCGTATGTCCTCGAGAGTACCTGTCAGGGACGTGCTGGGCTTGAACCTGGGACCTCTTCTGTGTCTGGCATTGACTCTTCCAGCGGAGCTATCTGAGATGCTGGACAGTTCCCTGCCTGATCTGCTGGATAACCTATCTGATCCATTAGACTACTCTGCTTGGTGTCTGATTACTGTTGAACTCTGAACCCCTTGCTCCTCCCATGTACTTCCTATAAAAGACATTCCAGAGATGTTGCCCCTTGCGGTTTGATCTGCTTCTGTTCCCTGAGTTCCTGATTCTGTGCTTGTATCCTGTTCCTGTGTTTGACCCGGCTTCCTGACCACGCTTCTGTCTCCAGTCCTGACCTCGGCTTGTTTGACCCTGCTCAGTTATCTGCCAGTCTGCCTGTTGCCAAGATTCGGCCTGGACTTTGACTACTCTCTGCCTGCCACTTGTGATGTTTATCTTGATGTGTATGACCCGGCTTGTCTGACTCTGCAAACCTGCACCAGCTTACCTGCATCCTCTGCTCTGCAAGCTGCACACGCTGACCTGCATCCTTTGCAATGCAAACCTGCACCTGCTGACCTGCATCCCTGCTCTGCAAACCTGCACCTGCTGACCTGCATCCCTGCTCTGCAAACCTGCACCTGCTGACCTGCATCCCTGCTCTGCAAACCTGCACCTGCTGACCTGCATCCCTGCTCTGCAAACCTGCACCTGCTGACCTGCATCCCTGCTCTGCAAACCGGCACCTGCTGACCTGCATCCTCTGCTCTGCAAGCTGAACCTGCTGACCTGCATCCGCTGCTTCCGGAACCAGCCATTCCAGTCTCCACTCGGCTCCACCACTCCAAGCAGTGAGGATCAGACAGGCACCCTTACCTCACCGTGCTCTTACCACCACTGTCCCCACTCCAGTGGTCTCCGAGCCGGGGTTGTACGGGAGGTCCCTCTCCGCACGTCAGGCTCACACCTAAGGTACGTTACAGTATCAAACCGCCATGCCTTAGCCTGCAGGAGATACCTTGCCTATAGACAATGTCTATCAACACCTTACAGCTCTCACTCAGATCGTGAAGTCTCTGCAGGGCAGCCATGTCCGAATGGATAAGCAGACACAAACTCAAGCTACCTCTGCAGATTCACCTCCAACCCCAACTTCCTCTATTGGAATGTTACCATCTCCTGAGCCCAGGGTCCCTGTTCCTGAGAAGTTTTTCGGGGATCGGAGTAAATTCCGTGCGTTTCGCAACGCATGTGAACTTTACTTTTCGTTGCTACCTCTGACTTTTTCATCTGAAGCCACCAAGGTGGGCTTCGTTATCGCTTTGCTGCAGGGGGAACCTCAAGCTTGGGCCCATCACCTACTTGAAGTCCGCCATGTAGTTCTAGACTTTCTGCCCTCTTTTCTTGATGCCATGGCCCGACTTTATGACGATCCACAGCGGACTTCTACTGCCGAGGCTGCTCTCCATGCGCTCCAGCAAGGCCGCCGAGCGGTCGAGGACTATGTGACTGATTTCAGACGCTGGAGCGCGGATACCCAGTGGAATGAGGCGGCTCTGCGGCATCAGTTCCGTCTTGGTCTCTCTGAAAGCCTGAAGGATGAGTTAGCACAGGTCGGTGTTCCTGATGTTCTAGAGACTTTAATTAATTTGTCTATCCAGATAGACCGACGACTCCGGGAGCGCAGAGCAGAAAGGTCTACCCAACAGCTCCGCCCAGCTTGGATGCTACCTCGGATACGAGCCCCTGTGTACCCTGCCAGTGCCAGTACGGTTCCAACTGAACCCTCATCCCTCAACCAGACCATCAAGCCAGGGCAGCTTGGACTAATGAAACATTCCCTATCGGCCAAGGAACGACTTCGTCGGCTGCAGAATTATCTATGCCTGTATTGCGGTGAACCCGGTCATTATGTCTCTTCTTGTCCTGCTAAGCTGCGCAAGGTCCTGGCTACCTCTTCTCCCAACTACTCACCTCTATCTACCAATGCTACTCACCTGGCTCTTCCTATCTCTTTCCAACTACCAGGGAGGACAATACCAGTAACTGCAATAATCGACTCAGGGGCATGTAGTTGTTTTGTCGATCTAGACTTTGCAGCACAACAACACATCCCACTCCAACCTAAGACTCAGGGACTTTCCATTTTCCTGGCAGATGGGTCTCGCATCAAGTCCGGAGTAGTGACCCAGGAGACCCCTCCTTTGCCTGTGATCACCTCCATGGACCATAAGGAACTATTGACTTTGGATGCTATTGCATCTCCCATGTTTCCAGTTATCCTGGTCCTACCCTGGCTTCAGGCACACAATCCACAGATTGATTGGGGAACCGGAAGTATTAAGTTCCAGTCACCATACTGTCAACGCCACTGCATGCTTCCACGTCCCAGCACCTTGGGGCCTCTGTTATGCCTGGATTCAGATCCAGAGATACGAGCTTCTGTACCCAAACAATATCATGAGTTCCTGGACGTCTTCAGCAAACGAGGGGCCAAAGTCCTCCCGCCTCATCGTCCTTACGATTGTCCAATCGAGCTTCTTCCCGGTGCTGAGATTCCTTTCGGACGGATCTTCCCCCTATCTGAACGGGAGCTTGAGGTACTGAAAGAATACGTTGATGAGAACCTTAAGAGGGGTTTCATCCGTCCTTCCACTTCTCCAGCAGGGGCAGGAATCTTCTTTGTGGAGAAAAAAGACCATTCTCTTCGGCCCTGTGTAGATTACTGGGAATTAAATAAAATCACGGTCAAGAACCGGTACCCTCTGCCTCTGGTACCTGAACTTTTTCAAAGACTCAGGACTTCCTCTGTGTTTACCAAATTAGACCTGCGGGGGGCGTACAACCTGGTACGCATCCGAGCAGGGGATGAATGGAAGACTGCCTTTCGTACCAGGTTCGGCCATTACGAATACCTAGTAATGCCCTTCGGCCTATGTAACGCCCCTGCCACCTTTCAGCATCTAGTCAATGATGTTTTCAGAGACTGTCTGGACATTCATGTAGTTGTCTATCTTGATGATATTTTGATTTTTTCCTCCTCTCTTGAGCAGCACCGGAAACACGTCAAGAGTGTACTCTGTCGTCTCCGCCAGCATGGACTGTACGCAAAACCAGAAAAGTGTGAATTCGAGCAACAGAGTATCCATTTCCTTGGCCTAGTGATCTCTACAGAGGGATTCAAGATGGACCCACAGATGGTTTCAGCCATTCTGGATTGGCCTGCACCTTCAGATAAAAAGGGGGTGCAGCGCTTCGTTGGCTTTGCCAATTTTTATCGGAGGTTTATCAAGGGATTCTCTGCTATTATTTCCCCGATTACGCAGCTAACGAAGCAAAATGCTCGATTCCAGTGGACATCTGAAGCACAGGCTGCTTTCACTAACCTAAAAATACTTTTTACATCTGCTCCTATCCTAAGTCATCCCGATCCTGCCCTACCGTATCTACTTGAGGTAGATGCCTCAGAGACAGCGGTTGGAGCTGTTATCTCCCAGCGCCAAGGTCTCAAGGACTTGATACACCCGGTAGCCTTCTTCTCCCGTAAGCTTACCCCATCCGAGAGGAATTATGATGTTGGAGACCGGGAGCTCCTGGCCATTAAATCTGCCCTTGAGGAGTGGAGGTACTTGTTGGAGGGAGCAGCGCATCCTATACTCATTTACACAGACCACAAGAACCTAGAGTATCTGAGAGCTGCCAAACGTCTGAGACCACGCCAGGCACGTTGGGCACTATTTTTCTCTAGGTTCTCGTTCCACATAACTTACCGGCCAGGCTCCAAGAACACCAAACCAGATGCTCTTTCCCGCATGTTTGATGATCCAAAAGAGGTGTCAGCTCCAGATACCATTCTATCGGAAGGCAACTTCTTACTTTTACAAACTAGCCTGATGTCTGTCTTGAAGCAAGCTTCTACAGGTGTGTCTGGTCCCTCTGAAATCACTCTGGTACCCAAGGACGGGTTACTTTGGAAGAGTGACAAAATCTTTGTGCCAGAAGAAGTTCGAGTCACTGTGTTAAACTTGTGTCATGATCATCCCCTGGCAGGCCATTTCGGAATGCATAAAACCCTTCAACTGATTCAACGCACGTTTTGGTGGCCGGATCTTGAAAAAGACTGCAGGGAATATGTAGGTTCATGTGCCACGTGTATCCGTAGCAAGACCACTAGAAGCAAGGCCTGGGGTCTGCTCAGACCCTTACCAGTCCCTGACCGTCCCTGGAAAATGATTGCCATGGACTTCATAGTGGAACTCCCCCCGTCTGAAGGTTGCACAGCCATCTTTGTAGTGGTTGACCGTCTATCCAAGATGGCCCACTTCGTGCCTCTCAAAGGCACGCCCTCTGCCATGGAAACTGCCCAGGTCTTCATTAGGGAAGTAGTAAGGCTACATGGGGTCCCTGCGGACATCGTTTCGGATAGAGGGGTGCAGTTCACCTCTCGCTTTTGGAAGGCTTTGTGCAAGGTCCTGAAGATTGAGTTGTCCATGTCCTCGGCCTATCACCCCCAAACTAACGGGCAAACCGAAAGAACGAATCAGACGCTCGAACAGTACCTCAGATGCTTCACCACCTTCGTTCAAGACGACTGGGTAGCTTTACTACCCTTGGCAGAGTTTGCCTTTAACAACGCCAGTCATTCGGCTACAGGTCAATCGCCATTTTTTGCCAATTACGGGTTTCACCCGACCTTCTTACCTGATCTCATCCCTGATTCAACAGTCCCAGCGGTCCAGAGTATTGTTGATTTCCTGACCCGTAACAGCAGGATATTGCAGGAAGCCATGACTAAGGCACAAGCAGCCAATAAAAGGATCTTTGACAGGATAAGGAGAGGGGAATTATGCCTGCAACAGGGTGACCAAGTATGGTTATCGACCACCAACCTTAAGATGGCTTGCCCCGCAAGGAAACTGGCACCCAAGTTCATCGGTCCTTTCCCAGTAAAACGGAAATTAAACGAGGTCTCCTATGAACTTGCCTTACCGGAGTCGTTGAAGATTCACCCAGTCTTTCACGTTTCCTTGCTGAAACCCGCAGTGCCCGACCCATTCCCAGACAGGGGATCGGGACCACCCAAGCCTGTAATCATTGACGGTGATGAGGAGTTCGAGGTGGAGGCCGTCTTGGACTGCCGAAGAAGAGGGAACCAGCTTCAATTCCTGATCAAGTGGAAGGGGTACGGTCTGGAGGAGAACTCCTGGGAACCCCAACAGAACATTCACGCCCGAGAGTTAATCCAGGCCTTTTTTCGCAGTCACCCCCAGAAAAGAGCTCTATTGGGCACCCGGAGGTTGCCCTTAAGGGGGGGCACTGTCAGGGACGTGCTGGGCTTGAACCTGGGACCTCTTCTGTGTCTGGCATTGACTCTTCCAGCGGAGCTATCTGAGATGCTGGACAGTTCCCTGCCTGATCTGCTGGATAACCTATCTGATCCATTAGACTACTCTGCTTGGTGTCTTGATTACTGTTGAACTCTGAACCCCTTGCTCCTCCCATGTACTTCCTATAAAAGACATTCCAGAGATGTTGCCCCTTGCGGTTTGATCTGCTTCTGTTCCCTGAGTTCCTGATTCTGTGCTTGTATCCTGTTCCTGTGTTTGACCCGGCTTCCTGACCACGCTTCTGTCTCCAGTCCTGACCTCAGCTCGTTTGACCCTGCTCAGTTATCTGCCAGTCTGCCTGTTGCCAAGATTCGGCCTGGACTTTGACTACTCTCTGCCTGCCACTTGTGATGTTTACCTTGATGTGTATGACCCGGCTTGTCTGACTCTGCAAACCTGCACCAGCTTACCTGCATCCTCTGCTCTGCAAGCTGCACACGCTGACCTGCATCCTTTGCAATGCAAACCTGCACCTGCTGACCTGCATCCCTGCTCTGCAAACCGGCACCTGCTGACCTGCATCCTCTGCTCTGCAAGCTGAACCTGCTGACCTGCATCCGCTGCTTCCGGAACCAGCCATTCCAGTCTCCACTCGGCTCCACCACTCCAAGCAGTGAGGATCAGACAGGCACCCTTACCTCACCGTGCTCTTACCACCACTGTCCCCACTCCAGTGGTCTCCGAGCCGGGGTTGTACGGGAGGTCCCTCTCCGCACGTCAGGCTCACACCTAAGGTACGTTACAGTACCCCTACCCAACGAGCCCCCCAAAAAAGATGTCGTGTCTGTAGCAAGCACGGATTTAGGTGTGACACCCGTTATTTTTGTCCACGCTGTCCTGACAATCCTGGTCTTTGCATTGGTAAATGTTTTGAACGCTTCCACTCAAAAGTGAAGTTTTAGCGTAGGGTACAGCATTTCACAGACTAGGACACACTTGCACAGGGTCTCCCAAGATGCCATCGCATTTTGAGAGACCCGAACCATTACAGTTGTTAAAGTTACAAAAAAAAGTGTAAAAAAGAAAAAAAAAAAACATAAAAAAACAAAACAAAAAATATATAAAAAAATAAATAAAAAATAGTTGTCGTTTTATTGTTCTCTCTATTTTCTCTCTATTGTTCTGCTCTTTTTTACTGTATTCTATTCTGCAATGTTTTATCATGCTTGCTTTTCAGGTATGTCACTTTTTGTTTTCAGGTGCGCCATTCAGCTGCAGCGTGGAATTATTTATCTTGACAGCAACAGCGTTTGCTCCCACGATACATAAAGCTGTGACTCCAGTGCTGTAGGAGGTGATTTCACCACCACAGTTAAAAAAAAGAGCATATATGCCGAAGCATGGGGGCAGCAGGGGCGGAGGAGCGATTTTGCTCCTAATGCCGCGTACATACGGTCGAAATTCCGACAGAGGCTTGCCCGTGGAAAAGTCAGACCGTGTGTATGCGGCATAACTTTTTTGCGGGAGGATGCCCCCATGCTTCGGCATATATAAATGGTGCATGTATACCCATCATTAGAAGTGGGTGGATGAAGGGAGATATTCTAATGGTGGGCATACCCACCGATCAATCTCTTTTTTTCGTTCAGCCAACAGGCTTTATGGAAAAAAAAGATTACAATACATGTCCAAGGACCAGCAACGTACTGGTATGCTGCTGGACTTTGAACGTTTATACCAGAATGATGCCTGCGGGTTTAGGTATCATTCTTTTCAGCCAGCGGCCGGCTTTCATGTAAAAGCAATCCTAGCAGATAATTAGCCTCTAGACTGCTTTTACAAGCAGTGGGAGGGAATGTCCCCCCCCCCCCGATATAAACAGCGCCATTGGGAAAGCATTTTCTCACACCGATCTTGGTGTGGTCAGATGCTTTGAGGGGAGAGGAAAGATCTAGGGTCTGACCCCCCAATTTTTCTCAAAAAAAGAGTACCTGTCACTACCTATTGCTATCATAGGGGATATGTACATTCCCTGTGATAACAATAAAAATGGTAAAAAAAAATATGGAAGCAACAGTTTAAAAATAAAATAAAAAAGCAAAATAAATAATAATAAAAAAAAAAGCACCCCTGTCCCCCCCCTGCTCTTGCGCAAAGGCGAACGCAAGCGTCGGTCTAGCGTCATATGTAAACAGCAATTGCACCATGCATGTGAGGTATCACCGCGAAGGTCAGATCGAGGGCAGTAATTTTAGCAGTAGACCTCCTCTGTAAATCTAATGTGATAACCTGTAAAGGCTTTTAAAGATGTATGTAGTTTGTCACCGCTGCGTGTTTGTGCGCAATTTTAAAGCATGTCGTTTTTGGTATCCATGTACTCGGCCTAAGATCCTCTTTTTTATTACATCAAACATTTGGGCAATATAGTGTGTTTTAGTGCATTAAAAATAAAAAAAGTGTGTGTTTTTTCCCCAAAAAACGCGTTTGAAAAATCGCTGCACAAATACTGTGTGGAAAAAAAATGCAACACCCACCACTTTAATCTGTAGGGCCTTTGCTTTAAAAAAATGTATAATGTTTGGGGGTTCAACGGAATTTTCTTGCAAAAAAAAAAATGTTTTCATGTAAACAAAAAGTGTCCGAAAGGGATTTGTCTTCAAGTGGTTAGAAGAGTGGATGATGTGTGACATAAGCTTCCTAATGTTGTGCATAAAATGCCAGGACAGTTCAAACCCCCCCCCCCCATAAATGACCCCATTTTGGAAAGTAGACACCCCAAGCTATTTTTGCTGAGAGGCAGGTTGAGCCCATTGAATAATATTTTTTTTTGTCCCAAGTGATTGAATAATGACAAAAAGAAAAAAAAATGTACAAAAAGTTGTCACTAAATGATATATTGCTCAAACATGCCATGGTTATATGTGGAATTGCACCCCAAAACACATTCTGTTGCTTCTCCTGAGTATGGGGATACCACATGTATGAGACATTTTGGGAGCCTAGCCGCGTACAGGACCCCGGAAACCAAGCACCGCCTTCAGGATTTCTAAGGGTGTAAATTTTTGATTTCACTCCTCACTGCCTATCACAGTTTCGGAGGCCATGGAATTCCCAGATGACACAAAACCCCCCCAAATTACCATTTTGGAAAGTAGACACCCCAAGCTATTTGCTGAGAGGTATGTTGAGTATTTTGCAGATCTCGCTTTTTGTCACAAAGTTTTGAAAGTTGAAAAAAAAAAAATTTCTTTCTTCATTTTCAAAAACAAATGAGAGCTGTAAAATACTCACCATGCCTCTCAGCAAATAGCTTGGGGTGTCTACTTTCCAAAATGGGGTCATTTGTGGGGGTTTTGTGCCATCTTGGCATTTTATGGCCTTCAAAACTGTGATAGGTAGTGAGGAGTGAAATCAAAAATTTACGCCCTTAGAAATCCTGAAGGCGGTGCTTGGTTTTTGGGGCCCCGTATGCGGCTAGGCTCTCACAAAGTCCCACACATGTGATATCCTCATACTCAGGAGAAGCAGCAAAATGTATTGTGGGGTGCAATTCCACATATAACCATGGCATGTGTGAGCAATATATCATTTAGTGACAACTTTTTGTAAATTTTATTTTTTTTGTCATTATTCAATCACTTGGGACAAAAAAAATTAAAAAAAAATATTCAATGGGCTCAACATGCCTCTCAGCAATTTCCTTGGGGTGTCTACTTTCCAAAATGAGGTCATTTGGGGGGGGGGGGGGTTTGTACTGCCCTGCCATTTTAACACCTCAAGAAATGAGATAGGCAGTCATAAATTAAAAGCTGTGTAAATTCCAGAAAATGTACCCTAGTTTGTAGACGCTATAACTTTTGCGCAAACCAATAAATATACGCTTATTGACATTTTTTTTACTAAAAACATGTGGCTGAATACATTTTGGCCTAAATGTATGACTAAAATTGAGTTTATTCTTTTTATCTTATAACAAAAAGTAGAAAATATCATTTTCTTTTCAAAATTTTCAATCTTTTTCCGTTTATATCGCAAAAAAAAAAAACGCAGGGGCAATCAAATACCATTAAAAGAAAGCTTTATTTGTGGGAAGAAAAGGACGCACATTTTGTTTGGGTTCAACATTGCATGTCCGTACAATTTCGAGTTAAAGCAGTGCAGTGCCAAACTGTGAAATCACCTCTGGTCATTATGGTCCGTATTGGTCCGGGGCTTAAGTGGTTAAAGGCAGTAGTGACACCTTGGCTAAACAAGTTACTTTCAGGCCAAATGGGTCCATTATGCAGAACTGCGAACAAGCTTGGTTTGCATCAAACTCATGCCTACTTATTAATGTTAAGCACCTTATATGCCTCATGTCTCCCACAAAAACACATTTGATTATATTTTTTTGGGCGTATATAATACAGACCGTTTAATAGTATTTAAAAAAAAAACAGGCAGACTGATGGTCAGCTAATCGTAGAAGTGTGTTCATATGGTGGTATTTTTTTTTTATTTTTATCTAAATGATAAAATGTGTGTGCAAAGTTGCTAGGAAGGCCTATATAGTATCTTTATTGGAACTATGCCCCCCCCCCCCCCCGATGTTACCCTATTGTTTGTATGACCTTTACATATATTAGCATTGTGTGATCAAAGCAGAACTCCTGGTCACCTTTTACATATGTTAACATTGTGTGATTTAAGTAGAACTCTTGGCCAACTACTTTTCTTTTTAGAATAGATTGGGGAAGGATTCAAACCTGGCTTCTCTTGCCATCTGTGTCCATATAATGAATATTTTCCCCATCTATTTGGCAGACTATTGTCACAAAGAGAGAAAATACAAAATGTGAACTTATCAGACCTGGATTTTTTTTTTTTTTTAATAACAACTGGGACACATACAGCAAGAAATCCCCCTTAAACAGAAGTTACAACAGTTTCATGGTCTATCCAAGATATAAACAAATACGCTTTTGCTTGAGTCAAATTTAACTATTAACAATTTCCATGTTATGAAAAAACATTGGTGATATTGTGAGGATCACCTAGAACAGGGGTAGGCAACATTAAGAGATGGCGATCTACCTGAACAACATGGGAGAAGTCAAAGATCACCGGGCACAGTGCTGGATAGTGTTGCCTCCTCACACCTGATTTAAACCTCATTTGCGCTTTGCCATTGACCTCCTATTATATCCTGCAGGTGTGGTGCACTTTCTAAAAACACACCAAAACCTCTGAATTTAGGAAAGCTGCAGGTACACTGCACTGCACCCATGGTGTGAGTAAACTGCAGCTGATGAGTGTATAATAACCACCTTTACCTATAGTTTTTTTTCCCCACCCATCTGTCTCTCCCCAAGCGCAACTATACTCCCCCCCCTCTCCTATCATAAAAGATAACTTCAACCCTTTTCACAGAATGAAACAGACACAAAACTGCTTTGTAGAAGAGGGGGGGATGTAAGGAGAGTACATGCATGCCCTTGAACCAAAAATCCTAATTCTTGTCCAGGAGATGTGAAGGTACACACACTTACAGCACCTGTGGTGTGTTGCACATTGTTAGACCAAACTACTGTAATAACAGACATCTTCTTTACAAAGCATACTGAAACCATCTGTGAGACAGGAAGAGGACACTAAAGCACATTCTTTTAAATGAGAGAACAGCATTATTATTTACCTGGCCTATCTCAGCCAGCCACAGAGAGATTTCCAGTGCACAGAAGAGGCCACCAACAAAGACAAACTTTACCTGGGGGTAAGCGAGAAAATCTTGACTGACCATGGCATATTGATGAGGTAGAAACGAGGAACCAGGGAAGGCAAAATATAAACTTCAGCTTTATTAATGCCAATTTGTTTCTACGATAAATGCATTCTGTAATGCATCAGTGCCGCAGTATATTTTAATAACCACAGAGACATACCTTTGTGCAAACACTGCATATCAGCATTCAGTGTATGTACACTTCCAAATACTGATTGGCCCCAGTTGTCTGGCAAGACTAAGGCTGGGTTCACACCATTGCGAATTCGATGGAGGGATCCTCGCATCCAAATTGCAATAGCAGGAGCAGGAGATTTTGACCAGCTCTCCATGGAGCTGGTTTACATATCTCCGCAGCAGGACTGGTGCGTTTTGCAGAAAAACGCTGTGCGTTTTTTGGTCCATTTCAGCCCAAAATTCAGGCTGAAATCGAACCTGAAACGGTAAACCAGCACGCACTAGACCCCTGCTGTGAACCAAGCCTCAATGTCCATTGGCTCTGGGGCCTGGCATTAGGGCGGTGCATTAAAATGAATGGGCTGACAATGCACCAGAACTGACAAACAAAAAAAAAAACTTGACCCCCTTTTTTTTTCTCTCTAATACATAGCACCTTAATGCATTGGCGTGCAAAAATTAATGGCACTGCAATGTGTGTTAATGTGCATTGTGAAAATGTGTGAATTATACTGCAATGAATGCAAATGACAACTGTAATCCCTTTGCCTGTGTGGAAGAGGTCTAACAGAGCATATCTTTTATATACACTTATGGAATCATTGCTAAAATAATCAGCTTGCTACTTGTAGGACCTGTTAAAAAGCAACTGACTTTTGATGGCCATTTCCACGACCCTGGTGAGGGATTTTTCTTATGTCAATTTGTTATTTATTACTGAATTTTCCTTACGACAGTAACAATCTCATTTAACTAGAGAAACAATGATAACCATAACATTGCAGATAATTTGTCTTGAAACTTCTTCAAACAACTAAATTTGTTGATAGGTAGTAAAACACGGCAAACAATATGCTACAAAAGAGGAAGGCTTAATAGATTTTCCCTTGTTTGCTCAATTATGGTTTTAGCATATTTTAGAAGTAGAGGATAAAAACAGAAACTGTCTAACTAGTTTCAATAGATTGTGACAGAAATATACCCAGACAGAAATTAAAACCTGAGGATATACATTGGGGAAAATAATTATTTGATCCTCTGCAGATTCTGTAAGCTTGCCCACTTACAAATGTAGCGGGTGTTTGCATTTATGTCAGGACTCTGGGGGTGTGGGGTTCCTTGGGGCCTGCAGGTGGTGTTGTTGCCTTGGGCCGGAGCTGAACTCACACTGCAAACTGTGCCTTTTTGTCCTCCCCTGGAGCTAGTACAGCGGGGCGGAGAACCCACTGGGACGCAAAGGGAGAGGTCATAAGAGGGGCGGACGCCCTGATTTGGGGAGAGAGTCGGAGGACACGGCCGCACCCAGATACCTTCAGCTTGGGTGCTGGCGTTCCGGTGTTCCAGGCCTAGGCACCCTTGGCCTATCTGGAACGGAGATGGAGTCCATCTCAGGCACCTTTAGCCTGGGGTGAGGTACTATGGCGGATGCCTGGGGCTCAGTACCTTCGACTGAGTTCCACGAGGGTGGAGGAATCCGAGGGGGCCCTAACTCCTTAGGTGCCCGTGTCTGAGTTCGTGAGGACAGGTGCGCAGTAACTTCTCCGAAGAGTCCGGCGCAGCATCGCTGGTGACAGACAGGCCTCAATTTCTCCCTTGGACGGATTTCTTCCTCTAACAGGGGCAAAGTGAGCGAAGGTAATTCACGTTCTATATTACCTAGTCAGTGGCAGTGACTATTCACCACTGGTGACAGCACAGAGGGCAGCAGCAAGAAGGGAAAGGATTGTGCCTCAATCTGTCCCCCATTTTCCAAAGGAGAAAGATTGTTTTATTGCTTGGCAAGAAGAATAAAACTGAGTTGTACCTATTCACTGTGTGGAACTTGGGTTACTAAAGCAAAAGGAGTCAGGGACGAAGGACTGGACTTGACTCTAGGACACCTACACAAAAGGCCCAATCTCTGGCCTTCACCTCCTAGTTACGGGAGGACATGGGCCGTGGTGTGTATCATCTCTCTTCCCCAGGTACCCCTAGACAACAGCCATATAACCGATAAAGCAAGGGAGAGGGGTGAGGCCGCTACACAAAGAAATGAAGGGTCTATAATTTTTATCATAGGTGTATTTTAAGTGATAGATACAGATTATCAACCAAAAATCCAGAAAAAAAACACGATACAAATGTTATTAATTGCATTGCAGTTTAGTGAGTAAAATAAGTATTTGATCCTCTACCAACCAACAATAGTTCTGGCTCCCACAGACTGCCTACAGTATGTGGTACACAGATTAGTCCTGTCAATTTAAGAAGTTGCTCCTAAGGACAATTCTTTGTGTATAAAAGACACCTGTCCACAGAATCTCTTTCTTTCATTCAAACCCACCATCATGGGCAAGACCAAAGAGCTGTCAAAGGACATCAGGGACAAGATTGTAGACCTGCACAAGGCTGGAATGGGCTACAAGACTATCAGCAAGAACCTTGGTTAGATGGAGACAACTGTTGGAGCGATTATTCACAAATGGAAGAAATACAAAATAACCATCAATTTACCACAGTCTGGAGCTCCATGCAAGATTTTGCCTCATGAGGTAAAGATGATCATGAGAAAAGTGAGGGATCAGCCCAGAACTACATCGGAGGAGCTTGTGAATGATCCCAAGACCGTTGGGACTACAGTCACCAAACAGACCATTGGTAACACATGGATTGAAATCCTCTAGTGCCTGCAAGGTCCCCCTCCTCAAGAAGACACATGTACAGGCGACAGCCAAGAAACCCTAATGCCACGTACACACGACCGTTTTTCATGACAAGAAAAATGCCATTTTTTTTATTTGGTCATTAAAAACGATCGTGTGTGGGCTCCAGAGCATTTTTCACGACGTGAAAAATGGCTATTAAAAATTTGGAACATGCTCTAATTTTTCTCATCATGAAAAACGGCCGTGTGTAGGCTTTAACGACGTGAAAAAAACATGCATGCTCAGAAGCAAGTGATGAGACAGGAGCGCTCGTTCTGGTAAAACTAGCGTTCGTAATGGAGATAGCACATTCGTCACGCTGTAACGGACTGAAGAGCACGAGGCTGAAAAGCGCGAATCGTCCCTCACCAAACTTTACTAACACAAGGATCAGCAAAAGCAGCCCAAAGGGTGGCGCCATCCGAACAGAACTTCCCCTTTATAGTGCCGTCGTACATTTCGTACGTCACCGCGCTTTGCTCTAGCATTTTTTTTTCATGATTGTGTGTAGGCAAGGCAGGCTTGAGAAGAATCACGTCCAGAAAAACGTTGTTTTTTTCAATGACATTAAAAACGGTCGTGTGTACGCGGCATAAGGATTTAGAGAAGATCTGTAAAGAAGAGTGGACCAAAATCCCTCCTGAGATGTGTGCAAACCTGGTCACCAACTACAAGTCTTACCTCTGTGCTTGCCCACAAGGGTTTCTCCACCAAGTACTAAGTCACGTTTTGCTTGGGGATCAAATAATTATTTGACTCACTGAACTGCAACTCAATTTATAAATTTTTTCTGGTTGATATGTCTCTATCAGTTAAAATACACCTAGGACAAAAATTATAGACCCTTAATTTCTTTGTAAGTGGGCAAACTTACCAAATCTACAGGGGATCAAATAATTATTTTCCCCACTGTGTATATATCTGAATCCCTATATAGCACTAGTTGCCAGTGCTATCCTACTATCTCTATTTCTAAATCAACAGCAGTGACACTTAAA
Source organism: Rana muscosa (assembly GCA_029206835.1). Classification (NCBI taxonomy): domain Eukaryota; kingdom Metazoa; phylum Chordata; class Amphibia; order Anura; family Ranidae; genus Rana; species Rana muscosa. Next base: position 459,672,835 of record CM055117.1, read on the forward strand.
GCAGAATTCAGGTCTAACATTATGTTTAAAAATATTCCTTCTCCCATCCTGTTACCTATTCTGTGTAAAAAAAATAAAAATAAAAGTTGTGTTTACTAATCGAATTTTAGTCCACTCCGGTCATGTGATCCACCATTCTGGCTCCCCTGTGTCAGTCAGCAGCAGCAGCTACAGGGGGTGAGATGGAGCATGAACAACAACTGGGACATGGAAGCCTATGAGTGAAGTCACAGCTCCTAGAATTTTCAGCCATTGTTGTCGATCCCTGTAGCTGACTGACACAGAGGATCATGTGACCGGACTGAAGTGGACTAAAAATAGGTAAGTATACCTATCTTTTTCTATAGAGCTTAGACAACATAGGTAACTGAAGTAGGATGGGAACATTTTTAAACATAGTCTTAGGAAGGAGTTCTTCTTAACCTAATCTTGTAGTTGTCACACACAAATAAAGGGCTTGGAAACAGATGATCAATTTAGAGTCAAATATAACATCTGCCACTTGCATTGAGACTAAAGTATATAATTCCATCTCCCCACTAAGGATGTACAGATATAGATGTGTATCCGGCAGGGGAGATGATCAACTCTCAAAGATTAATGCAAAGAGCCCACCACCCAGCATCATGTCATCTCAACATGGCATACAATCAAGGTACCTTGCAAATTTCGACATTCTAGTTGAATACGGATCGGATAAGCTCCTGTTTACTGTGGTACATAATTCAAACCACAAATACATTGTGCTTTTAAGTGGACAGGCAGTTACTGCTGTTTTCACAGCCATTTCTGACAGAAATTCTCTGACAGACTGATTAACATTTTGTCCAAGCCAGTAAATAGACAATCCATAAATGTCCTGCTGTTGTAAAGCTAAAGGTCCAGCATGCCCTTCAAAAGTGTATATCCAACCATAATGCTGGAAGTAAGCCTTGGCTGTAGTTCAACCCCAGTAGTTCCAGCAGAGAGAGCTGTGTGCAAAGCAGAAAAGGAATCAAAGTATTCCCAGCAGTCCTAAGCAACAGGAAGTTCAATGAATCCATACAGTACTCATGTTTGAAATAAAATCTGGGACCAAAATAAAAAGAAAATATAGACAAGAAACTATACTAATTTAGGATAATTACATAGTAAAACCATAAGGATTTATTATTTTTGGCTTTGCTCACAGTTTCTTTCAAAAATACACTAAAATCTTCTTCAATAAAAGAACCAAGCATCTACTTTCCATACCTTTCTCGTGTCAAATGTATTTTTCCCTGGTAAATCAAAGTAGCACATTAAGACCTCATGCACCCTAGTTTATTGTAAACAGAGTTTAGCAATAGGTCTGTGTTTGGGAACATTTTAATTTATTCTGGCTACTGAAATTAATAAATGCTGAAGTGCTAAACGTGCTTAGTGTTTAGGTGCGTTAAGCAGCATCAAGCGTTTTTTTCTGCAAGAACTCTGCTTCTGCTGGATGCACAGGCAGTGGATTTTTTCCCCCATCTCTAAACTCTCCTGCCACTAAATGCTGCTAAAAGCCTATGTGTGCATGGACATATAGGTTAACATGCAGGGGTGTTTAAAGGTAGGAAAAACAAAAATTGCCAGACACCCCTAGAAGCAGCTGCAAAAAAACGTCCAGTGTGCATGAGGCCTACATCTGACAAAGAAAGAAATTCTGGCACATATGCAGTTTTGCCCGTTCATTCTATCCCATTCAGTTGAACAAATTAATAGACATTATGTACATTTTAATCCAAGGTGTACCTGATACTTTTTGCAATACAGTACTTAATATTCAAAAACTCATCCTTTATAAATCAATAAATACATTTATAATTTTATTTTTTTCCATAAAATAGAATAAATTTCTGCTATAAAAATTAATTTGGCATATTTGAAATGACGTCTAGACTGGAATATATATTCCTGTGGTTCCTGTTCATGCAAAGCTTGCAGTATGCAGCACAGATGCCCAAGCTTTCCTGTGAATGCCAGGGGTTCCAGCACCAAATTCAGTGTGCCTGCATAGATATTTTCTTCTACTGTGGAAGGTCATGATTTAATTTTCCATAACTGTGAAAAGAGGGCAAAAGTGAGAGAAATTACTGTTATCTGGATTGCAAAGTATTGTATATAACATAGCAGAAATTATTACTGATACAAGCGTATTTTATTAATAAAATCACATTTATAAAACACAGTAACAAAATTATAATGCATAATACATCAAATAAGTGGAGAAAATGCAAAGAATTGAACAGCAAATTGATTTGTATCTTTGCAAGCATTCATAGGGACTAGTCTACATTATTTCGTCAATCATTAAACAATCCACCCATAGGACATTATCAGCCCAAAGCGGAACAAAACTGTATCTGAGTCCCACAAATTGAAAATGCTATTTAATTCATTATTAATATTCAAAGCAAACTCCCCCATCCATCCATGTCTCCATGCTTTATTTTGTTGAGAAATCACTTTTAAAAACACCCCCACTAGCATTTCTAGCCGTGGACATCTTGAGTAAGAGCAGGTGATTCTTGTAGCATTTACTTCCTGCAAACCATCTGTCCTTCGCTCAGGCATGCAGGCAGGAGGGTGTGCTTAGCTGGGAAAGCCCTTCCTTGCCACCTCCAGATGAAAGGGAAAAAAATGCCAATTAGGACTCCTGGGATGTATGACAAAACCAGGAAGCAACTGAAGTAATGTTAAAATGAAAAAAAAAAAGGCTAAAGGCTAAGTTCATCTTTCGGAGAATGTTACACTAATTTTTATGGTGTAACATGCTCCAGCACCTCTCCCCGTACCCCAAGCCCCCACATGACAGAAGGCAGGGGTTCCTCTCCCATCTACCCACTGTCGCATTCAAAATTGGTGGCCTACACAGCCGCATCTTTCATTCACAGAAATCTGTGAATGAAGAAACTACAGAAAGCCATACAGAGGTATGGGCAGAAATCTAGATTAAGTGTCTGCAGGAGCCTGACATTTCACCCGCGATCCACTGATCGCTGGTGCAATGGTTTGCAGGCTCCTGGGGGGGGGGGGGGGGGGAAGATAATACTAAATTTACATTTTTTTTTGTGCAAAAATATGTGCATTTATTATTTTTTTCCCAGAAGGTGAACGTGGCCTTTAAACCGTAACTCCACTTTTGTTGAGGGAAAAAATTTCCCCTCTGGGTTATCTATGTACATTACAAAAATAAGGGGGTTATTTATAGTTAGGGACTTTGAGGAAGCCAAGGCCTGCTAAGGCTACGAATTTCCATCCCTAGGGACTTTAGTTGAAAACATGGCCTGGTAAGGTCATATATTTCCATCCCAAACTGAGTCACAAGAAGGGGGGTTGGTGAAGGGAAGGGTGGGACTTTATATGAAGCACGTGACAGCAAAGAGGTAATAAGGTGAACATGAGGAGATTTATTGAATACAATGGGTAAACATATAAGTAGCAATATCAATGGTACATGATGACATACGACTATTACATCATGAACATTGTAGTATGACCATACAGATAATGATAGCAATGATAATTGGATAACGTGAAAATGACAAGTTACATAATAATATTATCTCATGATCTAGCCACAATAAATGTCCTAGTTCACCACCATGGGATTAGGTTAAAAAATATAATATAGGGTAATGCCTGCAGAGCCTATGGCCTTGATGAGCCTGTGGAAGGTAATTATTGAATAACATAAGTATGGATAAAATTGATAGAGACACGGCATTCGGTAGCTCTACGCGTTTCATGTCTTAATTGACAATCATCAGGAGCAAGCACGTGGAGTATCTGAAATGAAACTGGTGTAAACAAAGGCATAAAGTATGGGGAAAATTGGTTGGGGTGAGATATATAAATGGGACCCCCCAAAGCCAGTAGCTTACTTGCTGAGGTGGTTGAATCAATGGTGTGGCAATGGGGCACCAAGAGCCGTCTGAAGACATCCCCAATCGGGAGCCGCAAAAGTCCGCTCGGCGGAGACGGGGTGGGCAGCCACCCAGGCAGGCAGAGGGCCAAGGGCATAACTGAAAAGGTAGACAGTGTTACCCATGGGGTGAAGGAGGAGGGTAGTGGGGAATGGTGAAGAAGGGGGGGGGTAAGGTGAAAGGAAGGGGGGCAGGGGCCAGCCTGGTAAGGAGAGCCAAAGTGAAATAAGGCAACCAAGGTGAAATGGTGATGGGGGAAAAGAAGGGGCCCAGATAGGGACCAGGGTGAGTGAGGGTAGATATGAACCAGAGTGCTAAGATGAGGATAATGGCTACCCAGTGTAGGGCCAAGGTAAGTGGGGGTGAAGGTGGAAGGCAGGGAGGAGAGGAGTGGTGGTGTTACCTGGTGGGAACGAGGACCCGTGCTGGAGGAAGGGACGTAGTGTCCTAAGTGCAGACAGCCTGCGACGCCCCGCCAACCCAGGGGAGAACCCTTAAGTACACCAACGCGGGGAGGACCAACGCCGTCACGTCGTCGGGCGAGAGGAGGAGCACCGTGAATCGGACAGCCAGTCTCCGATCCACCATCGCCCAAGGACCTCCCAACACCCACGAGTGTGGAATAGCAGCAAGCACGTCACGGCGTCGAAGGATGCCGCACGTGCAAGGGGTGCGTGACGTTGATGCGCAATGACAGGCCCCCACCCACCCCGGAGGGGGAGGGACCGTCGGGAGAGACGGGAGGTGGTGGGAGGAGACCCGGATGAGGCGTCACAGCTCCCAAGCACGGGGAAAAAACAACCAGATGGCAAGGAGCCCGAGCACAATTCACAAACGATAACAGCAACCCATTGGTTTATGATGGATGGAAACCAATAAAAAGAGTAATGATGTAAGGGAGGTATTGTAGTTAAAAGGGGTAAAGAGGTAAAACGGGGAAGGCAATACATAGGTAGTTAGTTGCAAGGGGAATAAGATGGTTATATCGGTAGAGCTAGAAGGCGTGCTTCCATCTCAGATTGGATTTTGTAAAAATAAGGGGGTTATTTATAGTTGGGGACTTTGAGGAAGCCAAGGCCTGATAAGGCCACGTATTTCCATCCCTAGGGACCTTAGTTGAAAACATGGCCCGATAAGGTCATATATTTCCATACCAAACTGAGTCACAAGAAGGGGGGTTGGTGAAGGGTGGGACTTTATATGAAGCACGTGACAGCAAAGAGGTAATAAGGTGAACATAGGGTAGTGCCTGCAGAGCCTATGGCCTTGATGAGCCTGTGGAAGGTAATTATTGAATAACATAAGAGGTATGGGTAAAATTGATAGAGACACGGCATCCGGTAGCTCTACGCGTTTCATGTCTTAATTGACAATCATCAGGAGCAAGCACGTGGAGTATCTGAAATGAAACTGGTGTAAACAAAGGAATAAAGTATTGGGAAAATTGGTTCAACCACCTCAGCAAGTAAGCTACTGGCTCTGGGGGGTCCCCTTTCTATATCTCACCCCCAACCAATTTTCCCCATACTTTATGCCTTTCATTTCAGATACTCCACGTGCTTGCTCCTGATGATTTTCAATTAAGACATGAAACGCGTAGAGCTACTGGATGCCGTGTCTCTATCAATTTTACTCATACGTCTTATGTTATTCAATAATTACCTTCCACAGGCTCATCTAGGCCATAGGCTCTGCAGGCATTACCCTATATTATATTTTTTAACCTAATCCCATGGTGGTGAACTAGGAAATTTATTGTGGCTAGATCATGAGATGTTATTATCATGTAACTTGCCATTTTCATGTTATCCAATTATCATTGCTATGATTATCATCTGTATGGTCATACTACAATGTTCATCATGTAATATTCGTATGTCATCATGTACCATTGATATTGCTACTTATATGTTTGCCCATTGTATTCAATAAATGCTTCATATAAAGTCCCACCCTTCCCTCCACCAACCCTCCTTCTTATGTACATTACAAGGATTATAACAAACTATGTTGCAGATTCCTACCTTTTGTTATTCTGAAGAAATCACTGTCTGTGCCGAGTGGGTCTAATGGGAGTGGTTTCATAACCATCAGTCAGCTGTGCACCTGCAGAGCACTAATTAGGAAATCTGCTGGGCCTGTATCCCTTTAGACATGTTCCTATTGGGAGTATCCCACCAAAAATTGCATTTTTGTTGTAGGGGGATGCCTGAAATCTGACTTGCATCTTAGGCAGACTTCTGCGAAAATTGGTGAGCCAATCGCACAGGCAGGAAATTATGTTTCTGGGGGGGTGGTCAGTACACATTCTGTGTACAGAGCCCCTCCAGGCAGCCATATTGCATTGCATTTTCAGAAAATTACAGTGGCTAGAAATTGAAAAGGAAAGGTAATATGACTTGTGTCGCAACTGTATACGCTATATTACTTTTTCTTTATGTGCGATTTTGTCCCCATGAAAGTAGAGTTACCCTTTAAGTTAAACATAATATGCCTTCCTAGCTATTAATCAATATTAGCAGTACTGTATAAGGATTAAAAATAGGCATTGTTAATTGAGAGAGTTTAGTTCCACTTTAATTTTACTGGGACAGTAAAGAACGAGGGAATCGCACAACAATTTTCCAGCCCACCTGATGCCACTATAGTAAAAATGTATCTAACGTCAATGAGATACAGTCAGGTCCGTATATATTTGGACATAGGCAAAAAATTTTTTTAGGTATTTACCAAACATATTCAAGCTATAGTTATATAATGGATATGGGCTCAAAGTGCACACTCTCGGGTTTATTTTGAGGGTATGTACATCCAAATAGTAGGAAGGGTTTAGGAATTACAGCTCTTAAGAATAGCCACCCCCCCTTTTTCAAGGGGCCAAAAGTAATTGGACTACAAATTACATAAAGGCACCTTAACCCAGCAAAGCCTTTTCCAGACTGACCAGGTTGCATAGTGGCTGAGCAGTACTTATAACTTTCGATGCAGTTCAAAGTGTCTTTGTGGATAACATGGAATGGTATGTCATATATGTTTAGCAAATAAAGCCCAACCTGGAACAGATCAAGCCTTCATCTTCATCTGCAATATGCCTCCCACTCCACGGGCAAAGGGCCCTTGGAAGATTTAAATACTACATTAGCTTGTGCCATACAGAGTTTAGTTTTTAAAAATGTTTAAAGCTGAACGTCTGGCATTTTGTGTACATCCAATGCCTTGCAAACCCAGTTATTACCTTGAAAAAGTACCAGTGATATTATCACAGAGCTCTGGCAGGGGCCCAGCAGGCCCCTCACACTATAGGCTGCCTGCAGAAAACTAAAGGAGGGGTGGAGACAAGACCAGTCACCATGAACAAGAAAATAAAGACTCGTACACACGATCCGATTGTTGGCCTACCGAGCATCTGATTTTTGTCCAAAGGGTGTGTGCCAGTATCTTGTCTTGCATACCAATGGTACACAATTGTCGGCCAACAAACATGAACGTAGTGACATACTACAAGAAATTTGAGCTCTTGAGCGCCACCCTTTGGGCTAATTTTGTGTTTGGTGAGCATTGATTCCGAGCATGCATGTTTGTACTTTCGACTTTTGTGTGACGGAATTGTGTACTGACGATACGGAAATCAGACAACAGACCGCTGTCCGCCAAAAATTTACTAACCTGCCATCCAACATTTGTTGGCCGAAAGTTGGACAACAATTGTCAGAAGGAGCGTACTAATGGTCAGATTTTAGGACAACAGTCTGTCAACAGACAATCCCCTGCCAACAATCGGATCGTGTGTACGAGGCTTTAGAGAGCAGCAGTGACCAGTCTTTAGTACAGGAATCTCCTGTACAGAGGCAAAATTTCACACTAGATTACTGAACAAATCTTTAGGAAATACAGAAAGTACACCAAGTAAGAATACACATGCCACTTTCATTTAGACAAGTGGTATCCAAACTGCGGACCACTGTCTGGATCTGGCCCTTTGCTTGTCTTTATCTGGCCCTTGGGACACCATTTCTCCCACAGATATGAGACACTATTCCTCCCACTGACACCAAAGATATGACTCTCCCACTGACACCAGTGCCGAGGAACTATTCCTCCTACTGACAACCGTAATGAGGAACTATTCTTCGCACTGACACCATTGATGGGGCACCATTGTTTTCACTATAATTTTCCACTCCCACTGGCCACAGTCCGGCCCCCTAAAGTCTAAAGGGCAGTAAACTGTCAGGCTGTTTTTAAAGTTTGGAGCCACCTGGTTTAGACAATACTTACTTATTCTGACGTTCAGCTTTCAAAATTACGTATTTTTAGAAAGGTACCCTTTGAACTACTGCATTAGGCTTATAATGCTATATTGTTGTCTTTATTTGTTTTGTTGACTTTTTTTTCTCTTTTTTTTTTTTTTATCAAAAAAGCTAAACAAGTATATCAACCAATAGCCAAGAAAAGAGCCAGCTCTTATCTCATGATCTCTGTCTGTTCACTCAAGGGGACCACCACAAACGCTCTGCACCACCGACAATATTACCAGCTAATTAGTAATAACAGAGCCACCCACTTTTATACAGCACATTGAAGAGTAAAAAGTCATTGGAGGAAGTGGTAATAAAGAAAACTAATGGGTAAATGTGAAAATCATTGTCGTTTTTCCTGCAATGACATCTATGTTGTATTAAAGCTGAACTCGGTGTCCTTAAACAGCACAGAATAAAGGTATTTGGCAGTATAGAAAAACATGTCATAATCAATAATTTACAGTATAATTTAGTGGTTTAACAAATCAAATATGGGTCACATGGTGGAGTGCAGAAGGTAATACCAGTCTGTAGATGTGTACCACCAGCAGACAGACAGCTTCTGCCTTTCATGTACTATAACAGGGTTTGGCTCTAGTTACCAGTAACACAGAATTTATTTATAAGCAGCCAGGAGGATCATTGACTCGTTTAAAAACGGCTTAGAGGCTGGCACAATCTGCTTCACCAGTTGAGAGGAAAAAAATGTTAAGGCCGTTCCAGCACTATGTTTTTGTCTTATTTACGGAGACTCTTTTACCTAATCAAACCCAATCAAACATCATATTTGAATTTATAAATATTGTGCTTTGTTTGTACATCCTACTGCCACCTCTGGGCAATTATTTTATTAACCTATTGCAGAGTCAGAAATGGGAGAAAATTTTGAAGAATTAGACACTTCCAATGTAGGCTGTCTCAGATTATTTTCTTCTGTCTTCTGCAGCTCCTCCCCCAGTACTATGTCACCTATAATTTGTATCTGAGGAGTAGTAGAGCTACACCTAAACACCAAAAGTCTTGCCATACATAAACAAGGAGAGCTGAGACTGTGATCTGGAGCTGTTCTCTGAACACAAAGTGAGCCATCATTTCACATTGCCTGAGGCAGTGTACAGGAGAACTGCTGCTAATCACAACCTCAGCAAATGTTAAATTAGAAGAAGTATAGGCAAAACCTGTTTTTGATTTTAGATAAAGGAGAGTTATATATTTTCCATCTGCATCTCATTGGGGAGATTTACCTTCACTTCACAAGTGCCATAGCCAAACCAGGAAGTCAGAGGATATCCTGCAAATTAAGGGAATCCCTTGGGCCTCCTAGGTCACCAGAACTAGCGTCTCCATTGGAAGATTTTCCCTCTATTACTCTTCTTCGAACAACCCATAAATTTGGGGTTTTCTTTATTATTTATTTCAGGTACTTATATAGCGCCGTCAATTTTACGCAGCGCTTTACATATACATTGTACAATCACATCAGTCCCTGCTCTCAAGGAGCTTACAATCAAAAGGTCCCTAACTCACATTCATACATGCACATACCAGGGACAATTTAGACAGGATCCAATTAGCCTACCAGCATATCTTTGCAGTGTAGGAGGAAACCGGAATACCTGAAGGAAACCCACGCAGGGTAAACATGCAAACTCCAGGCAGGTAGTGTCATGGTTGGGTTTGAATCAGCGACCCATTTTGCTGCTAGGCGAAAGTGCTAACAGAGATGTAATTTTCCCTGACCTACACTTTAAGTTTAATCATGCAAAACTATTAAAAATGGAAATTCAGAAACAAAAGGTTATGTGAGAACTCGGCTGTGAGAAAACATTTTATAAGCCCTTAGGAAATGTTGGATTTCAGTATGAATAACTAAAATATGATGTGATCTTTATCTACATTATGATAATATATACAGTCTGTAATGAAAGAACAAGCAAACAGAACACTGTATACTTCATGACTTTTAGATCAGAGGTGTATGAACTAGATGTCATGACCCATGGGGTCACACAATAGTCTTACTTAGGTCCCTAGATTATTTCTTAAGAAATTTATTTTATCCTATATCGGATCTCAGAACAATAACAAACTAAAACATGGTATCTGAGAATAAAAAGGTAAACACCACAGGACTACTTTAATAATAATAATGGTCCCCTGGTTGCATATGTTACAGCTGTACTTTTCAACCTACAGTGTGGCAAGGTGATTCTGTTTTGTTTCAACAGAGTGAGTATCACTTTCTTTGCTACCCTCACCACAATGCGACAAACTAAACTGTTAACTTGGGATTCCTATGCCAAGGCTGCAGCAGGACAAGGGTAAAAAGATCTTATATTTGGGGGTTGCTAAAATATATAAGAAGCTGGCAGGTGATATTTCTTACTGACATCTAAAACAAAAGTATTTGTTTGGTGCAGAATGAACTTTAAACATAGTTTTTTTGTGTGCATTTGGGAATATTATTTTAGCTTTTAAAATTCAACTGAATTTTCAGTTTGAATCAGCTAAAACATTCCAGGTGCATTGAAACAAAAGGCGAAGGCAAAGTTATAGGGGTAGTGCTCACCAGAACGTGGTTCGGGAAACCCGCGTTCTGAATGCGTTTCCCTCAATGGGTTCAAAACTCACTGCAGTTGTGATCTGCAGTGGGTGTCAATGTTAACAATTTAAGGACCGCCGCCTGTACATATACGTCTGCAGACTGGCACGGCTGGGCACAAGCACATACAGGTAGGTCCTCTTTAAGATGCCCAGCCGTGGGTCGGGCACGCGCCACCGGCTAGGCGCTCGCGACACGGTCATGAGCTCCGTGACTGCGCCCGGACACGATCCCCGCCGGTGTCCGGCGATCGGGTCACAGAGCTGAAGAATGGGGAGAGGCAAGTGTAAACAAACCTCTCCCCGTGCTGCCTAGTGAGACTCTCACTGATTGTCTGTTCCCCAAAATAGTGTCAAAAGTGTCCGATGTGTCCGCCATAATGTCGCAGTCATGATAAAAATTGCTGATCGCCGCCATTACTAGTAAAAAAAATATATGAATAAAAATGCCATAAAACTATCCGCTATTTTGTAGACGCTATAACTTTTGCGCAAACCAATCAATAAACGCTTATTGCGATTTTTTTTTACCAAAAATTTGTAGAAGAATACGTATCGGCCTAAACTGAGGAAAAAAATGTTTTTTTTATATATATTTTTTATAGCAAAAAGTAAAAAATATTGATTTTTTTTTTAAATTGTCGCTCTATTTCTGTTTATAGCGCAAAAAATAAAAACCGCAGAGGTGATCAAATACCACCAAAAGAAAGCTCTATTTGTGGGAAAAAAAGACACCAATTTTTTTTGGGAGCCACGTCACATGACCGCGCAATTGTCAGTTAAAGCGACGCAGTGCCGAATCGCAAAAAGTGGCCTGGTCCTTTAGCTACAAAATGGTCCGGGGCTTAAGTGGTTAACTCAATGACCTCCCAAACGCAGGTTGCAAACGCAGTGCCTGTGGTATCATGAAAGCAGGTTTCTGTGTGTTTTATAAAGTAGAGCATGAACTACTTTTGCTGCAGTCTGGCGCAATTTCAGCTCATGCAAATGAATAGGCTGAAATCGCACTTCATGTTAATCGCACAGGAACGCACAGCAGGTTTATGTGCGATTCATGGTGTGAACCGGCCCTTATGGTACATTTTCTTTAGAAAGCAGCCAAAGCCTGAGTGAAAAAGCCTTGCTCTCTGTGTAGAAGCAGTGGTCTGACATGCCCTCTTCTGAGAAGTTAGACCTATGGCTTTACAACAAGCAAAGCTTATGCTCCTTGCTGATTACACAGCTCTAGCACTGATTTACCAGAGGGAGTGCCAGACCTCTGCAAAGAGACTGCTGTTTCCACACAGAGAACAAGAGAGCTTTTCTGCAGCATGCTGGAAGGAGACATGCTTTTCTACTTAAAATGAACTGTAATGTACACACGATCGGAAAAAAAATTCACACGATCGGTAAATCCGACAAGAAAACCGAGGATTTTTTTCCAACGGAATGTTGGCTCAAACTTGTGTTGCATACACACGGTCACACAAAATTCCGACCGTCAAGAACGCAGTGACGTACAACACTACAACGAGCCGAAAAAAATTAAGTTCAATGATTCCGAGCATGCGTCAAATTGATTCCGAGCATGCGTGCTTTTTTGTGCGTCGGAATTGCATACAGACGATCGGAATTTCCCACAAGAACTTTTGTCTGAAAAATTGAGAACCAGCTCTCAAATTTTTGTTGTCGGAAATTCCGACAGAAAAAGTCAGATGGAGCCTACACACGGTCGGAAATTCCGACAGAAAAAGTCAGATGGAGCCTACACACGGTCTGAAATTCCGACAGAAAAAGTCAGATGGAGCCTACACACGGTCGGAATTTCTGACCAAAAGCTCACATCAAACTTTTCTTGTCGGAAATTCCGACTGTGTGTACGCGGCATAAGTCTTTGTACACCTTTTGTTTTAGAGCACCTGCAATGTATTTTTTGATTTGAACTGAAAGTTTAGTTGGGCTTTATACATGGTTTAGACATTTTTTAAGTATATACTTGCACAAATATTTTAAAGGAAAAGCAAAAAGGTAAAAAAAAACAAAAAAAAAAACAACAGAACATAAGTACTATAAATTACTCACTCTGATATTGAATCCTAAAAGGTCACTTATAACACCAGATACCACAGAAAGAATCACGACGCGAGTTATAGTATAAATTAAAGGGTTCATTGCAAGTCCATACAGCCTGAAAGGGGTGTCAATTTCCTGCAACAAAAAAAAATATCTATATTATTTTTTTCAATGACTTACGAATGATATTATTACAACTCACAGCAAGTAAATTTCTTGGCAAATTACATAGTTACATTGTCATTCAGGTTGAAAATTGTCCATCTAGTTCATTAGGAAAAAAATAATAAATAGTCCATGCAGTTCAACCAAACACACACACACACACACACACACACACACACACACACAAAACCTCCATATACATCACCCTATACCCACAGTTGATACAGAGGAAGGCAAATAACTCCTATAAAGCATGATCCAGTTTTCTCCAGCGGGGGAAAATTAATCTGTTTATGATCCCACAGAAGGCAATTTGATTTCCCTGGCTCAACATTCTCTGATGTTTTTACCTAGAAACGTCAGTATCCAGAAATTATGTAATTTTCTCTGAGCATTTGTATAATCGGCTCCTACAGTATATCCTACAGGACTGAATTGAGTTGGTGCAAATGAAGCTTTACATGCTAAACACATTTATTGGCATAGAAATATATTTGGTTTTGTGCCCTGTTCACTGCAGCACAAAACATTAATTTGACTCCACCTTAAAGTGGTTGTAAACTTCTGACATGAAATATGAACAAAGCATTTCCCTCTATAATGTGTACATGTCTAAATTAAGAGCACCAAGTGTCATTTGTGTCTGCTGCTTCGTACTCTGCTATCAGCATGAATCACTTCTGACAAGTTTCCTGACACCAAGAGAAAAATGGTGACAGGGGAGGGACTTCCAGCAGATTGATAGCCTCAGATCTGTTCCTGTTAACTGTGTGGAGGGGAGTGTGTTTCTTCCCTCCAATTAGCTCTCACTGAGCTCTGTGGAGTTTAATTCCAGCTTTCCCCCACCTTTTTTTCTGAACTGTCAGACAAGCTTTGTAAATTCAGCACTTTGGATGAAGAGAAGGCTGCAGACAAATGAGTACAACTTATGTAGGAGAATGTTTCATCTCCTGAGGATAGTACCTTCACTGGGTCTATGTAAGAGTTTACATCTACTTAAAGTGACCAGTTACACCTATAGGCCGTTTTTTTTTTTTTTTGCATGGGTCCATCCATGCACCAGAACAGCTAGCCAACCCTTTTCTTTTTTCTTTTTACCCAGCACATTGCAACATAATGTGTTCTGATGCATTATAGGGTAGGGTGCATAGTTGAATTCATGAATGTGTTTTGGATCCCATTAGAAGTGAACAGAAACATATGCACAAAGCGTGCAATTGGCCTAAAAAAGACCAGATGAGCCTGGCTTAAATGTTACTACTGGCCCCTGCCATGAATCCCAAGTCTGTACGTTTACTAATGCTTCTCTTACTAGCAGACCTATGATATAAAGTTAGGGCTTTTACATACAGTATCTCACAAAAGTGAGTACACCCCTCACATTTTTGTAACTATTTCATTTATATTTTCATGTAACAACACTGAAGAAATGACACTTTGCTACAATGTAAAGTAGTGAATGTACAGCTTGTATAACAGTGTAAATTTGCTGTCCCCTCCAAAAAAACATAACATACAGCCATCAATGTCTTAACCGCTGGCAACAAAAGTGAAAATATCCAAATTGGGCCCAAAATGTCAATATTTTGTGTGGCCGCTATTATTTTCCAGCATTGCCTTAACCCTCTTGGGCATGGAGTTCACCAGAACTTCACAGGTTGCCACTGGAGTCCTCTTCCATTCCTCCATGACGACTTCACAGAGCTGGTGGATGTTAGAGACCTTGCACTCCTCCACCTTCCGTTTGAAGATGCCCTACAGATGTGCAATATGGTTTAGGTCTGGAGACATGCTTGGCCAGTCCATCACCTTTAACCTCAGCTTCTTTAGCAAGGCAGCGGTCATCTTGGAGGTGTGTTTGGGGTCGTTATGTTGGAATTCTGCCCTGCGGCCCAGTCTCCGAAGGGAGGGGATCATGCTCTGCTTTAGGTATGTCACAGTACATATTGGCATTCATAGTTCCCTCAATGAACTGTAGCTCCCCAGTGCCAGCAGCACTCATGCAGCCCCAGATGATGACACTCCCACCACCATGCTTGATGTGTGTAGGCAAGATACACTTGTCTTTGTACTCCTCACCTGGTTGCCACCACACACAATTGACACCATCTGAACCAAATAAGTTTATCTTGGTCTCATCAGACCACAGGACATGGTTCCAGTAATCCATGTCCTTAGTCTGCTTTTCTTCAGCAAACTGTTTGCGGGCTTTCTTGTGCATCATCTTTAGAAGAGGCTTCCTTCTGAGACGACAGCCATGCAGACCAATTTGATGCATTGTGCGGCGTATGGTCTGAGCACTGACAGGCTGACCCCCCACCCCTTCAACCTCTGCAGCAATGCTGGCAGCACTCATACGTCTATTTCCCAAAGACCTCTGGATATGATACTGAGCATGTGCACTCAACTTCTTTGGTTGACCATGGCGAGGCCTGTTCTGAGTGGAACCTGTCCTGTTAAACAGCTGTATGGTCTTGGCCACAGTGCTGCAGCTCAGTTTCAGGGTCTTGGCAAACTTCTTATAGCCTAGGCCATTTTTATGTAGAGTAACAATTCTTTTTTTCAGTTCTTTGCCATGAGGTGCCATGTTGAACTTCCAGTGACCAGTATGAGAGAGTGAGAGCGATCACACCAAATTTAACATACCTGCTCCCCAGTCACACCTGAGACCTTGCAACAGTAACGAGTCACATGACACCGGGGAGGAAAAATGGCTAATTGGGCCCAATTTGAACATTTTCACTTATGGGTGTACTCATATTTGTTGCCAGCGGTTTGGTGTGTGTTGAGTTATTTTGAGGGGACAGCAAATTGACACTGTTATACAAGCTGTACACTCACTACTTTACATTGTAGCAAAGTGTCATTTCTTCAGTGTTGTCACATGAAAAGATAAAATATTTACAAAAATGTGAGGGGTGTACTCACTTTTGTGAGATACTGTATGATACTAGCATATTACTCCCATGTATAGAAAAGCTTAATTTACCCTGGAAACCTGGTCATGCATAAAGTGTGGAATCCCAGATTCACATGAGCAACAGCGATGGTGTGACACACCTTAGTCACACTGCCCTTGAAATGAAGACCATCACCGCAGACTGGATGCTAAAAGACCTAGGTTTCCGAATGATACGTTTCACAAAAAATATGAAAACATCCATTTAGTGTATAAATTTATATACTGCTCAACTGGTCAAAGTATTTTTTAACTGCTATGAGTAATTACTTATAATTATTCTTCATATTAAATAAATACTATAATGGTTTGGACCAATTTTATTTAAGCGGTTAGTTCATATGTTTTAGTTATGTTTTATATTTGCCTGCCCTGGTTACTGAAATGTGAAAAAAATTGCAGACTATGGATAGCTGCCTTGTGCTTTGAGTGGTGAAACTGCTCGAACAGCACAACAAGGTAGAGCCGGTTCACACACAGGCGGCACGACTTTGGGGGCTACTCGGCAAGGCGATCTGAAGACGACTTCAGAGTCGACTTGCAAAATGACTTCTTTATTGAAGTCAATGCAAGTCACCCCGAGTCGCCCCCAAAGTCGTACAAGAACCTTTTTCTAAGTTGGAGCGACTTGCGTTGCTCCTATTAGAACAGTTCCATTGAAGAGAGCGGAGCGCAACTTGTCAGGCGGCTGAGTCGCCTGACGAGTCGCCCCAGTGTGAACCGGCTCTTAGGTATTGGTTATTAAATAATTATTTGCTGAAAGTCTACTTTTAAGTTGCTACATTGCAAGGGGGACGCTGACAGAACCAAGGTCTTGCTACACAGAAAAATAAATAATTTTTCAGATAGACAGAGGATTTAGAACTGCTGAAAAGCATTTATTGCTTACTGGAATATTTCTTTGTTTTCATTTTACTGTATGTGTGTGCTTAAGATCCAAATAATATGGCCCATAATAAAAATAAAATATTATTATTATTATTATTATTATTATTTAGTAGTTCCAATTCTCAGTGTCGGGCAGCTGTTGTAAAAGTTGATTAATCCGGACATGGAAAATGAACACATATGCATGAGAGCCTATTTATAATTTTACAACCATATGAGTCACTGTTTTGGCAAAATCTTGTATAGGGAATACTAGGTTTGTAATATATCTGCATGGCAAAGGTATAAAAGTACACAACGCGGGTATGTACATAGCAGAATTTACAGTGTACATCTGCAAAAACAAAAGTTAAAAAAATACAGTAAACCAATATCTTAAAGAAAAGCACAGTTTCCCTAAACAGAACCAGGCACATTCATTGTTACTATGGGAAAATTGTTAGTCTGTAAGCAGAGAATGGGGTAGAGGGGGTTATTTTGTATGGGGTAGTCCAGTGCAAGAATCCCCATTCAATAATAACAACATACTATAAATGAAATCGAATGTTGTGGAAATAGAATGGCATGTTTATTTTGTTTAAGGATATATGTAGAGAGACAGCACAAACCATTACTGTACATAAGCCATGTTTACTGAAAAGACCCAGCAGGAACAGGAAACACAGGAAGAAGTACAATAGAAGTACAACAGAGATGCACCATAGAGTTGCATTTAAAGAAACATATCATCCATAACATCTCCCCCTTTTAGTGTTAATAAATGAACATTGTGAAATTCAAAAGAGACAAAGCAATAACACATTCTATAGGTTAAGTCTCATAGGTGGTTTTGAACATCTACCATTACGGGTGAAGACTGGCCCTTGTGCAAGGATTCCTTTAGCCGTCTCTGAAGTTACTGGCTCCTCTCATCACGTACTGGCATGCTCTGCACTTGACAGCTGTCGGGTATACTTGTTTGCCCAAAACTGTCATTGCCGTTGGTATGAGGCATTGCCTCTGTACATGCCTCACTGTCAATGGGTGAGTATGTCCTTGTGACACTGGGTGAGTCTAATCTATCAATGGGATACTGAGATTCAGGATGCTCTGCCACTCTCAAATCCACTCAATTGCGGCGATAGAGAGTTCCTTCAACGTCCACAAGATAGGAGCGTGGTGCAACCTTTTGCAGACAAGTACCTATTCTCCAACAGCCTGTTCGATCTCCAGGTAATGGTTTCATAAGGATTCGTTCTCCAATATTCAATTCTGGCAAATCTCTGGCTGATGTGTCATATCGTGCCTTTGACACTTGTCTCTTAATTCTTAACTTTTCTGGAACACCTTGTATGACAGAGGGTTCAAGCAGCCTATTTGCTACTGGTAAGGAGGTCTTTAATCTCCTTGACATCAGTCTTTGTGCTGGGCTACTACCCATGCCTTCAGTCTGAGTGTTTCTCCAATGTAAAATGGCCTTCCATGGGTCTTTACCATCACTTTGTGCTTTCTTGCATAAATTTTTAACAATCTTTACAGCTGATTCAGCTTTGCCATTAGCCTGTGGATGACGTGGTGAGGAAGTAACATGCTCAAACTCCCATTCAGTGGCAAATTTTCTAAGCCTTGCACCTCTTAATTGTAGTTTGTGGATAAGTCGGGGAGAAGGTCTATTTCCCAGAAGTCTGAATAATGATCGACTAATAGCAGGTATTCCTTGCCTGCGTAGTTGAATAAGTCCATACTGATAATCTGCCACGGACGTGTAGGTATCTCATGTGACATCATGGTTTATTTTTGTTGCAAATTGGGCATATTCATTGCAGGTGGGACAATTACTGACAGTCTTTGATTTCACCATGCATGTTGGGCCAGTAAAGAGCATCACAAGCTTGTCTGTAGCATGCTTCACCACCAATATGGCTGGAGTGTATGCGTAATAACATCTCTGCTCTCAGTGACTTCGGCACGATGACCCTTGGACCTTTGTACAAGATACCATTTTGTATGCTGATCTCATCTCTAAAGGACCAGTATTCCCTTACAATTCCAGGTACTGCCTCTTTTTCATCTGGCCACCCACTCAAAACAATAGACTTCAAAGCTTGTAAAGTTGCATCACTGTCAGTGTGCTGTATGAGTTGATGTAGTCGCTGATCTGTGACATTAAGATAGTCCGATTGATATCAGCAAAGAAATTTTGTTCCTGTTCCAACAGAAAAATTGTACGATGCTCATGCTCACCTCCAGGTGCCACATTATCTGACGTAGCTCTGCTCAGGGTATCGCCGATATACATTTCACATCCTGGCTTGTAGACAACATTGAGGTTGTAATGCTGCAATGTAAGCATCATGCTCTGCAAACGCTTGGGAGCACACAAAAGGGGCTCTTTGAATATGGCTATCAAAGGTTTGTTATCAGTTTCAGCTGTAATGGAATCCCGTCTATAAAGATAGTGATGGAAACGCTGGCAAGCAAATACAATGCTTAAACATTCCTTCTCAATTTGAGCATAATTTTGCTCAGCTGATGAAAGAGCTCTGGATGCATATGCAACTGGCTGACCTTTCTGCAAAAGGCAACAACCTAGACCATTTTTACTGGAGTCACTTTGTATCGTAACAGGCTTTGTGACATCATAGTATTTCAACACTGGGGCAGAGGTGACCAAGCGTTTTATATCCTCTACTGCCCGGTCATGCTTGGGAAGCCAGTGCCAAACTGCATCTTTGTCCAGAAGTCACCTTAGTGGATCACACACCTCAGATAAGTGTGGCAGGAATTTCGCTAGGTATGTAACAAAGCCAATATATCTCTGTACCGCTTTGGCATCAGCAGGATGTGGCATGTCCACAATGGCTTTAATCTTATCCGGGTCAGCTTTTAAGCCTTGCGAAGACAGGATATGTCCATGGAAACGGACTTCTTCCACCTTGAACTGCAATTTCTTCATGCTAAGCCTCAGCATCACCTGCCTACAACGATCTAGTAGCACTATTAACTTTTTGTCATGGTCTTGCTCAGCCTCCTCATCTGTATTACCGCAGCAAACTATAAGAATGTCATCAGCTATTGGCTCAATTCCTTGAAGACCACCTAATAGTTCATGCTGCTTTCGCTGGTATACCTCCGGTGCTACAGAGACTCCAAATAGTAGTTTGAGCCATCTCTTTCTGCCCCAAGGAGTCCAGAACGTGGTCATGTAGCTACTCTTTTCATCCAGTTTGCACTGTAAAAAGGCATCTCTAGCATCAACAAGTGTGAAGACACGTGCTTTAGGTAGCTTGTGCAAAATATCATCGAGTGTTGGCATTAAGTAGTGTGACCGTTTCAGGGCCATATTCAGAAACTTGGGATCAATGCATATTCTGATCTTCTCAGGCTTTCTGATAACAACCATGTTACTGATCCATATAAAGGATAAAAAACTGTGCTAGCACTAAAATTAATAAAAAACCTAAATATAGGCAGCAGTGATAGTGTGACAGGCACCAAAAGCAAATAAAAGGAAAAAACTGCGCCAACCCTCTTAGCCCAAACCCATTCCAACACCTAAAAAATGTTAACTTGGTAGGTAATCAGGATAAAAAGTCCAACAAGTATTGCACCAATTAGAGTCCAACAAATATTGCACAGTGAATGGTCTGAAAAAAGTCCACAAATCCTTATGTCAGGAAAACACTGAGTACAGCACCACAGTGACTACTCAAATCTTAAATGTGAGGTATCCACCACCAAAATAGGGAAGCAGCTTACCAGAAGGCAAGCGGTTTGGGACATTCGACTGTAACCCAGCCGCGGCCTTTGATACTGTAGCAGTAATCCTCCCTTAGTCAGCAGGCGAACTCCGTTCGGGTTAATCCCACACACATCCAGATCGTAAGCCCCCAAACATAGAATAGATAAAAAGGGGCAGACCAATAGTGTAACTCCGTTTAACAAAGTTTAATTAAAAAACGTAAGTTATACTTTCAAAATAGAACGATAAAAACAGCATGTAACAATATAGATGCCGGCCGGCATACCAGGAGCCTCACTCCTTGAGCGTGGTGACGTCACTGGGTGTCCTCCTAGACGCGTTTCGTCATCACGTAGACGTTTTTAATAGGAGTGGGCGCTGCAGAGACGCATCACGCTTAAAAAGGCCGGACCCCATTGTGAGATGCACGGAACGGCCATCTTTGTTGTGGGCAAATTTGCCCTTACTAGTAGAATAACCAATACTCTCGCCACTTCATATACCAAAGCAAGGCGAGGGAAATAGTTACATGGATCTAGTGGGCCCTATCTTATTGAAAAAATAGACCCACGGAGTTACATGGATCTAGTGGGCCCTATCTTATTGAAATCGCAGGACTCAGCCTACGGGCAGAAGATACGGCTAGCCCACCCAGGGAGGATATAAATATAGTTAGCCTTAATGCATATAAGTCATATACCGGAAATAAGTAAACCTCACGGATACATACTAAATATAGAAGTGCTCTTTAATTGAATATATAGCGGTCACATATAAGTGTCCCCTATATAAAATCTTTATTATCATCAAGTTCATCTCTATTATGAAAAAAGAGTGACATCTAGTGGGGAAAACGAAAATGGCATTAAAGCTGATTTTCTTAAATCCAATATCAAGTGCTCTAACACACAAACAGAAATGGAAATTCCCATAACCCAACATAAATAAATAAAATAATTAATTGAATAAAAAATTATAATTATATGTGTTGTGTGATTATAATTAAGTGAGTAAATATACTAAGTGAAAATTACATACATAAAAATGTGTGAATATTAATAAATGTGTTAGAAGGAAAAGGGAAAAGGAGAGGGGGGGGGAGCCCCATACATAACCAGCCCTCATCCGTGCATCACACACCAGGTTTACATAAAAGATATTGCTAAGCATTATTAATAAACGCATTCACATCGGTTTCTATGTTCAACCCATAAGGTGAATAGGTCTTCAAACGACAGATCCAGTAAATTACTCCCCCTCCAGTTCGGTTTAAATTTATCGATACCCAAGAAAAGGGTGTTTGAAGGGTCTTTATCATGTTTAAGCAGGTAATGCTTCGACACGGAGTGGTTCTTAAAACCTGTCAAAATATGTGTTATATGTTCGTTGAGTCGTACCTGAAGTGGGCGTTTGGTCCGTCCCACATACTGCAGGCCACATGGGCACTGCAGCAGGTACACAACTCCGGTAGAAGCACATGTGATACAGGGTTTGATGGCATGTTGTAACCCCGTAGCGGTAGATGTAAAGGTAGTCAGTCATTCGTCTATCATGATTTGAATTTAAAGAGCACACTCTGCATCTCCTGCATTTATAATACCCTGTGAGTTGTTCAAAAAAACCCTCCCAGTACTGGGGGGGGGTTCACAACTCCAGGGGCAATACGATTTTTCAAAGATTTAACCCCTCTAAAAATCACCCTCGGCCTATCCGTAAGTACATCTTTCAACACACTGTCGTTGGCCACAATGTGCCAATGTTTCCCAACCAGCTGTTTTATAGCCCTATGCTGGATGGAATAGGTTGTAATGAAGGGTACCTGAAGTGGAAATTGACCACCCTCTCTTGGTTCACGTTCCACCAGAAGATCTTCTCTTCTAGTGTTTTTAACTAAGTCCAAGGACTCCTGCAGGGCGTCCGCCATATAGCCTTTTTCCAGGAAACGGCCTGTCAAAACCTCGGCCTGTTTTAAAAATTCCTGGTCATCAGAGCAATTCCTCCGCAGCCTTAAGTATTGGCTCTTTGGAACCGCTCTGAGCCATGATGCATGGTGGCAACTCCCGACAGGAATAAAATAATTCCTGTCTGTTTCCTTGAAGAACGTTGAAGTTACAAACTGGTCACCTCTTATGGAAATCCGTAAGTCCAAATAATGGACTTCAGTTTGACTAGCCACATATTTCAACTCTGTTCCTCTGGTTGTTATTTAAAGTGGACATAAACTCAATCAAATCCCGGTGTGGTCCATCCCATAGGAGGAGGATGTCATCAATATACCTGGCCCAGGTATGTATGTAATTTTCACTTAGTATATTTACTCAATTATAATCACACAACACATATAATTATAATTTTTTATTCAATTAATTATTTTATTTATTTATGTTGGGTTATGGGAATTTCCATTTCTGTTTGTGTGTTAGAGCACTTGATATTGGATTTAAGAAAATCAGCTTTAATGCCATTTTCGTTTTCCCCACTAGATGTCACTCTTTTTTCATAATGGAGATGAAGTTGATTATAATAAAGATTTTATGTAGGGGCCACTTATATGTGACCACTATATATTCAATTAAAGAGCACTTCTAATTTTAGTATGTATCCGTGAGGTTTACTTATTTCCGGTATATGCCTTATATGCATTAAGGCTAACTATATTTATATCCTTCCTGGGTGGGCTAGCCGTATCTTCTGCCCGCAGGCTGTGTCCTGCGATTTCAATAAGATAGGGCCCACTAGATCCATGTAACTATTTCCCTCGCCTTGCTTTGGTATATGAAGTGGCGAGAGTATTGGTTATTCTACTAGTAAGGGCGAATTTGCCCACAACAAAGATGGCCATTCCGTGCATCTCACAATGGGGTCCGGCCTTTTTAAGCGTGATGCGTCTCTGCAGCGCCCACTCCTATTAAAAACGTCTACGTGATGACGAAACGCGTCTAGGCGGACGCTCAGTGACATCACCACGCTCAAGGAGTGAGGCTCCTGGTATGCCGGCCGGCAACTATATTGTTACATGCTGTTTTTATCGTTCTATTTTGTATGTATAACTTACGTTTTTTAATTAAACTTTGTTAAACGGAGTTACACTATTGGTCTGCCCCTTTTTATCTATTCTATGTTTGGGGGCTTACGATCTGGATGTGTGTGGGGTTAACCTGAACTGAGTTCGCCTGCTGACTAAGGGAGGATTACTGCTACAGTATCAAAGGCCGCGGCTGGGTTACAGTCGAATGTCCCAAACCGCTTGCATTCTGGTAAGCTGCTTCCCTATTTTGGTGGTGGATACCTCACATTTAAGATTTGAGTAGTCACTGTGGTGCTGTACTCAGTGTTTTCCTGACATAAGGATTTGTGGACTTTTTTCAGACCATTCACTGTGCAATATTTGTTGGAATTTTTATCCCGATTACCTACCAAGTTAACATTTTTTAGGTGTTGGAATGGGTTTGGGCTAAGAGGGTTGGCGCAGTTTTTTCCTTTTATATGTTACTGATCCAATCTGTAGGCTCCGTTACTGAAGTTAGATGTCCCTCAGCTTCATATTTATCTAGTTGAGCTTTAACCTGTGGCTTAATGGCGATAGGCACATTGCGTGGGGCACATTGTACAGGTTGAATGGTAGGATCAAGTTCAAAACTAACCTCTCCTGGAACAGAGACTATCGGGCCCTCAAACACATCACTGTAGGTGTGAAGAATTAGCTGTTTTGTCAGTGGCCTAGTCAGAGATTTTGCAGGCTGATTATCAACATTATGTAGCTCAGCAGGAATGGTGAACAGCATCAGTCCAAGGCGCTCACATGTTGAACCCGATAATAGCGGTTTCTGATCGGCGTCAACAATCTCAAAGTTCAGTTTGTGTATACAATCACGTATGCTGCATTTTGTTTGGAATAGCCCCAGTGATTCACTTAGTTCCCCTGAATACAACTTTAGTTTGGTGCTACTAGGCTGAAGGGGTTGCACTGGGTGCCAGTTTCATTTTGTCCTTTATACTCATGACATCACACGCTGCACCCGAGTCCAGCTGGCAGGGTTGGATTATATTGTTTAATCTGAGGTTTACAAACCATTTTTTGCCCTTTGTGTTTACAGCACAAATGCATTCTGAGGAGTAAACCATATCAGTGCTAAGCAGGTGTGCGTCCTCCGGATCTGACATTTGCTCAATTGTGTGCAGCTTCCTTGCTTCCATTTTACTGGAGAGACACACTCTTGCAAAGTGATTTGGTTTACCACATGCAGTACAGATTTTCCCATATGCAGGACACTTTTCTTTCTCTCGTACATGCACATTGCCGCAATACTTGCATGATGCAGGCTTCCTCCCAGGTGAGTTGTGTAGGTGACCCTTGTGCTGAAACTTATGCTGGTGGTTTTTGAAGCTTTGCTGTTTAGAGGCTGCATTGATATTTTCAATAAGTTTATCCTGCTCCATAGCTTTCATATGTTTGTCAGTAAGTTCTGCAGTGCGACATATCTCAATTGCTGTTTGTAGATCTAAATCATGTTTCCTCCATAGGTGGCGGAGTCTGCTTTCACTGGTGATACACAAAACTATTTTATCACAAATAAGTTCATCTCTCAGAGAGCCATACTCACAGCTTGCAGCTTTTTCTCTTAGCCGTGTGACAAACCTGTCTATTGATTCACAGTCTTCTTGCTTACAGCAGCCAAATACATATCTTTCATAGATTACATTTTTAGAGGGTCTGAAGAAAGCTTCTAATGCATCCAGATTGGTTTTGGTGTCACTCTTTTGCTCCTCTGTGAGGTTCAGATTATGCTTGTAAATGGAGGCATTCACTGCCCATCACCCTCCTCAGTGTGGCTGCTTGCACTGCTGCAGGCTTCTCATTTAACCCTGTGGCTAGGGAATAGTCCTCAAACTCAACCCTGAAATTGTCCCAGTTACTGCTGATATCTCCACTTACCCTCATTGCCTCAGGCAGTGGAATGCTGTTAGCTGCCATGATGCAGTTTTCCTTGCTGCAAATACACAGCATCCAGGACAGGACTGCAATTGTCAGGAGGCACAATCAGTTCCAAGAAAACTCACATCAAGGCTGGCAGGCTCTCAGCATCAAATGTGTAGAAAGAACATGGATCCAAATCTTCTGACACCATGTTTGTCGTGATATATGTAGAGAGACAGCACAAACCATTACTGTACATAAGCCATGTTTACTGAAAAGACCCAGCAGGAACAGGAAACACAACACAGGAAGAAGTACAACAACAGAGATGCACCATAGAGTTGCATTTAAAGAAACATATCATCCATAACAGAAACTTCAGGCAACATTCGTCTGCATTGAATTATGCAGCGACTGTAAATTTAAGAAAAATCTCATATCTGCCAATGTAAGGAAACCTTGCCTAAACATGTCTTGATAATCTCCTCCTAAACATGGGAAATTAAATTCAAGGTTCGGATAGCTCTTTCGTGCTGATGTATATTGCAGCTACTATAGTTACATTGCTAGATGAATAGGTACACTATCACCCCCTATGGGTAACAGAATATACTTTATTACTAGTGTTTTCCAAGTTGATCCAGATTTTTAAACAGAAAAAATATGTGCTGCAATCAATGGGCACAATACAAAAAAGTAAATATCATTAACCCAGTGCCAAAAGGTTTAGGTAAAATGAGTACTAGTAAGGCATTGCTTGGATCAACAGAACACAATTGAATAAAGAAAAGGTCAGACACATTTTCAATGTGGAGTGGAAAAAAGCAAGGTGTTTTTGTTTCCTGCAAACCACAAATTCTGATTTTGTAACCTGCAATGAAGAATAATAGCCGAATCTGTGGGTAACTTGTTTTGCTCCAATTTTATACAATGGCTTTTCAATTTATTATATTGTTTATTCACTAGCCAGCAAGCTTTCTATGCAATCTGTATTCTCCTCTGCCTAACTTTTATTTCTATATATCGGCATACATTTGGTTATGGCTCATAATTGTATATCAGCTTCTCATTCAGCTGATGTGCAAGGAAAAAAAGATGAATTCACTTACTTTAGGCTGTTGCAATTGAAAATATAATTGCAGTTTTATAAATATCTAACTGCATTAACTGCTCATTTTCATACCTGCCTTGAATTCACCTTTAAATATACATTTTGATTATGTTATAGCGACAAAGTCATGAAACCTACTCAAGTAAAAAAAATATATTTTTAGATGTATCATTTTTATATATAATGCAGTGTGTATTATACTACATAATGTTACTTTCCTGTAGCCTTTGAGCTGAGCTTTGTGACTCATTCTTTCTTGTCCTATTTCCTTTTTTTTTTTATATCCAACAAAATTTTATTAGAACTTCAGGAGGTACATAGCATACAGATCCCCTTTTACAGTGCGGGGTAAAAAAAAAAGCAGTACAGGTATACAGGTCAACGCAAAACCAAAGAAGGAACCTACTGTCCACCGCCACCACAAAAACTCTCCCCTTCAAGTATGGCACATAAAGATCACATCTTACCCAACATTATTACCCAACAATCTATCCGCCACCAAATCCACCGGGGCCAATCCTGGCACATCCAACCATTTTGCCCATAGCTTCTCTAACTTCTGAGCACTACCCTTATGCTGATATATCAGTTTCTCCATTCTCAGCACCTTCCCAATGTGAGTAATCCATTCATTCAAGGTCGGGGGAATCTCATCTCTCCAGTGTACCATAATGAGTTTTCTCGCCTGGAACAGAAGTCTATGAACCGCCTCTCTGCAATCCTCGTCCCACTCATATTCCTCCAAAGCACCCAAGAGGCACACCCTCGGGTCCTGTGGAAGAGATATTCCAAACACTGAATTTACCGTGGTCACCACTCCCGCCCAGTACATGTGAAGTTTGGAACACCTCCACAACATATGTACTAGATCTCCGTGATCCCTTTTACAGCGCGTACATGTGGGGTCAGGTTGCAGGTTCATCAAGTGTAATCTGTGAGGGGTATAGTAGACGCGCAATAGTATATACAGCCGAGTGAGCCTCTGAGAAACATTCAGTGAGCACCTACCCACTGCCTGAAAAATCTCTTCCCACTGTTCCCCATCCAACGGACCAACATCTGCCTCCCATTTCTCCCTTATTTTTAGAGGATGTTGTTTCATCACTGACTAACAGAATGATATAGCATTGAGAAATGAAGCCTTTTGACGTCACAGCATCCTCCAAAAGGTTAAACACAGGGACTGGTGACAAATGCCACTCCGAGGAGCGACCTTGTGCCGTCACCGCATGAAGCAGTTGTAAATAGGAAAAGTACATTGATTGTGGAAGACCATACGTTCCCCGTAAGTCCATAAAAGAGCGTAATACACTGTTATGGAATATGTGCTTAAGGTGCGTAATCCCATACTCCTTCCATCTAGCCCCAGACTGCAGGTTGGCAAATTCAGTATACGTGTCATTTTGCCATATAGGGCTGTGTTCCGTATAGCCATCCGCATTCTGTATATATTTAACTTTGTCCCATACCTTCTGGATTAAACTATAAGTTGGATACTTTTTATGCGGTTTAGCGAAGGCCTGAGCCTCCAGTGCCACCGGGATCGGATCCCTGCCCACAGTATGTACTAAACGTTTCTGAGCTGAGGTTGGCAAAAAAAATTCCTGCCTCCCCCGTCGTTGGAAACATGCCAACCAAATGCTGCAATTGGGCAGCCAAATAGTATAGCCAAGGGTTTGGCAGAGACAAGCTCCTGCTATCCTTGGGCCGCTGCAGGTTCTCCAGCTTAATCCTAGGGGGCCCATCCTTCCATATGAGACTGCGGAATATACTATTTACCGTATGAAACGTTTTGAGGGGGATAACCATAGGAGCGTTATGAAGGAAGTATAATAGTTGGGGCATGAGTATCATCTTTATAAGATTCACCCTACCTGCCACCGATAAGAAAAGAGCCTTCCAGGTTTTTATTTTGTCCCTAAAGCTTAACAGCAATGGGGCGATATTGAGGTGGATAAAGTCCCACGGCCTAGCTGTAATCTGAACCCCCAGGTACTTGAAAGAAGTAGTAAGGGGAATGGGGCAGGAAGTGTTAATCACCTGTGTGTCATCCCCATCCAACAGGAGCAGCGCTGATTTCGACCAGTTTATAACCAAACCAGAAAAGCTTCCAAATTTAGATATGGTCGACATTGCTTCCCTGAGGGAGGAATCCGTGTCTCCCAGCAGAAGTAGAGTATCGTCGGCATATAGCATGACTTTTTCCTGCATGTTGCCATAGCAGAAACCAGTGATGCGTGGATTCACCCTGATGTCAATGGCTAGTGGCTCAATCGCCAAAGCAAAGAGAAGGGGCGACAGGGTACATCCCTGCCAGGTTCCCCTCCGCAACGCAAAGTACCCAGACAAAGAACCGAAGGTCCTCACGACATCACGTCGCCACACATAGTTCAAGGTTAAGAACAGCACAGTAAACATCTCACTTCAAAATCGCTCATCTTGCACTGTATAGCCATATATTGTCCCCCAGCCAGAGAACATCAATCATGAACAGTCGTAGGGGATCCCCCCTGAGCAAGGTGAACAAAAGGTAACTTCCACAAATAGAAAATATGCACCCGCGGGCACTCTCAGAATACAAGTCTTAGTCTCCATCATCCTGCGCTCTGCGTTGCAATGATTGCTCGTTTTGGTCCAGCCATATCATAGCCTCCTTGGCAGATTCAAAGAACTGTGCCTGGCCCCGTACCACTACACGGAGCTTTGCAGGATAAAGCATGGCACAAGGAAGCTGTAGGAGTCGCAAACGACAAAAAGACATGTATGAATGAAAATATTGAACCCTACAGACTAAGACTGGGATGCCATTAAATTTCACGTGTGTGTAAAGGCAGGTGTCCCAATACTTTTGGTAAAATAGTGTATGTAATGTTCTTTATTTTCATGCAGTCTGTGGGCTGAACGAAAAAAGAGAACCTAACTGATTCCTCCATTCACATCGATCGATGTGGATGAAGAAATCTCTGCCAAAAACAGTGACAAAATAGGATTTTTATAACAGCTTACCTGTAAAATCCTTTTCTTGGAGTACATCACGGGACACAGAGCGACATAGCAATTACTATGTGGGTTATATAGATTACCTTCAGGTGCTGGCACTGGCAACTTCCAAGACAGGAAGTACCCTCCCCTATATAAGCCCCTCCCATCCGGGAGTACCTCAGTTTTGTAGCAAAGCAATAAGTGTCCCCAAAAGAGGGGTGGGAGCTCTGTGTCCCGTGATGTACTCCAAGAAAAGGATTTTACAGGTAAGCCGTTATAAAAATCCTATTTTCTTTCTCGTACATCACGGGACACAGAGCGACATAGCAATTACTATGTGGGACGTCCCAAAGCAATGCCCAAATGAGGGGAGGGATACACCATACATAAGCTGGGCGCCATCAGACATGAGGATCTTTTGCAGCCTGCAACACACTGCGCCCAAAGGCGACATCCTCCTGACTTCTAACGTCCACTTGGTAGACTAGTGAACGTGTGTACTGAAGACCATGTTGCGGCCTTACAGATTTGGGCCAGGGAGGCCTGGTGATGCACTGCCCATGAAGTTCCCACTGCTCTCGTGGAGTGCGCCCTAACTTTGAACGGAGGTGGTCTTCTCTTCAAGCCATAGGCTTGTATAATGACCTGTCGAATCCACTTGGCTAAAGTGGATTTTGATGCTGCCTGACCCTTTCCGTTCTTCCAATCTGAGCAGTGGCTTTTAGATACGTTTTAACTGCTCTTACTACATCCAAGGAATGTAATAATTTTTCCTCTACCGAGCTAGGTTTGGAAAAAAAGAAAGGAAGAACCACATCTTGGTTCAAATGAAACCTCGATACCACCTTAGGAAGAAAGGCTGGATGAGGACGTAACACTACTCTGTCCTTATGAATAACCAGATTTGGCTCCTTACAGGACATAGCGGCCAATTCCGACACTCTTCTAGCCGAACATATGGCTACTAAAAAGATCAATTTCCTGGTGAGTAGGACCAAGGAAATGTGCCGCAAAGGTTCAAATGGTTGTCTCTGTAGAACCGATAGAACCAGGTTTAGGTCCCATGGACATATGGGAATTTTAACCGGAGGGTTAATACGCGTCACCCCTTGTATAAAAGATTTGACTAGTGAATGTGAAGCCAGGGGCCTTTGAAAAAATATTGACAAGGCCGAAATCTGACCCTTGATAGTACTCAAGGCAAACTTCCTGTCTACAGCCCACTGCAGGAAGTCCAGAATCCTGCCTATAACGTACTTATGTGGATGCCATTTTCTGGCCTCACACCATGCGATGTACGCCTTCCAGATTCTATAGTAAATCTGCCTGGATACAGGCTTCCTGGCATTGATCATAGTAGATACCACAGGGTTAGAGAGACCTCTCTTTTTTAGGATGTGGGCTTCAATAGCCAGGCCGTTAAACCTAGAGCTAGTAAGGAAGGGTGGTATATCGGTCCTTGCGAAAGCAGGTTCGGGCGACGTGGGAGGGTCCAAGGACTCCCTACAGACATTTTTACAATCTCCGCGTACCAGGCTCTTCGGGGCCACGCTGGAGCCACCAGGATCACCGGCTTCTTTTCTATCCTGATTCTGCGGAGTAGTCGAGGCAACAATTGTAGCGGTGGGAATGCATATATCAGTTTGAACTGATCCCAAGGGAACACCAGAGCATCCGAGCCGCAAGCTAGGGGATCCCTTGTCCGAGAGACAAATCTGTCCACCTTTGCGTTGAATCTGGATGCTAGCAGATCTACATCCGGTGCTCCCCATCGCTGACATATTGCTCGGAAAACCTCAGGATGAAGGGACCATTCCCCTGGGCATAACTGCTGGCGACTCAGAAAGTCCGCCTTCCAATTCTCCACCCCTGGGATGAAGACCGCGGATATGCATGGGACATATTTTTCTGCCCATTCCAGGATGTGATTTACTTCCCTCTGGGCTGCGCGACTCCTGGTGCCCCCCTGATGATTGATATATGCCACAGTCGTGGCATTGTCGGATTGAATTCTGACAGGGGACCTTTGAAGTTTGGATGTCCATGCCTTAAAGGGCATACCGGGCTGCTCGTATCTCTAAGTGATTGATGGGCAGAGCCTTCTCTGCATCCGACCATCTGCCCTGGAGAGACCATTGCTCCAGTACTGCCCCCCAGCCTATAAGGCTGGCATCTGTAGTGACCACCCTCCAAGAAATCGGACTGAAGGATTTCCCCTTTTGCAGATTCTGGGGAATCAACCACCAACAGAGACTTTTCCGAACGGAAGGGGACAAGGACATCGGGAAGTCTAGGGCCTGAACTTTTTTGTTCCAGGCTGACAGTATGGCCCTTTGCAAATTCCTTGAGTGAAACTGGGCGTATGGCACAGCTTCGAATGATGCCACCATCTTTCCCAGCAGCCTCATGCACAGGCGTAGGGACGGCTGTCTTTTTGCACCCACCAGGTGGACCAAATCCCTCAAAGAAGATGCTTTTTCTTGAGACATGAAAATCTTCCTTTGGTCTGAATCCAGCCGTAGCCCCAAGTATTCCAGACTTTTGACTGGTTGTAGGGCTGACTTGTCTCGGTTGATGATCCAACCGTGAGATTCCAGATACTTGATCGTATCGTGAATTACCACTTCTAGTTTTGCCACTGAGTGGTCCATCAACAACAAGTCGTCTAGGTATGCCATTATCGTCACACCTCGTGTTCTTAGATTGGCCAATAGTGGGGCCAGAATTTTTGTGAACACCCGTGGTGCTGTGGCCAGACCGAAAGGTAAGGCTCTGAACTGAAAATGTGCCCTTCTACTGCAAAGCGTAGAAATTTCTGATGGACTGGAAAGATGGGAACGTGCAAATAAGCATCTTTGAGGTCGATCGAGGCTAACCATTCCTCCCCTTGTAGGGCAGCGGCTACCGACCGGATCGACTCCATCCGAAAAGTTTGGATGTGCAGGAATTTGTTTAGCCCCTTTAGATTTAATATGGGCCTTACGTCCCCGTTTGGTTTCAGGACTGTGAAGAGGTTTGAGTAAAAACCCAACCCCCACTCTTCTAGAGGAACCTCCATAATTACTCCTTGGAGCAATAGTTGTTCTAATGCCAACAAGAGGGATCCTCTCTTCAGGGGATCTTTTGGCACGCTTGACCACATAAAATGGGAAGGAGGAGACTCTTAACTCCAGCTTGTATCCCTGAGTTACTGCGGAGAGCACCCATCTGTCTCTGATCGTCTCCCGCCAGGTCTCTGCGAACAACTGAAGTCTTCCCCCCACCCGTTTGAGTGGGGGCAGCCCTTCATAAATTTGACTTGGAGGGTGGTTTTGTACCTCTTCGGACCCAGGGTTTTTTGTTACCCTGTGATTGTCCCTGATTTTTACCTCCGGGATTTGACCGAGGAGGCCGTCGGAACTGCTTAGAAGCAGATGTCCCAGGGATTGGAGAGGTAGGCCTCTTAAAAGAGGGACCTCCTAAACCTCTTTTTAACCGGTAAGAGAGTACTTTTACCGCTGGAAATCTTTTGGATATATTTATCCAGGTCCTCGCCGAATAAGCGTTCACCATGAAATGGGAAGCTAACTAGCAACTTTTTACAGGGAGCCTCAGCAGACCAGTTCTTGAGCCACAGAAGTCTATGCATATGTACTAAAGACAGCGTAAGGCGGGAGGCCTGATGGATAGAATCCTTGATGGCGTCAACCGCAAAGCATAATGCTCTAGGCAGATCAGCCAGGGCATGGGCCTGCTGATCCGGCAAGTCCCTTAAGACCTGTTTCATCTGATCCTTTACCGCTTGGCAAACCCCAATCGCTGTCACTGCTGGCTGTGTAACCGCTCCCGCTGTAGAAAAAGAAGACTTTAATAAGGACTCCAATTTTTTATCTATTGGGTCCTTGAACATTTGAACATTATCTACTGGACATGTCAGTGATTTGTTCACACAAGAGATGGCTGCGTCCACTGTAGGCAAACTCCATTTCCGGGTGAACTTATCCTCCATGGGATAGATCACCGGAAATCTCTTAGGGGGAGTAAATATTTTATCAGGATGTTCCCAATCCTGGTATACAAGTCCTTCCAGTAATGGATGAATTGGAAAGGAACAATTAGTCTCAGGAGCTTTTAACGACCCCAAAGAGGAGACAGAAGTGGTTGATGGTTCCACAAGAGGCATTTTAAATGCTGATCGAACCATGTCAGTTAGGGACTGAACCCACAATCTTTCAGCTTGTGATGCCGAGAATGGTTCTTCCACTGTCGACTCCTCTAAAACAGAGTCATCCTCATCCTGATCCCCTTCAGGTAGGCCAATCCCTTCATGGGACTGTTGCTCTGCTAACAGGTAGTCTGATGGAGGAGACGGAGATCGGGCGCGCTTTCTTTCTGGTAGGGAAGAAGCGATCAATGCTGCCAATCTTTGCTCCAGTCCTCCCAGAGCTGAGGTAAAAGCCTCCTCTGTTACATACACAGGAGCAGGTGAACTGAGGACAGCCACAGTACCAGGCACTCCTGAGGGTTCTCTACGGGTACCAACCTCTGATTTCTCAGGGGAGACTGGTGCAGCAAAAGCATGCCCAAGATCCTCAGAGCCCGACGGAGACCCTTTTTGCTTCCTGGGAGTCTTAGACCCGGAGACTTTGGGCGGCATATTCCTAAGCCCAAAGCTGAGGTATTCCAGCCACAATACACCACTTACTGACAATAGTCTAGCAAACTTGCTGCTATATATATCAGTTGGTGTCCACTAATATGCCTCTCTAGGGAATGCCTGTATCAACCGCCTGCTGTATGCCTGCTCTTAGTATGCTACCAGCCCCCTTGCTCTGTCCATCCACAGCCAGTTCACAGAAAAAACTGTGTTTTTAACATGCTGGGACGCCCGCACATGCGCAGAAGCGCTGCGGCGCGCACAGAGCGTCATCCGCCAAGCTCCGCCCCCTTTCCAGCCTATCTCCTATATTAGAAGTGCGTGCACGCTCGTGCGCGCACACACGTGTGCGCCATCGGCGTTCACATATGGAAACACAGGGAGAGGAGCCAGGGTCCCTGTTTACAGCAGGGCCCGGGGATGACAGAGCACATGGCAACAAGACAGAGGAATATAGTTTCCCTTTCAAGAGAACTCACCATCTGCCTGGACTTTCACCCTGGAAGGAATAGTCCAAAGAAAAAGACATTCCACAGCGGTCTCTAGTGGCTAAACACAGGTACCGCACCTTGTCTTTTTTTTTTTTTTTCAACTACCATATGAAAAAACATTTTCTAGAATTAGCAGTCTTAGGCATTACAGAAATTTAGCGGGAATACCGTTTAGGTAACAGGCAGAAAGACATATTAGGATTGAGGGCCCCCCAATAGAACCAAGTTCCTGAGGGGCCCCCACTTACCTTTTCCCCGCCACAGGACTCTGTTTGGCACAGAAGCCCAAACTTCGCCTCTCACGGCAGGCAGTGTACGTAGACCTTCAGGGACCGGGTTCCCAAGGATTCCACTCCCCTGGACCTGTATAGCACCCTGCACAGATAGCATCTTGGTTTCGGGTATGACCAGAGCTCTGGATCCCAGGGTCCAGCCCTCCTAAGAGAGGCATTACAGGCAAAACCTTGCTCTTCTCTGCAAGGCCCGGGTACCAACCGTTTAGCTATGAAGCTTTTTTGGTTGGATCCGGAATAGCTTGCTAAGGTCCAAAATAACCTGTACACAAGCCCACATGAATATGTTAACCTTGGCCAACACCTTAGACACTGGCAAAAAACTGAGGTACTCCCGGATGGGAGGGGCTTATATAGGGGAGGGTACTTCCTGTCTTGGAAGTTGCCAGTGCCAGCACCTGAAGGTAATCTATATAACCCACATAGTAATTGCTATGTCGCTCTGTGTCCCGTGATGTACGAAAAAGAAATAGGATTTTTGTACTCACCGTAAAATCCTTTTCTCTGAAGTTCATTGACGAACACAGCACTTTAATCTTGACCTTAGGGTTAGATCGCCACCTTCAGAAGAGGACTAGGCAGAACATGTTAAAAAAACAGCAAAACTGCACAGTACCGCCCAGGGGGCAATCCTATTGGCTATAACCCCTCACACTGCATCCAGCAGCTCAGTTCGTCAAAAAGCAGTACAAACAGAAAAAGGAGGGGTGGGTGCTGTGTCCATCAATGAACTTCAGAGAAAAGGATTTTATGGTGAGTACAAAAATCCTATTTTCTATTTCGTTCATTGACGGACACAGCACTTAATCTTGACCTTAGGGACGTCTCCAAGCAGTATCAAAAAAACGAGGGGTGGGTACAGCAAACAAACTCCACCCATAACAACCAGAGCTCCTCAACGGAGGAGTTGCAACCTTAAACAGCCGCCTGCAAAACTTTGCGGCCGAAGGAAGCATCCGCAGATGCACTCGCATCAACCTTGTAAAATTTTGTGAAAGTGTGAACGGACGATCAGGTCGCCGCCTTACACACCTGGGAAACGGATGCTTGATGTCGGAAAGCCCAGAAGGCACCAATTGCCCTGGTCGAATGCACCGTGACAGGAAAGGGCGGCGCCCGACCCTTTAAGGCATAAGCCTGGATCATGATCTGTCTAATCCACCGAGAAATGGTGGCCGACGAGACCGCCAGGCCCTTCTTCGGACCAGCTACCGACACAAAGAGTCAGTCTGACCTCCCAAACGAAGCCGTAGCAGACAGATACACCCGCAGAGCCCGGACCATGTCCAAGGAATGAAAAGCAACCTCTTTAGGATGCGACGGCCGAGGACACAAGGATCCTCATTTAGATGAAATGCCAAAACAACCTTAAGAAGAAATGAAGGCTGTGGGCATAGCACCGCCTTATCCTTGTGGAGGATCAAGTAAGGGGACTTGCAAGACAAGGCCGCCAACTCAGAAACCCTCCTGGCAGATGTAATAGCCACCAGAAAAGCTACCTTCTGAGAGAGTGTCAATAAGGGGATCTCCCGAATGTTTTCAAACGGCGGTTTCTGAAGAACCGAGAGCACCAGATTCAAATTCCACGGGGGCAGGGGTGGCCGAACCGGAGGGGCCACATGTTGAACCCCTTGCACAAACGTACTCACCAAAGAATGAGCCACCAAGGGTCGCTGAAAAAGGACAGCCAAGGCTGATTATCTGCCCCTTAATGGTGCTTAAGGCAAGGTTTTGATCCACTCCTCGCTGTAAAAACAGCAGAATCCTGGAAATCGAATACGTATGCGGACGGCACCCCATCTCCTCACACATAGAGAAGTAAGCCTTCCATGTGCAATGATAAATTTTCTGAGAAGATGACTTCCGCGCCCTTATCATAGTGGAGATTACTGAGTCCGACAGACCTCGGTCCCTTAGCACCTAACTTTCAACAGCCACAGCGTTAAAGCCAGTGACTGTAAAGCAGGATGAAGAATAGGGCCCTGCGACAGAAGGTCCTCTCGCATCCGCAGCCGCCAAGGAACATCCGCTACCATTCGCACTATGTCGGCATACCAGGGACGCCGAGGCCAATCTGGAGCAATTAGAATCACCGGAATCCCCTCGGTGAAGCAGACGAGGGAGAAGTTTTATCGGGGGGAAGGCATAAATCAGCCGATAATGTCCCCATGAAGCCACCAACGCATCTGCCGCGTCCGCTCAAGGGTCCTTGGACCTGGCCACGAACCTCAGTACCTTCCGATTGAGTCGAGAGGCAAGGAGATCCACATCTG
The DNA here is from genome assembly GCA_029206835.1 of Rana muscosa. NCBI lineage: Eukaryota > Metazoa > Chordata > Amphibia > Anura > Ranidae > Rana > Rana muscosa. Next base: position 459,710,155 of record CM055117.1, read on the forward strand.
GCATGCCCCATCTCAGGCAAAGGAGTCGAAAGACCTCTGGATGTAGCGACCATTCCCCTTGGTCCAGCATCTGGCCACTTAGATAGTCTGCCTGCCAGTTCTCTACGCCCAGAATGTACACGGCCGATAGAGACAGAATGTGAGCGACCTCCATTGCTGCACTTGAACTCCTTGTTCCTCCTTGATGGTTGACATACGTCACCGCCGTGGCGTTGTCCGACTGGATCCTGACTGGGCATCCCTGCAGCCTCTGTGACCATGTGGAGAGGCACCGCCTGATCGCCCGAAGTTCCTGCACATTGATCGGCAGGTGGGATTCTTCCTGCGTCCAGCGACCCTGTGCCGTCTGTACGCCCCAGACTCCCCCCCAACTGGTCAGGCTGGCGTCCGTCGTGATCACCGTCCAATGAAAAGGAAGGACTGCAGGGCCGGAGACCTCAGCCACTAGACCAGGGATTCCTGGTCTAGTGGCATTCAAAAAACGCAGCGACGACCACTTGCGGGACGTCAACAGCTTCACCGCAGCCTGAAGAGTCTGCAGCTTGTCCAAAAGGAAGAAAAGACCCTCGCCACTGAGTAGTCCAGAATCAAGCCCTGGTACTCCAGACGTTGAGTCGGTACTAACACCGACTTCTGGAGGTTCAGAACCCAACCGAACTCCCGAAGAGTCTGGCTGGCTATCGCCACATCCTCCTCTAATTCTGAGTCTGAAGCTTCTCTCAGAAGGAGGTCGTCCAGGTAGCCCACGATAGCGATTCCTCGCTGTCTCAGCAAGGCCAGAATCGGGGCGAGCACCTTGGTGAAAACCCTTGGTGCCGAAGGGAGAGCTACAAACTGGTAGTGCTCGTCCCAGCCCGCAAACCGCAGAAACCTCTGATGTCTGACGCATATGAGGACATGTAAGTATGCGTCCTTGATGTCCAGAGATGCCAGAAAATCCCCCGGATTGAGTGCAGCGACCACAGAGCGAACCGATTCCATCCTGAATCTTTTCACCTTCACAAATCTGTTGAGGGCCTTGAGGTCCAGAATCAGACGGACCCCTTTCTTCTTTGGGACTACAAACAAATTGGAGTAGAATCCCTGAAACCTTTCCTGCGACGGTACCGGCACTATCACCCCGCACAGCAGCAGGTCCTGCACTGCCCCCAACAAGGCTTCCCGGCGAGCCGGAAGAAGATAAAGGTTTGAAGCCTCGTACACGCGACCGAGTTTCTCGGCAAGAACCAGCAAGAAACTTGCTGGCAGAGCTTTCTTTCCGAGTAAATCGGTCGTGTGTACGCGGCTTTCACTTTTCTCGTCAAGAAAACCGACAAGAATCTCGGTGAGAAAAATAGAGAACCTGCTCTCTATTTTCTCGTCTGCTTGTTTCTCGACGAGAAACCCGAGTGTGTGTACACTTACCTGTTGCCGTGGAAACCTGCGCATGCTCGAAATGACTTGACGCATGCGCGGTAGCTTCCAAGGCATGGGTAGGGTGTAGCAAGATGGCGGCGACGGCATCGAATGTGACGAGCGCATGCGGGTTCTTTGAATGGAACGTCTGTACACTCGGCCGGGACAAGTTTCTTGTCCAAGAATCTCGTCAAGAAAAACGACGTTTGTTTTTTCTTGACGAGATTCTTGGCCGTGTGTACGAGGCCTGAGGGAAAAAACCTGTTTGGTGGACAAGAGAGAAACTCTATCTTGAAACTTGATGAAACCACTATGCAGACCCACTGGTCGGAAAGCAGGGAGGTCCACCGAGCTGCAAACTACCGTAAGCAACCCCACAACCCAAGAGTCGGGCGGGGACAAACCTTCATGCTGTCGCAGATTTGTTCGCAGGCTTGTTTGGCTTGCAAGACCAGGGACGTTTCTGTCCCTCAGTGGACACCTTGTCGGTCTGGGGACGCTTACCCGCCACCCCGGGCAGACAAAAAAAAAGATTTTGAGCAGAAAAGGAAGGGCCAGGCCTACCACGAGGCTCCTTACCCTTCCTGGATTGTGGGAGCAATGTACTCTTACCCCAGTAACATTTTTAATAATGTCATCCAGCGAGGCACCAAAAAGCCTCTCTCCCTGGAAGGGCAAATCTGCCAGAGCCTTCTTAGATGCCTGGTCCGCGGACCAGAATTTTAGCCAAATCAGGCGCCGTAGCACCACAGCAGATACTGAGGCTTTAGAAAGCAAGGGGGCCGTATCCAAGGCCGCATCACAGACATACTTAAGGCCCTGCACCAACTGGTCTGCCAGTTCTACGCAGACCGGGGAAGCCTGTTGCTTTTCCAACTCACAGTGCAACAAATTTTGCCCATTCAGTAAGCGTCTGGGACACCAGGGCCGTGGCCAAGACTGGCCGCAATGCTGACCCCACTACCGTAAACATGGACCGGGCAACCGCCTCGGCCCTCCTATCGGCAGGGTCCTTAAAGGCAGGGGTCCCCTCCACCGGAATCGTGGTTACCTTATTTAACCTGGAAACCGGGGGAGATGTCCATTTTTTCAGAAAATTCTCCTCAAAAGGGGTAACGCACCGCCATGCGTTTTGGGACCGAAAAGGCCCGCTGCAGGCGTTCCCATTCTTTGTAAATAAACGTATCAAAGTAAGTTAGGTAGGGAAACACCTTAGCCATGCGGGCTGGCTTGTGGGACCCAAAAGGGACCGACACCTCAGTAGATGCCCCCATCGTATTTTCAGGGTATCCCACACTGCTGTGATAAGTTCTCCTACAAGTGCCCTTTCCTGCGCTGACCCAGACACGGAGTCATCCTCACTGTCCGAATGGTCCTGGTCCGCATCCTCTGAAACGTCAGAACAGGGGTTGTTTGCCACAGCAAGGCCTGAGTCTGAATCAGAGCTTTCCCCAGAAGACGGTGGGGGGAGGGGGCTTCCACCCTGGCAACAAAGGACTCCAGGACCACCGACAAAGCGTCCACAGGCACCGCAGGTGCAGAGGAACCAGTTGCCACCATAGGTATGTGGGGAAGAAGCACCAGCTTCTGACGCCATGCTGACCCACACGCGCCTGACACCCGTTAGGGACCCAAGGCAAGGTACACAAAAAGTCCACCCTCCTAGCTGCCACAGACTGAGGGGCCCCCGCTGGACTCACCACCCTGACCAAGGTAATGCGCTGTGCTGCTGCTGTCCGCTCTCCCTCACAAGGTGTTCTGTGTGAATTTGCGCCGTTCAGATACCAGACTCCCAGCACTAGAGGCAAAAACAAGCTGAGACTACAAGAAAATGGCCGCTGGCTGCCTCCCCAGTGCTAGAGGCAAAAACAGGCCAAGACTACAAGAAAATGGCCACCGGCCGCCTGAGCAAGGAAACACCTGAGGGCGCTGGGAAAATGGCCGCCAGACTCCCTGGCCACAGCAGCATGGCCGCGAACACCAGGAGAAGGCCGCCACGCGGCGCCCCCCCCCCCTTCACACAGCGCACCTCCACAATGCTCAAGACATAGGGACCTGTCAGGATTCGGAGCCCCCCCCCCGGATTACCCCCGGCCAGGTAAGCTAGGGCTTGGGGAAGGGACGGGGAGAGAGGAAAGGGAGAGTAGATAGTTGCCACCTCATCCCTTTAAACCCGAACACATATGAATTACACAGGTTCTGAGGCTGATTTAATGCAGATAAGGCAACAAGTGAGTTTAATTAGCACCTTAATCAGCCACAGAACCTGTGTAATGTATAAGTGTTCGGGTTTAAAGGAATGAGGTGGCAACCCTAACCCCCCTAGTCGACCTCCCAAGGAATGCCCAGCTGCTCCATCCTGCCGAGACAGGTGGAGCCATACTTACCCCTCCTGTGGGGACTGCTGGACGCATTCCGGACAGACCCATCACCCGAGCGGTACGGGGTGGCTGTCGGCCACGGCACACTGACACGGACAGCAGTAGCCCGGTCATATGTGTGCCTCGGAGCATATAGCTCGCCGGCCACCCCTGGATCAGATGGGGTATGTCGTTGCCGACCCAGTGCGTAGCTAAGGCCTGCTCATGCTCGATGGCCGGGCTGGGGAGACTACCAGGATCTATATTATCCAGCCTATCACCCTGCCCGGCTGTTGATAGAAGATCACAGGAATCAAAAATCTGAAAAAAAGAAAAATCTCCAGGACCAATGGTCCCCACCGGGTGCCAGTTCTTTCTCCTACACTAGGCAGAAAAAAACTGAGCTGCTGGATGCAGTGTGAGGGGTTATAGCCAGTAGGACCGCCCCTGGGTGGTACTGTGCAGTTTTGCTGTTTTTTTAACATGTTCTGCCTAGTCCTCTCCTGCAGGTGGCGATATAACCCTAAGATCAAGATTAAGTGCTGTGTCCGTCAATGAACGAAAGAGAAAAATATATATGCCGAAACATGGGGCGATCTGCCCACTCACCACCTAAGGCCCTATGCTTCAGCATCAAGGTTTTTGTTTTTTTTAACTGTAGATGAGAAATCTCCTACAGCGCTGAAATCACTGATGTATGTATTCTGAAAGCATACCCTGCTGCTGTCAGAATAAACAGAACAGTGCTTGCAAAGCAAACTACGGTTAACAAGAAAACACAGTAACAACAGAACATTAACTTAATAAAACAAAAAACATTTTTGTCTTTTTTTGTTACTTTTTAAATTTATTTTATTTTTAACTGCTTTTGACCTCCCACCGTACATATGCTGCGGCAGGGCGGCCCAGCTGATCAAAACAACGTACCTGTACATTGTTTCCTCTTCCTGGGTCTGGGGTGTGCAGCCGGCCACCCGCGATTGTTCATAAAAGAGAGGCAGAACGGCGGTCTGCCTATGTAAACAAGGAAGAGGAAGAGAAAGATCTGTGGTTCCTGCTAATCAGGAACACAGATGACTCTCTTCCTCCAGTCAGTCCATCCCCCACACAGTTAGAAAGCATTCCCTAGGAGCACACGTAACTCTTTGATCGCGCCTGATGTTAACCCCTTCCCTGCCAATGTCATTTATACAGTAACAATTTCAAAATTGTTGCTCTTTTTTTGTTTATAACGCAAAAAATAAAAACCGCATCAAATACCACCAAATAAAAGCTCTATTTGTCGGGAAAAAAATTACATCAATTTTGTTTGGGTACATCTTTGCACGACCACACAATTGTCAGTTAAAATAATGCAGTGCAATATCTAACATCTTTCGAGACCTTGTGTGAATGTGTGCCCTAGACTGTGCCATGCTGTACCCTATACTAATACAACAATAGTGTATGGTAGCGACAGAAACAGTCCTTGAGGCAGAGACCAGTTTGGCCAGGACAGGAGGGACAGACATAACGGGTGTCACGCCTAAATCCACGTCGACTACAGACACATCTTTTTTGGGGCGACTTTTGTGTCGGGGTACCAGGGAGGACATGCAAAAAATGTCTCTCGTGCAGCCGGCTCACTGCATCTGGATTAGGAGATTGGGCCACAGCACCTTCTGGATAATGGGGCTGTGATGATCTCTTCCATTGAAATAAGTATACAGACACTTTCTTGTACCAGTGCCTAGCCTTATGGGAAACTAAGTACGGCGCCATCATCTGATTGTTGAAGTCCACCCCTCCCATGTTAAGGCTGTATTTGTGGACACGGGCTTCTCAACAACACCAGTCGCCGTTGTAATTTGGACTATTGTATCTGCGTGAATGGAAGACAGGACAAAAACATCCTGTTTGTGCTTTTACATCACTGCGAGCAATTCATCATTTCTCAAGCAGGCCCCCCGACCCCCCCATCTAAGTCGATTATTTACAAGCCGTTGGGGAAAGCCCTGGTGATTAGGTCACACGGTGCCACATGAGCTGATTACAAATTCAAAAAGGTGTCTAAAAAGTGGCACACTTGTATAAAAAAAAATTGTCCACATATAAGTGGTACCCCTTTCAGAATAAGGGTGACACCAAGTCCCAAACAATTTTGCCACTGCTCCCTATGTAGTCTGGGCATGTGCAGGGCTCCACCTGCGAGGCTTTTCCCTCGTAAATCCGAAAATCACATGTATAGCCTCTGTTGCCCTCTCACAGAGCTTATACATTTTGACCCCATATATGGCACACTTGCTGGGGAGAAACCGTTTGACAGCAAGGCGGCCATAAAAAAAAAATGAGGGACTCATCTACGCAGACATTTTGTTGGGGCGTATACAAGTTTGCAAATTTTTCGTTGAAGCGATTTATGAGGGGCTGAATTTTGTGGAGCCAATCATATTCAGGGTCATCCTGAGGATGACAGAGTTCATTGCTGTTGAAATGCATAAATCGCCTTATATTCTCTTATCTATTTGAATTGGGTCTGTGGACCAATATGACCGCAACTTATTTTTTTCAGTAATGTTGAGGGTTAGTCCCAAAAAAAAAATGTAATTCAGAAACAGTGATAAACTTCCATTCAAATAATCTGGCAAGGATAGAATTTGGGTTGGCGGCGATAAATTGATCGGCATATAAATTGCTTTGGTCCAAAATTGATTGATACAGATCTTCTGTGAAAAACAGCTCCAAAAAATCAAGGGGATTAATCAAATTTGCTGTTTCCACCTGAATTCCGGGTTGAACAGTAAATGGGGGGGAAGTATAGGTGCTGCAGAATTTGTGTGCTGCTAATTTAGGATTTGCAAGCACATCAGGAAGGGGCTCTACAGGCCAGTGTTCAAATTCTTGGTGGCTGCGGGACTCGCCATGTCACCAAGACATACTGCAGTGCTGGTGTGTAAAAGACCAGGATGTACTAGGCCACTGGTGCCTGCGAGTTCACCAAAAGTCAGAGCGGCACTAGTACTGGAACTCTGCTGCATACGAGAATCATCATGCGATTTTACCACCTCAGCAACCTGGGCATGGGGTCGGGTATGCCTGATCTTAGCAGGGACCTCTACTTCATCATCGGAGCTATCTGTCAGTGATGCTGCTCTCTAAAGGTTCATATTCTGAGCCTGATTCTGTCAGTGAGGACTCCCCATCGCTCTCAGTTGATATGCTGAGAATCCTGTAGGCCTCTTCACTAGTGTACCTTTCTTTGGACATTTTGGCCACTACATTTACAGGTACCTAGTGCGACTCATCGGCAAAAGAGCACTTGGCTCTCAGGGACTGTTTGAACCACTACAATAAAATGTCTGATCTTGCTAACACTATGTTTTTTTGTACTGTGTATCAGAAGTGCAAGTGATTTACTGACACTGCACTTGTGGGGGCAGAGGGGCTAAAGACAGGTGCTGGCAGGTGTCTGGGCTGATCCTGCTAACACTGTGTTTTTGGGGACACTATACTTTTCGGGACGCTAGTATAGTTCTGATCTAATCAAAGATATTGATGCGTTCAGACACTATACTAGTAATGGAGGTTTGAAATAAAAAAACATATCATCACAGAGTGGGACTGTGGATATGAAAATAGAAAAAACAGTGCCACGTCCCGAAAGGTCAGATTTGAAAAGAATGAGTTGGCAGATGATGGACTTTATAGGCATATAGAGTTAGGCCCGGTTCACATAGGGGCGACTCGTCAGGCGACTCGGTCGCCTGACGAGTAGCGTCCCGCTCTGTTAAATGGAACCGTTCTAATAGGAGCGACTCAGGTCGCTCCGACTTAGAAAAAGGTTCCTGTACTACTTTTGGGGGCGACTCGGGACGACTTGCATTGACTTCTATACAGAAGTCATTATGCAAATCGCCTGAACTGGGCCTCTCAAGTCGTCTTGAGATCGCGTCGCCGAGTCGCCCCCAAAGTCGTGCCGCCCCTGTGTGAACCGGGCCTTAAAATTTATGTATATTTATTAAAGAAAATACATACAAATATTTAAAAAAGCACAAAAATTACAATAATGGGCGTTAATAAAAGGGCCGAAGAACACAAAAATTCATAGCACACCACCTTGGACCTGAAAAGGTACAATAAATTGAAAAGGAGGACACCAAAGTCACTTCCTATAAATGAATAAAAAAACGTATAGTATATGGAAGGCGATGTATCATGTAAAGCTCAGCTCAAAGCTCAGTTGAGCTGAGCTTTACATGATACATCGCCTTCCATATACTATAGGTTTTTTTATTTATTTATAGGAAGTGACTTTGGTGTCCTCCTTTTCAATTTATTGTACCTTTTAGGTCCAAGGTGGTGTGTTATGAATTTTTGTGTTCTTCTGCCCTTTTATTAACGGCCATTATTGTCATTTATATGCTTTTTTAAATATTTGTATGTATCTTCTTTAATAAATATACATACATTTTAACTCTATATGGCCTATAAAGTCCATCATCTGCCAACTCAGTAATGGAGGTTTATCGTGTGTGTGTTGCTGGCAATTAATATGTTAAATGTGATCATAAATATTTGGCGGGCAAACTGACGCTATCTGGGATTGACGCTAAAGCTATCCATCGTCACCTGTGACACTAATACAGTGATCGGAAAAACAAAAATCTGTACACTGTACTAATTATACTGTGACAGGGCAGTGAAGGGGTTAACTGGGAGCGATCAGGTGGTTAAATGTGCCTATCTAGGTGTTTGTAGGACTGTGTGCTGCTTTTACTCACTGTGTGATGCGCTCTGCTCTCACACTGGAACCAAAAAGGGCTCCAGGAGAAAATCACATAATTTTGTAAACACAGGCACATGCTGATCTGCGATTTAGTTTTGAATAGAGTGGAGATGGATTAGAACACCTGTCTGTGCTCCCGTTAGGGCCTTTCACCCTCTCTATTGAAAGTTAAAGTGTAATAAAATCCCAAACTTTAGGTTGTAATAGAGGCAAATTCTTCCATAAGGGACGCTAGTTCTGGTGACCTGGGGGTCCCCAAGGGATTCCCTTAATTTGCAGGGATTTACTCTCACTTCCTGTTTTTGCTATGGGACAGGAAGTGAAGGGAAATCTCCCCAAAGGGGCACAGATGTCAAAAAATAAACTGACAAGGGTTATGAACCCTACCTTATGCTATCCAAAATTAAAAAACATTTTTTCCTATAGTTCTACTTTAACTATCACCCATTCTGGGCTCATACACCTAGAATTGACTTGCTAGCAGAATAGGGTGACCATTTTCCCTGCTTTTGCAGCAACTGTTTCTAGGTGTACAGATGCAAATAGGGTATTAAAAAGGGGTTAATCTGGAGACTTCTTCAGCGAAATCCCACCACTGGTCCAATGGTGGTTTATGGGCAGCTAGCATTTGTTTCATCCTTTGTGCATATACCCCTTTTTCAACTATTATTTTGTGTATGCGCTTAGTCTTTAATACCGTACAAAGAACAATGCCAAAAAAATAACCTATACCATTTTACTATCTAATTAGACATCAGCTATTAGACTAAACACACTAACTGCTAAATCGCTAATATCCAACAGGTAAGGATGTAAGGTTTTTTAGCACATTATTGAAGTTCTCCAGTATCATCATCTATAGGGACATAAACAAGAAATACAGACCAGTGTTCTTTATTTCCTGTTAGGTATGTGCAAAGAGCAATGGAACACCGACACTGGATCAGCTATGGTGACAATATATCGCAATTTTTGCTAAATATCTGCTGCTATATACTGTCACTTTTGTTTTCATATACTGTACATACTTTAATGAGTTTGGAAGACAATTTCAGGACATTATTCACAATCGTGAGCTGTTCCTTCTTGTTTGGCTTCTTTTCCATTTTCAAATAAAGATTGATCTGTAAGGTGTAAATGGTAAATGTTCACAAGTCAGAAATCCCACACAATGGTACAGCGACATGCAAATGGAAAAGTGAATGACAATTAGATTAGTAATGTTAACATTTACACAGAGTATGAATACACCACATATCTATGAATGTCTTAGCATTCTCACAGAAGTGACAAATATTATCTGTTATGTACCGAATATGTGTCTAATGTCACTTTCTATATGTTGCCATTTCCCCGGCAAATGTAACATTCCCTAACATTCAATCCTGAAAGAAAAAAACCTTAGAGGTTGTAAAAAAAAAAAAAGAAAAAAAGGAGAAAGTGAGTTCCCTTATAGCAGGTTAAACTGCACAGTGCTTGTGCTGTTTAATCTGCCCCTCTCTATGCTGTAAAAAACCTGGTTGATCATGCCTGTTCATGTGTCCCCCTTAGTGTGCTGACTACGCTAATCATGGCTGCTGATGCATGATTACTGCTGTCGGGTTACGTGCCTCTGTCATCCTGCTGCTCTCCTCTCTCCCCCCCCCTGCCTGTCAGCTCCTGTGTGTGTGAGAGCTCCCCCTCCTCTCTATTGCCACTTTTAGTAGCTGGCAGTAAAGGTAAACAGAGATTACTGCCAGCCCCTCTGTTCTATCAAGCCATCCTACACTTTGTAAATGTTTGTATAAAACAATGCCTCTACATACCTTATCTCAGATCTTTTCTGTGTGGTCACGTGACCTCCAGCCGCTCTCCTCCCCAATCTAAGGGCTACGGTAGACACATCGGTCATGGAAGTGGCACGCTGTGCGCCCCTAAACGGGAGCAGGCTGGATGACATTAACCTACGCAATCCAGCCTGTCTGTGCCGCCTGCCCCCTGTAAAAGTACTGTGTACAGAGGAAAAGGCTCAGGGTCACTCTGTGCAATACTGTTGCACAGAATAGGCAAGTATATCAAGTTTGTTATGTTAACCTGTTGGCATTGGCGCCTGCCGGCCCTTTAAGAGGTTTATGATGCCGGAGGTGGGACGCGGCTTAAGATCATGTCTGAAAAATCCAAATTGCAATGAGCGATCGGGAGCTTTCGTTTAGTCTACGGTAACTGTGCTGGGAGCGCGCAATGCACGCACTCTCCACATAAGTGCATAGGCAGCAATTAACGCAAATATGCGCCCCCTTAGCGCTAAGGTCCAGGCGTTAAAATGTGTGTGTGATTATATATATATATAAGAGACTTTACAACCGCTTGAATCTTAGGGATTGTTACATTTGCCCAGTGAAAGGCAACAAATACAAACTGACATTACACAAACATTATGCAACTTTTTTTGAAATGCTGAGACCTTCACAAAGAGCATTTTTTATACATAGACCCCCCCACAGTGTAAAAAATACATTATGCAACTCCACACCTACGACTAATGGACACTTCCCACTTAACATATAACATTTAAGAGAAATCATAGCATAATTTTTTTTTTTAACTAAAAACAAATACCTTCATTAGTTTGACAGCATCTTCAGAGAACCACAAAATTAACTAGGAACTGGGAAGGGGGGGAGTGCGGTTGTGGCAAAATAAGTGGCAAAACAGCAAAGTACCAAATGGGGTATTACGGGAGTTAAAGGGGTTGTAAAGGTTCGTTTTTTATTTTCTAATTGGGTTCCTTTAAGCTAGTGCATTGTTGGTTCACTTACCCTTTCCTTCGATTTCCATTCTAAATGTTTTTTTTCTTTGTCTGAATTCCTCACTTCCTGTTCCTCCTCAGTAAGCTTGTCCCCATCATCCGAGCCATTCTGGCTGGGGGTTAGTCAGCGGGCTCGCCCTCTCCCTTGGGTCTACATCCCTTCGGGGAGACGCTGTGAACATTGGCAGCGTCTCCCCACAGGGATGTAGTCCCAAGGGAGGGGGCGAGCACGCTGACTAACCCCCCAGCCAGAACGGCTTGGATGATGGGGGCAAGCTTACAGGAAGTGAGAAATTCAGACAAAGAAAAAAAAACATTTAGAAGGGAAATCTAAGGAAAAGGTAAGGGGATCAACAATGCACTAGCTTAAAGGAACCTATTTAGAAAATAAAAAACAAACGTTTACAACCCCTCTAATGAGGCTAAAATGGGGTTAGGGTTAGTACAAACAGGAAAGGGTAAAATGCAGAAATGGGAGACTGAAAACTTGAAACTTGCCTTGTATGTAAATACTTTGTATGTGTGTGTATATACTGTATTTATTGGCGTATAACACTCACTTTTTTACCCTGAAAATAGAGGGTAAACTGTGCCTGCGTGTTATATGCAGGGGGCTGAGGAAAGTTTTTTCCTGAAACTTCCCTCTTAAAGTTAGGGTGCGTGTTATACGCCGATAAATACGGTATATATATATATATATATATATATATATATATATATATATATATATATATATACACACATACACACACACACACACACATATACACACATACATACATACACACACACACACTTTTATAAAAATGTATAGAAATAGAATATAACAGTGTTATGGGGAATCTACATGAATTCCTGAAAGGCAGGTTTTGTCCAACATCAATGTTTATGAGAAGGCAATTACAAATTGGGGTGTAAAAAATCCAATGAGCTGATACTGTAAATTTTGATTTTGTAAAATCATTTCATACTATTCATCATAACATCCATGTACCGAATCTAAGGAATCAGGGGCTATAAAAAAAATACTGCATAGATGGCTAATAAATTGAGCATATTTAAATGGGGTATAGGTAGCAGTGGTGTACCACGAGGGATTGGGGCTGAACCAAAATTTTCTCAGTCACTTTATGAATGGCCTGACAGATGGAACAGAATATAACGTTTTCTTTTTTACTGATGACACATTATTTAGGATTACTGAAAGTGAGCAGGATAGAAACATTATAAAAGGATTAAAGCCCAGCTGAAGGTTTTTATTTTTATTACTGTAATGCAGTCAGGCTTCATAAACAGTAACAGATGTGGGGGTATTTTTTGCAGCTAAAGTTAAAATGTCCCATGTTTCTAGTTCGCTGGAAATATGCAAAGCTGCTCAATACAGAGTGCAGCAGTTGGGTATCTATTGGTCCGACATGCCCCTGCACATTGCTCCAATCTACATTGCTCCAATCTACATTGCACCAATCTACATTGCACATGCAGCCTGAGCAGAGCTGTTGATTGGAGCATTGTGTCCAGGGCATGTCAGACACAAAAGTGTACTTATTGTATCAGCTTTCTAATCAGCTTATATTGTTTTGTGGTATGCATCTTTTCAGAGTTAGCATAAATCCCATGACCCTATTCTGGTAGAGGAAAATTCTGACTCTACTGTTGACCATTATTGCATACCTCTTCAGTCAGTAGTATAGAGACATTGCTATACTTCTTGTTGGTCTCTGATCCCAGGGAAGTTAGACGTAGGAGAAAGATGAGCAAAGCTGCTTCCCAAATCAGGAACTCCCAGTTATAGAGATAGCTTAGAAAGGTTTTATGTCCATTCAGAACCTATTTTGACAGGGCAAATAAATAATTGTTTTATTCAAACTATCAAATCTGCTTATTGCCTACAACAGTCAAAAATAACTCTACCATAGACTGAGCAATAAATTGTTGCAATAAACTGTCCATGTTCAGATAAAACACATTGTTGTCCCAAATTCAAACTGCTCAATAACCAATGAGATTCATTAAAAGAAACTCAAACACTATTTATAGCCAGATTATCCCATTAGACAACCTAGGCAGTAGCCTGTGGTCTGGTGAATGTCCAAGAGTCGCAGTTACAGCTTTCATTAACCTACAGAAACCAAGCACAATTGGTAAAAGGCAAGACAATGCAAATGATGTGGCTTCTCTGTGCCAATTGTAGTCCCAATCAATGTCACTTGAAGGGTTGGCAGGAACAATGCTGCTCAATTCTCCATTAGTGCATTTTTTAACAAAAATCAACGTTCAGAACTGCATTGAATCCTTTCTGTGAAAAAAATTAATACATTTTTTTGCATGACCATAGTCATACTAGAGTTCAAAGAAAGAAAAATGTACATACAATGGATATAAAAAGTCTACACACCCCTGGTAAAATGTCAGGTTTCTGTGATGTAAACAAAAATGAGAAAGATAAATAATTTCAGAACTTTTCCCACCTTTTAATGTGACCTATGAACTGTACAACTCAATTAAAAAACAAACTGAAATGTTTTGGGGTGGGGGTGGAGTAAAAAATAAAATAATGTGGTTGCATAAGTGTGCAGAATTAAGCAATCACATTCAAACTCATGTTAAATACACACCTGCCATAATTTAAAGTGCCTCTGATTCACCCCAAATAAAAAAGTTCAGCTTTCCTGACATTTTTATAGTCGCATCCTAAAGCAAAAGCAATGGTCTGCAAAGGGCTACCAAAGCATCAGATGGATCTTATTGTTAAAAGGTATCAATTAGGAGAAGGGTACAAAAGATTTTCCAAGGCATTAGATATACCATGGAACACAGTGAAGACAGTCATCATCAAGTGGAGAAAATATGGCACAACAGTGACATTACCAAGAATTACTCCAAAATTTATGAAAAGACAAGAAGAAAACTGGTCAGTGAGGCTGCCAAGAGGCCTACAGCAACAATAAACGAGCTGCAGGAATATCTGGCAAGTACTGGCTATGTGGTACATCTGACAAAAATCTCCTGTATTCTTCATATGTCTGGGCTAGACTGGGACTCCGCTGGCAGCTCTGCAATGTTACCCCGAGCGTGACTCGGGGTTACCGATCCTACCAGAAAAAAACAACCCTGAGTCACGCTTGGGAATACCGCCAGGGAGGTTAAGCATGCTCAGTTTGGGATCCATTTCTGCTGACATTCAGGCTCAGTTCACACTGCTGCGATGCGAGAACCCGTGCAAATCCAGTACGGGTTCCCGCATCACATACAACTCGCAGGCAGGTCCAACTGCCCTATGCAAACTGCTGCCGGTGTCAATTCAAAGTTAATGACACCCCCAGATCGGTTCGCATATTGCAGTGCGAACTGTCAATTCGGACAGGAATTGGATCGAACGGGTGTGAACCTATTCTGGTATGGACCAAAAAAAAGGGTCCTGTACGACTTTGGTCTGAATGCGATGCAAACTCAGCCATACAATCTGTACGGCTGAATTCGCATCACACAGACACCGCATGAGATTTGCACAGCAGTGCGGTGCGAATCACATGCAATGTCTGACATTGCAGCAGTGTGAACCCAGCCTCAGAAAGCTCCTAAGGGTTCACAAAATTGCTCACCTTTGTGCATTGTGTAATCAAATTAAATTCTGTAGTATACATCACTTTTACACAATGTTTATGAAACAGTGTATTGTCGATAAGGTTCCTTTCTATAATACAGTGCTCTCAGCCAACCTGATTTTCAGAAGTTCCTGACTTGCCTCACAGCATCCATATGAATAATTAAAATCTTATTCATGGCTGTGCATTAAAACAGACCTTTAAGTCGTCTTCCAAGACAGCCCATGAGACCTAGGACTCCTCATACCAGGACAGGAAACACGTCAACCCCACCAGATAAAAGGCGGTCTTCTGGGCCTCCCCTTCAGTATTCGTGTTTCCTTCAGACAGGGGTTTAACATGGTCCTGGAACTTGGATCCCTGGGTCTCATGGGCTGTCATATGGGTACTCAGTAAGGAAAGCTGTACAGACCTTCTCCTGCCCAGAGCAATACCTCATCCTGGAGGGTAGGGGGGGTGGCTACTAATCCCGTCTTCAGTACCTGGTGAGGGCCACGACCACTGGAGACGTCTGGGGAGCAAGAGGGAGTAGCCAGCTGCATGGTATTCTGCAGCTCGGGTTGAAAGCGTCCCTGCCGGAAGCTTGGCTGGCCGTGTCAGGGTAGAAGGGCAGAATTGCCCATTCCCGGGCTTGGAAGGTGGAAGGGGCGGAGCTCCTGCCTTCCTTGCTGGCCCAGAGGAAGTGGCGAAGCGTCATTTCCGCCCGGAATTACGTCCTCGGTGCCGGAGACACGGGTTCCAGTCTCCTTAAAGGCATATAAAACAAGAAATTGGTCGCACACTGGAACTCCAACTTATCTTGATGTCATCTTTATTGTCAAAAAGGATCAGACAGATACAGGCAATGGTAGACACGTTTCACAAGCGATAACTTGCTTGTTCACAACTTAAAGTCATGAACAGGGGAACAGGGGAATACTGGGTGGCTGGTGTGGAATGTGAGACCCAGCAGAGGCTGTGGAAGCACGAGGAGAGCAGGATGGATTCCTCTGCAGCTCCTGCTCAGGCAGTGCACGCAGGCTCTGGCACCAGCTCTGGCACCAGCACCTTACTAATCCTGGGGATCTGATAACCTCTTGCATATCCTGTGGGGATTTTTTCCTTCACCATAGACTTAGTGGGGCTTGGTGAGGAGGGCACCTTTCCTCTCTCCTGCACTGGGGTGTGTTTTGGAGAACTGGGATGGCCTGATTTTCAACCTGGTGTTCTTTTGTTTTCTGATTGCGGGCCAAGGCTCAGGATAAGGCCCAGACGCAGCCACCCAAGGGGAAATGTGCAGTCTGCGCTGCCAAATTGAGCTCCTCATGGAGTAAAGCGGTCTGCTGCACATGCACAGATATATTAGTTAAAGATGACTCAGCAGCTGTTGTGCCTAGATGTGGGCAAATTGTGTGTATGTTTTATAAAAATTCAATAAAAAAGATTTATAAAAAAAAAAAAAAAAAAAAAGATGACTCAGCAGTATCTTGTCAGAAAATGCTTACTGCTGTAAGGGATGAGCTATCCTCTACTTTTAGCTCTTTCAAATCCATGATTGACAAGATGCAGGTCCCCTCTCAGGGTCTATCTTCTGATAGTGCTGCAGTTTTTTCTTACGCGCTGCCACAGGGTGCGGAAAGCGAGGTCCAGAGGAGGAGACTAGGTCTCCCCATTCTTCCCAAGATCCAAAATGGAGAGCCGTGCTGTTAGGACCAGCATGGAATCCAGGCAACCGGAAGTGACGTCAGAGTGGACATGTTTCGGAGCATGCTCAGTTGCTCCTTCTTTAAACCAATCTGATCTTTGGATTGAAAAAGGACCACTGTAAGTGTTTTTACCCTTCCTTGTCATCAAAGTGTTTTATTACTGCACTTAGACGCGACATCTTCTCTGTTTTGTTTATCATTGGAAGATGTCCATGATTTGTTAAAAGCTATCTATATGACACTCGAAATTAAAGCGGAGAAGGTGCAAATGTCAAAGCACGATTTTATGTATGAAGTAATACATAAGTAGAAGGCCAGGATTTTTCCTGTGCACAACTCCCTTCTAGATGCAATTAAATTAGAATGGGAGAATCCAGAGAGGAAACCATTTCTTTTTCAGCAGCCTGAACCGGAGGTTTCCTTTTGATGAAGACGTGGCGCAGCCTTGGAACAAGTACCCCAAATTGGACACGCCTCCTTCAAAAATTCCCAAGAATACGGACCTGCCGTTTGACGACATGAGCAAACGTAAGGATATCATGGATAAGAAAGGTGATATCCTTTTACGCAGGGCCTGGGATTCATCGAGTGTCAGTCTTAAACCGGCCTTAGCATCCACGTGTAGCCAGAAACCTTGAGTTATGGTTATCACAAATACAAACTTATCTCTCTGCAGGATATGCGAGAGATCAGATCCTTAAATCTTTCCCCCTCCTGTTTCGGGCAGTAGGTTTTCTGGCCGATTCCTCCGCTGAGTCGGTCAGGATAACAGCTAGGAACTCTGCCTTGATCAATTCGGCCAGAAGAAGCCTCTGGCTCAAGACACAGTCAGGTGATGCCTCTTCTAAGCTGCACCTGTTTGGCCTTCCCGTCAGGTGACCATCTGTTTAGCCATGTGTTACAAGAAGCACTGGAGCGCACGGTGGACAGGAAGAAGTCGTTTCCAGTGAAAAAAAAAACGTCTGGCAGAGAAAAGATTTGAGGTCAGGGGGGCAGACAGCATGGTCCGCGAGAAAAGGAGGGCAGGCCCAAAAAACATTGGACAGGGCACAAAGGCAGAGGTGGGGGGGTCTTGTTTAACCCTCCTCAACAACCCGCCAAGTCACAATGACTCCTGCCGCCCAATGGGAGGAAAATTGAGGGCCTTCCTCCCACAGTGGGCAGCAGTCACTTCAAGCCCAATTTTTTGGGATCTGGTGACTGTGACAGACTCATACTCAATAGAAGAAAGTCCGCCGTATAAGCTTCCCCTGCCCGTTACCAGCACGATCCAAGATCCTTTAGCCCACCCAGTCACTTGTCAAGACATCAGTGTAGGGTGGTAAGAAACATAAAACTGTTTATTCAAACACAGGTACAAAGAAATATACACTCTGGGGACAATCCCCCTTCTTTGCATATTGACACAGGGTGGGGTAAATTATATTCATTAACATGACACACAGTTAAAACTTTTCATAAGTAGACAGTCTTGTCAGCAGGCAGGACTGTTGGAGAAATCCCCCCTCCCCTCTAGCAACCAATAGCTTACAGTGATCTCTTCAACCCCCAAGCCAATCCACATAAGCATATACATCCCATAACTGTTTGCTCCCAAAGCAGACAGAAATAATAGAACAATGGGATACAGTCACTTAACAATAAACACATAACAATCCCCACCCCACCTAAAACTATCTAGCAATGATCTATGAGACACTCCTACAATATTCTAGCAGTCTGAAAGGTGGAGTTATTTATCTTCATATATTTCTTGAGGGAGATTGTTCAGAAATATTACTATCCCAAGTAAAAGAACCCCTTCAACTTTCAACACAAACCACACATATAGAAAGAACCCAGGATAACAGGGGTAAAACTAAATGCAGAGTCCGTTGTGGTTGTACTGTGCATCTAGTTGAGACAGACCCGACTGGGGTTCTCGGTCACCCTGTGCCCCTAATAGACACAGGGTAACTTACACATAAGAGGGCCTGGGGGAGCTGGAAAATGGGTTTCCAGAGCTCTCGAAGGCTCTCTCAAGCCCACCCGCCCAAAGTGACTCCTGTCACAGTGACCAATGGGCACAGGCTGGAGTTTGATTCCCAGCCGCCAGAGAGATTACTAATCACCAACCTGCCCCTCAATCGTGTAAAGGCCTTGTGCTATTCAGATTTGAGACTTGGTAGATCAGAAAGTCCTTTATCCTGGTTCCTCGGACAGATCGGGTCAGGGGCTTTTACTCCCATATCTTTGTGATAAAGAAGCCCTCGGAAGTATCGCCTAATTTTGAACCATCACCCTCTAAATCGTTCAGACACAAACCCTTACGCATGGAGTCAGTTTTTTTGGTAAAAAATCTGCTTTACCCAAAGTGCTTTATGGCAAATGCTGAATTTAAGTGATGCCTACTTGCACATTGCTATTCATCCAGCATACCAAACAGTTTTAAGACTAGAAAGAAAGATTGCCGCTCCAGGTGGGTGGATTCCGCTGATCACTCAGTAGTCAAGGAATCGAGGGTGCTGGCGATGCACTAGGCAGTTGAAAAAAAAAAAAAAAAAAAAAATGGACTGCCGCACTCCAAAAACCTTTCGGTGGCTTTTATTTAAAATGGCATCAAACAAATGGCACTACAAGTCACAGCAAAGCAAAGGAACAGCTGACGCGTTTCACACTTTTAAATAGTGCTTACTCACAGCTATGAGTAAGCACTATTTAAAAGTGTGAAACGCGTCAGCTGTTCCTTTGCTTTGCTGTGACTTGCAGTGCCATTTGTTTGATGCCATTTTAAATAAAAGCCACCGAAAGGTTTTTGGAGTGCGGCAGTCCATTTTTTTATTATTTTATTTTTCAGTTTTAAGACTAGCAGTGAAATTGGAATCAGAAATACGTAATTTTCAGTTCCGGGCACAGCCCTTCGGGTTGTCATCTGCCCCACGCATCTTTACAAAGGTCCTGGGGGAAGAGTTAGCCCCATTAAGACTAAAATCAATTACGATCATACCCTAGCTGAACGACCTCCTAATAGTGGCGGAGTTGTGTCAGAAACTAGAGAAAGATCTCCAGACTGTTCAGGAGTTTCTTCAGTAGCTAGGCTGGCTAGTCAACAATGAGAAATCTTCTCTGAATCCTGCCCAGAGAGTGACATATCTTAGTTACGAGATTTCCTCAGTGGATCAAAAGATTTTCCTTTCAGAGGAACAAAATTCAAAAGTGACTCATATGATTGAAGCCTTGCAAACCATTTAAAAGAAAGAAAAAATGCTGCTCCAGGTGATAGTGATCCAATTGGATTAAATGGGCTGGGTGCTAGCCCTGGCTTGCCACCGTGGCATGAGGAGAAGGAAAAGAGATACAGCTGCACACAACCATCGATCCAACAATGGATTTATTATGTCCACATGGATTGCCACCAGGACATAGGACACAGAAAAGAGGTCCTGGTGGCAATCCGTGTTGACAAAATAAATCGTTGGATCAACGGTGGTCTGCAGCCATATCTCTTTTCCTTCTCCTTGCAAACCAACCAGTGGGTTTCACTCAGAGATGTCTCAAGGGCAGTAGGTCTTATAATCTCTTGCTTTCCGGCCGTACCATGGGCGAGGTTTCACCAACGGCCACTTCAGTTGTTCCTGCTAAGGAACTAGGACGCATCCACAAGTTCTTTGGATCTGAGGGTATGGATACCCTCCAAGGTAAAGAGAACCCTGTGGTGGTGGAGGTTGCCACTTCACCTGACCAGAGGGCTGGAATGGTTCATTCCAGTATTACAGAGAATCAGGATGCAAGATTCTATGGATGGGGAGCCCATCTACACAATGAGATAGCGCAGGAAAGATGGTCCCCTGTGGAAGCAAGAGCTTCATTAAATCAGAGGGAGCTTCTGGCAGTACAAAGGGCTTTAGAAGCTTTTCATGCAGAGGTCAGCGGTCACCATCTGCAGATTTGATCCCACAACCTTACAACTGTAGTGTACCTAAACAAGCAGGGGCGATACGAGAAGTCGGACTCTTCAACTCATAGCCCAGAAAATGTTATCATGGGCCGAGGTGACTCTGCCCTCCATTTCAGCAATTACCTCAGCAATTACCTCAGATTACCTCAGCCGCTACCATGTGTGTCGGGACAATTGGTCCCTCAACCTGGAGATTTCTGCAGAAATTGCCAGCAGGTGGGGATCACCAGAGGTAGATTTTTTTGCAACCCAAATATACAGCAAGACAGAAAGATTATTTTTCCTGAATCCAGGGGGATCAGTCTCTGGGGATTGATGCTCTTGCGAATCCCTGGTCATTCAGCCTCTGCTACGCTTTCTTTCCTATCAGGCTAATCCCGGAAGTCCTCCGGAAGTTTGTTCTAGAAAGAACCAATCTCATCTTAATAGGCCCCTTTTGTCCCAAGAGGCCGTGGTTCTCTCCTGCAGGCTCTAACTTTAGAGCCTCCAGTCATTCACCCAATGAGACAGGACTTGTTGTCTCAGGGTCTGGTGTCGCACCCTCAGGTGGTATTATTGAACTTAACAGCTTGGTATCTGAAGAGAGGATATTTTCCCAGGGATTCTGAGACAAAGTTGTCAGAACCCTGGTTAATTGCAGGAAGCCTGTTACAAGAGCTATAGTACTCCAAGGTTTGGAAAAAATGCAACTCTTGGTTGTCCGAAAATCAGAGATTTTCTCAAGACGTTCCGTCTATTCTGGAATTTTTCCAGAAGGGTACCAGTAAGGGTACTTTAAAGTACTTAGTACTTTAAAGGTTCAGTCTGCGGCTATTAGTGTTTTTCTCCAGTGTTCTTTTTTGAAAAAACCTGTTATAGCGAGATTTAAGTCAATCGCTAGGTCCCAAACAATGGCTGTCAGAGCATGTCCTACACGGGACCTGTCTCTGGTTCTTCAAGCTCTAGCGTTTTTTCCCTTTGAGCCCCTGAAGGATGTGTCAGTGAAATTACTCACAATAAAAACAATATTCCTTGTTGCAATTACGTCAGCTCGCAGGGTCCGTGAATTACAGGCTCTTTCAGTTAGGGAACCTTTCCTCACGATCTTTGACGATAGAGTGGTGTTAAAAACAGACCCAGAATTTTTTACCAAAAGGTAGCTACTTCTTTTTATAGAACCCAGGTTATTGTGCTACCAACTTTTTGCAACTCGCCTAAGGGCGAGAAAGAAAATAATTTGTTTTACTAGATGTCAGAAGAATTCTTCTCTTCTACCGAAAGGTTACCAAAAGCTTTATGAAATCAGATGCTTTATTTGTACTTTTTTCTGGGGTCCATAAGGGTAAGGGAGCTTCCAAGGCCACCATAGCCAGGTGGATAAAGCAGACAATTGCTGAATTCTATAGGGTTATGAAGGTTTCCCCGCCATTTGTCATTACGCATTCAAAAAGAGCCTTGCCTGCATCTTGGACCGAAAGGGCCTGAGCCCCACTGAAACAAATATGTAAGGCGGCCAATTGGTCCAATTTATCAACCTTTTTCAACCTCCTCTTTTCCCAGAAGCAGGTGTTTGGTCGAAAGGTCCACCAGGCAGTGGTCCCTCCCTAGACTGGTAAGTTCTGGCTCATCGTTTCATGGGCTGTCCTGGAAGACAACTTGAGAAAAGCTGAGTTAGACTTACCAGTAATTCCTTTTCTGAGAGTTTTCCAGGACAGCCGGATTCCCACCTGGTTATGTCTTAAATTATGTGTATTGCGCGTATGTTTTGCAGGGACGTCCTACAGTTCTCAATACTGAAGGGGAGGCCTAGAGGACTGCCTTTTATCGGTTGGGGTTAACGTGTTGTCTGTCATGGTAGAAGGAGCCCTAGGTCTTATGGGCTGTCCTGGAAGACTCTCAGAAAAGGAGTTACCGGTAAGTCTAACGCTTTTCTTTCTCAAAATAAGCTGCTGAATAAGCCTGAGATGTTTTAAAATAGCCAACATCATTCTCCCTTACAGTTCCAGATTCATATAAGTTTTGCTTCACAAGGTAACTGCAACAGAAAATATTTTGTGCTCATTTGTGTAGGCCTGGTATTTTTGGTAGCATTCCTAAGCATACAGTTGCAATAAGAAGTATGTGAACCCTTTTGGAATGATATGGATTTCTTCACAAATTGGTCATAAAATGTGATCTGATCTTCATCTAAGTCACAACAATAGACAACCATAGTCTGCTTAAACTAATAACACACAAATAATTAAATGTTACCATGTTTTTATTGAACACACCATGTAAACATTCACAGTGCAGGTGGAAAAAGTATGTGAACCCTTGGATTTAATAGCTGGTTGAACCTCCTTTGGCAGCAATAACTTCAACCAAACGTTACCTGTAGTTGCAGATCAGACGTGCACAACGGTCAGGAGTAATTCTTGACCATTCCTCTTAACAGAACTGTTTCAGTTCAGCAATATTCTTGGAATGTCTGGTGTGAATCGCATTCTTGAGGTCATGATACAACATCTCAATCGGGTTGAGGTCAGGACTCAGACTGGGCCACTCCAGAAGGCGTATTTTCTTCTGTTTAAGCCATTCTGTTGTTGATTTACTTCTATGCTTTGGGTCGTTGTCCTGTTGCAACACCCATCTTCTGTTGAGCTTCAGCTGGTGGACAGATGGCCTTAAGTTCTCCTGCAAAATGTCTTGATAAACTTGGGAATACATTTTTCCTTCGATGATAGCAATCCGTCCAGGCCCTGATGCAGCAAAGCAGCCCCAAACCATGATGCACCCACCACCATACTTCACAGTTGGGATGAGGTTTTGATGTTGGTGTGCTGTGCCTCTTTTTCACCACACATAGGGGTTGATTTACTAAAGGAAAATCCACTTTGCACTTGAAAGTGCACTGAAAGTGCACATGGAAGTGCAGATGCTGTAGATCTGAGGGGGACATGCAAGGAAAATAAAAAACAGCATTTTAGCTTGCACATGATTGGATGATAAAATCAGCAGAGCTTCCCCTAATTTCAGAGCTTCCCCTCAGATTTACAGCGATCTACAATGACTGCACTTCCATGTGCACTTTCAAGTGCAAAGTGGATTTTCCTTCAGTAAATCAACCCCATAGTGTTGTGTGTTTCTTCCAAACAACTCAACTTTGGTTTCATCTGTCCACAGAATATTTTGCCAGTACTGCTGTGGAACATCCAGGTGCTCTAGTGCAAACTGTAAACGTGCAGCAATGGTTTTTTTTGGACAGCGGTGGCTTCCTCTGTGGTATCCTCCCATGAAATCCATTCTTTAGTGTTTTACGTATCGTAGATTCGCTAACAGGGATGTTAGCATATGCCAGAGACTTTTGTAAGTCTTTAGCTGACACTCTAGGATTCTTCTTCACCTCATTGAGCAGTCTGCGCTGTGCTCTTGCAGTCACCTTTACAGGACGCCCACTCTTAGGGAGAGTAGCAGCAGTGCTGAACTTTATCCATTTATAGACAATTTGTCTTACCGTGGACTGATGAACAGCAAGGCTTTTGGAGATACTTTTATAACCCTTTCCAGCTTTATGCAAGTCAACAATTCTTAATCGTAGGTCTTCTGAGAGCTCTTTTGTGCGAGGCATCATTCACATCAGGCAATGCTTCTTGTGAAAAGCAAACCCAGAACTGGTGTGTGTTTTTTATAGGGCAGGGCAGCTGTAACCAACACCTCCAATCTAGTCTCATTGATTGGACTCCAGTTGGCTGACACCTCACTCCAATTAGCTCTTGAAGATCTCATTAGTCTAGGGATTCACATACTTTTTCCACCTGCACTGTGAATGTTTACATGGTGTGTTCAATAAAAACTAATAAAAATAATTATTTTTGTGTTATTAGTTTAAGCAGACTGTGATTGTCTATTGTAGTGACTTAGATGAAGATCAGATCACATTTTATGACCAATTTGTGCAGAAATCCATATCATTCCAAAAGGGTTCACATCATTTTTATTGCAACTATCTTTCAACATCATAGGATGTAGCTAATAAGGCAATACACAGAACAAATAAGAAAACCAAAACCTAGTAACCAGTAGCAACCATAACTGACTTTGGCATTTTCAAATCAGTGAAGGATGGTTTAAGTGCTGTCCTACTAATCAGCTTTGTCATTTGTCAACTATAACATACTTAGCTTTGCAGGAATGGGTTAAGCTCCAGGTGAAGATAAACTTGAGGGAGGGTGATGATGATCAAGTGGCATCCTTGCTAAAAGCATCAAATTTATCATCATGCTGTGACTGACAAGATTTGAAGGTGCAAGGGATGAGTTGGCAGGCTGATAAGTTTTGGAATAGAAGTTTTATTTCTGCTCCCGTACTTATATTTTCCAATACCTCTGAAATAATTTATTTAAGGCAAGAGTGGCCCTAAAGTTGGTTTTGTAGATGAGATATATATGCTCCCCACTGCCTATGTGAATAAGCCTGAATAGACTTCTGGATATGACCAGCTCTGGTTCATCAAGCCGCAATGCTAATTAACCACTTAAGCCCCGGACCATTTGGTAGCTAAAGGACCAGAGGTGAATTCAGAATTTTGCACTGCGCTGCTTTAACTGTAAATTGTGCGGACATGCAATGTTGTACCCAAACGAAATTTGCGTGCTTTTCTTCCCACAAATAGAGCTTTCTTTTAATGGTATTTGATTGCCTCTGCAATTTTTATTTTTTGCGATATAAACGAAAAAAGACCGAAAATTTTGAAAAAAAATGATATTTTCTACTTTTTGTTATAAGAAAAATCGAATAAACTCAATTTTAGTCATACATTTAGGCCAAAATGTATTCAGCCACATGTCTTTAGTAAAAAAAAATGTCAATAAGCGTATATTTATTGGTTTGCGCAAAAGTTATAGCGTTTACAAACTAGGGTACATTTTCAGGAACTTACACAGCTTTAAATTTATGACTGCCTATCTCATTTCTTGAGGTGCTAAAATGGCAGGGCAGTACAAACCCCCCCCAAATTACCCCATTTTAGAAAGTAGATACCCCAAGGAAATTGCTGAGAGGCCTGTTGAGCCCATTGAATATTTTTTTTTTGTCCCAAGTGATTGAATAATGACAAAAAAAAAAAAAAAATTACAAAAAGTTGTCACTAAATGATATATTGCTCACACATGCCATGGTTATATGTGGAATTGCACCCCAAAATAAATGTTGCTGCTTCTCCTGAGTACGGGGATACCACATGTGTGGGACTTTTTAGGAGCCTAGCCGCGTACGGGACCCCGAAAACCAATCACCGCCTTCAGGATTTCTAGGCACAAATTTTTGATTTGACTCCTCACAACCTATCACAGTTTCGAAGGCCATAAAATGCCAAAATAGCACAAAACCCCCCCAAATGACCCCATTTTGGAAAGTAGACACCCCAAGCTGTTTGCTGAGAGGCATGGTGAGTATTTTACAGCTCTCATTTGTTTTTGAAAATGAAGAAAGAACTTTTTTTTTTTTCTTTTTTTTTTTAAATTTTCAAAACTTTGTGACAAAAAGCGAGATCTGCAAAATACTCACAATACCTCTCAGCAAATAGCTTGGGGTGTCTACTTTCCAAAATGGGGTCATTTGGGGGGGTTTGTGCCATCTGGGCATTCCATGGCCTCCGAAACTGTGATAGGCAGTGAGAAGTGAAATCAAAAATTTACACCCTTAGAAAGCCTGAAGGCGGTGATTGGTTTTTGGGGTCCCGTACGCGGCTAGGCTCCCAAAAAGTCTCACACATGTGGTATCCCCGTACTCAGGAGAAGCAACAGAATGTATTTTGGGGTGTAATTCCACATATGCCCATGGCATGTTTGAGCAATATATCATTTAGTGACAACTTTGTGCAAAAAAAAAAAAAAAAAAAATTGTATTTTTTCCGCAACTTGTGTCAACATATAAAATATTCCATGGACTCGACATGCCTCTCAGTATATAGCTTGGGGTGTCTACTTTCCAAAATAGGGGCATTTGGGGGGGTTTTGAACTGTTCTGGCATTTTATACACAACATTAGGAAGCTTACATCCACTCTTCTAACCACTTGAAGACAAAGCCCTTTTTGACACTTTTTGTTTACATGAAAACATTTTTTTTTTTGCAAGAAAATTATGTTGAACCCCCAAACATTATATATATTTTTAAAGCAAAGGCCCTACAGAATAAAATGGTGGGTGTTGCATTTTTTTTTCTACACAGTATTTGCGCAGCGATTTTTCAAACGCATTTTTTGGGGAAAAAAACACTTTTTTTAATTTTAATGCACTAAAACACACTATATTGCCCAAATGTTTGATGAAATAAAAAAGATGATCTTAGGCCGAGTACATAGATACCAAACACGACATGCTTTAAAATTTCGCACAAACGCGCATTGGCGACAAACTACATACATTTTTAAAAGCCTTTAAAAGCCTTTACAGGTTACCCCGTTAGATTTACAGAGGAGGTCTACTGCTAAAATTACTGCCCTCGATCTGACCTTCGCGGTGATACCTCACATGCATGGTGCAATTGCTGTTTACATATGACGCCAGACCGACGCTTGCGTTCGCCATTGGGCAAGAGCAGGGCAGGACAGGGGTGCTTTTTTTTTTTTTTTTTTTTTTATTATTAATTTTGCTTTTTATTTTATTTTTAAATTGTTCCTTCCATATTTATTTATTTTTATCATTTTTATTGTTATCTCAGGGAATGTAAATATCCCCTATGATAGCAATAGGTAGTGACAGGTACTCTTTTTTTGAAAAAACTGGGGTCTAGACCCTAGATCTTTCCTCCGCCCTCAAAGCATCTGACCACACCAAGATCGGTGTGATAAAATGCTTTCCCAATTTCCCAATGGCGCTTTTTATATCCGGGGGGGGGGGACATTCCCTCCCACTGCTTGTAAAAGCAGTCCAGAGGCTAATTAGCCACTAGGATTGCTTTTACATGAAAGCCGGCCGCTGGCTGAAAAAAGGGATTTTTATAACAGCTTACCTGTAAAATCCTTTTCTTGGAGTACATCACGGGACACAGAGCGACTTAGTCATTACTAATGGGTTATATAGATACCTTCAGGTGCTGGCACTGGCAACTTCCAAAACCGGAAGTACCCTCCCCTATATAAGCCCCTCCCATCCGGGAGCACCTCAGTTTTGTAGCAAAGCAATAAGTGTCCCAAAAAGAGGGGTGGGAGCTCTGTGTCCCGTGATGTACTCCAAGAAAAGGATTTTACAGGTAAGCTGTTATAAAAATCCCTTTTTCTTTTTCGTACATCACGGGACACAGAGCGACTTAGTCATTACTAATGGGACGTCCCAAAGCAATGCCAAATGAGGGGAGGGATACACTATACATAAGCTGGGCGCCATCAGGCATGAGGATCTTTTGCGGCCTGCAACACACTGCGCCCAAAGGCGACATCCTCCTGACTTCTAACGTCTACCTGGTAGAATCTAGTAAACGTGTGTACTGAAGACCATGTTGCGGCCTTACAGACTTGAGCCAGGGAGGCCTGGTGATGCACTGCCCATGAAGTTCCAACTGCTCTTGTGGAGTGCGCCCTAACTTTGAACGGAGGCGGTCTCCTTCTCAAGCCATAGGCTTGTATTATGACCTGTCGAATCCACTTGGCTAAAGTAGATTTTGATGCTGCCTGACCCTTTCTGGGGCCTTCCGGCAGAACAAACAAAGTATCCGTTCTACGAATCTGAGCAGTGGCTTTTAGATAAGCTTTAACTGCTCTTACTACATCCAAAGAATGCAATAACTTTTCCTCTACCGAACTAGGTTTGGGGAAAAAGGAAGGAAGAACCACATCTTGGTTCAAATGAAACCTCGATACCACCTTAGGAAGAAAGGCTGGATGAGGACGTAATACTACTCTGTCCTTATGGACAACCAGATATGGCTCCTTACAGGACAAGGCGGCTAATTCCGATACTCTTTTAGCCGAACAAATGGCTACTAAGAAAATCAATTTCCTGGTGAGAAGAACCAAGGAAATGTGCTGCAATGGTTCAAATGGTTGTTTCTGTAGAACCGACAGAACCAGGTTTAAGTCCCATGGACATATGGGAATACTAACCGGAGGGCTAATACGCATCACTCCTTGTATGAAAGCTTTGACTAGTGAATGCAAAGCCAAGGGCCTTTGAAAAAATATTGACAAGGCCGAAATCTGACCCTTGATAGTACTCAAGGCAAGCTTCCTATCCACAGCCCACTGTAGGAAGTCCAGAATCCTACCTATTACGTACTTACGTGGATGCCATTTCTTGGCCTCACACCACGCGATGTACGCCTTCCAGACCCTATAATAGATCTGCCTGGATGCCGGCTTCCTGGCATTGATCATGGTAGATACCACAGGATTAGAGAGACCTCTCTTTTTTAGAATGTGGGCTTCAATAGCCAGGCCGTCAAACCTAGGGCTGGTAAGGAAGGGTGGTATATCGGTCCTTGCGAAAGCAGGTCCGGACGATGTGGTAGGGTCCAAGGACTCCCCACTGACATTTTTACAATCTCCGCGTACCATGCCCTTCGGGGCCAAGCTGGAGCCACCAGAATCACCGGTTTCTTTTCTACCCAGATTCTGCGGATTAATCGCGGTAACAATTGTGGCGGTGGGAATGCATATATCAGCTTGAACTGATCCCAAGGGAACACTAGGGCATCCGAGCCGCAAGCTAGGGGATCCCTTGTGCGAGACACAAATCTGTCCACCTTTGCGTTGAATCTGGATGCTAGCAGATCTACATCCGGTGTTCCCCACCGCTGGCATATTGCCTGGAAAACCTCGGGGTGAAGAGACCATTCCCCCGGGCATAATTGCTGGCGACTTAGAAAGTCCGCTCTCCAATTTTCCACTCCTGGGATGAAAACTGCGGATATGGCTGGGACATATCTTTCTGCCCATTCCAGGATGCAATTCGCTTCCCTCTGGGCTGCACGACTCCTGGTGCCACCCTGGTGATTGATATATGCCACTGCTGTGGCATTGTCTGATTGAATTCTGACAGGGGACCCTTGGAGTTTGGATGTCCATGCTACTAGGGTATACCGGGCTGCTCGTATCTCTAAGAGATTGATGGGCAGGGCCTTCTCTGCTTCTGACCACTTGCCCTGGAGAGACCATTGCTCCAGTACTGCCCCCCAGCCTATGAGGCTGGCATCTGTAGTGACCACCTTCCAAGAAACCGGACTGAAGGGTTTCCCTTTTTCCAGATTCTGGGGCACCAACCACCAATGGAGGCTCTTGCGAACGGAAGGGGACAGGGACATTGGTAAGTCTAAAGCCTGAACTTTTTTGTTCCAGGCTGACAGTATGGCCCTCTGCAAGTTCCTTGAATGGAATTGACCGTAGGGTACTGCTTCGAATGAAGCCACCATTTTTCCCAGCAGCCTCATGCACAGGCGTATGGATGGTTTTCTTTTTGTACCCACTAAGTGGGTCAAATCTTTCAAAGACGACACCTTTTCTGGAGGTAAGAAAATCTTTCTCCGATTTGAATCCAGTCTTAGCCCCAAGTATTCCAGACTTTTGACTGGTCTTAGAGCTGACTTGTCTCGGTTGATAATCCAACCGTGATACTCCAGATACTTGATTGTCTCGTGAATAGCTACTTCCAGTTTTTCCACTGAGTGGTCTATTAGTAGCAGGTCGTCTAAATATGCCATTATCGTTACACCCCGTGTTCTTAGATTGGCCAACAGTGGGGCCAGAATTTTTGTGAACACTCGTGGTGCTGTGGCCAGACCGAAAGGTAAGGCTCTGAACTGAAAATGGCGCCCTTCTACTACAAAGCGTAGAAATTTCTGGTGGGCCGGAAAGATGGGAATATGCAGATAAGCATCCTTTATGTCGATCGAGGCTAACCATTCCTGCCCCTGTAGGGCGGTGGTCACCGATCGGATCGACTCCATCCGAAAAGTCCTGATATGTAGGAACTTGTTTAGCCCTTTTAGATTTAATATGGGCCTCACGTCCCCATTTGGTTTGGGGACTGTGAAAAGGTTCGAGTAAAACCCGAACCCGCTTTCTTCCAAGGGAACCTTCATGATTACACCTTGGAGCAATAGTTGTTCTAGTGCCAGAAGGAGGGATCCTCTCTTCTGGGGATCACTTGGCACGTTTGACCTCATAAAATGGGCAGGAGGAGTGTCTTTTAACTCCAGCTTGTATCCCAGACTTACTGCGTAGATCACCCATCTGTCTCTGATGGTGTCCCGCCAGGTCTCTGTGAACAACTGAAGTCTTCCCCCACCCGATTGAGTGGGGGCAACCCTTCATGACTTGGGGGGAGGTTTTGTACCTCTCTTGACCCAGGGTTTCTTGTTACCCTGTGATTGTCCCTGATTTCTGCCCTCTGAATTTGACCGCGGAGGCCGTCGGAACTGTTTCACAGCCGATGTGCCAGGGACTGGAGAAGTAGGCCTCTTAAAAGAAGGACTTCTACTCTTGTTCTTAACCGGCAAGAGTGTACTTTTACCGGCAGAAATTTTCTGGATATACTTGTCCAGATCTTCTCCAAATAAGCGTTCTCCATGAAATGGGAAGCTAATCAGCAATTTCTTACAGGGAGCTTCAGCAGACCAGTTTTTGAGCCATAGAAGCCTACGCATATGTACTACAGACAGCGTAAAGCGGGAGGCCTGTTGGATTGTATCCTTTATGGCATCCACCGCAAAACACAAGGCTCTAGGTAGGTCAGCTAAGGCAAGAGCCTGCTGATCTGGTAAGTCCCTTAAGACTTGTTTCAACTGATCTTTCACTGCTTGGCAGACTCCAATCGCTGCTACTGCAGGTTGTGTCACCATGCTTGCTGTAGAGAAAGCAGATTTTAGTAAAGACTCCAATTTTTTATCTATTGGGTCTTTGAACATTGGAACATTATCTACTGGACATGTCAGTGATTTATTCACACAAGAGATGGCTGCGTCCACTGTAGGGACCCTCCATTTTTTTATGAACTTATCCTCCATGGGATAGATCACTGGAAATCTCTTGGGGGGAGTAAATATTTTATCAGGATGCTCCCAATCCTGGTAAATAAGCCCTTCCAATAAAGGGTGGATTGGGAAGGAACAGACAGCCTGGGGAGCTTTCAGCGACCCCAGCGAGGAAACCGTAGTGGTTGATAGTTCCGCCAGAGGCATTTTAAATGCTGATCGGACCATGTTAGTCAGAGACTGAACCCATAATCTTTCAGCCTGAGATGCTGAGAAAGGTTCTTCCACTGTTGATTCCTCTATAACCGAATCAACCTCATCCTGATCCCCTTCAGGTAGGTCGATCTCTGTGTGGGGCTGTTCCTCCACTAACAGGCACTCTGAAGGAGGAGACGGAGATCGGACGCGCTTTCCCTGTGACAGGGAAGCAGCGATCAATGCTGTTAATCTCTCTTCCAATCCTCCCAGAGTTGAGGATAAAACCTCCTCTGTTATATATACAGGAGCAGGTGGACTGGGGACAGCCGCAGCACCAGGTACTCCTGCGGGGTTCCTACGGCTACTGACCTCTGAATTTTCAGGGGAGATTGGTGCAGTACAAGCATGCCCAAAATCCTCAGAGCCCGATGGAGACCCCTTTGGCTTCCTGGAAGACTTATTTCCGGAGCGTCTGGACGACATATCCTTTAAGCACAAAGCTGAGGTATTCCCGTCGTCATACACCAATTTTGCTGGTAATAGTCTAACACAGTTGCTGCTATATACCAGCTGGTGTCTACTAAAGTGCCTTTCTATGGGGATGCCTGCATCAACCGCCTGTGTGCCACCGTTTTGTTGCTAGCTCTGTTTGCATCCAGCTGACACTTGTACTGTGTCTTTTATCCATGCTGGGACGCCTGCACATGCGCAGAAGCGCCTGCGGCGCGCATCGAGCGTCATCCACCCGCCCCGCCCCTCTTCCTTCATAGGAGGCGCGTGCACGCACCCGCGCGCCTTTGGCGCTCTTTTTTGAAATCAAGCAGGGACTAGGAGCCAGGGCCCTTTTTGCCGGAGGGCCTTGCGGTGGATGAGCGCAGCAACAGGGCAGAGGAAGTGGATTCCCGCAGAGAAACTTACCAACTGCCTGGATCTTTTGACTTGAAAAAGCTAAAGATCCCTATGACAAGAAAAATGGACCACAGCGGCCTCTAGTGGTTTAACACAGGTACCGCGGTCTCCCTTTTTATTATTTTTTTTTTTCTTGACTACTATTAAAATTTTACATTTTCCAGTAGTTACAGGCATACACAGATATTAGCGGGAATACCGTTAGGTAACAGACAGAAAGACAAATTAGGCTTGGGGGTCCCCCAATAGAACCAAGTTCCTGGGGGCCCCCACTTACCTGTTCCCCGCCGCAGGACTTTGTTTGGTCCACAGAAGTCCAAACTTCACCTATCACGGCAGGCATTGTAATTAAACCTTCAGGGACTGGGTTCCCAAGGATTCCACTCCCCTGGACCTGTATAGCACCTGCACAGACAACATCTTGGTCGTGGGTATGACCAGAGCTCTGGATCCCAGGGTCCAGCCCTCCTAAGAGAGGCATTACAGGCAAAACCTTGCTCTTCTGTTGCAAGGCCCGGGTACCGACCGTTTAGCTATGAAGCTTTTTTGGTCGGATCCGGAACAGCTTACTAAGGCCCGTAAAAGAACCTGTACGCAAGTCCAGTGAAAACACATGTTACTCTTTGGCCAACACCTTAAACACTGGCAAAAAACTGAGATGCTCCCGGATGGGAGAGGCTTATATAGGGGAGGGTACTTCCGGTTTTGGAAGTTGCCAGTGCCAGCACCTGAAGGTATCTATATAACCCATTAGTAATGACTAAGTCGCTCTGTGTCCCGTGATGTACGAAAAAGAAAGAATGATACCAAGATGATACCTAAACCCGCAGGCATCAATCTGGTATAACCATTCAAAGTCCAGCAACATACCAGTACGTTGCTGGTCCTTGTTGGACATGTATTGTAATCTTTTTTTTTCATGCAGCCAGGTGGCTGAACGAAAAAAAGAGATTGATCGGTGGGTATGCCCACCATTAGAATACCGCCCTTCATCCACCCACTTCTAATGATGGGCATACATGCACCATTTATATATGCTGAAGCATGGGGGCATCCTCCCGCAAAAAAGTTATGCCGCACACACATGGTCGGACTTTTCCACGGGCAAGCCTCCGTCGGAATTTCGATCGTATGTACGCGGCATTAGGAGCAAAATCACTCCTCCGCCCCTGCTGCCCCAATGCTTCGGCATATTTGCTTTTTTCTTTTAACTGTGGTGGTGAAATCACCTCCTACAGCACTGGAGTCGCAGGGATCAGGCCTGTCTCTGCGAACGCTGCAGTTATGTGAGTTGTGTTTTGTAAGTGACAGTGATCGATCGATACTGCACTTGGGTGGCCTGGGCTGGATGGAGGGGCAAAACGCAGGTGCTAGCAGGTATCTGGGCTGATCCCGCTAACACTGCGTTTTTGGGAACCCTAAACTGCTGGGGACGCTAGTATAGATCTGATCAGATCAGATCAGATATTGATCTGTTCAGATACTATACCACTAAGGGAGGTGTATGCTTCACGCGTGGGTGTTAGCGTTACTGGCACTAACCTGACGCTGCCTGGGGTGTGACGCAGACCCTCTCTGATGCTAAAACCTAATTGATATCACCCGCCGGGCGATCAGGGGGTTAAACCTTTATTGGGTTATATACGGCGGGTGCCCTGACACTATAAAAAGCAAACTAACTAACCAGCGTCACCCGTAACACTTATATGATGATCACTGGTGAAAGGGTTAACTAGGGGCAATTAGGGGGTTAAAACCTTTATTAGATAATATATGGGGGTACCTGACGCTATAAAAACCTGCGGCGAACCTAAAAAAAATTACTGGCTACCGATCTGCATCACCGACGCTAAGACAGAGATCAGAAAAATGATCGCTTAGCGACAGTGGTGATAGGGGGTGAAAGGGTTACCTGGGGGGCAATCAAGGGGGTTAAACCTTTATTAGATAATTTATGGGGGTACCTGACACTATAAAAACCTGCGGCGAACCTAAAAAAAATTACTGGCTACCGATCTGCATCACCGACGCTAAGACAGCGATCAGAAAAATGATCGCTTAGCGACAGTGGTGATAGGGGGTGAAAGGGTTACCTGGGGGGCGATCAAGGGGGTTAAACCTTTATTAGATAATTTATGGGGGTACCTGACGCTATAAAAACCTGCGGCGAACCTAAAAAAAATTACTGGCTATCGATCTGCATCACCGACGCTAAGACAGCGATCAGAAAAATTATCGATTAGCGACAGTGGTGATAGGGGTGAAAGGGTTACCTGGGGGGCGATCAAGGGGGTTAAACCTTTATTAGATAATTTATGGGGGTACCTGACGCTATAAAAACCTGCGGCGAACCTAAAAAAAATTACTGGCTACCGATCTGCATCACCGACGCTAAGACATCGATCAGAAAAATGATCGCTTAGCGACGGCGGTGCTAGGGGGTGAAAGGGTTATCTGGGGGGTGATAAAGGGGTTAAACCTTTATTGGGGGGGGGTTAGGGGGCTACACTGGACCTAAAACTAAATGTAGTGACACTTTTACAGTCACAAATGTCACTGATTGCAGTGATCAGTAAATAAATGGTCACTGCAATCAGTGACACTGTGACTGGGGGCTGGGGGGGCGATTTATGTGCCTATGTGTGCTGGTGTTAGTGTAGTGTTTGTGCACTAACCTTGATGTCTTCTCTTGTACGGCGCTCGGTATATGTGAGCGCCGCACAGGAGATGACATCACTTCCTCCTGCTTCCTCTGTCTGTGTGTACATTCGACAGACAGAGGGGGCATTTCCAATCGCCGGGAGCGATCGCGGGGCGGTGGCCGGAATCGAACGGCCGTCCCCTCATGTCGGATCGCTCCCCAACGAATTCCGACCGCTCACTGTACAGAAGGGGGGTCCGATCGGACCCCCCAACTGTACAAAGGCAATCACGTATGCTCTACGTGATTGTGCCTGTCGGTGCCATTGTGCCGACGTATATATACAGTGAGCGGTCGTTAAGTGGTTAAGAGCACTTTCACACTGGCAGCGCCCGGGTGTCAGTGGTAAAGCGCCGCTGTTTTTAGCGCTGCTTTACCGTAGTTTTCGCGGCACATTTTGTCTGCTAGCGGGGCGCTTTTAACCCCTAATGGCCAAAAAAGGGTTAAAAGCTTTAGCGCCGCTTCCCATTGATTTAAATGGGCAGGGGCGCTGTAGGAGGGGTGTATATACCGCTCCTACAGCGTCTCAAGGATGCTGCTGGCAGGACTTTTTTGAGCATCCTACCAGAGCACCGCGCCAGTGTGAAAGCCCTCCGGCTTTCACATTAGAGTGAAAGGAGCTTTGCAGGTGCTATTTTTAGCACTATAGCGCCTGTAAAGCACCTCAGTGTGAAAGGGGTCTAAAGTATGCTAAAAAGTGCCTAAAGGCATTGGGGTTGATTTACTAAAGGCAAATAGACTGTGTACTTTTGCAAGTGTAGTTGCACTTTGCAAATGAGGAAAAGCTTCACCTAATCACAGGTAATAAAAAATAAAACAACATTTTTGCTTCCACATGATAGGATGAAGGAAGTTAGCAGAGCTTCATCTCATTTTACCTAGGTATCAGTGTAGTTATATTCCCTGTGTTGTTTGTTTGCCTTACCTTATGATAAAGGGCTCACATGTTGTGGCTGCAGTTTGTAGTGTTTTGGCCACTTGATTTTCATATGTCCATGTATTCATTCACCTAGCCTATTCAGTAAAGGGACAGGCAATGTCTTGTCTCGAGTCACAATTCATGCCTCACCTTTTTTTGTGTTGCATCACAAATGTGAGTGCGCTAATGTGATGAAAGATTGCATGATGATCGCTCTGTTAATTGCCCTGCCTGCTTTTATCTGTCAGATTGCTCATTACTGTTTAGTTTTCACATAAGGAGCACTAGACTGAGAGACCCAAGAATTGTGGGACATGTCGTTTCTCCACAGGAGTCATTAATTAAAATGTGCAGTGCCATGCACCTCATGTTTGAACACAAACAGAATCTTCTGACACAGGAATGTGAAGATTTACTGTACTATAGGCTGTTCATACAGAACAACAAATTACACCATGAAACTATGATCACTGCACATCTTAGGCAGGTAAAACACAATTATTTTTTTTACACAAGCATGCTACAATTACACAAGATAATTTTGACTGAGAAGTCACTTTAGCTCGCCTTGAGAATACTTTAAATGCTGCTTTAAGCTTGATGAAATCTAGTGTAAATCCATCCATTATCTAAAGTAGCAGATAACAAATGCATTATACAATTCAGTAAATACATACAATTCAGTAAATACATACAATTATTAATGTGAAGGGTATAGTGGTAATTTAGCAAAATTTTTAGGCCCAATTCTCTGAATCATAAAGGATGAAAGCTGAACATAATCAATAACCGATACAAGCTTTTGCAATCAGCAGTCATAGTTGGTATATTAATGAGACACTGTATTCCAAATTTTAAAATTAAGAGATCTGTACTTACCTGTGCACAACAAATAAAGGCAATAGACAGTGTTAATAAATAGATTGATGACACAATGACATCTACAGATCTCTGAGGTCCTCTTCTCTATTGAGAAGAAAAGGAAAATATAAGTATATACCATAAAGGCATAGAGAAGAGAGAATAGGAAGGGACATGACTAAGGCAACCTGTAAGTTTACCTTGAGATAGGACCGTAAAGATAGCCAAATCCTAATGTTCTGCACCTTCTTCAGCCGGAAGTGAGGGATCTCAGACTTCAGTGCTTTTCTAGCAGAGGTCAGATGACTGAAAAGCTTGGCTATCAGAAACCTCTGCAGGAGCATACAAAGACACAATAATGGTGAATGGAGAAATGTACACCTGCGAAAGGCAGCAGTTATATTGATGGCTAGAAAGGAATATAGGTTATACACAAAGTAAACTCTCAGTGGAATAGAACAAAACAAGATATCTGATACAACCAGGCATTCTCTATAATGACAAAACCGAATTCAGTACAGCTAAATTAAATTCTTTGATAATATATAATATACCGTGATCCTATTGAGTTGTTTGCATTCATCATATTAAGTCTTAGCATGGTAAATATACAAACAGTAGGTGTACAAGTGCCTTGGTAATTCCTTGCATGAACCATATATTTTCAGGTTCACTGCTCTCTTTTAGACGTTGGTTGTGATTTTACCACTGTTTGACAAGAGATGTTATTTTTAGCATTGTGTTTTTTTCATTTCAATGTATTTCAATGTATTTATTGGTAATTCAAAGTTAATTAAAAGTGACAGGTTGTACAAATATGTCTCAGCAGATGGAACAAAAGTGTAATAAATGGTACATCTACTGCAAATGGAGTCGTGGTGTTATCTGAAAATGCTCAAACAAAAGAGCATGAAAAGCTGGCTACCATGTGCTCAATACTGAGGGTCATTCAGAGGTTGGGGAGACATACAGCCACAAAATTGTGTAGAAAGTGGTTTATGGAGTGTACCACAGAAGAAGAAAAGGGGAAGAAATGAAAAGCAGGAATTAGAGAGAAGTGTGAGGGGGAGGCGGGTGAGGGTAAGACGTGATGCCAGGGGTTCCACACACCATTAGTAATGGTGGATGTTATAGAAGCCCACTTTAGATGGTGATTATTTGAACGATGATATGTGATCCACGGGTCCCAGATGTTGTGGAACTTGCTGTGATTGTAAGCGAGGATGCGGTTTATTGATTCGGGATTTGACTTCACAGAAGTGGGTAAATTGTTTTTTCAACACCCTGGCTATCGTTAATTTTGAGGCTAATAGGAGGAAAAGGATGCGTTTAAACTGTTTCTTGGTGACACCTGCAACATTGAAGTGTAGGAGTGCTAGCCAGGGGTCTCTAGTGAAGTGAATTCTGAATAACGTATGCAAGAGGGAAAATACTTTGGATCAGAAGCGGCTCAACATTAGGTTGCCATTATCATTGTGGAAGTTGCCATTATCGTTGTGGTTGTTTAAGAATGATATACAGCATCTGTTACATCATTTCTTCCAACAGTGAGAATATGGGTACATGCAAGATGAGCATGTGACCAGTAACATCATCTAAGCATCCTAAATACTTCCACACATAGGTACATTTCAGTGCTTTTTGCATACCACGGTTTCATGGAAGCCATCGCTGAATAAAACATAGAGGCTGCCATTGCTAACTTTTCATTCTCCAAATGGTAGTTGCCTGGCTTTCACACTGATACTATGATGTCAATGCTTTAGGTCACCAACTCTGAACAAGTATGCAGATAAGCACTCAAACAGATTCTAACATTCCTCATAAAAATAAAAAAAAGATTTTAACAAATATTAATATAAAATGATTACCTTTAGTGCAACAAAAATAGAGCCGCAAACAACTTCTTCCTTGTTATAGAAAACTAAAGACAGCCTACATGTACCGGAATTTGGTCCCTACTGGGGCTTATTGGAATCTTCATGGCACAAAACGTGCCAACAAGATGGACAGTCTTTATTGCAGCTTGTGTGTGTGGGGGGGGGGGGGGGGGACGACGACGACTCTATGTTTGTTTGCATTGGGGGAGCAGGTGAGAGCCTGGAGTTTTGCTGCCAAATTATTATTACCTGTACTTTTTTTTAAAGATACTGTTCATATGCCATGGTACTGCTGCTGCTGAAATTTGTACCCATGTTATTTTTCAAAATATGGAGCTCTGTAATTATTTAGAACAATGAAGGCTGATTTTACTGAAGCAGTTGACAATTTTCACTTAATAAATTGTATGAATATTCCCTTCAATTACCCAATTATTTGAAGAGCAAATCCCTGTTTACTCTGAATACCCAATCATGTGCAGATGAAATAAACAATAATTTGTTTTTCTTGGGATTGGATAATTAAAGTGAATATTCACACAGATTATTGAGTAAACATTCTCAACCCTTTAGTAAATTAGCCTACAAGGCTTTGCCCCAATGCTGTGCTAAATATTGCTCTGGAATTATTTTGGATGTTGCACATGGGAGAAGTATCTCATTAGAAATAAAACTCCAAGAGCAAAACACTTTTCGCACAGACTTAAGACTCCTAAAGTAGAAAAAAACAGAAAGAAAAGAAAATAAGAGGGGAAGGAAAAAAAAAATGGGGAAGGAAAAAAAAAAGGGGAGGTTGTGATTGCAGAACTGGTGGAGTGAGGGAGGAAGGTGCTGGGAGTGGCGCAAGTCAGGGAATAGTGAAAGGAGGTGCTGGAACACACATCACTTCTAGTGTTAGTTAGGGCAACCCACCGCTGCATCAACAGTGTACTAGCACCCGGGACAGGGCTCGGATCATTTGAGCCAAGAGAGCCTCCAGAGATATCCACAGCCCAAAGCTGATTGAGTTGATGAATACACCAAAATAATGTCCAAACAATATTGTGAGAGTTGAGGGACAGATCACACGTAGCCACAGGTATACTGCTGAGCAAGCTGGGCATAAGCCCAACGGGTCAGAGTCTATAAGAAGTCCTCAAAATTGGTCTAAATAAAAAGGGAAGCGGTAAAGAGGGAGAACATAGCTATTAATACTGGTCGGTTAAACCAAATCCCAGTGGAGAGCAAGCCACAACCCCCAAACTGATATGAGAGAGGGGGGGAAGAAAGCTTGCAATCATAACCACTGGGGCCATGTTGGCTTCAAGGTTAGGCTACAATAATAAAGCGAGACTGCTGTTTACCTGGTGGTAGGTGGAAGCGTGAAGGTCCCGGGTGTCCGCCGTCCATGCCAAGAGGCGATCTGATTCAGGCTAATAGATATTCATTAGATCCGGTAAGATCAAGTGGTTTTAACGTTAGATCTCATATAATTTCAGAGATATTCCACATACAAATACAGATATTAGGTGGTACATAAGGACGGGTTGGCCCCCCCTTATCAAATTTTCGGGCCAAAAATCATTCAGGCTAATAGATATTCGTTAGATCCGGTAAGATCAAGTGGTTTTAACGTTAGATCACACATAATTTCAGAGATATTCCACATAAAAATACTGATATTAGGTGGTACATAAGGATGGGTTGGCCCCCCCTTATCAAATTTTCTGGCCAAAAATCATTCAGGCTAATAGATATTCATTAGACCTGGTAAGATCAAGTGGTTTTAACGTTAGATCACACATAATTTCAGAGATATTCCACATAAAAATACTGATATTAGGTGGTACATAAGGACGGGTTGGCCCCCCCTTATCAAATTACACAGTACACACCTGACAGTGACACAAGGCCTGTCTGGTGCCCCAGCCACCTTCCAAAGGCTAATGGAGAAGACCGTGGGTGACATGAAACTGATCGAGATGTTGGTGCACTTAGACGACATCATCGTTTTCGGCAAGACCCTGGAAGAGCACGAAGAGCATTTGGAGAAGGTCCTGAAGAGACTGCATGATAAGGAAGTTGAAGCTGTCTCTGGAAAAGTGCCAGTTTTACCAACCCTCAGTCAACTACCTTGGCCATACAAAGTGGCCACCGACCCCCAGAAGCTGGAAGCTGTCACCTCCTGGCCGAGGCCTACCAACGTGACTGAGCTTAGGTCATTTCTGGGATTCTGCTCTTATTACAGAAGATTTGTCAAGGGATTCGCTGAGACGCTGACTCTGATCTGGCGAAGCCTGTCAGACCAGCTGGAGGGCCCAGAAAACCCAGAGAGTCCATTCAGGAACAATGGACTCCGAAGTGTGAAGAGGTTTTAGGCAGCTGAAGTGAAGCCTAACAACCGCTCCTGTTCTGGCCTATGCAGATCCAACCAAGCCATATGAGCTACATGTTGACACCAGTCGAGATGGGTTAGGTGGGGTGCTATATCAAGAGCATGACGGTCATCTACGGCCTGTTGCCTACATGAGTCGGAACTTGGCCCCCCGCCGAGAAGAACTACCCCATGCACAAACTTGAGTTCCTGGCCTTGAAGTGGGTGGTGGTGGATAAGCTGAGGGATTATCTATATGGAGCGGAGTTCGTGATCAAGACTGACAACAATCCTCTCACCTACATCCTCACTACCACCAAGTTGGATGCCACGGGTCACAGATGATTGGCTACTCTATCAGGGTTTATTTTCAGCCTGAAACAAGATGCGGATGCTTTGTCAAGAAGGCCCCATTGTTCCAGAGACCCCCCAGCTGACACCTGAATGGGTACGAGCCTTATGTCAAGGAGCAGAACATCAAGCTGGAGAAGGATCCAGGGCCGAAGACATTGGAGTGTCAGCCGCTGGTGTCCCCAGATGTTATTGCAATGTCACCCGAGTCAGGGATAAAGGTCTGCCCGAAGCTGTCAAAGAATGACCTGCAGAGGGACCAGTTGGAGGACCCTCCCTGCAGCTTGGCATTGAAGGCCTTGGAGAGCCAACGCCCTGACTTGCTCCTCACTGACTCCCCAAAGGAAACCCGTCTGCTGCACCGAGAGTGGGATCAGTTTCAGGTGCACCAAGGGTTGGTCTACCGAAGGGGCCCCTCTGACGATTCTGAAAAAAAAATCGCAGATATTCCTACCTGAAAAACATAGGGAGACAGTATTAACTGCCCTACATGACAACCATGGCCGCCTAGGGCCCAAAAGGACTTTTGACCTGGTGAGGGACAGGTTCTACTGGCCCTGCATGCAGGCTGAAGTTGAGGACTATTGCCACTCCTGCATCAGATGTATCCAAAAGAAGACTTTGCCTCACGAGCTGCCCCAATGGGCCATCTTCAGAGTCAGGGACCCATGGAGCTGGTGTGCATTGACATTCTGTGCTTGGAGCCTGATTTTAGTGGGCAGGAAAATATCCTGGTAGTGACTGACCATTTCACTCGGTATGCCCAGGCGTTTTCCACGAGGGACCAACAAGCATCCACGGTGGCCAAGATCTTTGTGGAGAAATTCTTTGTGCACTATGGTCTGTCCCAACGCATCCACTCTGATCAGGGGAGAGATTTTGAGAGTAGTCTCATCAAGAGACTTTTAGACCTGTTGGGCATCAGGAAGTCTAAAACCCCCCTGTATCATCCTCAAGGAGATCCTTAACCAGAGAGATTCAACCAAACCCTCCTGGATATGCTCGGAACTCTAAATTCAGAACAAAAACTGCACTGGAGCAAGCATATAGTGGCTATTGTGCATGCTTATAACAGCACCGCCAATGATGCC
Source organism: Rana muscosa (assembly GCA_029206835.1). Lineage (NCBI taxonomy): Eukaryota > Metazoa > Chordata > Amphibia > Anura > Ranidae > Rana > Rana muscosa. The sequence continues at coordinate 459,752,884 of CM055117.1, forward strand.
ACAGGTTACACTCCCTATAGTTTGATGTTCGGATGGTAGGCCCGGCTGCCAGTCGACTTGGCCTTCGGCACATCCCTCGACCATACCTCAGCAACTTCCCGCTGGAAGTCGCAGCCCTATGTCACTTGCAAGCATCTGCCTGGACTCCCAGTATATCAAATCCGGCCAGAGGGAAGCACAGGACTTGGCATCACAATCATCTGTTGCCTCTGTCAGAAGCAGTTCATGTGCCACTACAGCCAGATTTACAGTCCACACCCACGGCCTCTCAAAGATCCCAGCCAGTGACTAGATCTCACTCTCAGTCTGTACCCCTTGCTGAAGATGAAAACCGCGAGGCAGGACAACCTCCCCTCCTATGCTAATTGGTTGGATATTCCTCTGCCATGGTTTTATGCAGATGCAAATTGTATGGTTTCCTGTGCACACTAACCTGATTTTTTTTTATTTTTACGTGTGTATATCAAAAGCATGTAACAGGTCATAGACTCTTTACCACCTTTGGCGGACCTAAGGTTTTTTGGTGGGGGGAGTGTGTAGCGGGGGCTGCTCTGTCACCCATGGTCCCACACCTCCCTCCATTCCCGCCAGGAACCGTCAGACTGAATAGACACTGACACAGGCACTTACTGAGGGAGAGCACGCCTGTCAGTACCTGTGGGGGATTTCTCCCCCTAACTCTACTCTTCCTTGAGTGACGAGCAGCGCTCACTCACGGGCATCAGTCGGCTCTGCTCTCTTCTCTGTGTTCCTATTGGCAGGGAGAGGAAGTCAATCAAGCAGCAGCAGAGGACCACAGGACATAAAGGCTCATCACAAAATGGCACCATTGATTTTTACTGGGAATGGAGCTACTACTTCTGCTTTGAAAGAAGGGGGCTAGCTAAAGACTTAAGCTTGTTGGTCTGAAAAGAGATCACCATGAGGCTGGGAGGTGAACGGAGGTGTGAGAAGAGACTACAGGCATCCGCTGAAGAACCATCCAAAGACGGTTGAAGATGGATGTACCTTCTGTAAAACCTAATATCCCTATTTTTATGTGAAATATCTCTGAAATTATGTGAAATCTAACATTAAAGCCACTTGATCTTACGGGCTCTAACGAATATCTATTAGCCTGTGTAGCGCCCTGCACCTATTGGGTAGGCGCTAGTGTAAATTTAGTTATCTGAGCTGTCGTTTAGCTCAGAACAATTGTACCAAATTATGGTCTCTGTTCCAGTTTAGCTGGGCTGCACATTTTCCACCTGACTGTAGGTGTCGTTGTTGCCACAGGTCAAGGTTGGAAATGCAGTAGGCTGGATGCATTGGGTATTCCTTTCCCGTAGACAGTGCAGTGGGAGTGGTGACCCTGCTGTGCATTCTGGGAGAGGGTACTTAAGGAGCAGACACCGTTTTCCGGGGTCTTCCGATCCTGACCTGACGGCCCTCCTGGCCTCAGGGATGTGTTAGTAGTTTTCTGCCTCGGGGCCTGTAGGCCCGAGGCTCTGTTGCTGAGAGTAGGCCCAGGAGTTTCTGGGGGCCTACTGATCTGGGGATGGTCCCGTGTCGCCTTGCCTGAGGGAAGGGACCGAACAATTGAGGGCTCAATTGGAGGACGCATCCGGATAAAAATTTGCCTCGCAGTGCTGCCAGCTGGCTGAAAGATCCTGGCACTGTGTGTTATGTTTTCAGAACTTTATCAAGTGAGTGATTACCCAAGTCTATGGCAGAGACTATTTGTATTCTTCAAGTCTGGCAGAAACTATTTGTATTCTTCAAGTCTGTGGCAGAGACTTTTGGCCGAGCACCGCACCGGCTGCTAGGTCAGTGAAAGAGGCCTATCCGGTGGTTGCTATATCCAGTGTGGAGACTGTTTGTCCTCTGGATTAAGAAGTACCCGTGATCCGCAAGCAAGGTACCTGAATCCCCCCCTAACCCTCCATCCCTCTGTTAATAAAACCCTTGAGAAAAAGAGACTAAGTGGTGCAGACATTTGTGAGAAATTCTTCAAGAAAGACCCCTAGGACCCCTTACCGGATCTAACGAATATCTATTAGCCAGAATCATTTTTGGCCAGAAAATTTGATAAGGGGGGGCCAACCCGTCCTTATGTACCACCTAATATCAGTATTTTTATGTGGAATATCTCTGAAATTATGTGAGATCTAACATTAAAACCACTTGATCTTACCGGATCTAACGAATATCTATTAGCCAGAATCATTTTTGGCCAGAAAATTTGATAAGGGGGGGCCAGCCCCCCCTCATTAATCACTTAAGTCTCTAATTATGTGAGATCTAACGTTAAAACCACTTGATCTTACCGGATCTAACAAATAGCTTCCAAAATAGCTAACTGTTTGGTCAATTTTTTGATAAGGGGGGGCTGATGACGGGTTAGCCACCCCAGCAAATAACTGTTAATATTGCTTCTTCTGTGTGAGATCTAACGCAAACAACGGTTGATCTAACCTGATCTAATAAAGATCTAACAAACTGCATAAGATTTTTTCAAAAATTTTGATAAGGGGGGGCTAACCCGGCAGAGGTATAAACTTAAGGGGGAAAAAAATGCATTTAAAAATTTAACGTAATGTTAAATGCAGCTAGTGTAAATGCTTGGGGGTCAATTTATAAAACATTTGTTGGTGAATGTCACACACATTTGCATTTGAATTTGCATAATTTCACTAATAGAGTAATTCCTATGATCATCGGCTCCACCATCGAAATGCAGCATATTTTCTCATTGAGATATTTCAGAAAATTATACGGCACAAGAAAGAGCTGACCATAGAAGAATTAATCTATTACAGAAATTATAGCCAAAATGTGTTGGGTATGCATAAATATTTGAAAGACAGACCTCTTAAATTTGGCATCAGCCTCTCTTCCTTTACAGCACCACTCAGTGCCCTGCAGTGCTCATGTGATGACTAGAATCATGCTGACAGAAGGAGAGTGAAGAGATGATCTGAGAATTCTGTTACTGATCCTTCACTTTCCAATTACAGGCTGGGGCCAGTGAGGTGACCTAGCTCTGATGCTTATGTGCAGCAGAGAAAAGTCATGTCACCAGGATGAATCTCTACATTGTCAGGGTTGTGTTATTCTCTGGAGCTGGAGGACAGAAATATCCTTTGGCAGGTAAAACAGCTCTCACCTATGTATTTCAGTGGTTTATTCAGCTGTACCTGGATTTCAGCTTTAAGAGAAGCGCATTGGTTATTTCTTATACCAGCATAGATGTCAGATTTAAAAAAAATAAAATAAACCTGTGCTAAGGGAATATGGAAAAGTAACCTAAATTGCATTTTTGTGCTGACTGGGGGTTTAAGTTTATGCACACAACGCTTCTTGGAGATTAGTTAAGAGCTGAAGCAAAAACTGCCATGGAATTGTTCCTCATATTAATTCTTCAGCTAGGTCACATGGGATTATTGGATTGTCATTGACAGACATCGCTTCTCTACAACCATTCAAATTTTTCATCCATGGAAAATCCCAATCTGATTATTTGTTCAGTTTGCAGAATTTGCAGGCCTCATTTCGGTGCCAACTAGGGAATTATTATCAGAGTGTATGCTTTTGTAGTTCTCTTCAGCATGGCTGCCTTATACACTTGTGGTATGCTCAAGTGATTTGTCATCCGTACTACAGTAATCCTTTTTCCATGGTGTATTTGAATGTTTTTTCCTGGCTTTTAAAAGTCTCCATTCACTTGCATTATTAAAAGGCTAACATGACATTTCTGTAGTGTCCTACATTTACATTGTAAACTCTGCACTGCACTATTTTCTGGGTGAGCCTGGTGAAGTGGGTATATCACCTCATTTCCAGAGATGTGTCACTAAGCTTGTTAGGCTCAATTCTGTCCCAGTGGGCTACTGAGAACTGTAAAACACAATTATGAAATGCCTATTTTGAAATTACAGACTACAGTAGACCTTCTATTTACATATCCTCACCTTCTTCACAAATACAGATCACAGTTTCAGGCCTCTTGCACATGGCAGTAAAAAAAAAGAAAAGAAACATTTCTTACGGATCTGAACATTGTTGTTTATGGCAGTGTTTCTCAACCTTTTTCCAGTCAAGGCACTCTTTAAAATTATACACAATCTCGAGGCACCCCATTCTAAAATGTAAACATTTTTAACTAATAATTGTACCTAGTGAACGCTCCACACTTGTAGGACACCCAGCATTAGAGGTGATTCTCCTGCCTGCCCGCTCTAGGTGAGGCAGTTGGTCCCCCCCCCGGTTGGTCAGTTGGTCGTCCATCCAGTCCAGGACTTACCCCATCTAGGTTGCGGGTGGGCAGCGGCTCCTGTGTCCTCTTTTGCATCATGGCGGCTGATATCCTTATCAACCAATGAGGTCAGTGGTTGATCGGACACTGGCGGCTGGCCTGCACAGCACCCAAGGTTGTAATGCTGCACAATGAGACCTTGGCTTTGAGTAACAAACAAAGTAGACTTGATCCACCCACTGGTTTGTACACAATATTAGGGCAATTTTTTGGGCATTTTGCCAAGGCACTCCTGAAGAACCCAGAGGGCACCCTGGTTGAAAAAGACTGGTCTATGGCATAAGGCTTTTTTCACACGGCCATAAAAAACACACTTACAAGCGCTGCATTCAGACCAGTAAATGAAAAACTGCTGTAAATGCATTTTTTTAAGGCTGTGTGAATGGCGTATAAACATCAATGAATTATTAAGTCCACGTGCAAGAGACCTCAGGATAGTAGATAATGCCATGCAAACCATTCCATGTAGCTAAGGCCTCTTTCATACGGGGGTGGACTCTGCCAGAAATCTGTTTGCTGATCCCCCCCCGAACAGGCGGATAGCTGGTCCATGCCCACTCGGCTTATGCAGAGAGGACACAGAGACAGCGTGCTCTCCTCTATGGGCGGTCGGATGTAAAACAGACCGCCTGTCTGTTTACACCCGACTGCCATTGGATCCGCTAGATGGATAGGGAACAGTTCCCCATCTGTCTGTTTTTAGGGGTAAAATAGACATGTTTGTTTCCATCCACCGCTCCATAGAGGATAATGGAGGGTCCGATCAAGTCTGCCTGAAAAACTGACAAGCAGGCCTACCTACACCCGTAACTGCTCCTGTTGAGTACAGATGCACCCTAATTATGTATAATATAGAATAACTTGTGTGCTGCTATGTGAATGGGCCTATTACTGTGAATAATTAACTAGGAACAGCTGCTAATATTCTAAAAGTGACCTCACAAATCCATAAAAAAATCCAAAAATTAAAAGTTCAAAGGAAGTGAGCAAAAAGTCCGTCCCTCTCATTGAAAAGTGAAAAATTCCAATATGTGCTGGACTATAAAGTAGTCACCACCATCATCTAAGTGAATTGGCCGCTCACCTCAGAATAAGACCCACCTGGGTCTAATCAAGCCTTGTTTTAGTAAAGGTTCACACCTATGCGAATTGGTTGCGACTTACAGCGCATCCAATTCGCATAACATTTTAAAATACATTGATTTTAATGAGGCTGGTTCACATATGTGTGATGCATTCGCACTGCGCATTGCCCAAAAAACATGTGCGTTTTCTAGGCATTGCGGTGCAAATTGTCTGCACATTATGTTCTATGGGAACGCATCTGATTCGCAGATGTGTTCTGTTCTGAACAGGAATTCTCTCCCTGCTCACTACACTTTCCCCCCTCCCCCCCTTTCCCTCCCCTCTCCCAGGTCAGCAAGTCCACAGCTACAACACAGATGAAAAGCTGAACAGCTCTATTATCTCTTTGCAGAGATAACAGAGCTGGAATTCGCACTGCACAAGTGTGAATCCAGACTTAAACATAGGAAGATCCTCTGTAATCAGGAACGCCAGCTCCAATATCACAAGAAAGAACGATTTCTCCAATAGTACACAAAGTATATCAGGATAGATCATTGCGCAATATCATTTAAAACTATTTATTGTATAAAAACATACTGAGGTTGCACTCGCACTTTCCACATCTTGTAAAATAGCAAAATAGTAACCCAGATTGCAAGCTCCTCGCTATTTTACAAGATGTGGAAAGTGTGAGTGCAACATCCGTATGTTTTTATACAATAAATCGTTTTAAATGATATTGCGCAATGATCTATCCTGATATACTTTGAGTACTATTGAAGAAATCGTTCTGTCTTAAGAGAGCATGTGTGATATTGGAGCTGGTGTCCCTGATTACAGAGGATCTTTCTATGTTTAAACAAGGCTTGATTCAGTTAACGGTGAGGTGGGCCAAAATGTAAAAAGTGGGAACAAATGCCTTTACAATAAAGGTTATCCTTTTTTTTTGGAGGGGGAGGGGTATGTGTTGGTAGTAAACGTGAGTCTGCTTTCTGACTATTTCTGCTACTTCTTCTCTAACTCAGCTTAATACATCACCACTTTAGCTCAAATTCCTTAAAGGAGATGTAAAGGCAGAAGTTTTTTTTTTATCGTAATGCCTTCTATGCATTAAGATATGAAAGTCTTCTGTGTGTAGCAGCCTCCCCAGCCCCTCTAATTGCCTATATGAGCCTCTTCTCTCTCCAGACATGTCCATGATCCTCTCAGCCATCCAGTACACTCCTCTTGATAGGCTGAGACAGAGCAGCAGCGCTATTGGCTCTCGCGGCTGTCAAAGTCAGTCAGCCAATCAGGGGAGAGAGGGGGTGGTGGGGACAGGTTGGGGCTCTGTGTCTGAATGGATACACAGAGACCTGACTTAGCTTGGGTGACCCCTGTAGCAAGCTGCTGGCTGAGGGGCACTCAAAGGAGGGAGAGACTAGGAGCAGAAAAGAGCGACCCGAGAAGAGGAGGATTCAGGCTGCTCTGTGCAAAACCGGCTGCACAGAGGTGGTAAGTATAAAACAAGCCTTTACAACCACTTTAAGCTGGCCATCCATTAGCAGGAATTTTGTTTCAATTTTTTCATTTAAGTGCATTGAAAAAGTATTCTTACACCTTGAATGTTTCCACATTTTGTCATGTTACAACCAAAAATGTAAATGTATTTTATTGGGATTTTATGTGATAGACCAACACAAAGTGGCACATAATTGTGAAGTGGAAGGAAAATTATTAATGTTTTTTTACAAATATCTGAAAAGTGTGGCCTTTGTTTGTATTTAGCCATCTTTACTCTGATACCCCTAACCAAAATTGAGTGGAACCAATTGCCTTTAAAAATAGGATTTTTGTACTCACCGTAAAATCCATTTCTCTGACGTCCATGGACTGACACAGCTGGATACTGTAAACGTGTGGGTATATGTCCCTGCTCGCAGGAGAAGATCTAGGCAGAATGTTAGATGTTAAAACATTCTAGAACAAACCAGAGCTGAACAGCCCCACCCAGGGGGGCGGTCCCTCCGGACATTACCCTCCCACCTGCAGCTAGCAGACCTCAGTTCGTAACAAAGCAGTACAAACCTTAAAAGGAAGGGTGGGTGCTGTGTCAGTCCATGGACGTCAGAGAAATGGATTTTACGGTGAGTACAAAAATCCTATTTTCTCTTATCGTCCATGGACTGACACAGCTGGATACTGTAAACGTGTGGGACGTCCCAAAGCAGTATCAGAAGGGTGGGAGCGGTAGCAAAGGAACAACCAAAACTTCACTCCAAACAAGCAGAGCTCCTCAACGGAGGAGTTGCGACATTAAACAGCGGCCTGCAATGCTTTGCGGCCAAAGGGAGCATCCGAAGATGCAGCCACATCAACCTTATAAAATCTGGAAAAGGTATGAACGGACGACCAGGTCGTCGCCTTGCACACTTGTGCAACCAACGCTTTATGTCGGAAGGCCCGGGAAGCACCAATTGCCTTGGTGGAATGCGCCGCAACCGGAAAGGGAGGCGCCCGCCACTTAAGGGCATAGGCCTGTATGACGGTCTGCCTGATCCACCTAAAGACGGTGGCAGACGACACCGCTCGGCCCTGTTTTGGACCAGACACAGATTTCCGAATGGAAACAGTAGCAGACAGGTACACTCGTAAGGCTTGTACCCATCTTAATGTATGAAGCGCAAACTCTCAGGGATGCGATGGGTGAGGACACAAGGACGGAAGAACAATGTCCTTCTTAAGGTGAAAGGCCAAGACCATCCTTAGAAAAGAAGGATGGTCGTGGGCGCAACACCAACATATCCTTATGGAGGACCAAGTAAGGTGACTTTCCGGACAAGGCCGCCAACTCAGACACCCGTCTAACCGAAGCAATGGCCACTAAGGCCAACTTCCGGGACAAGGTCAAGAGAGGAATCTCTGTGATATTCTCAAAGGGATGTTCTTGGAGAACCGAGATGCATCAAAATCAGATCCCAAGTAGGGAGAGGAGGCTTGACAGGGGGGATCACATGGCGAACCCCCTGCACAAAAGGTGCTAATCAAGGAATGACCCGGTAGCGGTCGTTGAAAAAGACAGCCCGGGCCGAAATCCGACCCTCAAAAAAAGGTATGCAAGGCCAGCTTTTGGGTCACACCACGCTGTAATTACAGCAAAATCCTGGGAACGGAATACATCCGATGATGCCACTCAAGTTCCTCACACATAGCGATGTAAGCCTTCCAGGTACGGTGAGATATCTTTCTGGAGGAAGATTCCCGTGTCAACAACATAGAAGAGATGACCGAATACGAGAGAACTCGGTCCTTCAGCACCTGGCTTTAAACAGCCATGCCATTAAAGCCAAGGACTGTAAAGCAGGATGAAGTATGGGATCATGAGACAGAAGGTCCACCCCAATAGGCCATCGCCAGGAATGTCTGCGACTAGCCGAAGTAGATCGGCGTACCAATGTCGCCGTTCCGGAGCACTGGAATGGCCTCAGCCCCTACTCTGCAAAGCCGGCGAGGCAACAACAGTAGCGGAGGGTAAGCATATATCAGGTGATACTGCCCCCACGGGCTTCCAATGCGTCTGAAGCATCCGCCCAGGGGTCCCTGGACCTGACCACGATCTTGCCACCTTGCGAGTGAGTCGAGAGGCCACAAGGTCCACTTCCGGTGCCCCACCTCCGGTAAAGAAGGTGGAAACACCTCCGGATGCAAGGACCCTTTGCCTGCAATGCACACGGCCGACAGGACCGTCTTGCAGCGAGATGTATGAAAATCCCAAAGAGACTCCGCAATGTATCGGAGAAGGGAGGCCCCAATGTACAGGGTGCCTCAAATGTTGGCCAATAAAGGCAACTTGACGGAACTTCCCTAGAAACTCGTTCAGAGGACTAGTACCTCAGACTCCACAGGTGGCGCAAACCCACCCCGGGCACAGAGACCCTAAAGCAGTTGTAGTGCACCTGCTAGATGACTGATGGATGAAGCAGAGGTTTTTGCCCAGTCATTGAGCTATAAAAAATGCCAGAGACGCAGCCACTAACGGGCGCAACGCTAACCCCAACCTGGCGAACACAGTCCAAGCCAGCGCTTCTGATCACCACTGAAAGCAGGTGGAAAGTGATACCCCTGAAACCAGGGATCCTTGTCACAATGCTCCATCCAGCAGCTACCCATGGATAGGTGCCGATTGTGCAAACACATAGTTTATACTATGTATTGCGTCAATCGCACAAATGGAGATTGTGGGAGGAAACCCACCCAGCCACAAAGAGCATAATACCACCACATACGGCGTATGTAGTTTAGTATTTGTGGATAAACCTATTAAAAACACGTATATACTGTGCCAGCGACGAAGGCGCGCACATCATCGGGGCCTGGACGTAAACCAGCCACGCAGATTGCGTACACAACCATGTAGGTATGTTAGCCTGCGAATAAACAAATTGCACATGTTTATACTGTGCATAGCGCTGAGAATGCGCACACCATTGGAACGCAGGGGAGAAACCTGAGCACCCGGATGAAACCCATGCAGACTGCATGCGCATACCGTGTATGGTATTATAGTATGTGTGCTAAACATTTTGCACAAGCCCATGTGTGCATAGCACCGAAGGCGCGCACACTGTTGGCGCGTGGGAGGAACCGAAGTACCCCACGCATACTCAGAGAATACAATACCTACAGCTACTGTAAATGTATTTAGTGTAGTGTATAGACATAATGTGTATGTTTACACCGTGTATTGCACCAAAAGCATGCATGTCATGTAGCGTGGGCGGAAACCCACGCAGACTGCATACGGTGTAGGTATTATAGTGTGTGTGCTAAAATTTTTGCACAAGCTCATGTGTGCATAGCACCGAAGGCGCACACACTGTTGGCGCGTGGGAGGTACTGAAGTACCCCACGCATACTCAGAGAATGCAATACCTACAACTACTGTGAATGTATTTAGTGTAGTGTATAAACATAATGTGTATGTTTACATTGTGTATTGCACCAAAGGCATGCATGTCATGTAGCATGGGCGGAAACCCACGCAGAGTGCAAAGACATACCGGGTAGGTATGTTAGTATGTGGATATCCAATCGCACAAATTTAGACTGTGCATAGCGCCGAAGCGCCCATACCAATGGAGTGTGGGAGGAAACCGGAGTACCCGAAGGAAAACCACACAGACTGCCTACACATACCGTGTAGGTATTATAGAATGCGTGATAAACATTGAACATGTTTAACTGTGCAGAAGGCCTGGGAGGAAACCGGAACACTCGGAAGAACTCCACGCAGACAGCACACAGATACCGTGTAGGAATGATAGCATGTGAATCAACATATTGCACATGTTTATGCTGTGCATTTCCATTGGAGCGTGGGGGGAAACCGGGAGTACCCGGAGGAACCCCACGCAAACAGTATACCCATACTGTAAACATGTATAATATGTGCAATAAACATATTGAACATGTCTATACTGTGCAGAGAGCTGAAGCGCAAATACCATGAGAGTGCGGGAGGACACCGGAGCCCCCGCCAACCCAGAGAGTATAATACATACATATACTGTGAATGTATCTGGAGTCGTGCATAAACATATTTTGTACGTTTATATCATGTATGGCACTGAAACACAGCATTGGAACGTGGGGACAGCCACGCAGACACAGAGACCAATAACACATACATACACTGTGAATGTATGCAGTGTAGAGGTATAGGATGAGTTAAATTATGGCGCAGAGGCGCATAATCTTCTCTGTATCATTCCAACCTGCTTGACTGTGCTGCCGAAGCAGCATGCAGGTAACAGGTAACCTCTGATCCTCAGACCGTGTGTCTGTCAGAGCTCAAATCATTCCCCAGGAAATGGCGGGAAATGTTACCTCAGGTATCACACATAAGGCTCACAGGGACTACAGACATAAATGAATAAAGTCCTCCCTCATCCATGCTGCTCTTGAGGCAGTGTGAGGAAAACAGTGAGGAAACTGTGTAAAAGAAAAGCTTGTCACAGCAATTCCAGCCTGAGAGTGTTTCTCACATCAATGAGATCACTTACAAGCGCCCTGTCATTCACTGACACAGAACTGGAGTTTTCCTCACAAGGGAATGTCCTGTTCATAAACATTAAATATTCAGAGGTAGGGTCCTGAGCATAGTAGCTAGGCCCATATCTGACTCAGAGCACCCCTTCAGTAAAGATTTTTGTGGGGGGAGGGGGCTTATAGCTCCTTTTGCTCGCACACCGCTTCCATTCTGACAGGAATTATTCCAGGACTGCTGACAACTGGTCCATAAGGACCGCAGGTGCAGGAAACATATGAACATGTTTAACTGTGCAGCACTGCCAGTTGCCCCAGGCAAGTGTGGAGAGCAGGTGTATCAGACTCCATAACGCCACCCTCTGAGACCTTATACACTATACAGTGAATATACAGTCCACCCACTGGCTACGCTGAGGAGGGGATACCCGGGAGGACCCACCAACCCTTAAGGACCGCTCAGCCTGTGAGGAGATTCGCGCCGCCGCCAGAAATAAATGCGCGGCGGCCACAAGAAAATGGCCGCCGGCCGCAGCTATAACTGCGCCAGTGAACGCCAAGATGGCCACCGAGCGCAAAATTCAAAGCTCTAATGCGCGCCAATGGCGCACGCAATAACCACCTCAAACAGCGTCAATGGCGCACACAATAATCACCTCACACACCAGAAAAAACTGCAGACATGAGCGCCCAGCCAGGCCAGAGTGACCCCCAAGCACCCCACAGCACAGCACCAGTACAGGGTGCAGAGAGCAGCATAACAGGGGGAGACAGGGAGAAACCCCCACACACAGAAACACAGCCAGCATGTACTCACCTGCAGTAGGAGAGACTACTTACCCGTCCCTTTCAGGGACCCACTGGCTTGTTTCAGACAGACCTATCACAGAGTCGTACTGTGTAGCTGTCGGCCCGGTCCACCGCGAGAGATACAGTCAGTCAAGTACTGTTCAATCTTGAGAGGACCGCGGGAGCATGAAAACAACCCGGCCACCCCTGGAGTCATGGGGTATGTCGTGAACTGAGTCTCACACACACAAGGCGAGGATCAGCACGCTCGATGGTCGAACAGGGAAGACTACGAGGATACCAGTGTACCCAACCTGTTGCCCAGCCGACAGTTGATTGAAGGTCTCAAAAATAAAATAATAAAATTCCCAAAGGAATAAAATTTAAAAGTAAAATCTTCCAGGAGACTGGCTCCTGAGAGAGCCACGTCTTCTCCTTCTGCTAGGCAGAAAAAAACTGAGGTCTGCTAGCTGCAGTTGGGAGGGTAATGTCCGGAGGGACCGCCCCCTGGGCGGGGCTGTTCAGCTCTGGTTTGTTCTAGAATGTTTTTGTTTTTTTTTTCCACAAAGATTTTATTGTATATTTGAAAGAAGTACACAAAGAAAAAGTATACGGCACATCGTAGCAGTACAACAATTTAACAAATTGGGCAACAGGATCCATATGCAGTGTTCCAAGCAGTAAATAACCGGTAAGAGTACAGAAAACATCTAGAGCGAGCATAGTAAATGCTCGGAAGCTCATTGACATCGAATAAAGTGGCAATATCCTAGGCTTTATGCCTTCTAGGGTATCATGCGGCTATTCTTAAATTGATTAACTACTCTTTCATGAGATTCTCGGAACCACCTGCCAGGGCATTGACAAAATCACTCAACCGTGTCCAATTGTTCTTATCTAAGGGCATGGACCCAGGGCTCAGACTCGGACAATCTCGTCCGCCCCGAGGTTCTAGAATGTTTTAACATCTAACATTCTGCCTAGATCTTCTCCTGCGAGCAGGGACGTATACCCACAAGTTTACAGTATCCAGCTGTGTCAGTCCATGGACAATAAGAGAAAGTCACCTAATTAGTAAATAGAGTCCACCTGTGGGTACCGGTAATTAAATCTCAGTATAAATACAGCTGTTCTGTGAAGCCCTCAGAGGTTTGTTAGAAAACCTTAGTGAACAAACAGCATCATTAAGGACAAGGAACACAACAGACAGCAAACAGGAACGTAAAAGTCTTCTGGACTGCAGCACTCAAAAATAAAAGCCTTTATTTTAAAATAAGGAATCAATATGAATAAGCACTAGCATAGTGCGAAACATGTCAGCCATATTTTTTTGACCTGTGTACCGTTGTACAGTGTGTATTTTGGATTCCTTATTTTAAAATAAAGGCTTTTATTTTTGAGTGCTGCAGTCCAGAAGACTTTTTCGTTCCTGTTTGCTGTCAATAGCATTGCTTGCACCTTTGTCTGCTGGGAGGAGGTGATTTGAAGGATTCCCACACCTGAGCGGCTCCCTTTCTCTTGCTTAACACAACAGACAGGTCAGGGATAAAGTTGTGGAGAAGTTTAAAGCAGGGTTAAGTTATAAAAAAATATCCCAAGCTTTGAACATCTCACGGAGCACTGTTCAATCCATCATCCAAAAATGGAAAAAGTATGGCACAACTGCAAACCTACTAAGACATGGCCGTCCACCTAAACCGACAGGCCGGGCAAGGAGAGCATTAATCAGAGAAGCAGCCAAGAGGCCCATGGTAACTCTGGAGGAGCTGCAGAGATCTACAGCTCAGGTGGGAGAATCTGTCCACAGGACAACTATTAGTTGTGCACTCCAGAAATCTGGCCTTTATGGAAGAGTGTCAGGAAGAAAGCCATTGTTGAAGTCCCGTTTGCAGTTTGCAAAAAGCCATGTGGGGGACACAGCAAACATGTGGAAGAAGGTGCTCTGGTCAGATGAGACCAAAATTTTACCTTTTTGCTTAAAAGCAAAATGCTATGTGTGGCAGAAAACTAACACTGCACATCACCCTGAACACACCATCCGCACCGTGAAACATGGTGGTGGCAGCATCATGTTGTGGAATGCTTTTCTTCAGTAGGGACAGGGAAGCTGGTCAGAGTTGATGGGAATATGGATTGAACCAAATACAGGGCACTCTTAGAAGAAAACCTGTTAGAGTCTGCAAAAGACTTGAGACTGGGATGGAGGTTCACCTTCCAGCAGGACAACGACCCTAAACATACAGCCAGGGGTACAATGGAATGGTTTAGATCAAAGCATTCCTGTGTTAGAATGGCCCAGTCAAAGTCCAGACCTAAATCCAATTGAGAATCTGTGGCAAGACTTGAAAATTGCTGTTCACAGACGCTCTCCATCCAATCTGACAGAGCTTGAGCTATTTTTCAAAAAAGAATGGGCAAAAATGTCACTCTCTAGATGTGCAAAGCTGGTAGAGACATCCCCAAAAAGACTTACAGCTGTAATTGCAGTGGAAGGTGGTTCTACAAAGTATTGACTCAGGGGGGCTGAATACAAATGCACGCCACACTTTTCACATATTTATTTGTAAAAAAAATTGAAAACCATTTATAATTTTCCTTCCACTTCACAATTATGTGCCACTTTGTGTTGGTCTATCAAATAAAATACATTTACATCTTTGGTTGCAACATGACAAAATGTGGAAATTTTATAGATGTATGAATACTTTTTCAAGGCATTGTAAGAGCCCTCATTTAATTTCCTAACTGTTAGTGGGGTCAAATTGATATTTGTTTTTGACCACGGTGATGAGAAAATTCAAAGGAGCAGGATGAAAAAAAATTCTCAAACCAAAGATATTTTAACAGTGAATGTGATCTGTTCAGGAAATTAGTCATCGATTGTACTGAGAATTTTCATACGAATGTACAAACTACTGCCAGCTTTTAACAGGTTTGAATCCGATTGGTAGCTTTGAGGAACAACTTTGTATTGACACTCTGAAATATTAGGTATTCTGTATAAGAGAAACAGAATGGAGCCTACAGTGGGTGTGTTTGGGAATACTATTCCTGCAAAGCAAATGGAATTCTTAGATCACCGGCAAAAGGGACTGATATACTACAGCTATGCCTAGATACATAGCCTTCACTGTATCCGACTTCTGGTTGCATGGGGGACCTCTTGGGGAGAGGACAGGTAACTAAAGCTTACCATTTCTTAAATGTGATGGCTGTATTAATTTTATTTTTTCTTTTATTTTCACCTGGTGATCCAGCCAGTAACACACTTACTGTCTTATGGTGTCTCCACTCTGGATGGCGGAGCAGCGAAGACACCATTGGACAGGAGCATGCTCAACCTTCGAGTAGCAGATTTAGATGGACTTGAAATTAAAGCTAATCTTTTGCTAACAAGTTTTAAGCAGTTAGTGTTCGTTTACACTTGCTTCAAAACATGGCTTCGGACAAGCTTTTTTAAAGCTCTCTGAACGTCTTTCAAATCACCTGTCATTAAATAAAATGGTTAGCTTACAGTCCTGTTTACACCTTGCATTTGCTTTGCTTCAAAAATTATACCCAACGTAGCTTTAGTGGTGCTTCAAAGCATCTTCAAAGCCTCCATAGAATTGTATGGCTTGAAGCACCTGAAGCTTTTAGGTATGCAGGTATGGGATATCAATACAGGGCATCTGCCAAGCTTCATTAAAGCTTCAAAAAAGCATAATCGAAGCACCACGAAGCATAATTGAAGCATTACAGAAGTATCAAAAAAGCATGTTGAAGCGGTAGGCCCGTTAATGTGTGTTGAAGTCGAAGCAAGTGTAAATGAGCCCTTACAGCAACAGTTCTTTTTCCATTTGGGATACAGGTTTTACATAAATAAATAAAAGCTGACCGTTGTAAATCACCCTTGTCAGTGTTAAATGGTTTGTCTCAACCCTCTAACTGCCACTTTGATGGACAGCTTGGTCTGGTAAATGAAGTTGATAAATAACAGACTTGCTAGCCTCAACAGGTGAAAATAAAGGGGGAAAAAACGCTGGAACAATAAAAAAAAGAAAATGAAGCCAGTATCTAATAATTGGTAGGCTGCAATATATAAAATTTTTGCATTTGCGTTTAAATACCCTTTAACCACTTGAGGACCGCTGCACGCCGATGTACGTCGGCAGAATGGCACGGCTGGGCACATGGGCGTACAGGTACATCCCCTTTAAGAGCCCAGCCGTGGGTTGCGAGTGCGCCGCCGGCGACGCGATCGCGACCTGGTCCTCTTTACCGTGACCGTCCCCGCGGGAACAGCGGACCCGATTGCCGCTGGTGTCCCGCGATCGGGTCACAGAGAGGAAGAACGGGGAGAGGTAAGTGTAAACAAACCCCTCCCCATGCTTCCTAGTGAGCCTGTCACTGATCGCCTGTTCCCTGTCATAGGGAACGATGATCAATGACGTCACACGCTAAGCCACGCCCCCCCACAGTAAGTAAAAACACATCAGGGCACAATTAACCCCTACAGTGCCCCCTCCTGGTTAACCCCTAAACTGCCAGTGTCATTTTCACAGTAACCAGTGCATTTTTATAGCACTGATCGCTGTGAAAATGAAAATGGTCCCAAAAATGTGTCAAAAGTGTCCGATGTGTCCACCCATAATGTCGCAGTCACGAAAAAAATCACTGATCGCCGCCATTACTAGTAAAAAAAAAAATGCCATAAAACTAAAATTTTGTAAACGCTATAACTTTTGTGCAAACCAATCAATAAACGCTTATTGCGATTTTTTTTACCAAAAATATGTAGAAGAATAGGTATCGGCCTAAACTGAGGGGAATTTTTTTTTTATATATATTTTTTGGGGATATTTATTAAAGCAATTTTTCAAAGCCGGGCACCCCTTCCATAGACTCCCATGCTAAACGTCAGTCTAGTCACACAGCGCCAGAGATCAGGTAGGGGGCATGGGCACAGTGAGGCATGGACACAGTGAGGCATGGGCACAGTGAGGCATGGGCACAGTGAGGCATGCAGATGGACACCCTAGGCTTATACTCGAGTCAATAAGTTTCCCCAGTTTTTTGTGGTAAAATTAGGTGCCTCGGCTTATATTCGGGTAGGCTTATACTCGAGCTTATACTCGAGTATATACGGTAAATATATGAAAAGTGTGGTGTGCATTTGTATTCAGCCCTCCGGGGTCATTACTTTGTAGTACCACCTTTCACTGCAATTACAGCTGCAAGTCCGTTTGGGAATGTCTCTACCAGCTTTGCACATCTAGGAGAGTGACATTTTTTCCCATTCTTCTTTGCAAAATAGCTCAAGCTCTGTCAGATTGGATGGAGAGCATCCGTGAACAGCAATTTTTAAGTCTTGCCACAGATTCTCAATTGGATTTAGGTCTGGACTTTGACTGGGCCATTCTAACACATGAATATGCTTTGCTCTAAGGCTCCATGTACACGGGACGTTTTTACAACTGCTCCGAAATTATTAAACTTGACAGATAGTAACCCACGTTTAAAACATCAGTTTTGCCGCGTTTACATGCCGCGTTTGCGTTTAGAAGCGTTTAACCACTTAAGGACAAAGTCTGTTTTTCAAACTCAGTGTTTACAAGTTTAAAACAGTTTTTTTTTACTAGAAAATTACTTAGAACCCCCAAACATTATATATTGTTTTTTTTCCAACACCCTAGAGAATAAAATGGCAGTCATTGCAATACTTTTTGTCACACTGTATTTGCGCAGCGGTCTTACAAGCGCACTTTTTTTGGAAAAAAATCACTTTTTTTAATAAAAAAATAAGACAACAGTAAAGTTAGCCCATTTTTTTTATATTGTGAAAGATAATGTTACACTAAGTAAATTGAAATGCAACATGTCACGCTTCAAAATTGCACCCGCTCGTGGAATGGCGTCAAACGTTTACCCTTAAAAATCTCCATAGGCGACATTTAAAAAATTCTATAGGTTGCATCTTTTGAGTTACAGAGAAGGTCTAGGGCTAGAATTATTGCTCTCGCTCCAACGATTGCGGCGATACCTCACTTGTGTGGCTTGAACACCGTTTTCATATGCGGGCGCTACTCATGTATGCATTCGCTTCTGCACGCGAGCTCGTCGGGGCGCTATAAAAAAAATGTTTTTGTTGTTTTCTTATTTTTTACTTGAGTTTATTTATTTTTACACTGTTTAAAAAAAAAATAAAAAAATGGGTCACATTTATTCCTATTACAAGGAATGTAAACATCCCTTGTAATAGAAAAAATCATGACATGGTCCTCTTAAATATGAGATCTGGGGTCAAAAAGACCTCAGATCACATATTTAGACAAAAATGGGCGTAAGTGACGTTTTGACGTCGCTTCCGCCCTGCTATGGTATGGAGATGGGTGGGGGCCATCTTCCCCTCACTTGTATCCATACCACAGAGAGGGTGAAGGACCAGGCCCTCTCCCGCCGCCGATAACAGTGATATCGCGGCGAATCCGCCGCAGAGACCACCATTATCATTTACAGGACCGCTCACTGAAAAGAAGAATATCTCGGTTGTGGCAGCAGCTGCTGCCGTTACCGAGATATCCATCTTTAAAGTGCCGATGTATATGTACAAGAGCGGGTCCTTAAGTGGTTAAAAAAAAAAAAAAACGCAACTGCCTAATAACGGCAATAAACGAGACTGTGTACATGGTCACATAGGATAACATTGAATGAGTTCAGGGGCAGTTAAAAAAAAAGCGTCCAACTGCCTCTGAACGTACGTTTAGCAGCGTCCTGTGTACATGGGGCCTTAACCATTAAATTGTAGCTCTGGCCAGGCCCCGATTGGCCATAGGGCACTTGCCCGGTGGGCCGCGGCCGCAAGTCCTCGCGGGGCCCAAGGCAGTTGGGCTGCTCTTTGAGCCCGCGCCTCTCAGCTAGCCTCTCCGCGGCCGCCCGGCTGTCAGCTAAGCTCAGCCATCGGCGTCGGGAAGACGAAAACATGAAGGGGAGGAGCTAGATGAGACACCTACGGCCGCCCGTATAGGTCAGGAGCTGGGGGCATGACTAAGAAAGAGGGGGGAGCTAGAGCAGACACCTTGGAGCCACCGGATGACAGAAACCGTGAGTACAGCACCCCCTGTAACCTGGATAGGAGGAGCAGTGGGGCGGCTGCATAATGCACATAGATCAATCATTCTCTCCATCTTCCTCCTGCAGGTCTCGGAATGCCTGCGGGAGGTGGCATTCTTTATGCAGCCACCCCCCACTGCTCCTCCTATCCTGCTGCCCCCCCAGTGCTCTACTCCTCCCCCCATGCTCTCCACATCCCCCCTGTGCTCTCCACATCCCCCCCCAGTGCTCTCCACATCCCCCCCCCAGTGCTCTCCACATCCCCCCCCCAGTGCTCTCCACTTATACTTTAAAGATGAAATGTAATCTGCTTATTATTTTGCTTTTCTTGGTTCCTCCTTTCCCTTGTTATTAACATGCTATTATCATTTTTAAATAAAACATTTCAATTTTCACAACATACCTTATTTTAGATTTTTTTTTAATGATATATTACATTACATTTAATGATATATTACTGAATACAGAGCCGTACACTTACCTGCATCACGTTAACCTTTAGGAGCCCCTCCAGGAAATGTAATAACTGGATAATATAAATTTCACAACTTCTAATGCAATCAGTATTAAAACTCTTCTTAAGGCCAAACTCCAGGGAAAAATAAATAAAACCCCTTTGCATTGGAGCTGCCCCCGCACTGCAAGGGATAAATGCTCATTTAGGTCTAGGGGATGGGAAAACCAGTTTTCTTGTTCTCCTAGCTCTAAATGGAGTATTTAACCCTTGCAGAGCGGGAAGCATCCCCAAAGAAAGTGATGATTTTGAAATTTTTTCAGATTTGCAGTGTCCTTTCTTGTCAGCTAAACTGAATTAACAAACCATGTTCGCTTCCTTCTGTAAACGAACTCCCTATAAAACAGAGGTAAATTACTGAATTTATTGGCGTATAACTTTTTTACCCTGAAAATAGAGGGTAAACTGTGCCTGCGTGTTATACGCAGGGGGCTGTGTAAAGTTTTTTTCCTGAAACTTTCCTCTTAAAAGTTAGGGTGCGTGTTATACGCCGATAAATACGGTAAGTAGAGGAAGATATGTTTGTAGTCCAGTCCAGAATATAATAGATAGAGTGGAGGAGTCAGTGTAGCCACCTTAAGACCGCAAGTGTGGTATTCACAGGATTACCGAGTGAAAATAAAGGGAAAAACCCCAGAAAAAGAAAACAAATGCAGCCCCTTATCTAAAAGCTTTTGTTTTTAGGTGCTGATATGCATTAAAAGCTATCCCAGACAAAATACATTTTAAATCAATCAAGGAACTTATAAAACCACTAAGAAAAAAAAATGTACAGTGCGTCTTAAGCCATGTTTTGCTCTAGCCCCAAAAAAGTGGATGTCAAAGTAGGAACATGGATAATGATTGTTCTCACAGCTTAAACAGTTTGGCATGTAGCACATTTTTGTATAACTAATGTGTTTCTTAAAGACAACGGAAAACCCTGTCTGCCCTTCACCTCTCTCCCATTTCTCTATTTCTTCAGAAAAAAACAAAGGCATGACAGGTGAGCGGCAGGAATTCAGAGAGTTGCATGAACAAAGGCTAACTGGGCTAATTGATTTTTCAGACTGCCTGAAGTTTCTAATCAGTGAACTGCAAATCCAATCTAGGAAATTGCAACTGTGCAAGAGGCAATAAATCAGAGCACTACTAAATCACTGTAGGAAATATTGCCATTGTGTGAGCTCCAGGCAGGAATAAAAATCTGTGAGTGGTTTGATAAAACTATTCATGAGACATTACTTTTTTGCTTGAAGTGTAACTGTACTTTCAGTACAGGCTGTCAACATGACAGCCATGCAATTAGCATTTATAGGAATCCAGAAAAGATGCAACTATACAGTAAAAAAAGTGCACTGAAGTATAGTTGTAAAGCTAAACTCCAAGCGAACAGCTAAATACGCAGATGAAGTAAAAAGATCAGTTTTTCTGTCCATTGAGCCCTGAAATGTACACAGTTCTAGCACAAAGCACAGCCCTGTCCAGCAGGGGAGGGGCCCTAATCTTTCTTTTTCGTACATCACGGGACACAGAGCGACTTAGTCATTACTAATGGGTTATATAGATTACCTTCAGGTGTTGGCACTGGCCAATTCCAAACCGGAAGTACCCTCCCCTATATAAGCCCCTCCCACCCGGGAGCACCTCAGTTTTTTGCCAGTGTCTAAGGTGTTGGCCAAAGAGTAACATGTGTTTTCACTGGGCTTGCGTACAGGTTCTTTTGGGCCTTAGTAAGCTGTTCCGGATCCCACCAAAAAAGCTTCATAGCTAAACGGTCGGTACCCGGGCCTTGCAGCAGAAGAGCAAGGTTTTGCCTGTAATGCTTCTCTTAGGAGGGCTGGACCCTGGGATCCAGAGCTCTGGTCATACCCACGACCAAGATGTTGTCTGTGCAGGGTGCTATACAGGTCCAGGGGAGTGGAATCCTTGGGAACCCGGTCCCTGAAGGTTTAATTACAATGCCTGCCGTGATAGGTGAAGTTTGGACTTCTGTGGACCAAACAAAGTCCTGCGGCGGGGATCAGGTAAGTGGGGGCCCCCAGGAACTTGGTTCTATTGGGGGACCCCCAAGCCTAATTTGTCTTTCTGTCTGTTACCTAACGGTATTCCCGCTAAATATCTGTGTTTGCCTGTAACTACTGAAAATGTAAAATTTTAATAGTAGTCAAGAAAAAAAAAAAAAAAAGGGACCGCGGTACCTGTGTTAAACCACTAGAGGCCGCTGTAGTCCATTTTTCTTGTCATGTGGATCTTTGGTTTTCTCAAGTCAAAAGATCCAGGCAGCTGGTAAGTTTCTCTGTGGGAATCCACTTCCTCTGCCCTGTTGCTGCGCTCATCCACCGCACAGGCCCTCCGGCAAAAAGGGCCCTGGCTCCTAGTCCCCTGTTTGATTTCGAAAAGGGCGCCAATGGCGCACGTGCGTGCCCGCGGGCGCGTGCACACGCCTCCTATGAAAAAAAAGGGGCGGGGCGGGTGGATGACGCTCGATGCGCGCCGCGGCGCTTCTGCGCATGTGCGGGCGTCCCAGCATGGTTAAAAGTCACAGTACAAGTGTCAGCTGGATGCAAACAGAGCTAGCAACAAACAGTGGCACACAGAGGCGGTTGATGCAGGCATCCCCATAGAAAGGCACTTTAGTGGACACCAGCTGGTATATAGCAGCAACTTTGTTAGACTATTACCAGCAAAATTGGTGTATGACGACGGGAATACCTCAGCTTTGTGCTTAAAGGATATGTCGTCCAGACGCTCCGGAAATAGATCTTCCAGGAAGCCAAAGGGGTCTCCATCGGGCTCTGAGGATATTGGGCGTGCTTGTACTGCACCAATTTCCCCTGAGAATTCAGAGGTCAGTAGCCGTAGAAACCCCGCAGGAATGCCTGGTGCTGCGGCTGTCCCCAGTCCACCTGCTCCTGTATATATAACAGAGGAGGTTTTATCCTCAACTCTGGGAGGATTGGAAGAGAGATTAACAGCATTGATCGCTGCTTCCCTGTCACAGGAAAAGCGCGTCCGATCTCCGTCTCCTCCTTCAGAGTGCCTGTTAGTGGAGGAACAGCCCCACACAGAGATCGACCTACCTGAAGGGGATCAGGATGAGGTTGATTCAGTTATGGAGGAATCAACAGTGGAAGAACCTTTCTCAGCATCTCAGGCTGAAAGATTATGGGTTCAGTCTCTGACTAATATGGTCCGATCAGCATTTAAAATGCCTCTGGCGGAACCACCATCCACTACGGTTTCCTCACTGGGGTCGCTAAAAGCTCCCCAGGCTGTCTGTTCCTTTCCAATCCACCCTTTATTAGAAGGGCTTATTTACCAGGATTGGGAGCATCCTGATAAAATATTTGCTCCCCCCAAGAGATTTCCGGTGATCTATCCCATGGAGGATAAGTTCATAAGAAAATGGAGGGTCCCTACAGTGGACGCAGCCATCTCTTCTGTTAACAAATCACTGACATGTCCAGTAGATAATGTTCCAATGTTCAAAGACCCAATAGATAAAAAATTGAAGTCTTTACTAAAATCTGCTTTCTCTACAGCAAGCATGGTGACACAACCTGCGGTAGCAGCGATTGGAGTCTGCCAAGCAGGGAAAGATCAGTTGAAACAAGTCTTAAGGGACTTACCAGATCAGCAGGCTCTTGCCCTAGCTGACCTGCCTAGAGCCTTGTGTTTTGCGGTGGACGCCATAAAGGATACAATCCAACAGGCCTCCCGCTTTACGCTGTCTATAGTACATATGCGTAGGCTTCTGTGGCTCAAAAACTGGTCTGCTGAAGCTCCCTGTAAAAAACTGCTGGTTAGCTTCCCATTTCATGGAGAACGCTTATTTGGAGAAGATCTGGACAAATATATCCAGAAAATTTCTGCCGGTAAAAATTCACTCTTACCGGTTAAGAACAAGGGTAGAAGTCCTTCTTTTAAGAGGCCTACTTCTCCAGTCCCTGGCACATCGGCTGTGAAACAGTTCCGACGGCCTCCGCGGTCAAATCCAGGGGGCAGAAATCAGGGACAATCACAGGGTAACAAGAAACCCTGGGTCCAGAGAGGTACAAAACCTCCCCCTAAGTCATGAAGGGTTGCCCCCACTCAGTCGGGTGAGGGGAAGACTTCAGTTGTTCATAGAGACCTGGCGGGACACCATCAGAGATGGGTGATCTCCGCAGTAAGTCTGGGATACAGGCTGGAGTTAAAAGACATTCCTCCTGCCCATTTTATAAGGTCAAACGTGCCAAGCGATCCCCAGAAGAGTGGATCCCTCCTTCTGGCACTAGAGCAACTATTGCCCCAAGGGTAATCATGAAGGTTCCCTTGAAAGAAAACGGGTTCGGGTTTTACTCGAACCTTGTCACAGTCCCCAAACCAAATGGGGACATGAGGCCCATATTAAATATAAAAGGGCTAAACAAGTTCCTACATATCAGGACTTTTTCGGATGGAGTCGATCCGATCGGTGGCCACCGCCCTACAAGGGCAGGAATGGTTAGCCTCGATCGACATAAGGGATGCTTATTTGCATATTCCCATCTGTCCGGCCCACCAGAAATTTCTACGCCTTGCAGTAGAAGGGCGCCATTTTCAGTTCAGAGCCTTACCTTTCGGTCTGGCCACGGCACCACGAGTGTTCACAAAAATTCTGGCCCTACGATTGGCCAAACTAGGAACACAAGGTGTAACGATAATGGCATATCTAGACGACTTGTTGCTGATAGACCACTCAGTGAAAAAAACTAGAAGTGGTCGTTCACAAGATAATCAAGTATCTGGAATCTCACGGTTGCATTATCAACCGAGACAAGTCAGCCCTAAAACCAGTCAAAAGCCTGGAATACTTGGGGGCTAAGACTGGATTCAAATCAGAGAAAGATTTTCTTACCTCCAGAGAAGGTGTCGTCTTTGAAAGATTTGACCCACTTAGTGGGTACAAAAAAGAAAAACCATCCATACGCCTGTGTATAAGGCTGCTGGGAAAAATGGTGGCTTCATTCGAAGCGGTACCCTACGGTCAATTCCATTCAAGGAACTTGCAGAGGGCCATAATGTCAGCCTGGAACAAAAAAGTTCAGGCTTTAGACTTACCAATGTCCCTGTCCCCTTCCGTTCGCAAGAGCCTCCATTGGTGGTTGGTGCCCCAGAATCTGGGAAGGGAAACCCTTCAGTCCGGTTTCTTGGAAGGTGGTCACTACAGTTGCCAGCCTCATAGGCTGGGGGGCAGTACTGGAGCAATGGTCTCTCCAGGGCAAGTGGTCAGAAGCAGAGAAGGCCCTGCCCACCAATCTCTTAGAGATACGAGCAGCCCGGTATGCCCTAGTAGCATGGACATCCAAACTCCAAGGGTCACCTGTCAGAATTCAATCAGACAATGCCACAGCAGTGGCATATATCAATCTCCAGGGTGGCACCAGGAGTCGTGCAGCCCAGAGGGAAGCGAATTGCATCCTGGAATGGGCAGAAAGGTATGTCACAGCCATATCCGCGGTTTTCATCCTAGGAGTGGAAAATTGGAGAGCGGACTTTTTAAGTCGCCAGCAATTATGCCCGGGGGAATGGTCTCTTCACCCCGAGGTTTTCCAGGCAATATGCCAGCGGTGGGGAACACCGGATGTAGATCTGCTAGCATCCAGATTCAACGCAAAGGTGGACAGATTTGTGTCTCGCACAAAGGATCCCCTAGCTTGCGTTTCGGATGCCCTAGTGTTCCCTTGGGATCAGTTCAAGCTGATATATGCATTCCCACCGCGATTAATCCGCAGAATCAGGGTAGAAAAGAAACCAGTGATTCTGGTGGCTCCAGCGTGGCCCCGAAGGGCATGGTACGCGGAGATTGTAAAAATGTCAGTGGGAAGTCCTTGGACCCTCCCACATCGTCCGGACCTGCTTTCGCAAGGACCGATATACTACCCTTCCTTACCAGCCCTAGGTTTGACGGCCTGGCTATAGAAGCCCACATTCTAAAAAAGAGAGGGCTCTCTAATCCTGTGGTATCTACCATGATCAATGCCAGGAAGCCGGTATCCAGGCAGATCTATTATAGGATCTAGAAGGCGTACATCACGTGGGGTGAGGCCAGGAAATGGCATCCACGTAAGTACGTAATAGGTAGGATTCTGGACTTCCTACAGTGGGCTGTACATAGGAAGCTTGCCTTGAGTACTATCAAGGGTCAGACGGCCTTGTCAATATTTTTTTCAAAGGCCCTTGGCTTTGCATTCATTAATCAAAGCTTTCATACAAGGAGTGATGCGTATTAGCCCTCCGGTTAGTATTCCCATATGTCCATGGGACTTAAACCTGGTTCTGTCGGTTCTACAGAAACAACCATTTGAACCATTGCGGCACATTT
The DNA here is from genome assembly GCA_029206835.1 of Rana muscosa. Classification (NCBI taxonomy): domain Eukaryota; kingdom Metazoa; phylum Chordata; class Amphibia; order Anura; family Ranidae; genus Rana; species Rana muscosa. The sequence goes on from CM055117.1 coordinate 459,778,993, forward strand.
TCTTGGTTCTTTTCACCAGGAAATTGATTTTCTTAGTAGCCATTTGTTCGGCTAAAAGAGTATCGGAATTAGCCGCCTTGTCCTGTAAGGAGCCATATCTGGTTATCCATAAGGACAGAGTAGTGTTACGTCCTCATCCAGCCTTCTTCCTAAGGTGGTATCGAGGTTCCATTTGAACCAAGATGTGGTTCTTCCTTCCTTTTCCCCAAACCTAGTTCGGTAGAGGAGAAGTTATTGCATTCTTTGGATGTAGTAAGAGCAGTTAAAGCTTATCTTAAAGCCACTGCTCAGATTCGTAGAACGGATACTTTGTTTGTTCTGCCGGAAGGCCCCAGAAAGGGTCAGGCAGCATCAAAAATCTACTTTAGCCAAGTGGATTCGACAGGTCATAATGCAAGCCTATGGCTTGAGAAAGAGACCGCCTCCGTTCAAAGTTAGGGCGCACTCCACAAGAGCAGTTGGAACTTCATGGGCAGTGCATCACCAGGCCTCCCTGGCTCAAGTATGTAAGGCCGCAACATGGTCTTCGGTACACACGTTTACTAGATTCTACCAGGTAGACGTTAGAAGTCAGGAGGATGTCGCCTTTGGGCGCAGTGTGTTGCAGGCCGCAAAAGATCCTCATGCCTGATGGCGCCCAGCTTATGTATCCCTCCCCTCATTTGGCATTGCTTTGGGACGTCCCATTAGTAATGACTAAGTCGCTCTGTGTCCCGTGATGTACGAAAAAGAAAAAGGGATTTTTATAACAGCTTACCTGTAAAATCCTTTTCTTGGAGTACATCACGGGACACAGAGCTCCCACCCCTCTTTTTGGGGACACTTATTGCTTGGCTACAAAACTGAGGTGCTCCCGGGTGGGAGGGGCTTATATAGGGGAGGGTACTTCCGGTTTGGAATTGGCCAGTGCCAACACCTGAAGGTAATCTATATAACCCATTAGTAATGACTAAGTCGCTCTGTGTCCCGTGATGTACTCCAAGAAAAGGATTTTACAGGTAAGCTGTTATAAAAATCCCTTTTTTTTTTATTCTGCTGTTTACAGCACAACTTTGGGCAAAAAAGCGTTCCCATGCAGTGGGGCTGTGCCCGCACTGAATGGGTTAACTGCTTGTTTTGTACAGTGGTGAGCAGAAAAATTATACTCACCCGATCTTCCGCTCCACAGGAAAACGGCACTCCTCCATGATTCAGCAGTGGACTGTTCTCACATCCAGAGTGGGTCTATGGGCTTGATGATGCCAGAAACAGTCCACCACACAAGACTGCTAGACCACAGGGGAAGGAGGGGTTGGAGCCACATGGACTGGTCTTGTGCAGAGAGGATTGGAGGATTAGGTAAGTATATCTCCCTTCTTTAATCCCCTAGGCACAACACCACTGCAAGGGAATACTTTTTTTGCCCGGAGTTGGGCTTTAACTTTTATTACAGGTCCCTACCTCCACTCTGTCACAGGACCATGAAAGGAAAAGCAGATGTATAGTGATAGTAAAACCATATCTATGGTCAAAATGTAAAATAATATAATCATTTCTACATTGCATTTCAATAATTACTAGCCATTTCCTATTACTCTGAATGAGCTTGAAGTATGTAAACTTTGTATAGATCCCCACACATTTACTTCTTTGAATTCTGTGACACATATTCATTTTGCTCTGTTGGCAGGTACTGCTGTGTCACACATTTCACAGAGCCTGACTTCTGAACTACAGAGGTGCTGAGAGGAGGAGGTACAGGAGGTGGAGTCAGTACAGGAATCACTGCTTGCAGGCAGCAAGGAAAACAGCAGAGGAGAATCTGCAAAGCATGCAGGGATTCCAGAAAGTTGTGGAAAGCGATGGCTAGCAGACAGGCAGCAGTCGCAAGAAGCTTCTATTATATTGGTAATAACTATTGTTGGTATAGATATTACATGGCTGTTATTATAAAATGCAAGTGTATGCTGTGACTATAGAACTCCTTTAAGCTTACCTATAACACCTTGCACTATTCATGGCAATTATCTGTGGTCATCTACAGTACTATCATCTATTTTCTATTATAGAGATAATAAACTTTATTATTAAAACACGCTCCCATCAGTATGCTTCTTGCACTGCAGCATACCTGCACATACTGATTTAAAGGAGATGACTTTTCAATGCTCTTCTATGTAGTGTCTCCAGTACAGGGAGCAGCCTTCTTAACTAGGTCTGATTCGATCAGGCAGATGATCGGTAGTGATGTCGCGAACATAAAATTTTCCGTTTGCGAACGGCGAACGCGAACTGCCGCAAATGTTCGCGAACGGGCGAACCCGGCGAACCGCCATAGACTTCAATAGGCAGGCGAATTTTAAAACCCACAGGGACTCTTTCTGGCCACAATAGTGATGGAAAAGTTGTTTCAAGGGGACTAACACCTGGACTGTGGCATGCCGGAGGGGGATCCATGGCAAAACTCCCATGGAAAATTACGTAGTTGACGCAGAGTCGGGTTTTAATCCATAAAGGGCATAAATCACCTAACATTCCTAATGTGTTTGGAATAACGTGCTTTAAAACATCAGGTATGATGTTGTATCGATCAGGTAGTGTAAGGGTTACGCCCGCTTCACAGTGACAGACCAAACTCGGACAGACCAAACTCCCCGTTTAACGCACCGCAAACAACTGCAAACAGTCCATTTGCACAACCGCAAGGCTTTAATGATCACCTTAGATGATCACAAAGAAAATTTATGTTTTTTCTATGCAAAATTATCAAGCCGATCGCTTTTGGTCTGTTCACAATGAAGCAACGACCTTACCATCTGGGGTGTGCCAACAACGCCATTGCCAACACACTCATAGAGGTGGTCGCTTCATTGTGATACGCAAGCCCCTTCACCACAACAAGGTAACGATCACGAAGGGGAATTGACACAGGTATGTGTTTTTTTGTTTGTTTTTTTTGCAGCCACAGTGCAGCACCAGAGGCTAGAAAAATTAGGCATGTACACATGCCTGAAAAATTAGGTATTGTTGCAGCCGCTGCTGTAGCAGCGGCCAGAAAAAATTATGTTTTTCAGGCAGAAAGTGCCCTAAAACATTGCGGCTTGTGGACCATTTTTAGCCCAAGGCAGCTCATCTCATCAGGCCTTTTTTAGTCAAATGTATCGCCCACTGTCAGTCCCTTCGGGATCCATGCCTCATTCATCTTAATAAAGGTGAGGTAATCTAGACTTTTTTGACCTAGGCGACTTCTCTTCTCAGTGACAATACCTCCTGCTGCACTGAAGGTCCTTTCTGAAAGGACACTTGAAGCGGGGCAGGCCAGAAGTTCTATCGCAAATTGGGATAGCTCAGGCCACAGGTCAAGCCTGCACACCCAGTAGTCAAGGGGTTCATCGCTCCTCAGAGTGTCGATATCTGCAGTTAAGGCGAGGTAGTCTGCTACCTGTCAGTCGAGTCGTTCTCTGAGGGTGGACCCCGAAGGGCTGTGGCGATGCGTAGGACTTAAAAAGCTCCGCATGTCCTCCATCAACAATACGTCTGTAAAGCGTCCTGTCCTTGCCGGCATGGTCGTGGTAGGAGGAGGATTACTTTCACCTCTTCCCCTGTTAGATTCCCGTTGTGCTGTGACATCACCCTTATACGCTGTGTAAAGCATACTTTTTAATTTATTTTGGAACTGCTGCATCCTTTCCGTCTTCCTGTAATTCGGTAACATTTCTGGCACTTTCTGCTTATACCGGGGGTCTAGTAGCGTGGCCACCCAATACAGGTCGTTCTCCTTCAGCCTTTTTATATGAGGGTCCCTCAACAGGCACGACAGCATGAAAGACCCCATTTGCACAAGGTTGGATGCCGAGCTACTCATGTCCTGTTCCTCGTCCTCACTGATCTCACTGAAGGTCTGTTCTTCCCCCCAGCCACGTACAACACCACGGGTACCAGATAGGTGACAACGAGCACCCTGGGATGCCTGCTGTGGTTGGTCTTCCTCCTCCTCCTCAAAGCCACATTCCTCCTCTGACTCCTCTTCCTCAGACTCCTCTTCCAGCGTTGCCGCAGGTCCAGCAAGCGATGCTGATAAGGCTGTTTCTGGTGGTGGTGATGGTGACCACAACTCTTCCTCTTCACGCTCATCTACGGCCTGATCCAGCACTCTTCGCAGGGCACGCTCCAGGAAGAAAACAAATGGGATGATGTCGCTGATGGTGCCTTCAGTGCGACTGACTAGGTTTGTCACCTCCTCAAAAGGACGCATGAGCCTACAGGCATTGCGCATGAGTGTCCAGTAACGTGGCAAAAAAATTCCCAGCTGCGCAGAGGCTGTCCTAGCACCCCGGTCATACAAATACTCGTTGACGGCTTTTTCTTGTTGGAGCAGGCGGTCGAACATTAGGAGTGTTGAATTCCAACGTGTCGGGCTGTCGCAAATCAAGTGCCTCACTGGCATGTTGTTTCGCCGCTGGATATCTGAAAAGTGCGCCATGGCTGTGTAGGAACGCCTGAAATGGCCACACACCTTCCTGGCCTGCTTGAGGACATCCTGTAAGTCTGGTTACTTATGCACAAAGCGTTGTACAATCAGATTTAACACATGTGCCATGCACGGCACATGTGTCAACTTGCCCAAATTCAATGCCGCCAACAAATTGCTTCCGTTGTCACACACCACTTTGCCGATCTCCAGTTGGTGCGGAGTCAGCCACTGATCCACCTGTGCGTTCAGGGCGGACAGGAGTGCTGGTCCGGTGTGACTCTCTGCTTTCAGGCAAGTCAACCCCAAGACAGCGTGACACTGTCGTATCCGGGATGTGGAATAGCCCCTGGGGAGCTGGGGGGGTGCTGTTGATGTGGAGCAAGACGCAGCAGCAGAAGAGGACTCAGCCGAGGAGGTTATCGAAGAGGATGGAGTAGGAGGAGTAGAGGAGGTGACAGCAGGCCTGCCTGCAAGTCGTGGTGGTGTCACCACCAACTCCTCTGCAGAGCCACGCATTACATGCTTGGCAGCCGTCAGCAGGTTTACCCAATGAGCAGTGTAGGTGATATACCTGCCCTGACCGTGCTTTGCAGACCAGGTATCAGTGGTCAGATGGACCCTTGCCCCAACACTGTGTGCCAGACATGCCATGACTTCCTTTTGCACAATAGAGTACAGGTTGGGGATTGCCTTTTGTGAAAAGAAATTTCGGCCGGGTACCTTCCACTGCGGTGTCCCAATAGCTACAAATTTTTTGAAGGCCTCAGACTCCACCAGCTTGTATGGTAAAAGCTGGCGGGCTAAGAGTTCCGACAAGCCAGCTGTCAGACGCCGGGCAAGGGGGTGACTCTGTGACATTGGCTTCTTACGCTCAAACATGTCCTTGACAGACACCTGACTGGGCAGATGAGCAGGAACTGCTCAAGGCGAGAGACGTAGTGTCAGATGGTTGAGAGGGGGCAAGGAGGACAGCAGTGGTTGACGTGGCTGAAGATGCTGGACCAGGAGGAGGATGGTGGCTTTGAGCTTGTGTGCTGCTTGTACTCGTCATCATGTGTTGATCCCATAGGCGTTTGTGATGTGAGATCATGTGCCTTCGCAAAGCAGTTGTACCTAGGTGGGTGTTGGATTTCCCACGACTCAGTTTCTTTTGGCACAGGTTGCAAATGGCATCGCTGTTATCAGAGGCAGACACACAAAAAAAATGCCACACTGCTGAGCTTTGCAATGGCGGCATTCTGGTGGTGGCAACAGCATGCGTTGATTGGCGTGCTGTCTGGCTGACCCCGGGTGCCGATACATGCTGTCTGACTGTGCCACTAGCTCCTTGCGACGACCTACCCCTCCTTCCAACTCGTCTCCTCCTCCTCTCTGTCTCCCCATCTGAACTTTCCCCCTGTTCTTCTTCTCTTCGAGCGGGCACCCACGTGACATCCACATCGTCATCATCAACCGCTTCACTTGTATCTGACAACTCAGCAAAGGAAGCAGCAGCGGGTACAACATCATCATCATCACACCGTACATCCATGTGTGTAATGCTGCCTGACTGAGACATATCCCTTTTATCTACATCCTCTGGCAATAATGTTTGCGCATCACTCATTTCTTCCAACTCATGTGTAAATAACTCCTCTGACAGATCAAGTGAAGCAACTGTGGTGCTAGTGTTGGTGGTGGCGGCAGGCGGGCGAGTGGGAACTTGAGAGGTGCCCAAAGCTGAGCTGGAGAAGGATGGTGCGTCAAGGTTCCGAGCGGAAGCTGTAGAAGATTGGCTGTCCTGTGTTAGCCAGTCAACTATGTCCTCAGAACTTTTCGAGTTCAGGGTACGTGGCCCCTGAACACTGGGCATTATTCTTGGGCCAAAGGGAATCACAGCACCACGACCACGACAGCCCCTGCGGGGTGGCCTGCCTCTGCCTGTCATTTTTTTTAGATTAGTTTAGTTGTACTATGCGTGCAAGCTACTGTGACACCAGATATGAGTGGCACTGTGCACTGGCAGAAGTTGGCACAGTAGACACTGTAGGTCTGACACACACGCTGGCAGGCAACTGACTGCTCATCTACTGCAGTCAAAACTGTTGTGGTTTTTTTTATGTAAGCTACTGTGCCGGGGAAAAAAAACAAGCAGACTGGTGTTTTACCAGCCCTAAAAAGGGCTTTTTGGGGTGCTGTCAGGACGCTGTGCTTACAGCAGAGATCAGATGAGTCTTTCAGGAGTGGAGTGAACACTGAATACACTTGCCTATAGCTTTCCCTATAAAATCAGCAGCAGCTAAACTGTCCCTCCTCTGGCTAACACTGTAGCTTAAGTTCAGACTGAATCTAAAATAGATGCTGTCCAGGAAAAAACAAAAAAGCAGACTGGTGTTTTACCAGCCCTAAAAAGGGCTTTTTGGGGTGCTGTCAGGATGCTGTGCTTACAGCAGAGATCAGATGAGTCTTTCAGGAGTGGAGTGAACACTGAATACACTTGCCTAGCCTAGCTTTCCCTATAAAATAAGCAGCAGCTAAACTGTCCCTCCTCTCGCTAAGACTGCAGCTTGAGAATGAATCTAAAATGGATGCTGTCCAGGAGGTGGGAGGGTCTGGGAGGGAGGGTATGCTGCTGATTGGCTGGAATGTGTCTGCTGACTGTGAGGTACAGGGTCAAAGTTTGCTCAATGATAATGAATAGGGGGCGGACCGAACATCGCATATGTTCGCCGGCCGCGGCGAACGCGAACAAGCTATGTTCGCCGGGAACTGTTAGCCGGCGAATAGTTCTGTACATCTCTAATGATCGGCTGATGCAACAATGCAAGGGGAGAGAGTCTGCAGCTGAGAGAGCACCACAAGGTTGGTATGAAGGGAGAACAGTGTGGTGTGTGTAAAGGGTTTTCTGGTGCTATCTGATGTTGTGCTGCCCAGAACAGTTCTAATCAGAGACTGCTGCTACCATCATACTCTGTGCAATGCTACATGTAAGGGGACCTGGATCCCGAGAGTCCACACTGGGGATAATGGGTTTCCCTTGTTGGACATGGTAAATGACTGTGATCATCAGTAGACCCCTAACCATCAGAAGGGGATGACTGGCTACTACTGCTGGGCACTAGCTTGCAAGGGAGGACCCTTTCACAAACCTAAATGCAATTGCCTGGAGTTCAGAAGAGTGCCTATTGCTGTGAAAAGCCTCTTGGCCACTAACTTTTCTTATTTCCCGCTTTCCTGAAAGAGTTTTACCCCACTGGGGTTGCCTTTTTTTGGGAACAATCCAGTGTCCTTGGATTACAAAGACTGTACTGGAGAGCACTTCTATCACTTGTAAGGATGGAAAAGAGGACTGTCTCTGCAGGATTAAAAGAGAGAGATCACAACAACTTCTATCCCTGTTTGATTTGAACTTGACCAGTGGTTCTCAACTCCTGTCCTCAGGACCTACTATCAGGCCAGGTTTGCAAGATAACTGAAATTCATTACAGGTGATATCATTTGCTGCTCAGTAATTGCAGTATTCTAGTCTGCATCTCCCCAAGGGAATACTTAAAATCTGGCCTGTTAGTGGGTCCTGAGGACAGGAGTTAAGAACCACTGAACTTGACTGTTACTGAATCAGAGCATGTGTCTGGAGTCCCAGAAGAGTGTGCCCTGGGACTGGTAAGAGATTAACATCATACAAGTTAAAGCGGAGTTCCACCCAAAAATTGAACTTCCGCTTTTCCGGTTCCTCCCCCCTCCGGTGTCACATTTGGCACCTTTTAGGGGGGAGATGGGAGCATATAATCTATATGCTCCCACTTCCGGCGATAGATGACAGATTCCGCAGCAATCTACGCCATGTCCGCCCCCCCCCGCTGTCTTCTGGGAGAAACACAGGTCCCAGAAGACAGCAGGGACCAATGAGGACGACCAGCGCGACTCGCGGATGCGCAGTAGGGAACCAGGCTGTGAAGCCGTTAGGCTTCACTTCCTGATTCCCTTACTGAAGATGCTGGCGCCTACACCCAGGAGCTGAGGGACAGATCGGCTTCGAGTGAGGATATTGCGGGCGCCCTGGACAGGTAAGTGTCCATATATTAAAAGTCAGCAGCTGCAGTATTTCGGCTGAACTTCACTTTAATCTGTTGTTTGCGTAGAACTGTTTTGCTTTCTTCAAGGGCCCCAACTTTGCTGGCCAAAGTTTTTTTTCCCCCATCAATCACTGGCTCGTCAAGATAAAACTGAGATTGTTATAACAAACTAGGACTTTTACTGTTGTTAGGTATGTTTAGTTCTGTTAATTACATCAGAATACTGCTGGTGTTTTACAATATCTCTCAGAGTAACGTTAGGCCCGGTTCACACAAAGGTGGCACGACTTCATCGGCAGCGCGATCTCAAGACGACTTGAGACGCCCGCCGAGGCAATTTGCATAATGACTTCTGTATAGAAGTCAATGCAAGTCGCCCTGCGTTGCCCCCAAAAGTAGTACAAGAACCTTTTTCTAAGTCGGAGCGACTCAGGTCGCTCCTATTAGAACGGTTCCATAGCACAGACCGGGACGCGACTCCTCAGGCGACCGAGTCGCCTGAGGAGTCGCCCCTGTGTGAACCAGGCCTTATTGTCTTATTGATTGTCTGCATAAGAACATTTGCTAATCTTTCCTTCTTTTAGGCATGCTTAGCCTCATATATTCTTTAAAATACCTCAAGGTGTGTCAGTAAGTGCTGGTTGAGTGAAGTGTGTCATCTTCAGCTGTGCAGAAAAGTCATAAAAAAAGTTCAGTGGCTCCTCTGAGGGTTAATGCTACCATTCCATTTTGGTCTGATAGATACTGTATGCTATTGAATGGGTTTGTCATATCTGTTCAATCAGTGCAAAAATAGCTGTAGATTTAGATAATAGCTGTAGAGGGGTTGCGGAGATGATGACAGGGGAGGAGATGAGGAGAGGTCTGTGCTCTTTGCTAGAACTGAAGGAGACACTGCTGACACCAGGTGCTTAGTATTCAGAGCTGTGTTGTCATGTCAAAGAAGAAGGGGCATTATATTTCTAGTACATCAATAGTTATTTTTTTGTACTTGTGGCATTATTAAGGGGATAAAATATAGAGAAATATGCAAGTATTCCAGGGATACTACTAATAAATTATATACTGTGAGGGGGTTAGCTCAGCAGCGGGTGTGTGTGACCCCCTGGATGGGTTCACCACACAAAAACAGGCACAGCAGACAGAGTTGTAGGTGAAAAACAAAAGGTGCGGTTTATTTAAACTATAAACAGTGTAAAATATAACAGCAAAACAAAAAGAAACATGAAAAGAAATCCTGGTCAGCTTGACCGCTTACTACACACATAGTTTCCCTATCCAACAACTAGGTGCAGCGTTGTGTTGCCCCAGCCCCTATCTCCCTGTTTTAGAAGTTTTAGCCACACAGGCTTTGTCTCACCGCACAGGACAGAAAGCACACTCCCCAGTCTACACAACACAGAACTGGTTCCAGGAAGGAGCATCTCCCTTAGCATGCTGGGAGTTCTTGTAGAGGCCCTAATGAGCCCACTTGCTTCAGCTGGGCTCATTATCTCTTCCCCTGCAAGACTCCCAGCACTCCCCCTAGTGGTATAAATTTGCATAAAGCCTGAATCTAGGACATATATATCTCCCATCCTGGATGCAACCTGGTGATTTTACCTGCCTGCTGTCACATAACCCCCCCCTCTTGTTTTAACCTTGGGGTTGGAACACAAGCAATCAGGCATGCATGTACTCGAGACAAAGCATCCACATTCCCCATTTGAACGCCAGGGCGATGCTTTACTGTAAAGTTGAATTCCTGTAGGGCCAGGAACCACCTATTTACTCTTCTATTTGTTTCTTTGTTTTAAGCCATCCACTTTAAAGGAGCGTGATTAGTAATCATGTCAAAGTGCCTACCTAGCAGATAGTACCGAAGGGAATCTAAAGCCCACTTCACCGCTAAACACTCCTTCTGAATTGTGGCGTAATTTACCTCATGGGACTTCAATTTCCTGCTGAGGTAAATGACTGGGTGCTCTTCCCCGTTCCAGACCTGGGACAATACTGCTCCTAACCCAACGTCTGATGCATCACTTTGTACAACAAAGTCCCTAGAGAAGTCTGGTGAGTACAACACTGGCTGGCTACAGAAGGCTTTTTTTTAAGAATTGGAATGCTGCCTCAGCCTCTGGGGTCCATTTAACCATGACAGACTCTTTCCCTTTTGTCAGGTTGGTTAGGGGCACAGCCTGAGAAGCAAAGTGGGGAATGAATCGCCGATAATAACCAGCGATTCCCAGAAAGGCTTGTACCTGCTTCTTGCTGTTGGGACGTGGCCAATTCTGTATGGCCTCGACTTTATTGACTTGGGGTTTTATTACTCCCCTCCCAATGGTGTACCCAAGATATTTGGCCTCCTCCTGTCCAATGGTACACTTCTTGGGGTTGGCCGTAAACCCAGCTTCCCGCTTGTACTGCTTGTACTTTTGACAGATGTGAGGCCCAATCTGTGCTATAGATAATTACATCATCCAGGTAAGCCGCGGCATACTTCTGATGGGGCCTCAGTATCTGGTCCATTTTCCGCTGGAATGTTGCCGGTGCATTCTGTAATCCAAACGGCATTCTTTTATATTGGAACGCCCCGTCTGGGGTTACAAATGCGGTTTCCTCTTTGGCCGATTTGGCCAGAGGAATTTGCCAATACCCTTTTGTGAGATCAAGAGTTGTCATGTATCGGGCTGTTCCCAGCCGGTCGATCAACTCATCTATACGTGGCATGGGGTAGGTGTCAAATTTTGTAACTTTGTTCAGTTGTCGAAAATAGTTACAAAATCGCCAGCTGCCACCCGGTTTAGGCACTAACACTATAGGACTGGACCAATCACTTTGGGATTCCTCTATCACCCCCAGTTTAAGTATTTTCTGTACTTCCTCACGTATTTCCTCCCGTCGGGCCTCTGGGATCCGATAGGGTTTTAGCTTCACCCTTTCACCGGGCGGGGTAATAATATCATGCTCTACCCCAGACATTTGTCCCGGCAGCTCAGAGAAAACCTCCCTTGTTGCAAAGCACAAACTCCTTAACCTCCTGTTGTTGGGGGTTTGACAAAGTGACTGCTATTACAACCTCAGGAATCACGCAATCAGACTGAGCTGGTGACAAAGTTTCTGCGACTAGGGATTCCCTATCCCTCCAGGCTTTCAACAGATTAATGTGATAGATCTGTTCGGGCTTTTGCCTTCCTGGTTGTCTGACCTTGTAATTCACTTCGCTCACTTTTTCCATTAATTCGTAGAGGCCTTGCCATTTGGCGAGGAATTTGCTTTCAACCGTAGGGACAAGTACCAATACCCTATCCCCCGGGGAAAAGGTACGGGTCTTGGCCCCACGGTTGTACACACTCTGCTGTGCCAACTGCGCTTGGGCCAAATGTTCCTTTACGATTGGCATTACCCGTGCAATTCTATCTTGCATCAGGGCGACATGCTCAATCACAAACCTGTGGGGAGAACGCTCACTTTCCCAAGTTTCCTTGGCGAAATCCAATAGCCCTCTTGGGTGTCTCCCATAGAGTAACTCAAAGGGTGAGAAATCCGTAGAGGATTGGGGTACCTCCCTAATGGCAAACATTAAATAGGGAATTAGACAGTCCCAATCCTTTCCATCTCTATCCACCACCTTCTTTATGTAATTTCATTGTGAATTTGTTTTTACAATGACAATAAATCAAATCAATCAATCTTTAACATTTGTTTTAGGGTTTTGTTGAATCTTTCAACCAACCCATTAGAGGTGCGCATCTTCACTGGCCTCACGATTCGATTCGATTATCATGTCAACGATTTGATTCGATTCCGCGATGCATCAAGATTACTGCTCGCGGTTTTCATGAAAAAAATTTCAAGCAGTCAGGAGAACTCCATTTTTTTTTTTTATCTGTTCTTAAAAAAAAAAACGACAACACTCCCTGCATGCAGCAAAGTCTAAACACAGCAAACAACAACTTAGAGGAGTTCCAGGCTCCCCCCCCAAAAAAAAATACTAGAGGAGATGGTCAGAGACTGCAGACATGATACAGGAGATGATCAGAGACTGCGGACATGATACAGGAGATGATCACAGACTGCGGACATGATACAGGAGATGATCAGAGACTGCGGACATGATACAGGAGATGGTCAGAGACTGTGGACATGATACAGGAGATGATCAGAGACTGCAGACATGATACAGGAGATGATCAGAGACTGCGGACATGATACAGGAGATGGTCAGAGACTGCAGTCATGATACAGGAGATGGTCAGAGACTGCGGACATGATACAGGAGATGATCAGAGACTGCAGACATGATACAGGAGATGATCAGAGACTGCGGACATGATACAGGAGATGATCAGAGACTGCGGACATGATACAGGAGATGATTGGAGACTGCGGACATGATACAGGAGATGATCAGAGACTGCGGACATAGTACAGGAGATGATCAGAGACTGCGGACATAGTACAGGAGATGATCAGAGACTGCAGACATGATGCGCCAAGTAGCCAGCACTGGTTTCTAATGCGCTGCTGCTGCCATGGAGACAGAGACCAGCGCTGTCAATAGTGGTGCCAGGACAGCAACCCTGGTCGTTTGCCTACTGGTCCACTGTCAGAGGATTCCCCCATCCACCTGGAAGGTGTAGATGGGGGAATTGGATCATAATTGTTTTTCCAGTGTAATGACCAAAAGAAAAAAAAAAAGCGATCACTATATGGGTTGCATAAGTGGCTTGGTGCTAACTGGATCTTGGAAGAACAGAGCGGGGGAGGGAGACAGATGGGGGAGAGAAAGGGATAGCTCAGTGTTCAAGGTGTAATGAAAAATGCAGTACTCACTCATTCAGGGACGAGGCTGGAAGTTCACACAGCTTGGAATGTGTAGCTGCTGGCTGTGTTGTTCTTCATATCTCCCGCGCACATCCCCCCCTTTCTCTCCTTCACAGCTGTACGTCGGGATAGGAGAGTGGGCGGGCCGAGCAGACACAGAGGGATAGAGGAGGAGGGGCAGCTGTAAGCAATGCTGCATTGTTCCGTTGCTGGGAGGGGGAGTGAACTTCGCTGGGCTGTGTGTGAGACGAGTGTCAGAGAAGACACTCCACACAGCTGCAGCCACTGGCCCCTAAATGTACAGACTGATTGTCCTGTCTTACGGACGGGAGAAATCAGTCTGTTTTCTCAAACTGTCACAAGGATAATGGAAGGCTGGAAACACAGCATTGCCCCCCACAGTGCAGGATCTCCAGGGAGGGACTTCGGGAACCCTGATTGTTCTGCCACTCCCACGGATGTGATGACCGCTACATTGATCTGTCTCACAGCTCCGTGCGGCTCTGGCTCTGCGCCCGCCCATCGGGGAGATGAGGGGTCACTGTCCGTGTGTCCAATTCTGAGGAGGGGGAGAGCCTGGGTGGGGGCAGCATGCTGAGGCTATACCATTGACTGGGGAACGACACCAGACTCAGCCAGCCAATCCGTGAAAGACACTGCTGTGCGGGGGGGGGGGGAGCATAATCGATTAACACTGGCTACCGCATCGATGCCGAATCGGGAAGGGCATAATCGTGATGCATCGATGCGGCGATCATTTTCAACACCCCATCTGTTTGGGGATGATACACAGATGTACGCAATTGTGTCACTTTAAACAACTTGCACAGCTCTTTCATAACCCGGGACATAAAGTGTGTACCTTGGTCCGTAAGCAGTTCCTTACAAATACCCACACGGCTAAAAACAAGAGATAGCTCTTTGGCTATGGTTTTGGTCGAGGTATTTCGGAGAGGAATCGCTTCCAGATAACGGGTGGCATAGTCCAATATAACCAGAATGTACTGATGCCCCCTAGCGGACTTCATTATCGGACCTACCAAATCCATTGCGATCCTCTCAAAAGGGGACCTCAATGATGGTAAGAGGTACCAGCGGGTTACGGAAATGTGGCATCGGTGCCGACCTCTGACACACAGGGCAGGAGGAACAATAATTTTCTGTTTCCTTCATGACCCCAGGCCAATAGAATCTTTGCAATACTCTCTCTCGGGTTTTCTCTGTCCCCAGATGACCTCCAAGAATGTGCCCATGGGCCAACTCTAACACCAACTTCCTGTAAGGTTTGGGCACCACAAGCTGCTCAATGGTTTCTTCTGCCCTTTTAGCCACCCGATAAAGTAGGTCCTTTTCCACGATGAAGTATGGGTAAGTGCAGGTCTCATCTGGGTTCACTAACTCGCCATCTATTTTCACTACGTTTTCCCGTGCCTTTATTAGGGTGGGGTCTTTTAACTGTTCTGTGGCAAAATTTTCCTTGTGAACCTCGAGATCAGAAAACTCCACAGACAGCACGTTTTCATCTGCGGATGTTGGCTCCTCCCCAGTTTCTCGAGTCTCCCCTGCCAATACCGACAAGGGGAATTCTGGAGAGTCCTCACCACTCTCAGAGGAATTCTGGCTATCACATTCCTGGTATATAGGGGCACCAGTGGGGGGCTTAGGACAATCCCAGAGTTCCCAAAACTTTGGAAAATCCCTTCCCACAATTGCATCATGTGGTAACTGAGACACTAACCCCACCTGATGAGAGAGGTTACCTTTGGAGGTCTCAAAACACACTGTAGTCACAGGATACTCTCGGGTGTCCCCATGCACACAAATAACAGCTACCTTGTTATTCCCTAAGACCTCTGTAGTGACTAAATCAGCTTTTATCAGTGTCACCAGGCTACCTGAATCCAGCAACACAACATTTTTACCATTAATACACATTTTGCATAAATGTTTCTCAGTTCCCCGAATGGCAGTGCATGCAACTGTCGCAAACAGCGACTGACGTCTGTCCGTTAGAAAGTCACATTGCATGAGTTCATCCACAACCGGGCAATTTGCTGCAATATGTCCCTCTTGCCAGCAGCGGTAGCAAACAATCCTTTTTGCTGCCTCTTGAGCCCCTGACTTCCCAGGCTGTTCTCGCCAGACATTAGGTAGAACTCTCACCCTCTCATTCTCTCCACCCTCACCCCTTGGAATCATCTTACCCGCCACTGGGAATGGTCTGGTCTTAGGGTGGAAAGTCCGTGAGTCTCTGGAAGAGGCAGTCAGGTTCTCCGTAGTCAAGTACTTCTCTACACGATCCACAAGATTATTGGCCGTTTCTGGGTCTCCATGGCTTATCCACTTTTGGATGGCCGTAGGAAGAGCTCTCAGGAAACGATCCATCACAACACGTTCCACAATCTTTGGTGCGGACAAAGTCTCTGGCTGTAGCCACTTCCTGCTCAGGTGAATGAGATCATACATTTGAGACCTGGGGGGTTTTCCAAGCCGGAAAGTCCAGTTATGCACACGCTGAGCCCGGACGGCCAGGGTGACACCCAACCCTGCCAATATTTCATTTTTTAGCATCACATAGTCTTTTGCTTGGTCAGGCTCTAGGTCATAGTAAGCTTTCTGCGATTCACCAGTTAACAGAGGGGCCACCAGTCCAGCCCACTGCTCCTTAGGCCACTTTTCCCTTTCAGCAGTCCTTTCAAATGTGGTCAAAAACACCTTTGGATCATCCTCTCCAGTCATTTTTGACAGTAAAAGACTCACCCCAAAGGACGCAGTATTAGTGGAACTACTTGCCTCACTGGTCTGCGGACGTTGCTGCATTAATGTCTCCATTTGTTGCTGTAGTCTCTGTTCTTGCTTCTGCCACAGGTCTATGAAGCGGGCCTCAGATTGCTGCTGGGCTTGTTGCCGAGCTTTCAGACTCTGTTGATGAGCTTGCTGCCGGGCTGCCAGACTCTGTTGATGAGCTTGCTGCTGGGCTGCGAGGCTCTGTTGTTGAGCTGCAAGGTTCTTTTGCAAACCTGCATTTGTCTGCTGCTGATTGGCATTTGCTAGAGCCAGCTGTTTCAGTATCTCCTCCATGCTGGCCTTTAAAAAAAACTGACACTGGTTCTCCACCAACTGTGAGGGGGTTAGCTCAGCAGCGGGTGTGTGTGACCCCCTGGATGGGTTCACCACACAAAAACAGGCACAGCAGACGGAGTTGTAGGTGAAAAACAAAAGGTGTGGTTTATTTAAACTATAAACAGTGTAAAATATAACAGCAAAACAAAAAGAAACATGAAAAGTAATCCTGGTCAGCTTGACCGCTTACTACACACGTAGTTTACCTATCTAACAACTAGGTGCAACCCTAATGAGCCCACTTGCTTCAGCTGGGCTCATTAACTCTTCCCCTGCAAGACTCCCAGCACTCCCCTAGTGGTATAAATTTGTATAAAGCCTGAATCTAGGACATGTATATCTCCCATCCTGGATGCAACCTGGTGATTTTACCTGCCTGCTGTCACAATATATATATATATATATATATATACATATATATATATATATATATATATATATACACACACACACACAGATGGCTCTCTAATTAGGCAAACAAGGGGGTTGTCTAAGGCCTCACCAACACAGGGGCCTCGCGACCGCCTAATTGAAGACAACAATGCCGCTGCGGCGTTAAGCTCCGGCCAGCAGCGGTTTAACATTTCCTGTGTGCTCCACGGCCAGGCAGTGGAGAGAGAGGACGGAGCGTGGCTGTGTCTTGGAGGAGGCGGGGCCAGCACTGTGTTGTCTGAGGTAGGAGAGGGGGAGGAGAAGGGGAGGAGAAGGGGAGGAGATGGGGAGGAGATTCCAGCAGCCAGAGCAAAATGTTTCCCACTGCTCCGGAGACGCAGATCGCGCTCCCCCCGGCAGTCACCCCCCACCACTGGAGTGTTCAGCACAGCGGTCCCTGCACACCACAGCTCTGGACCCCCTGCACATTACCCCCTACAGCTCTGGACCCCCTGCACATTGCCCCCCCTACAGCTCTGGACCCCCTGCACATTACCCCCCCTACAGCTCTGGACCCCCTGCACATTACCCCCCCCTACAGCTCTGGACCCCCTGCACATTACCCCCCCTACAGCTCTGGACCCCCTGCACATTACCCCCCCCCCTACAGCTCTGGACCCCCTGCACATTACCCCCTACAGCTCTGGACCCCCTGCACATTACCCCCCCTACAGCTCTGGACCCCCTGCACATTACCCCCCCTACAGCTCTGGACCCCCTGCACATTACCCCCCCTACAGCTCTGGACCCCCTGCACATTACCCCCCCCCTACAGCTCTGGACCCCCTGCACATTACCCCCCCCCTACAGCTCTGGACCCCCTGCACATTACCCCCCCTACAGCTCTGGACCCCCTGCACATTACCCCCCCTACAGCTCTGGACCCCCTGCACATTACCCCCCACACAGCTCTGGACCCCCTGCACAATACCCCCCCACACAGGTCTGGACCCTCTGCACATTTTTAACCCCCCTACAGCTCTGGACCCCCTGCACATTTTTAACCCCCCTACAGCTCTGGACCCCTGCATGTTGCATAGCTCTGTGTTCGTTCCTACCTTGCACTTTCCTATTCACAAGATAATGATTGGTTACTAGGACCACCTAGCAACCAATCACCTGCTACTCCTCTGGCATTTCCTGTCCTCTATTCAACGCTGCCTTACCGTCTCTCCCTATAGGCTCTCCCTCCCCTGCTGCACAAGTGAGCGAGTCTGTTTTTTTTTCTCCTGCTCGCGGTGGCCGGTCCTGTGTGTCTCCTGGGTAGCGGTGCAGTCCGCACCCGACTCAGGCACCCCCACACCCTGTCACAGCTGGGCTCTCCCTGCACTGTCAGGGTTTCACATAGCCGCTGCGCTACCACGCCGCGCTGTTACTGATTCATACAGGGGACTTGGAGGACAGGGGTGCCGCCCGACACCCCCCCCCCAGTGTGTGGCAGCCGGGGCAGAACGCCCCACGCCCCCTAGTTAGTACGCCACTGGCTACCAGGGTGCACTGCATCACCGCACAGCCTGCTGGGAGAGGTTATTTAAAGGAAGGGAGGAGTTACATTCTGTCTCTTGGGATGCGGCCATCTATCAAGAAGGAAGCCTGCATTGAGGCCGGCTTCCAGTGTGTCTAGGCCCAAGAAGCCTGGGCCCACCGTTGCCAGAGCCTGCCTGTATAATCTCATGAGAGGGATCCCCATCCGGGGTGTCCAGCTCACACTCCACAGCAACCAGAGTCATCCATCCATCGACACCTACTACGGCTGTGCGGAGGATCGGAGGCTGCAAGTTACTGAGCATACTGGAGAGCCGAGGCCTTGTTTGGTGAGAAGAGCACCTGCCCAAGGACAATTAACTGAATCGTAGGGAGGTGGGTCTTATAGACTTGCCACCATTGTTTCTTTGGAAAGTTAACACGCCATGTGCAAGGACACATTGCATCCCATAGTGGCAGTGTATTTAAAGTATTGGCGCCTGTGTCGCCCGCAAGTCATATACATTGGTAATTACTTTGGATGTTGTTTCTGACTTTCCCATACTTGTTGGATTACAAATGTTATGTGCACCAACGATTGCTAGCGAAGACTCCTACTACTGAAGTATCTGTACACTGAACTTAGTCAGGCCTGACTAGAACCGATAGTGACGGGACACGGGTACAGTATTTCCCATTGGGGGGAGCTCGCGAGCATAGGTCCGTTGCTTATGTAGAAGGTGTGCATTAAGACTGTGTTTTATTACTGTCATATATATATATATATATATATATATTTACATCATTGACTTTGCAGGGCCCTGCACAAGTCAACTGTGCCTCTGTTTAATTTTTCTGTCTTTTACCACTGAGTAAAATTGATTCTGGTTAAGCAGGAAACTGTGTGGAGTTCTCTATTACTCATTGTGCACAAGTGGCCAGCATAAGGTAACCATATCTAATTGTAAGTTATATAATTTTATGATATCATTGTGGTTCCCAGTCAACAGTGGGTTTCACAATCATTGTGTGGTCCAGTTGTGCCAAGGGAGGGTTCGAGACAAACTTTGGGGTTGATAGGCAGAACGTAGACCCAAACAAAACCAGCATCTCCTTCGGGGGTAGTGAGATATATATATTATACACACACACACACAGTATATATACACACTGTATGTAAATTACACATATATATATATATATATATATATATACACACATTTTATTTATATATATATATATATATATATATATATATATATATATTATATATATATAAAAAGAAAACCCAGTAAGATAATGGTGGCATAATGTGCTAGTATGCATCGCATACTAGCACATTATCAAATACCTTAGAATAAAGCCCTCCATCGTTGCACTGTAACTGCAGTAGAAAACAGTACAGAACACAGTTACTTGCAATCATCCTCATAAACAGCATCCCTTTCAGTGAAATCCAGGGTAGCTAATGCATATGAATGGCTAGAAGGGTACAAGACCCAAGGACAACTGAAACACTCCACTGGAACTGGAGTACTGCCTGCAAGAAGGTTCTGACAGTGGAGGACCCTTATCTTGCTACAGACCACTTTCCCAGATATCTGTCTCATCAGATGTGGCCTCTTTGGGCTGTTGAGGGAGGGAAGCAGAGGAATGTATACATCCTGGATGTGTCCAGGAACTAGAGAGTCGTGGAAAATGGAAATAAGGGGGCATGTGCCCGAATCTGAGCATAATGTGTGGATGGGCACGCTGCTACAGTCAAAAAATAGTAGAACTTTAGCTTATATGTATTTCAAAAATACATGAGTTCAGTATAACATGCATAGAAAAAAAATGTATAATATAGTAAAAGGAAAATACAGGGCCACATATGCACCAGTTTTCACTACTGGAAATCCAGCAAGTGACCTACTTTGACACTGCTTCTGAATCATATACTACAGCTGAGCAGTCAGGGGATGTTGGCTTCATTTATTTCCCTTTGTTAACTCTTGAAATGAATGCAAACTAAAATCTCTAATATGAATATGGAAATAAAACATTCATAGTTCCAAATGTAAAAGTTCTCAGGCAGAATCTCTTTAAAGGTATATGTAAACCCAACCATTAACCACTTCACCCCCGGACCATTTTGGCTGGTTAAAGTGGTTGTAAACCCACTTTTGCAACTTGCACCTACAGGTAAGCCTAGATTAAGGCTTACCTGTAGGTGCAAGAAATATCTCCTAAACCTACACGGTTTGGGAGATATTTGCTAAAAATGACATTGCTCCGTGTCTACGGCGCATGCGCCCCGTAGACAACGGCGCATTCATGGGGTTAATCCCATTCACAAATTCGGCTAAGTCCCAGCAATGCTTGGGCTTAGCCGAATTTGATGGCTCCCGCGCGCATGCGCGGAGTGACATCTTCGCCGCTCCGGCCAATCACAGCGCCAGAGCGGCGCTGTGATTGGCTGGAGCGGTGATACCCGGAAGTAACATTGCGGCTGGAGAGAGGGACACGGGCGGCTTCGGGGGCCCCGATCTAAGGTAAGTGGTACATAATGAGCTAGTATGCTAGTCATACTAGCTCATTATAGCTTTGTCTTGCAGGTGGGCTAGAAAGAAGAAAAAAGTTATGTGGGTTTACAACCACTTTAAAGACCAGGCCCCTTTTTGCGAATTGGCACTGCGTCGCTTTAACTGCCAATTGCCCGGTCGGGTGACGTGGCTCCCAAACAAAATTTACATATTTTTTTCCCCTTTTTGCGCTATAAACAAAAATAGAGCGACAATTTTGAAAAAAATTACATATTTTTTGCTATAATAAATATCCCCCAAAAAATATATAAAAAAACCTTTTTTTTTTCCTCAGTTTAGGCCGATTCTTCTACATATTTTTGGTAAAAAATAAAAATAAATCGCAATAAGCGTTTATTGATTGGTTTGCACAAAAGTTATAGTATCTACAAAATAGGGGGTAGTTTTATGGCATTTTTTTATTTTTTTTATACTAGTAATGGCGGCGATCAGCGATTTTTATCATGACTGCGACATTATGGCGGACACATCGGACACTTTTGACACATTTTTGGGACCATTGTCATTTTTACAGCGATCAGTGCTATAAAAATGCACTGATTACTGTGAAAATGACACTTGCAGTGAAGGGTTTAACCTCTAGGTGGCGCTGTAGGGGTTAAGTGTGACCTAATGAGCGATTCTAACTGAAGGGGGGCGTGGCTTGACGTGTGACGCCACTGATCGTCGTTCCCTATGACAGGGAACAGACGATCACTGACACTGCCACTAGGAAGAACGGGGAAAGGTTTGTTTACACTTACGTCTCCCCGTTCTTCAGCTCTGTGACCCGATCGCGGGACACCGGCAGCGATCGGATCCGCGGATCAGGTGGCCGCGGAGCTTTGGACCAGGTCGCGAGTGCGCCGGCGGCAGCGCACGTGTGACCCATGTACAGGTTCTTAAAAGGGATGTACCTGTACACCCTTGTGCCTGTCTGTGCCATTCTGTCGACGTACATCGTCGTGCGGCGGTCCTTAAGTGGTTAAAATTTCAAACAAGATTTAACAAGTTTAACCACTTGCCCACTGGGCACTTAAACACCCTTCCTAACAGACCAATTTTTAGCTTTCGGTGCTCTAACATTTTGAATGACAATTACTCAGTCATGCAACACTGTACCCATATGAAAATGTTGTCCTTTTTTTTTCCACACGAATAGAGCTTTCTTTTTTGTGGTATTTGATCACCACTTGTTTTTTAATTTTTTGTGCTATAAATGAAAAAAAAAGACCGAAAATTTGGTAAAAAAAATGCATTTTTATTTGTTTCTGTTATAAAATTTAGCAAATTAGTAATTTTTCTTTTATAAATTTTGGCCAAAATTTATACGGCTACATATCTTTGCTAAAAATAACCCAAATCAGTGTAAATTATTTGGTCTTTTGAAAGTTTTATAGAGCTTACAAGCTATGGTGCCAATCATTGAAAATTGGTCACACCTGATGTACTGACGGCCTATCTAATTTCCTGAAACACTAAGCCCTGGTTCACACTGGTGCGTTTTGACATGCGATTTGGCATGTCAAATCGCATGTCAAAACGGCGATATTTGCCGCATATTGCCAGCAATGGCACCATCCTAATCGGTGCGACGCCGCACTGGCGGCGCTGCACCGATTTCAAAAAGTAGTTTCTGTACTACTTTTTGCGATTTCGGCCGCGATTTACATTGACATCTGTGCAGAAACCTGCACAGATGTCTCTGTAATCGCGGCTGAAATCGGGACTGCCAGCGGGAGTGAAATCGTGCGAGTTCAGCTGAACTCGCACGGCTTCACTCCCGCAGCCCAGTGTGAACCTGGGCTAAGGGCCCTTTCACACGTGCGGACCGTATGGCCGTTTTTCATCCATCCGTTTTCTGATGAAAAACGGACACACATGGGATCTATGGGATAGCGGATGAACATCCGCTGACATCCGATATCATCAGTCTCCGCTATGCTCCAGTTTATGATGACGGAGGAAAATACTATTTTTCCATCCGTCTTCGGATCGGATGAACACGGATAGACGGTCCGTGTTCATCCGATCCCCCATAGAGGAGAGCAGAGATCTGACTGGTCCGTCTCTCCACAGTGTGCAGAGGCGGGCTAGTCATCCGCCGGCTCAGCGGGGATCAACGGAGCGATCCCCGCTGAGAAAGCGGATGTTTAAAAACCGATCCTCACGGGATCCACATGTGTGAAAGGGCCATAACTAGCAAGGAAAGTACAAATAACCCCCAAATTACACCTTTTTGGAAATGAGACATTGCAAGGTATTCAGTAAGAGGCATGGAGATTTTTTTGCAGTTGTATACTTTTCCCACAATTCTTTGCAAAATTAAGATTGATTTTTATTTATTTTATTTTTTTCACAAAATTGTCAAATTGTCATATTAACAGGTTATTTCTCTCACACCAGCATATGCATACCACAAATTACACCCCAAAACACATTCTGCTACTCCTCCTGAGTATGGCAATATCACATGTGTGAGACTTTTACACAGCCTGGTCGCATACACTGGCCCAACGTGTAGGGAGCACCATCAGGCGTTTTAGGAGCATAAATTACACATATACTGTCATTTCTAGACTACCCCTTACACTTTTGAAGGCTCTGGAGCACAGGACAATGGAAACGCCCAAAAAATGACCCTATTTTGGAAAGCAAATACCCCAGCGTATATTCTATGAGGCATAATGAGTCTTTTGAACGTGTCATGTTTTTCCACACGTTTTTGGAAAATGTGGAAAGAAAATGAATGAATGCATTTTTTTTTTTACATAAAGTCTTCCATTTATAAAAAAGGTATTTCTAACACACAGCATGTACATAGCAAAAATTACACCCCAGTACATATTCTGCTACTCCTCCTGAGTAAGGCGATACCACATGTGTGAGGCTTTTACACAGCCTGGCCACATACAGAGGCCCAACATGCAATCTAATTTGACTACCCATTACACTTTTGTGAGGCACTGATGGGCACTGTAGTAGCATGGATGTGGCACAGATGAGAACTGATGTGGCATTGATGTGGCACAGATGATCACCGATGTGGCACGGATGATCACCGATGTGGCACGGATGATCACCAATGTGGCACGGATGATCACCAATGTGGCACGGATGATCACCAATGTGGCACGGATGATCACCAATGTGGCACGGATGATCACTAATGTGGCACGGATGATCACTAATGTGGCACGGATGATCACTAATGTGGCACGGATGAGCACTAATGTGACACGGATGAGCACTAATGTGACACGGATGAGCACTGATGTGGCACGGATGTGGCACGGGTGATTACTGATGTGGCACGTATGAGCCATGGATGAGGATAGATGAGAATGAAGGAGCCATGGATGAGCCATGGATGGAGTATGGATGAGCCAGAATAAGGATGGATGAGCCAGAATAAGGATGGATGAGCCATGGATGGGGATGGATGGAGCATGGATGAGCCAGGGATGGATGGGGTCATGGATGAGCCAGGGATGGATGGGGTCATGGATGAGCCAGGGATGGATGGGGTCATGGATGAACCAGGGATGGATGGGGGCATGGATGAACCAGGGATGGATGGGGTCATGGATGAACCAGGGATGGATGGGGTCATGGATGAACCAGGGATGGATGGGGTCATGGATGAACCAGGGATGGATGGGGTCATGGATGAACCAGGGTTCGATGGAGCACGGATGAACCAGGGATCGATGGAGCACGGATGAGCCAGGGATAGATGGACTATGGATGAGCCAGGAAAGAGCACAGATCAGCGCTGTGGGCACTCTAGATCCAGCCCATAGCATTGCTGCACCCGCTCCCCTCCTCTTCTCACGCGCTGTACCGATCGGCGTGAGGAGCTGAACCAGACATGCTCCGGTTCGTTAACAAGTGATCACGTTGTCATTGGACAGTTTGATCACGTGGTAAAGGGCCGTTGTCATTAGCCCTTTACCCCGATACGTGATATTCCCGGGTGCAGGCTCCAGGGGGGCATGCAGGTGCGCGATTTTGGGAGGACGTCATATGGTGGCCTCCCAGTTATCCAACCATGCTGTAGACTTCATTCGGCTATGGCCCGGTCGGCAACTGGTTAATGTAATTTTCTAAATTGTGAAATCTGCAGCTTTTATTAATATATACCTATAAACAGAATTATAGCTTTTATAAAAATTATGGGCAGCAGGGTCGCTAAGTGGTTAGCACTTTTGCCTGGCGGCACTAGTTTGAATACACCTCAAGTCGCATCAAAGTCAGACCAAAGTAGAGCAGGGACTACTTTGAAGTCGCTGCAAGTTGAAGTCGCACAGGTATGAACGGCTTCACTGCCGGTTTCCCTTAGTGGAGATGTCGGCGGCAGCACGTGATAGCCGATTGAAAAATCGAATCGGGTGAAGACACTGCTGGATTTCTGGACCTGCAAGTGTCCTAATAATAGGATTTTTATAACAGCTTACCTGTAAAATCCTTTTCTTGGAGTACATCACGGGACACAGAGCGGCATAGTCATTACTATGTGGGTTATATAGTTTACCTTCAGGTGCTGGCACTGGCAACTTCCAAACCGGAAGTACCCTCCCCTATATAAGCCCCTCCCATCCGGGAGCACCTCAGTTTTGTAGCAAAGCAATAAGTGTCCCCAAAAGAGGGGTGGGAGCTCTGTGTCCCGTGATGTACTCCAAGAAAAGGATTTTACAGGTAAGCTGTTATAAAAATCCTATTTTCTTTCTCGTACATCACGGGACACAGAGCGGCATAGTCATTACTATGTGGGATGTCCTAAAGCAATGCCCAATGAGGGGGGGGATACACCATACATAAGCTGAGCGCTATCAGACATGAGGATCTTTTGCGGCCTGCAACACACTGCGCCCAAAGGCGACATCCTCCTGACTTCTAACGTCCACCTGGTAGAACCTAGTAAACGTGTGTACTGAAGACCATGTTGCGGCCTTACAGATTTGAGCCAGGGAGGCCTGGTGATGCACTGCCCATGAAGTTCCAACTGCTCTCGTGGAGTGCGCCCTAACTTTGAACGGAGGCGGTCTCCTTCTCAAGCCATAGGCTTGCATAATGACCTGTCGAATCCACTTGGCTAACGTAGATTTTGACACTGCCTGACCCTTTCTGGGGCCTTCCGGCAGAATAAACAAAGTATCCGTTCTGCGAATCTGAGCAGTGGCTTTTAGATAAGCTTTAACTGCTCTTACTACATCCAAAGAATGTAATAATTTTTCCTCTACTGAACTAGGTTTGGGGAAAAAAGAAGGAAGAACCACATCTTGGTTCAAATGAAACCTCGATACCACCTTAGGAAGAAAGGCTGGATGAGGACGTAACACTACTCTGTCCTTATGGATAACCAGATATGGCTCCCTACAGGACATAGCGGCTAATTCCGACACTCTTTTAGCCGAACAAATGGCTACTAGAAAAATCAATTTCCTGGTTAGAAGAACCAGGGAAATATGCTGTAATGGTTCAAATGGTTGTTTCTGTAGAACCGACAGAACCAGGTTTAAGTCCCATGGACATATGGGAATATTAACCGGAGGGCTAATACGCATCACTCCTTGTATAAAGGCTTTGACTAGTGAATGCGAAGCCAAGGGCCTCTGAAAAAATATTGACAAGGCCGAACTCTGACCCTTGATAGTACTCAAGGCAAGCTTCCTATCTACAGCCCACTGTAGGAAGTCCAGAATCCTACCTATTACGTACTTACGTGGATGCCATTTCTTGGCCTCACACCAGGCGATGTACGCCTTCCAGATTCTATAGTAGATCTGCCTGGATACCGTCTTCCTGGCATTGATCATGGTAGATGCCACAGGATTAGAGAGACCTCTCTTTTTTAGAATGTGGGCTTCAATAGCCAGGCCGTCAAACCTAGGGCTGGTAAGGAAGGGTGGTATATCGGTCCTTGCGAAAGCAGGTCCGGACGATGTGGGAGGGTCCAAGGACTCCCCACAGACATTTTTACAATCTCCGCATACCATGCTCTTCGGGGCCACGCTGGAGCCACCAGAATCACTGGTTTCTTTTCTACCCTGATTCTGCGGAGTAATCGAGGTAACAATTGTGGCGGTGGAAATGCATATATCAGCTTGAACTGATCCCAAGGGAACACTAGGGCATCCGAGCCGCAAGCTAGGGGATCCCTTGTCCAAGAGACAAACCTGTCCACCTTTGCGTTGAATCTGGATGCTAGCAGATCTACATCCGGTGTTCCCCACCGCTGACATATTGTCCGGAAAACCTCGGGGTGAAGGGACCATTCCCCTGGGCATAATTGTTGGCGACTTAGAAAGTCCGCCTTCCAATTCTCCACTCCTGGAATGAATACCGCGGATATGGCTGGGACATATCTTTCTGCCCATTTCAGGATGCAATTTACTTCCCTCTGGGCTGCACGACTCCTGGTGCCACCCTGATGATTGATATATGCCACTGCCGTGGCATTGTCCGATTGAATTCTGACAGGGGACCCTTGGAGTTTGGATGTCCATGCTACTAGGGCATACCGGGCTGCTCGTATCTCTAAGAGATTGATGGGCAGGGCCTTTTCTGCATCCGACCATCTGCCCTGGAGAGACCATTGCTCCAGTACTGCTCCCCAGCCTGTAAGGCTGGCATCTGTAGTGACCACCTTCCAAGAAATCGGACTGAAGGATTTCCCTTTTTCCAGATTCTGGGGAACCAACCACCAACGGAGGCTTTTGCGAACGGAAGAGGACAAGGACATTGGTAAGTCTAGGGCCTGAACTCTTTTGTTCCAGGCTGACAGTATAGCCCTTTGCAAATTCCTTGAATGGAATTGACCGTAGGGTACTGCTTCGAATGATGCCACCATTTTTCCCAGCAGCCTCATGCACAGGCGTATGGATGGCTGTCTTTTTGTACCCACTAGGTGGATCAAATCTCTCAAAGACGACACCTTTTCTTGAGGCAAGAAAACTTTTCTCTGGTCTGAATCCAGCCTTAGCCCCAAGTATTCCAGACTTTTGACTGGTTTTAGGGCTGACTTGTCTCGGTTGATAATCCAACCGTGAGATTCCAGATACTCGATTGTCTCGTGAACAACCACTTCTAGTTTTTCCACTGAGTGGTCTATCAGCAACAAGTCGTCTAGATATGCCATTATCGTTACACCTCGTGTTCTTAGATTGGCCAATAATGGGGCCAGAATTTTTGTGAACACTCGTGGTGCTGTGGCCAGACCGAAGGGTAAGGCTCTGAACTGAAAATGGCGCCTTTCTACTGCAAAGCGTAGAAATTTTTGGTGGACTGGAAAGATGGGAATGTGCAAATAAGCATCTTTGATGTCGATCGAGGCTAACCATTCCTCCCCTTGTAGGGCAGTGGCCACCGATCGGATCGACTCCATCCGGAAAGTCCTGATATGTAGGAATTTGTTTAGCCCTTTTAGATTTAATATGGGCCTCACGTCCCCGTTTGGCTTCGGGACTGTAAAGAGGTTTGAGTAAAACCCGAACCCCCATTCTTCCAGGGGAACCTCTATAATTACTGCTTGGAGCAATAATTGTTCTAGTGCCAACAGGAGGGATCCTCTCTTCTGGGGATCCCTTGGCACGTTTGACCTTATAAAATGGGAAGGAGGGGAGTCTTTTAACTCCAATTTGTATCCCAGACTTACTGCGGAGAGCACCCATCTGTCTCTGATCGTGTCCCGCCAGGTCTCTGCGAACAACTGAAGTCTTCCCCCCACCCGATTGAGTGGGGGCAACCCTTCATGCATTTGACTTTGGGGGAGGTTTTGTACCTCTCCTGACCCAGGGTTTCTTGTTACCCTGCAATTGTCCCTGATTTTTACCCCCCGGGATTTGACCGAGGAGGCCGTCGGAACTGTTTCACAGCCGATGTCCTAGGGACTGGAGAAGCAGGCCTCTTAAAAGAGGGACCTCTAACTCTGTTTTTAACCGGCAAGAGTGTACTTTTACCGCTGGAAATTTTCTGGATATATTTGTCCAGGTCTTCCCCGAATAAGCGTTCACCATGAAATGGGAAGCTGACCAGCAATTTTTTACAGGGAGCTTCAGCAGACCAGTTTTTGAGCCACAGAAGCCTGCGCATATGTACTACAGACAGCGTAAGGCGGGAGGCCTGATGGATTGAATCCTTTATAGTGTCAACCGCAAAGCATAAGGCTCTAGGTAGATCAGCTAGGGCAAGAGCCTGCTGATCTGGCAAGTCCCTTAAGACCTGTTTCAACTGATCCTTCACTGCTTGGCAGACCCCAATAGCTGCCACTGCTGGTTGTGTCACCAAGCCTGCTGTAGCAAAAGCAGATTTTAATAAGGACTCCAATTTTTTTATCTATTGGGTCCTTGAACATTTGGACATTATCTACTGGACATGTCAGTGATTTATTCACACAAGAGATGGCTGCGTCCACTGTAGGGACCTTCCATTTTTTGATGAACTTATCCTCCATGGGATAGACCACCTGAAATCTCTTGGGAGGAGTAAATATTTTATCAGGATGTTCCCAATCCTGGTAAATGAGCCCTTCCAGTAAAGGATGGATTGGAAAGGAACAAACAGTCTGGGGAGCTTTTAGCGACCCCAACGAGGAGACAGAAGTGGATGATGGCTCCGCAAGAGGCATTTTAAATGCTGATCGGACCATGTTAGTCAGGGACTGAACCCATAATCTTTCAGCATGTGATGCTGAGAATGGTTCTTCCACTGTTGATTCCTCTACAACAGAATCAACCTCGTCCTTATCCCCTTCAGGTAGGTCGATCCCTGTATGGGACTGTTGCTCCGCTAACAGGTACTCTGAGGGAGGAGACGGAGATAGGGCGCGCTTTCCCTCTGACAGGGAAGCAGCGATCAATGTTGTCAATCTCTCTTCCAACCCTCCCAGAGCTGAGGAAAAAACCTCCTCTGTTACATACACAGGAGCAGGTGAACTGAGGACAGCCACAGTACCAGGTACTCCTGAGTGTGCTCTACGGTCACTAACCTCTGATTTTTCAGGGGAGATTGGTGCAGCCGAAGCATGCCCAAGATCCTCAGAGCCCGATGGAGACCCCCTATGCTTCCTGGGATTCTTAGTCCCGGAGTTTTTAGACGGCATATTCCTAAGCCCAAAGCTGAGGTATTCCAGCCGAAATACACCACTTACTGACAATAGTCTAGCACAAATGCTGCTATATAAACAGTTGGTGTCTACTAATGTGCCTTTCTATGGGGATGCCTGCATCAACCGCTTGCTGTATGCCTTTCTTTAAATGTTGCCAGCTCTGTTTCTGCACCATAGCCAGCTCACAACACATAATTGTGCCTTTTAACATGCTGGGACGCCCGCACATGCGCAGAAGCGCTGCGGCGCGCACAGAGCATCATCCACCAAGCTCCGCCCCTTTTCCACTCACCTCTATATAAAGAGGCGTGTGCCCGCGCACGCGCGCAGGCACGTGCGCCTTCGGCGCTCTTTTTTGAAAAGGGAAACTAGGGACAGGAGACAGGGCCATGTTTGCCGCAGGCCGGGGGATGGATGAACATTGCAACATGGCAGAGGAAGCAGTTTCCCACAAGAGAACTCACCATCTGCCTGGACTTGCTCTGATGAAAAGAAAAAAGTCCACATGACAAGAAACGTTTCACAGCGGCCTCTAGTGGATTAACACAGGTACCGCAGTCTATATATTTTTTTTTTTCTTGACCACTATTAAAATTATTAAATTTTTTAGTAGTTACAGGCATGCACAGATATTTAGCGGGAATACCGTTAGGTAACAGGCAGAAAGACATATTAGGCTTGGGGGTCCCCTCAATAGAACCAAGTTCCTGAGGGGCCCCCACTTACCTTTTCCCTGCCGCAGGACTCTGTTTGGTCCACAGAAGCCCAAACTTCACCTATCACGGCAGGCATTGTAATTAAACCTTCAGGGACCGGGTTCCCAAGGATTCCACTCCCCTGGACCTGTATAGCACCCTGCACAGAAAACATCTTGGTCGTGGGTATGACCAGAGCTCTGGATCCCAGGGTCCAGCTCTCCTAAGAGAAGCATTACAGGCAAAACCTTGCTCTTCTCTGCAAGGCCCGGGTACCGACCGTTTAGCTATGAAGCTTTTTTGGTCGGATCCGGAATAGCTTACTGAGACCCAAAAGAACCTGTACGCAAGCTCAGTGAAAAACACATGTTACTTCTTGGCCAACACCTTAGACACTGGCAAAAAACTGAGGTGCTCCCGGATGGGAGGGGCTTATATAGGGGAGGGTACTTCCGGTTTGGAAGTTGCCAGTGCCAGCACCTGAAGGTAAACTATATAACCCACATAGTAATGACTATGCCGCTCTGTGTCCCGTGATGTACGAGAAAGAAATTAGAACAGTATTTGTAGCTGCTGACTTTCAATTGTATTTTTTTGCTGGAGCCTGGAGCTCCACTTTAATATTAACCACCAAAATCTAAGAAAGATTGCAAAATATTCTTCAGGGATCTACAGTGGAGCAGAACAA
Source organism: Rana muscosa (assembly GCA_029206835.1). NCBI lineage: Eukaryota > Metazoa > Chordata > Amphibia > Anura > Ranidae > Rana > Rana muscosa. The sequence goes on from CM055117.1 coordinate 459,810,382, forward strand.
GTATATTGATGTGGAATTCTCTGAAAATTATGTATCAATGTCACATGGCTGATACAGATAACAATCTAATCAAATGCAAACATATTGATTTACACCAACCTGTTTATACGTCCTTTCTGCTACACACATCAAGAAGAAAAACATCCATGAGAGGCAGATTCGCAGCACCAGGTTAATAGTTGATAAAATCAATAGCAGTGGGGTTGGAGAGGCGCCACAGAAAACCGCTAAAAGCTCCTTTCCAGTCATTGAAAAGATCTGTTCCATGTCCCGCTGATGACATAAGTGGAAGAGGAAGGGGAAGACTGCCACAGCTACAGTTACTGCATTTCCAAGCATCTGGTAGCCTACGCCATGTTCATAGGATCTCACCTAGATGTTACACAAAACAGATAATAGTTCTGGACAAATAAAGCGTACACATGTTCCTATGTTGGCTTAAATGTTGCCAGTGTTATATCTGGCTCTTCTAAAATACTTTTTTCAGAAATCATTACCTAATGTACATGTATTACCTAAGGGCAGTTTTACAACAACAGTTTGTGTGTGTGTGTGTGTGTGTGTATATATATGTATGTATGTATGTATGTATGTATATATATACACATACATACATACATACATATACACAGTGGGTACCTAAAGTATTCAGATGCCCTTAAATTTTTCACTCTTTGTTATATTGCAGCCATTTGCAAAGTTCATTTTTTTTTTCTCATTAATGTGTACACAGCACCCCATATTGACAGAAAAACACACAGAATTGTTGACATTTTTGCAGATTTATTAAAAAAGAAAAACTGAAATATGGATTTGGTTAGGAAAGCCACACACCTTTTGGCCTTAATTCTAAGTGGTATGTGTGGAGAAAACCAGGCACTGCTCATCACCTGTCCAATACAGTCCCAACAGTGAAGCATGGTGGTGGCAGCATCATGCTGTGGGGGTGTTTTTCAGCTGCAGGTACAAGACGACTGGTTGCAATCGAGGGAAAGATGAATGCGGCCAAGGACAGGGATATCCTGGACAAAAACCTTCTCCAGAGTGCTCAGGACCTCAGACTGGGCCAAAGGTTTACCTTCCAACAAGACAATGACCCTAAGCACACAGCTAAAATAACGAAGGAGTGGCTTCACAACAACTCTGTGACTGTTCTTGAATGGCCCAGCCAGAGCCCTGACTTAAACCCAATTGAGCATCTCTGGAGAGACCTAAAAATGGCTGTCCACCAACGATTACCATCCAACCTGACAGAACTGGAGAGGATCTGCAAGGAGGAATGGCAGAGGATCCCCAAATCCAGATGTGAAAAACTTGTTGCATCTTTCCCAAAAAGACTCATGGCTGTATTAGATCAAAAGGGTGCTTCTACTAAATACTGAGCAAAGGGACTGAATACTTAGGACCATGTGATATTTCAGTTTTTCTTATTTTATAAATCTGCAAAAAACTTCAACAATTCTGTGTTTTTCTGTCAATATGGGGTGCTGTGTGTACATTAATGAGGAAAAAAATGAACTTAACCACTTCAATACCATGCACTTATACACTTTCCTGCCCAAGCCAATTTTGAGCTTTCAGCGCTGTCGCAATTTGAATGACAATTGCGCGGTCATGCAACATTGTACCCAAACAATTTTTTATCATTTTGTTCCCACAAATAGAGCTTTCTTTCGATGGTATTTGATCGCCTCTGCGATTTTTATTTTTTGCACAACAAATAAAAAAAGAGCGAACATTTTGAAAAAAACTACGTTTTTCTTTGTCTCTGTCAATTTTTTTTGTAAATAAGTACCTTTTCTACTTCAATGACGGACACTGATAAGGCGGCACTGACGGGCACTGACAAGGCGGCACTGACAAGGCGGCACTGACGGGCACTGATAAGGCGGCACTGACGGGCACTGATAAGGCACCAATGAGTTGGCACTGATGAGGTGGCACTGATGGGCGGCACTGATGGGCGGCACTGATGGGCACTGGTAGGCGGCACTGATGGGCACTCATAGGCGGCACTGATGGGCACTCATAGGCGGCACTGATGGGCACTCATAGGCGGCACTGATGGGCACTGATAGGTGGCACAGACGGGCACTGATAGGTGGGCACTTATGGGCACGGATGGGCACTGATAGGTGGCACTGATGGACACTGGTAGGTGGCACTGTTGACACTGGTAGGTGGCATTGCTGGGCATTGCACATTGTGGTGTGCCAGTCAGTGCCCATTTGTGGGCACTGATTGGCATATGTTTTTTGAGAAATTTTACATGTGGATGGCCATGGGGTACTTACCTGGCCATCCACATGCTTTGGGGTTCCCTGGTGGTCCTGGGGCGGGCTTCCCTGGTGGTCCAGTGTGGGTATCCGAGGGGGGGCTGCGCTGATAAACAATCAGCGCGAACCCCCCCTGTCAGGAGAGCCGCCGATCGGCTCTCCTCTACTCGCGTCTGTCAGACGCGAGTGAGGAAGAGCCGATCAACGGCTCTTCCTGTTTACATCCTGATCAGCCGTGATTGGACACGGCTGATCACGTGGTAAAAAGCCTCCGCCGGAGGCTTTTTACCGAGATCAGTGTAGCGGTGTGTCAGACTGACACACCGATCCACCGATCGCCGCGATGCGCGCCCCCCCCGGGCGCGCGGCGGCTGTTATCCTGCAGGACGTCATATGACGTCCAGTGTGGATAACACAACCACTTCCCGGACGTCAATATGCTATTGACTGGGCGGGAAGTGGTTAAATGATTTAAGCAAATGGCTGCAATATAACAAAGAGTGAAAAATTTAAGGGGGTCTCAATACTTTAAGTACCCACTGTGTGTATATATATATATATATATATATATATATATATATATATATATATATATATATATATTTAACATACTAAATAACTGTCTACAAATTCTTGCTTATTAGAAACAAAGGAAAGGAAAAGTCTGAATGCTGTCCAGCCAATCAGATTCCAGCTATCATTTAAGTGCAAATAAGGAATAAAAAGAACACTTTCAATTGTTCTATCCTTCAATTTTTGTACATTAATAAAATAGTTCTGCTTTTTCTGAATCCACCATGTGATCAATTAGCATTTGTCACCGGCACTGGCTGACCAGATCATACCAAGCAAAACAAACTAAATCTATGGAATTGGCAAAGGTTCAAAACTGATAGTTTTTTTTTTCTTCATGGGAAAGACATAGTCTATTTATAAAATTGGTCAGAATAACTCTCCATTTTGTTTTTGGTTTATTTATTTAATTAAAATAATACAGTTACATCTATTTTGACTAATATACAGTAATATGACTTCTGTAAAAAAAATTCATCACTTAAAACATGGCATAACCAGTTATTTACAAGTGAAGGCAGAAGGGGGAAGGAGCCTGTGATGGCATTTTTTTCATTACATTTCAGGTCGACCTTCTGTATACTGGGGAAACCACCAGCTACATTTCACAAGTATAAAAGAGTTAACTAAATGTGACAAAATACCAAATACTATATATTCCACCAATTTTATTATATAGGCTACTTGATAAAATAGCCAGTCAAAATTAAAGTGTTTGTTAACCCCCCAAAAAACAAAATTGATCCTGTTCCCTTACGTAAAGCATGTTATACAGCATTGTGCTTGTGCTGTGTCATTTGGCCCCCTGTAACACATAAAATACCTGATCCTGCCAGTTTCTACCCTCCCCCATTAAACTGACCACAGTTTATCATGGCTGCTGAGCCCTGACAATTGTGGTCAGTTTATGTGTCTCCGTCATATGCTACTATCAGCATCTCTCCCTGTGTCTCCCTCGGTCCTCCTCCCCCCTCCCCTATCTGTCGGTCAGCTCTCACTAGTGATGCTCTTCTCCCCACTGGTTCAAAATGAACTGATCATTATATCATCCTCTCTGTCACAGAAAAAGTGTCCTAGTGCCTGTGCTTTATTAAAGAAAAGCCAATTTCTACCTGTTTTACAGTGACTTCCAGCGATCACATGACTCCAGGCTCTCTGATCCTCTCCGCCTCCCCGGCTGACGTCAGCAGGGGAATCTCGGCCTCGCCCACTGGATATATCACACCGGGAGTGCTGAGAGCCTGGAGTCATGTGATTGCTGGAAGAAGCTGTTAAAACAGGTAAAATTCAGCTTTTAGTTTTATAAAGCACAGGCACTAGGACACAGCTTTTTATGTGACAGAGGGGATGATATAATGATCAGTTAGTGGCTTAACAAACACTTTAAAGCCAAACTCCAGTTAAAACGTTTGTTTCATTTTGGGTAGAGTGTGAAAGGGATAGAACCTTTCTCTATATTTACTGCCATCTCGGACCCCATTGAGGAGCTTTCCCTTTACTTCCTGTCCTGATGACAGAGGGCCAAGGGAACAGGAAGCAATAGGAACTTTCTCTACTAGGATCAGAAACAGTCTTCTGGTATGTGTGAACACATAGAATCTCTGTAATGTTTTTATTGATGTCTGTGAATCCCTGTCACAGTGACCCCCAGTCCCTAATTTCTTCTAAAAAGTAACTAGGCCATTGAGTAAGGGGAATTATTCCCAATGATGACAAATGACAAAAGTTCTAAGCCTACAAAATTGATTTTGTGTGACTCGGGGCGTGGTTGGCACCATCCTTGTAACCTAAAGCTAAACAACCAAAACTACTCGTTAGGATTTTGAAGGCAACTTTAGATCAAAGTACTAAATTAAAAAAAAACATTTTTGATCTAAAGTTGCATTCAAAAGTTCCAAGACTTTCCCAACCTATCCAAAACAAAGAAAAACAGTTCTGTCTGGACTTTGGCTTTAATAAGAAATAATTATGTCAGCATGATCTGAGAAACAGATAACAATGATAAACAATGATGATGATTATTACTACTGCAATCCAACAGCACTTTCAGAAATATGCAAAGCGTTGTCTTACCCAATGCATTTATATATATATATATATATATATATATATATATATATATATATATATATATATAAAATTATAATATATCAGATCACCATGTAATAAACCTGATCACTATCAACTGTTCAGAATGAGTACAAATAAAACATCACCAATCATATTTCAGGAAAAATATACAACACATTTAGAAATGCAAGTAAAGTAGACATTGATTTTGTTATTTTAATAATGCTGTAATTGTATTCTGTATATTGCAGATTCAAAACAACGTACCGTTCTAACTCTATGATTTTGTAATTTCTAAAGCTGCAATATAAATACAAATGTTATAAAGAGCAGCTGCTAAACATGAAGTGTAGATTAATTAAAACAAATCCTAATGGTATCAACATGACAAAGGAAGCCAAGTCCTGGGATTTTGGATGCCATGCCTTTTAATAATGTGATAATTACGGTTTTAACCTTTTTTGCCTACACACAGATCGGTGCTTCAAACATCCAGGTAGAATGTCAGTGATGAGTATTTGAAGGTCACTTTCACAATGAAAATGACAAATATATAACAAAAGCAGATGGTTTAGCAACTTATCACCTATAACTTGTTTGAGCCACTCTATTTATTGATGCAATTTCGTGAGCTGAATATTGCTTACCATTTCATTATGTAGTTCCTAGGAAATTTGTATAATTCCTCAGTGCCACTTAGAGCCCTGATGTATTATCAAATTTATAACCAATATAACCAGATGCCTGAATTTACCTTCTTATATCTTTGCTCCAGCTGGATATATATAACTATTTGACTACACTTAAAGTAGAACTATAGGCAATTTTTTTTCCCATTTTGGATAGAGTAAGATAGGATTATAACCCCTGTCAGATTTTTTTTTTTGCACCATCTGTGTCCCATTGCAGAGATTTCCTTTCACTTCCTGTCCCATAGCCAAACAGTAAGTGAGAAGAAATCCCTGCAAATTAAGAGAATTCCTTGGGGACCCCTAGTTTACCAGAACTATTGTCCCCATTGGAAGATTTCCCCTCTATTGCTTTTCTGGGGACAACCCAAAATTTGGGATTTTCTTTTACTTTCAATATTAATGGTAAACAGGACAAATAGAGAGGGTGAATCTCCCGATTAGGGGCACATGCAGCAATAAAAAAACTGGAAATCGAATCCCTCTCCACTCCACTCTAAAAAAACAAAACAAAACAAAACAAAATAGGATTTTTTGTACTCACCGTAAAATCCTTTTCTCTGTCGTCCATGGACGGACACAGCTCCTTAAATCTTAACATTTGGGTTATGTTACTGTTCATAGGAGAGGACTAGGCAGAACATGTTAGTTATCTTAAAACATGTAACTTTAACAGAGTTGAACAGCCCCGCCCAGAGGGCGGTCCCTCCGTACATAACCCTCCATCCTGCAGTCAGCAGCCTCAGTTCGTAGAAAAGCAGTGCAAACTAAAAAAGAAGGGGTGGGTGCTGTGTCCGTCCATGGACGACAGAGAAAAGGATTTTACGGAGAGTACAAAAAATCCTATTTTCTCTTTTCGTCCATGGACAGACACAGCTCCTTAAATCTTGACATGTGGGACGTCCCCAAGCAGTGTCAGAAAAAACGAGGGGTGGGAACAGCATCAAAAGAAGACTTAACTTCACCCCAAACAAACAGAGCTCCTCAACGGAGGAGTTGCAACCTCAACCAGCCGCCTGCAAAACCTTGCGGCCAAAGAAAGCATCCGAAGATGCACTCACATCAACCTTGTAAAACCTTGAGAAAGTGTGAACAGACGACCAGGTCGCCGTCTTACACACCTGTGAGACAGATGCTAGATGTCAGAAAACCCAGGAGACACCAATTGCCCTGGTTGAATGCGCCGGGACAGGAAAGGGAGGCGCCCGCCCCTTAAGGGCATAGGCCTGGATGACGGTCTGCCTGATCCACCTAGAAATGGTGGCCGACGAGACTGACAGGCCCTTCTGTGGACCAGACACCGACACGAACACCGAGTCAGACTTCCGGAATGGAGCCGTAGCAGACAGGTACACCCGTAGGTCACGTACCACGTCTAAAGAACGTAGCGCAAACTCCTTGAGATGCGACGGCCCAGGACACGAGGACGGAAGTACAATGGCCTCGTTTAGGTGAAAAGCTGAAACTACCTTAGGAAGGAATGAAGGTTGCAGGCGTAGCACCGCTTATCCATATGGAGGACCAAGTAAGGTGACTTGCAAGACAAGGCCGCCAATTCAGAAACCCTTCTGACCGATGTAATGGCAACTAGAAAGGCAACTTTCTGAGAAAGCGTTAAGAGAGGAATCTCCCTGATGTTCTCAAAGGGTGTTCCTGAAGTACCAAGAGCACTAGATTCAAGTCCCACGGAGGAGATTACCGAATCTGACAGACCATGGTCCCTTAGTACCTGGCTTTCAATAGCCAATGCCGGTAAAGCCAGCGACTGTAAAACAGGATGAAGTATGGGACCTTGAGACAGAAGGTCCTCCCACATTGGCAGCCGCCAGGAAGCGTCAGCTACTAGTCTCACGAGGTCGGCCTACCAGGGACGCCGGGACCAGTCTGGGGCGATTAGAATCACGCTGCGGAGCAGATGAGGAAGCAAATCCATTGGGGGAAAGGCATAAATCAGCCGATACTGACCCCATGGAGCCACCAATGCGTCCGACGCGTCTGCCCGGGGATCCCTGGACCTGGCCACAAACCTTGACACCTTGCGATTGAGTCAAGAGGCCAGAAGATCCACAACTGGTGTGCCCCATTTCTGACAAAGTAATTGACACACCTCCGGGTGTAACAACCATTCCCCTTGGTCCAGCATCTTGCGACTCAGATAGTCCGCCTGCCAGTTTTCTATGCCAGAATGTAAACAGCCGATAGAGCTGGCACGCTCCTTTCAGCCCAACTTAGGATGTGAGCGAATTCCGACGCTGCGGCCCGAGCTCCTTGTTTGTCCCTGATGGTTGACAGAAGCCACCGCCGTGGCGTCATCCGACTGGATCTTGACCAGATGCCCTTGAAGTCTCTGCGACCACTTTGAGAGGCACAGTCTGATCACTCGAAGTTCGAGGACATTGATCGGCAGGCGATATCTGTCCGGAGTCCAGCAACCCTGGGCCAACTGGACCCCCTCAGACTTCCCCCCAAACTGTGAGGCTGGCGTCCGTCATGATCACAGTCCCATGGAAAGAAAGGAACGACCTCCCGGACTGAAGAGCCGGGAATATCAGCCACCCTCTCAGGGAAGCCTTATCCAGGTGACTTACCTGAATCCAGAGACAATGGAGGTCTGTTCCATTTGGACAGGATCTCCTCCTGCAATACTCGAGTGTGGAATTGGACACACGGTACTGCCTCGAAGGAGGCCATCATGAGGCCCAGAATTTGCATGCAAAAACGGAGAGACAACCATTTGCGGGATGCTAACGATTGCACCGCCGACTGGAGCGTCTGCAACTGCTCCAAAGGAAGGAAGACCTTCGCCTCCGAGGAGTTCAGGATCAAACCTAGGTACTCCAGACGCTAAGTTGGTACCAACACCGACTTCTACATGTTCAGCACCCAAACAATTTCTCGGAGGGTCTGACGGGCTATAGACATGTCCTCCTCTAATTCTGAGCCAGAAGCAGCTCTCAGAAGAAGATCGTCCAAGTAGCCCACGATAGCAATGACTCACTGTCTCAGCAAAGCCAGATCGGGGTGAGCACTTTGTTAAAAACTCTTGGTGCTGACGTTATTGCAGAAGGGGACATGCAAGTATGCATCCTTGATGTCCAGGGATGCCAGAAAATCCCCAGGATGGAGCACAACAACCTCCATGTATTCCATCCTGAACTTTGTCACCCTCACAAAAGGTATCGAGGGCCCTGAGTTCCAAGATTGGACGGACACCGTCCTTCCTTGGGACCACCAACAGATTTGAATAGAATCCCTGAAACCTTTCCACCAGGGGCACAGGTAAAACTACTCCGCACCTGAGCAAGAAGGAGAGGAAGATTTGAGGGAAAGATCTGTTTGGTGGACAAGAAGAAACTCTATCTTGTACCCCGAAGTGACCACCTCGCAGACCCACTGGTCAGAGAGCAGGAAGGTCGACCGAGCTGCAAACTCGCTAAGCCGTCCCCCCACCCCTGAGTCGGGCGGGGGGCAAAATTTCATGCGTTAGCAGGCTTGTCAGCCTGCTCATTCGACGCACCCAGGGACGCTTCTGTCCCCCCGCTGGAGCCTTGTCAGTCTGGGAGGATCTGCCGGCTGACCCTGACTGACGAAAATACCGCTTCTGCGCAGAATAGGAGGGCCCCGACCAACGTCGCAGCTCCTTCCCCTTAGAGGACTGTGGGAGAAGTGTGCTCTGACCTCATTTTTAAATATTTTTCTGTAATTGTTGTAACTGTACTGCACTGCAATAATTATTGTCATAAAAATAAGAAAAAAACTCCAGGCTTTACTTAAAGTGGAGTTCCACCCCGATTTTTTTTTTTTTACCAAAAATTGAAAAAAAAAATGTTTTACTTACCAGAAATAGCGGTTGCTATGCGGAAGTTCCTAATCTGCCTCTTCATCCTCTGCAACTGGTCTTCTTCCTCGTCCTACTCGTGGTGTCTTCTGGTGAATGGGGCGCTTGTGTATCCCAGAGAGCAGCCGGCCCATTCACAAAGCGCCGCGCAACTCGTGCATGCGCAGTAGGAAACGGGCAGTGAAGCCGAAAGGCTTCAATGCCTGTTTCCCTTAGTGAGGATGGCGGCGCAGGGACCTGCCGCGATCGAGCGATTGGCCTCGGGGGGCCGACTTCGCGGGTGCCTAGGACAGGTAAGTGTCCTTATTAAAAGTCAGCAGCTACAGTGTTTGTAGCTGCTGACATTAAAAAAAAAGAATCGCGGATGGAACCTCGCTTTAAAGAGACCGTACCATCACACCATTTATTTCAGCAAAAACCTTCCCATAAGATTACATGTTCAATTAATGTATTTTTATGCATGTTATTTACCTGTAAAAGCCTCCCTTGTGTAGACATTCAAAAGCCCTAAGATTGCTGATGGTAGCCGCCATCTTGGATGTGATGTCAGCAGCCCTAGCAGACTCATAGTTGTCACTCAAAAAACTCCACTGCATTCCCCTGCTCTCTTATTCCGATTGATACCTAAAAGGTTATGTTGAGAGGTAAATGAAGGGTCGGATGAGCAGTGTCACCACAAAAAGTAATAAGACGCTCTCAGAAAAGTAGACGACTATGGTGTGCAGAAAGGGAGGAGAATTGACAATCAAGTTCAAAGGCACAGTGTTTTTTTTTTCTGTGCGGATAACTGCAATGATTAACCGCTTCCTGTCCATTCCGGTATGTCACTGCATAGGAAGGGTGATATCTCCGTCATTGCAACAAAAATGACCAAGATAATATGATTTTTATAACAGCTTTGACAGCAGGCAGGTAAAATCACCCAGTTGCATCCAGGATGGAAGATATATATGTCCTAGATTCAGGCCTTATGCCAATTTATACCACTAGGGGAAGTGCTGGGAGTCTTGCAGGGGAAGAGTTAATGAGCCCAGCTGAAGTAAGTGGGCTCATTAAGACCTCTACAAGAACTAAGGGAGATGCTCCAACCTGGAACCAGATCTGTGTGTATAGACTGGGGAGTGTGCTTTCTGTGCGGTGAGACAAAGCCTGTGTGGCTATTGCCAAGAACTTCTAAAAGCAGGGAGCTAGGGACTGGGGCAGCACAAGGCTGTACCCAGTTGTTAGTTAGGAACATCAACGTGTGTAGTGAGCGGTCAAGTTGACCAGGATTTCTTTTGTTTTCTGTTATATTTTTTTGTCTGTATATAGTTCAAATAAAACCGCACACTTTTGTTTTTTCACCTACCACTGTCTGCTGTGCCTAATTTTGTGTGGTGAACCCATCCAGGGGGTCACACACACCCGCTGCAAAGCTAACCCCCTCACACAGCTTACCTGTAAAAATCCTTTTCTTCTAGTACATCACGGGATACAGAGCCAGATAGTAATAACTATATGGGTATATAGACCACCTAAGGGGATGGACACTGGCACACCCTAAAGACAGGAAGTTCCCTCCCCTATATAACCCATCCCATACTGGGAGTACCTCAGTTTTTGTAGCAAAGCAATAAGTATCCCAAGAAGAGGGGCGGGAGCTCTGTGTCCCGTGATGTACTCGAAGAAAAGGATTTTACAGGTGAGCAGTTATAAAAACTCTATTTTCTTTTTCATACATCACGGGACACAGAGCCGGATAGTAATAACTATATGGGATGTCCCAAAGCAATGTCCCTTGAGGGGAGGAAGACACAGAATAAAGCATGGCGCCATCAGACGTGAGGGCCTATACCGCTGCCTGCAGCAGACCGCGCCCAAAGGCGATATCCTCATGCCTTTGTACATTCAGCTGATAAAATTTAGTGAATGTATGGACCGAAAACCAAGTTGCGGCCTTGCAGATCTGAGTCATAGAGGCTTGATGATGCACCGCCCATGAAGCACTAACTTCCCTGGTAGAATGCGCTCTAACTTGAAAAGGCGGAACTTTCCCTTTCAAACCATAAGCCTGAAAAATAACTTGTCGAATCCACTTGGAAATAGTAGATTTCGACGCTGCCTGCCCCTTCCTGGGACCTTCCGGCAGTACAAACAAAACATCCGTTTTCCGAATCTGAGCAGTCACCTTCAGATAGATTTTAACTGCTCTCACTACATCCAAGGAATGTAGTGACTTCATTTTTTCCAGAACCTCATTCTGCGGAAGAGAAGGGAGAACTACATCTTGGTTCAAATGAAAACCTGACACCACCTTAGGGAGAAAGGTTGGATGAGGACGTAATACTACCTTGTCCTTATGAACAATCAAATATGGCTCTTTACAAGAAAGAGCAGCCAATTCTGATACTTATCTAGCAGATGATATGGCTACCAGAAAAAACAATTTCCTTGTTAAAAGGACTTTTTTTACAAACTTTTTTTTTGTCCCGCAGGGCAGTACCCAGATCCCTATACCCTGTATGCCCAATAACTTGCATATAAGCCTTCAAATGGCACTTTTGATTATTTCAGTTCGGGTCACATTGACTTCAATGGGGTTCATTATTTGGTTCTGAACTTTTGCGATGTTTGAAAGTTCTGCCATGAACCAAACCGCGGGGGGACTAGCTGTAAGCCATAATTATCAAAATTAAAAGAAAGAAATTATTGAAATATATCACACTGTGCGTAACAAATCTATATAATATATGAGTTTCACTTTTGAATTGAATTACTCAAATAAAATTAACTTTTTGATATATATATATATATTTAAATGGATAATAGAGATAAAACGTATGTAAATAAAATATTCATTTTATATACTCCATCACACAGGTATGACATTTAAAGGAATATTTCACTTTTTTTTCACTTTATGCATCATTAAAATGACTGCTCCCGAAAAAAACGGCCGTTTTTAAAACTTATTTTTGCATTGATACATGTCCCCTGGGGCAGAACCCGGGTCCCCAAACCCAACCCTTTTTAGGACAATAACATGCATATTAGCCGTTATAAATAGCACTTTAGATTTCGAACGTTCGCGTCCATTGTATTTAATTGTATATATAAGGGAATATGGCGTAAAGGTTCAAAAGGCTGCTTCTGCAATGCCGACAGAACCAAATTCAAAATCCCATGGACACAAAGGCGTCCTATCTGGCGGGTTGATCCGGGTTACCCCTTGTATGAAAGCACGGACCAAAGAGTGCGTAGCCAGTGGTCTTTGAAACAACACCGACAAGGCCGAGATCTGACACTTGATAGTACTTAGAGCCAGCTTCATCTCTACGCCCAACTGTAGAAAGGCAAGAATCCTTATTATCCTACATTCCGAGGATGCCAACCTTTAGCCCAGGTTCACACTGGGCTGCGGGAGTGAAGCCGTGCGAGTTCAGCTGAACTCGCACGATTTCACTCTCGCTGGCAGTCCCGATTTGAGCCGCGATTACAAAGACATCTGACACAGATGTCAATGTAAATTGCGGCCGAAATCGCAAAAAGTAGTACAGAAACTACTTTTTGAAATCGGTGCAGCGCCACAGATGCGGCGTCGCACCGATTAGTATGGTGCCATTGCCGGCAATTTGCGGCAAATAGCGGCGTTTTGACATGCGATTTGACATGCGAAATCGCATGTCAAAACGCACCAGTGTGAACCAGGGCTTAGACTCGCACCAAGTCACATATGCCTTCCAGACTCTAGAATATATGACTCTGGAGGCCAGCTTCCCAGCATTAATCAGGGTAGACAGCACTGAACTTGAAAAGCCCTTGTTTTTTTAAAATGTGGGATTCAACAGCCAAACCGTTAAATTTAGCGTTCGTAAGGAAGGGTGGAAAATTAGTCCCTGCGAGAGCAGGTCTGGACGTAATGGAAGAGTCCATGCATCCCCCACAGCCATCCTTATGACCTCAGCATACCAGGACCTTCTGGGCCAGGCTGGAGCTTCAAGAACCACCGGGCTTCCTTCCCCCTTGATCCTGCAGAGAAGCCGCGGAAGCAGCTGAACTAGGGGAAACGCATAAATCAGTGAGAACTGATCCCAAGGGGTTACCAAAGCATCCACTCCGTAGGCAAGAGGAACCTTTGTCCTCGACACAAAGTTGTCCATCTTTTTGTTGAACCTGGATGCCAACAGATCTACATCCGGGGTCCCCCATCTCTGACATATAGCCAAGGAGATGTCGGGGTGAAGAGACCACTCCCCTGGAGAAAACTGCTGGCGACATAGGAAATCTGCTTGACAATTTTCTATTCCTGGAATGAAAACTGCCGATATGCAAGAAACATGCTTCTCTGCCCAAACTAGGATATGGTTCACCTCCCTCTGGGCTGCGTGGCTCCTGGTGCCCCCTTGGTGATTGATATAGGCCACTGCAGTGGCATTGTCAGATTGAATCCCGACAGTACAATCTTGTAACCTGAGTGACCAAGCCTTTAGAGCCAGGTGTGCCGCCCGAATTTCCAGAATGTTGATGGGAAAAGCCTTTTCGGTTTCGGGCCACCTGCCCTGAACAGTCATCTGCACCAGGACTGCTCCCCAACCTGAAAGGCTGGCATCTGTTGTTGTTACCATCTCCCAGGCCACATGAACAAAAGATTTCCCCTTCAGCAGATTTCTGGACACTAACCACCAACTGAGGCTCTGACGCAACCCCGGGGTGAGGCACATTGGCACATCTAGAGCTTGGATATTCTTGTTCCACGCGGACAGGATACTGTTTTGAAAGAGCCTTGAATGTAATTGGGCATATGGAACAGCCTCGAATGAAGCCACCATCTTCCCTAGTACCCTCATGCAAAGACAAATGGAGGGACTTCTCTTTGTCAAGATTACCTGCATCAACTCCTTTATAGCGCTGACCTTTGCCTGGGGCAAAAAAAACTCCTTTGGTCTGTATCTATGACCAGACCTAAATACTCCAGCCTTCTCACTGGACGCAGGGATGATTTTTCTAAATTGAGAATCCAACCCAAGTATCTCAGAAACCTGACCGTGCTGTCCACAGACTGGTTTAAACGGTCTATTGACTGATCCACCAACAGCAGATCGTCCAGGTAAGCTACAATTATTATGCCCTGAGCCCTTAGCCTGGCCAGGAGTGGGGCCAGAACCTTGCTGAATACTCGGGGTGCAGTTGCCAGACCGAAGGGTAAGGCTTCGAACTGATAATGATCTTGTTCTACTTCGAATCTCAGGAAACTCTGGTGAGCGGGGAAAATAGGCACATGCAGATATGCGTCCTTGATGTCTATTGATGCAACCAGTTTTCCTCCCCTAAGGGTGGAGACTACCGACCGAATTGATTCCATGCGAAAAGAGCGAATCCTTAAGAAGTGATTCAGACCCTTGAGATCTAAGATGGGTCTGACATCTCCATTTGGTTTTGGCACTGTGAAGAGATTTGAATAAAATCCCAAACCGTGCTCTTCCGTGGGAATCTTTACGATCACCCCCTGAGCTAGCAACCGGTCTAGTGCCATAAATAGGCACCTTCTCTTTAGCAGATCTTTGGGAACGCTTGATCTCAGAAAATGAGGCGGTGGAAACTCTTGCAACTCTAGCTTGTAACCTAGAGATACGGTAGAGATGACCCATCTGTTCTGGATCTCTTTTTGCCAAGTTCCTGAGAACTACAGAAGCCTTCCCCCCACCCGATCGAGCGGGGCGCCCCTTCATAAGGAAGCCTTAGGACTTTGCTTAATAGGCTTCTGTCCCCAGGGCCTCTTGTGTCCCTGGGTTTGAACTTGAGTTTTTCCCCTTGACCCTGACGGCGGAGGACGTCGTGACTGCCTAGAGACTGATGTCCCTGGCACCGGAGAGGAAGCCTGCCTAAAGGAAGGACGCCTACTCCTTATTTTAACAGGTAAAAGAGTACTCTTTCCACTAGAAAGCTGCTGGTCCGTAGGCTGAGGACCTGGGGTGGGGAGGGAGACCTAGCCCGCTTTGTTCCACCCTGGGAAGAAAAAGCGATTAGAGACGCTAAACGCTCCTCCAAACTTACGAAGGCTGAAGAGAGTACATCCTCAGTAATATAGGCAGGGGTCTGGAGACTGGAGATGGCTGCAGCACCTGACACCCCCGATGACTCACCCTGATCAGCTGCACCTGGCCCCTCTGGAGAGGCTGGTATAGTGGAGGCATGACCAGGAACCTCAGAGCCTGATGGTGAAACTTTTTTTGCCTTCTTTGAGGAATTCACCGCCGTTTTAGGAGCTTTAGACCCTGAATTCCTGGAAGACATAGTCCTAAGCACAAAAGCCGAGGTATTAAAAAATTGTATCAATTGCTGAAATATAGTCCAGCTAGACAGAGCTGCTACCCAGTGTTGAGCCGGATACTAAATAAGTGTGTCACTAGGGAGTGCCTGCAGAGATCACTCACGTGCCCCTCACCGCTGCTGTGTCCCTCCGTCAGCTCCTGCCTCCACGAGGCTCTGTTTACCTGGAAATATACCGCCCTGTGCGCGCGCCGTGCGAGAAAGGTGAACGTCGGGTCACGTATGTGGTGCCTGCGCTAAGCCACACCCTTCCTCCCCTTTGCCGGAACACTCTCCGAGATTTAAGCCTACTATTTCCCGTGTGCGCGCCCGCGCGCGCGCCATCTCGGGAATCAGAGAAGGAGGAGGGGAAAGCAAGCAGAACCCCCGAGGGGGGAGAAAATAAGCGCAGCAACTGCCCACAGGATGGGAGGGGGACCGCACCAACCACCAGCTGACTGCTGAAAATCCCTCTTCACATCACCAAACGGCTGACAAGCAGAGGAAGCCTGCTGTAACAGTGACACACTGGATGAAAGAACAGGTACGTTGCTACACACCCTCTAGTGGTGAGACTTAGGCATGACACACTTACATAAAGAAGAACTCCTACAAGCAAACTTAAAAAGTTTCTTAGGAGTCTTCACTTACCTTATCCCCGCTGCAGGATTCTGCTGGAAAGAACACAGTCAGACCCAAGCTTCAGTCCATCACGGCGGGCTATGTCAAAGACCTTCAGGGACCCTGTTCCTAGAAAAAAGGTTTCCACTCCCCTGGACCTGTACCTGTAAAAAAGTACTGGTTGTCCGGGTCCAGTTCTCCTAAGAGAAGCATTACAGGCCTAAAAGGCCCAAAAGACCCCAGATCTCTCCATAGAGAGGGATCTGTCACAGCCCATGCTATCACAAAGTATGTTGTTCATCCTTTGTGGTAGCTATAAAGTTGTAATTTTTTTTTATTAAATAAATAATAATTTTTCAAAGTGCCCCAGCCCCTCCGCCCCCCTGTGCTTTCGCATAAATGCGAACACGTGCCAGTCCTGCGCGCATATGTAAATGCCAATCACACCACACATGTGAGGTTTGCCCGCAAATGTCAGAGTGAGAGCAATAATTCTAGCTTCAGACCTCCTGTTTAATTCTTTACTGGTTTTAAAGTGTCGCCTATAGAGATTTTTAGATTGCGTAGTTTGGTGCACTTCCACAGGTTTGGTATCCATTTACTCGGTGTAACATCATCTTCATTGTATCATCATCAAAAAAAATGGGTATTATATTGTGTTTTTGTGCATTGGGCCTTATGCACACAGGACTTTTATTTAACTCTCCTAGAAGCCAGCAGCGTTTTTGCAGAAAAAATGCCTGACGCTTGTAAAAGGGTCTTAAGCTTTTACAAGCTTTTATAGGTGTCAAGCTCTTGGGTGCTAATTAATTTCATTGACTTGAATAAATAATACATTTTGGCCATTGAAATGAATTAATGCACAAGCACTTAGCTTTAAGGTGGTGGCATGATCTCGTTAAAAGAAAACCTCGGAAGATGAACATGGAAGCTGCCATTGCTGACCTCCTTCGGAAAATGCTAACAACCTGGATGTTATTTTCACCCTTACATTCTGCATTACGAACCTAGAGTAAGTACTCAAATCAGAAACTCTAATTTTATTACAATCTAATCTTCACATTTGTTCTGGTTCAGTAAATAAAGTATTTTTTGCAGGCAGATAAAAAACAGGCATTTTTTTTTTGGACAGGTTTACTTTAAAGGCCCCTTTCACACTGGGGCGGGGAGGTGCGCTGGCGGTATAGCGGCGCTATTTTTAACGCCGCTATACTGTCGGATTTTCTGCGATATTCGGCCGCTACAGCAGCAGTTTGGGGGCGGTATAGCCGCGGTGTCCCATTGATTTCAATGGGAAGGAGTGGTAAAGGAGCGGTATACACACACACACACACACACACACACACACACACACACACACACACACCACTTCTTCACCGCTCCAAAGATGCTGCTTGCAGGAGATTTTTTTTCCTCCCGCCAGCGCATCGCCTCAGTGTGAAAGCCCTCGGACTTTCACATTGAGAATGCTGGGGCAGGATTATTTCAGGCGTTATTTATGCGCTATTTTTAGCGCTAAAGCGCCTAAAATATGCCTCAGTGTGAAAGGGGCCTTAATCATTGTTTGTTATTGAAATACAAGTTTTCCATTCTGCCTGTTATACAATATTTTCTTTAACAGATAAAAGGACACAAATATTATATAGGACCACTCACACCTACATAAAAAAGCCACATAAATTAATATAAAGGGATTGTTTAAAATACTCACTTGTTTCATGATGATCCCACTGATATCCAATACAGACATGTCGGCTTTCTTACAGTCATGCTTTTCCCATATGATTGCACTTACTCTCTCAGAAGTGGGACTTGTACCTTGTAGCCAAAACAGATGGTTCTATAGGTAAAAAAGACGACAACACAAACTGCAAGTTGTCAATGAGAAAAAAACAGCGTCTTGAAATGATAATAGTAACATTCATGTTTTCTAAGCACTTCATGACTAGGGGTTGTTCTCCTATGGACCAGACCAATTTTTATATTCAGCTATGTGCCCACAAATGTACATATAACAGTCAATAATCATGATACTGTAATATGAATACTGTTTTTGGGGGTACAAACAAAGCTTTCTCTTGGTAGTACTGTTTTAGAAGAGGTATTTTAACCACTTCAATACCAGGCACTTTCAGCCATTCCTGCCCAGGACAATTTTCAGCTTTCAGCGCTGTCGCTGTTTGAATGACAATTGTGCGGTCATGCAACACTCTACCCAAACAAAATTTTTATATATTTCTTCCCACAAATAGAGCTTTCTTTTGATGATAATTGATCACCTTTGGGGTTTTTATTTTTTGCTAAACAAACTAAAAAAGACCAAAATTTTTGAAAAAAATATGTTTTTCTTCGTTTGTCATAAAATTTTGTTTTCCCCTTCACTGATGAGGCGGCATTGATGGGCACTGAAAGTGGCACTGATATGTAGAATTGATGGGCACTGATGGACACCAATAGGCGGCACCGATATGCGGCACTGATGGGCACTGACAGGCGGCACTGATGGGCACTGACAGGCGGCACTGATGAGGTACTGATGGATTACTGACAGGTGTTACTTCTGGGCACTGTGGTGGACACTGATTGGCACTGTGGTAGGCTCTGATTGGCACTGTGGTGGGCACTGGCAGACATTGTTAGGACACTGCTGGGCACTGATTGGCACAACTGAGGGGGCTGTGCTGATAATCAATGTGCTGATTATCATCACAGACCCCCCCCCTTTGACAGGGAGAGCCGTCGATCGGCTCTACCTGTTAGCGCAAACCGAGGAATGCCATTTTCCGGCACTTCCTGGTTCACGCGATGATCAGCTGTGATTGGTCACAGCTGATTATGTGGTAAACCTCTGACAGAGGCTTCTTATCATGATCGGAGATGCGTGGTGTCAGACTGACACGCCACACTCGATCGCCGCGCTGTGCGCCCCCACGGGCACGTGCCGGCATGTTATCCTGCTGGACGTCATATGACGCCCAGTCAGGATAACAGAACCACTTCCCGACCGTCATTCTACATAAGGCAGGCGGGAAGTGGTTAAAGAAGAACTGAACTCTTGAAGCTGTGCTGAAATAAAGACAGGCAAAGGACCACTATTACTCATTTATGATGCCTTGTTCTGCACTGTATCTCTGTGTGTAGGCAAACATCTTGGTAGAGGAAGAGCTTTGCTTCCTCACGTCAGAGCCTTCAGGAAGAAGAATGGTGCACAGCAGATAAGTGACATCACTAAATCTTACTCCAATTCTTCTAAAACCAGCAGTACCCTGTATTTCACATTGCAGATACACTATCTCAAAAAAGTAAGTACACGCCTCACATTTTTGTAAATATTTGATTATATCTTTTCATGTGACAACACTTAAGAAATTACACTTTGCTACAATGTAAAGTAGTGAGTGTACAGCTTGTAAAACAGTGTAAATTTGCTGTGCTCTCAAAATAACTCAACACACAGCCATCAATGTCTAAACCGTTGGCGACAAAAGCGAGTACACCCCTAAGTGAAAATTTCCAAATTGGGCCCAATTAGCCATTTCCCTCCCCAGTGTCATGTGACTCAGTGTTACAAGGTCTCAGGTGTGAATGGTTGTGTTAAATGTGGTGTTATCACTCTACACTCTCTCATACTGGTCTACCATGGCACCTCATGGCAAAGAACTCTGAGGATCTGAAAAAAAGTATTGTTGCTCTACATAAAGATGGCCTAGGCTATAAGAAGATTGCCAAGACCCTGCAACTGAGCTGAAGCATGGTGACCAAGACCATAGAGTGATTTAAAAGGACAGGTTCCACTCAGAACAGGCCTTGCCATGGTTGACCAAAGAAGTTGAGTGCATGTGCTCAGCATCCTATCCAGAGGTTGTCTTTGGGAAATAGACGTATGAGTGCTGCCAGCAATGCTGCAGAGGTTGAAGGGGTGGGGGGGTCAGCCTGTCAGTGCTCAGACCATATGCCGCACACTGCGTCAAATTGGTATGCATGGCTGTCATCCTAGAAGGAAGCCTCTTTTAAAGATGATGCACAAGAAAGCTCGCAATCAGTTTGCTGAAGACAAGCTGACTAAGGACATGGATTACTGGAACCATGTCCCGTGGTCTGATGAGATCAAGATAAACTTATTTGGTTCAGATGGTGTCAAGCATCTGTGGCAGCAACCATGTGGTGAGGCACACAAAGACAAGTGTCTGGGGCATAGGTGTGCGCAGCCTGTTGCATTAGGGTGTGCACCTGAAAGCTCAAAAACACGGTACTGATCTCTCACTGTGTTCATTCAGAAAGAGAAGGGGCCGGTAAATGACATAGCCCCTTCCCCCACTCATCCTGAAATATCATCTATGTGTGCCCACTGCAGTAGCCAATGGGAGAGGAGGGAAGCCAGCCATGCTGTGGGAGGGGTCTCTGGGCAGCAGGGGGAATCTGCACTGCAGGGAGTGATTAGGATGTGCCTGGGCACACCTGGCACACCCTGTGCGCACGCCTATGGTCTGGGGCTTCATGAGTGCTGCCGTCACTGGGGAGCGACAGTTCATTGAGAAAATCATGAATGCCAACATGTACTGTGAACATACTGAAGCAAAGCATGATCCCCCTCCCTTCGGAGACTGGGCCGCAGGGCAGTAATCCAACATAATGACCCCAGACACACCTCCAAGACGACCACTGCCTTGCTAACGAAACTGAGGGTCCTATTGAGCATTTGTGGTCCATCCTTAAATGGAAGGTGAAGGAGCGCAAGCTCTCTAACATCCACCAGCACTGTGATGTCGTCATGGATGAGTGGAAGAGGACTCCAGTGGCAACCTGTTAAGCTCTGGTGAACGCCATGCCCAAGAGGGTTAAGGCAGTGCTGGAAAATAATGGCGGCCAGACAAAATATTGACACTTTGGGCCCAATTTTTGACATATTCACTTAGGGGTGTACTCACTTTGGTTGCCAGCGGTTTAGACATTAATGTCTGTGTGTGGAGTTATTTTGAGGGGACAGCAAATTTACACTGTTATACACTCCCTACTACTTTGCTACAATGTAAAGTGTAATTTCTTCAGTGTTGTCACATGAAAATATATATTCAAATATTTACAAAAATGTGAGGATGTACTCACTTTTGTGAGATACTGTATAGGTAGAGAAGTGACTAAGCACATTCACATACCAGAAAATGTACTGCTAGTTTTCTGGAAAAATTACAGACACAAGGTACGTTCTCAGGGTACTGCTTAAAGCGGAGCTCCACCGAAAATAAAATATTAAAAGCCAGCAGCTACAGCTATAGCAGCTGCTGACTTTTAATATTAGGACACTTACCTGTCCTGGAGTCCAGCGACGTCGGCAGCAGAGGACGAGAAATCGCTCGTCACTCTGCTGCCCCCACCGCCATCCCCGGTGAGGGAACCAGGAAGTGAAGCCTTGCGGCTTCACTGCCCGGTTCCCTACGGCGCATGCGCGAGTCACGCTGCGCCGTTCTGACTGATCCCTGTGTGTTCTGGGAGCAGAGTGTCTCCCAGAACACAACGGGTACTCTGCGGGAAGTGACGTGCTTCCCGCAGATTTCCCGCAGAGAGGACTCCCGGAAGTGGGTGAAAATGCCTGTCTTAGGCATCTTCACCCCCCTCCCCCCTGAAAGGTGTCAATTGTGACACTGGAAGGGGGGAGAGTTCCGATGAGCGGAAGTTCAACTTTAGGGTGGAGCTCCGGTTTAAGCATAATTAATATTTCCAGATGATTCCTACAACATAGCAAATCTCCACTTTTTGAGTTAAGTTCTACTTTATAGGCAATAAAGAAAAAAATACACTTGTAACACACTATAGCAGATGGTTATAGACAAGTTAAATTAATGTTTTATCTTTACTTTGCATTTGATTTTTCATTAATTTGGACAGGAGTATAACTTTAGAAGTCTTTCCAAAGATCTATTAAGCCCCGTACACACGGTCAGACTTTTGTCCTGTGTATTGGCCGTATGCCCGTGATCGGGTGGAATATCAGCTGCGGTGTCGTTGCTGTTCCTGCTACAGTCTTGCTGTCCTCATCAAGCAAAGGCCGCGGCTGGGTTACAGCTGATCGTTTTTCGTGGGCTTGCCTCTGGTAAGCTGCTACCTTATTACGGTGGAGGGCACCTTCTCATGTTGATATCACCGGGTGTTGCTGAACCATCCATTGAATTTATCCTTTGTTATCTACCGGATTTCATATTTTGTGCATGGGACCTTTAATTCAGTTATCCAGTATAATTTAGGTTATTCTGGTTTTTAATGGTATCATTTGGGCACCTATCTGGACTTTTTATCATTATTTTTTTAAATTATTATTTATAGTATCTAGTAGCTGGTGCCTTTGCCTAGTGCGCACTGCTTTTTTCTCATCAACCCCTGAATACTATAGAAAAACTTGAGTATTGGCGCAGTTTTTTCTGTTTTATTAAACTTCATTTTGAGCAAGTTTGACAAAAAATCAGACCGTGTGTACGGACAAACTTTTTTGGTTTTCATCGGACAAATGTTCGGTCTGCAAACGGACAAACTTTTCGCCAACAAAAGTCAGATGGAGCAAAGTCCGACCGTGTGTACAGAAATCTATCGGACTTTTGTCAGATGGACAAAGCAAATAATGTAAAAATCAACCAACAATAGCAGAAGTTGACCAAAGAGTGGCGGTAAAGAGCAGAAAAACCATGTGATGTTGGAAAAGTTTTGAGAAAGTTTGCAGAAAAGTCAGAGCGTGTGTATGCTATGGGTGTTCCCGACCAACTCCCTTCAGACAAAAATCCACGGCAAAGTATGTTTGAAGTCCGACCGTGTGTACGAGGCTTTACTGATGAGTCGACATAAGTAATCAGGTTTTGTAAAATATAGCCTTTGAGGATGCATTGGGACAATATACTTTATATCAAGTTTGTTCAAATAAAATTGGAAGTTTCCAATGAATAATAGATTAAAATGTCTAAAGAAAATTAGCCTATGAATCAAATACAATTTATCACACAGAAAAAGAAGGATTTCAGATAAGGTTAGGTTAGTGCCTGAAAACCAGGGATATGCATACAGACCCTAAAGCCTCGTACACACGACCGAGTTTCTCGTCGTAAAAAACCCGTTGATTTTCTCGACGAGCTTCTTTACAAGCTTGACGAGCTTCTTGTCAAGCTTTCCTTGCATACACACTGTCAATTCCAAATCTCGTCGTTGTTCTGCGCGGTCACGTACAGCACATATGACGGCAGTATAAAAGGGGAAGTTCGATTCCAATGGCGCCACCCCTTGGGCTGCTTTTGCTGATCTTGTGTTATTGCATGTTAGTAAAAAATTTGGTGAGAGACGATTCGCGCTTTTCAGCCTCATGCTTTTCAGTTCAGCATGACGAATGTGCTATTTCCATTACGAACGCTAGTTTTACCAGAAGGAGCGCTCCCGTCTCATACTTGATTCTGAGCATGCGTGATTTTTTAAGACTCGGAAAAGCATACACACGACCGGTTTTCTCGTCGCAAAACAGGCCGACAAGAAAAACGAGAATCCTGACGAGAAAATAGAGAGCAGGTTCTCTATTTTTCTCGTCGAGATTCCCGGCAGTTTTCTCGACGAGAAACCATACACACGAACGGTTTTCTCAGCAAGAAAGCTCTCTCAGCAGTTTTCTTGTCGTTTTTTGATGAGAAACTCGGTCGTGTGTACGAGGCTAAAGTGGGAAAAAATGGCACCAGACCCATAGGGGGGGGGGGATTTACTAAAACTGGTGCAGCTCTGCATAATAACCAATCATTATTATCAAAACTTAACTGAACAAGCTGAGGTTAGAAGATAATTGGTTACTATGCACAGCTGCACCAAAATCTGTGCGCACCAGTTTTAGTAAATCTTCCCAAAGGTGTATCCCTGGAAATGATGGACAAGGAGTTAAAATTCCATTCTACCTTGGGTTCTCTCACACCGTGTGCGTTGTCATAGGGAAAATGTATGGACAAGGAGAGAGCCATTAGTAAATGAGGTGAAGCTTTACTTTGCAAAGAATACCCATTCACATGCAAGGGAAATTAAAAAAATGCATTTTTGCTTTCAAATGATTGGATGATGGAAGTCAGCAGAACTTCCCCTCATTTACTAAGCTCTGGAGCAACTGCACTTGCAAAGTGCAGTCTATTTGCCTTGAGTAAATCACACTAGTGCATTGCATTAGAGTGTGTTGGTACAGCTGTATACATGCTGCACTTGGAGACCTCATCTGTGTTTTATCATTTAAGAAAATACAATTCTATCAAAAATACAATGAAGCCCATCATGTCTAAAAACCATGTACCCATATCAATGCATATGGACAATGTATAATTATTGTATGGTGAGTACACAATACAATATACTAAGCAGATTTATTTAAAATGTATTCATGAATTTTACAGTCGTCATCTACAGTAATTTTACAATGCTGATATTTCTAAAGCAATATAGCAAATCGTAAGATATTTTGCTCACCAGTTGAAAGACATCCTTTGATGGAGAGCTCCTATTATCTCCTGCATTGGATTGAGAGAGGTCCTCATCAGTGTCACTCTCACAGGATGATCCACACTGGGGTCCATGCAGCAAGTCATCCAAAAGCATATCGTCTGTCTCTGAGCCTTGCCGAGTGCTTTCAGAGTCCTGATGAGAGACTATGTAACTGCGGGAACTGCAGCTTACACCAGACCTAGAGCCCTTTCAGGGTAAAAAGGTAAGGAAGGTCAACATTGATAAAAATGGACCACTGCTTTAAATGAATTGACGTGACACAGGAGCAAAAACGACTACATAAGTGGAAACATATAATGGATTAATATGTATATAGCTGCAAAAATATAGATTTTATTTCATATGACAAATATGAGTATTCTGTACATCATAATATCAGAATGTAGTAATTAGGAGGGGTTAGACATCTAATCATAAATCATCAGTTAGCAATTTATTTCCAGCTTATGACTGGTAATTTATTATTGAGCATCTATGCCCTCTGCATGCTATTAATAAGTAAAATGTATAGTGAGTGACTGACTGACTAACCAGTATATTAATATTATATATTACGGAAGTCAAATTTTATTTTTATTTTTTAAATCAGATATTCTTTATTTTCTTCTTCCACATATTAAGACGTACATACATCAATATTTTCAGTGTACCACAATTTCCACATATAAATGTATTCCATTAAAAAAAAACATTATCCCTTCTTTGCATTCACATATCCGTCACCCACCCTTAAACGTGTTTCCACTTCTATCCACTTTTTCCACATATTATTACATTTATGTTTATTTCCTCTCTTCATATATATAAAATTCTTCTTTTACCACTGTATCATCCATCACCTTCCTCCATTCTCTCATTGTGGGGTGGCTTTCCGATTGCCACTTCTGCGCGATAATTTTCCTTCCTTGAAACAGACATCTTGTTATTGCTATTCGTTCGTCCTCTAGTAGTCCCCCTTCTTCCAGAAGACCCAATACACATAGCCTGGCTTCTGGTTGCAGAGATGTCCCAAACACCGTATTTATGCTTTCAACTATTTGCTTCCAGTATTGATATAACTTGGGACATCTTCAGACCATGTGTATTAGGTCTCCTCTATTATCCCCACATCTGACATCTCGAGTCCGGCCTCCTACCGAACTGAAACATCCTTTGAGGTGTATAATATACTCTATATATCAGGTAAAGTTGGGACATTATTTGAGAGGATGACAATGACACTCTGGGTCCTGTAGCTAATATTTGCTCCCATTGCTCCTGCGAAAGTGGGCCCACATCTCTCTCCCATTTACCTTATTTTTACTGACCCCTGCCTCCCCCTGATCGGCCCCATTCTAGAGACTCGTATATGCCTGATATTGCCCCTCTGGAAATCTCTGCATTTACAAATTTACGAAGAAGGGGCATATCGTTCCATTCTGGTGAACTCTGTCCAAACTGCGCATTCAGCGCATGTCTGATTTGCAGATATCTGTAAAAAGATCTATTTGGGACAGCGTAATCCTCCCTTATTTCTTGAAATGATTTTATTCTTCCTGCCTTATAAAGTTGTGCCAATAGATGTATTCCCAATATATGTCCCACTCCTCAACCTTCCCCATAACTTTGAGTTCTTGCAGGTTGCTGTTATCCCATATGAGAGAGAACTCAGAAAATCCCTTATATCCCATGATCTTCTTAATCTCTTTTCAACATTTTGCCATCAATTGAGCTGTGGAACATTTAGAACAAAAAGAGTCTGCCTCCACTGCCTCTACTTCAGTGTCATGACACGTATCATTCAGAATTAACCCCTTTGTTTCTCTTCCTACCATTCGGTTACTACCTCTCATATGCTGCACCAAAATAATATCTAGGGTTCGGGAGGGCCAATCCCCCCTTCTCTTTTGGTTGTTGTAAGGCGCGGAGGCAAATCCTTGCTACTCCGTTCCTCCAGATCAATTCCCTAAACACACTATCTATTTTCTTAAACCACTGTCTTGGGATCCATACTGGGGAGTTATGAAGAATGTATAAAATTTGCGGCATCCATACCATTTTTATCAAGTTGCTCCTACCAACCACTGAGAGTGGGAGCCTATTCCACACCCGGCATTTTTGTCTAAGCTTTGTCACTATGGGTGCCAAGTTTCCCGTTATATACTGTGCCGGGTCCTTTGTTATGTTAATTCCTAAGAATCTCATTAGGGTCACCACTTTCACTTGATCTATCTGCCCTATCAATGGGTCGATTGGTAAGAGAGCCAATTTATCCCAATTGATTGTTAGCCCCGAGAATTTACCAAATTCCCCTATTATGTCTATTGCCCCTTCCAATGAGGCTTGCGTATCCCCCAGAAAAAGCAATACATCATCCGCATACATGGCCATCTTCTCCTCCGTCTCCTCTTGAAACCCTTTATTCCCGGGGATGCCCTTATGGCGATGGCCAGTGGTTCCATGGCGAGGGCGAAAAGCAGGGGCGACAATGGACATCCCTGCCTTGTCCCCCTAGCCAATTGGAACCATTCTGAACACTCTCCATTTATCCTTACCTTCGCCCTGGGACTTTTGTATAATATTTTAAACCATTGAATAAACTTAGGGCCAAAATGAAACTCTACCAGGGCTTTCCAAAAGGTAATGCCACTCAAGGCTATCAAACGCCTTGGCTTCGTCCAAGGATAATATTGCTCTTGACCCCTCTTCTTCCGTTTGCAACTGAGTGTTTAGAAATGCTCTTGTTATATTAGAGCTGGTAGACCTACCTGGGATAAATCCCGTCTGGTCCAGGTGTACCAAGCTTTGAGATTATCTTATTTAGCCTCCTTGCCAATGTTTTGGCCAGGATTTTTACATCTGCACATAAAAGAGATATCGGTCTGTATGAAGCCGTCTCCAATTGGTCTTTCCCTTCCTTTAATAATACAATAATTGTTGCTTCTGTCATAGACGCGGGTAACTTCCCTTCCTTAGCTGCCCAATTAAATACCTCCAGGAGTCTTGGAAGCAGCACTTCATTATAGGTTTTATATATTTTTATTGGCAAGCCATCTGGTCTGGGAGCCTTTTAGCTTGCCATATCTGTTATTGCCATTTGTAACTCTTCCAATGTGAGTGGTGCCTCCAAACCCTCCCTATCTTCCTCTGATAGCCGGGGGATCTGCAAGCCCTTAAAAAAGGCTTCCATCTCCCCCTCTATATTGACATTTGATGTACTACTATACAGACTCTGGTAATATTTTTTGAAGGCCTCTTTTATTTCTGATATACCTCTCCTAATTTCCCCCTCCTCATCACAGATCGCCAGGATGACAGATGGGGGGGGGGGGGGCCCAGCCCTAGCTATTAGGGCCAGAGTTCTCCCCACTCTCTCACCCTCCCCATAGAAATTCTGGATCTGGAATAATTTTTAATTTTCCGCCTTTCTTATTACTATTTTTTTATACTCTTCCTGTGTCTCTGACCATTCCTTATAGTTCTCTGTAGTTGAATTTCCTGTATAGTTAATCTCTGACCTCGTCACTTTTTCTCTTGCTGCAATTTCCTTGGCGCGTGATTGTTTTTTGATAAATGATATTTTTTGGATTAAAATTCCCCGTAGAAACGCTTTCAGAGTATCCCAAATCACTCCCGTTGAGGCTGATCCAGTGTTTGCTGTTACAAATTCCTTCAGGCTAGCACATACTCCCCCCGGATCCTCAATTACTTCCAACCAGAATGGGTTTATCTTCCAGTCCCCTTTACCCGTCTTTATTTAAAAAATAACTAAGGAATGATCTGAAATGCTTCTTGGTTCATATACCACCTCCCCCACCTCTCCCAATGCTTCCTCGTTACAAAGTACGAGGTCTATCCTGGACAGGGTCATGTGCGTCTTTGAGTGGCAGGAAAATAGTTTTTCCCCCGGGTGTCTCCTCCTCCACACGTCTGTCAAGCCCACCTCCTCACAAAATTGGAGGAGAGGGCTGCCAGCCGAATGTCCTGTGGAGGCACCCGCCGGGAATCTAGCCATTTTTTTATCCATAGTCATATTGAAATCCCCCGCCACTATTACGGGCACACCCGCTCTGTCCATGACGAACTCCATTAACTCCCACAGGACTTCCGTTTCAAACTGGGGGGGGGATATATATATATTCGCCACCACATATTCCTTTGTTTCTATCCAGCAATGAAGAAACACAGAACGTCCCTTGGCATCTATCTTACTCTGTCTGCAGGAGAACACCGCACCCGAATCTATCAAAACACTCACATCCCTTGAATAAGAGGTGTGAGTAGAATGATACTGTACTTGATATTTCCTATGCTTTAATCTTTTAGTCGTTTCCCTGTCCAGATGCGTCTCCTGCAGACACAGCATTTTTAAGTTGTTAATTTCAGCTGTTGAAAAAAATCACCTGTCTTTTAATTGGGTCTTTTACCCCCCGAACATTCCATGAGCACACCTTCATGTTTTTACCTAGATTTGGGGTTCTCTTCCCATCCTCTGTTATCCATCATCTACCCCTTTTAATTTCTCTCTTATTAATATACTTCCCACCTTACAAAAGATATACCTTAATAATATTTGATCCAAAAAATGTGTTTCTAGTGCATCTCCCCCTTCTAGTGCCCTGCTCGGATGCAGCACGACCTTATCCTTGTGGAAGATCAGATAGGGAGGCTTGCATGACAAGGCTGCCCGCTCAGAAACCTGTCTTAGCTGGCGTAACACCCACCAAGAGGACCACTTTATAATAAAAAAAATGTCAACAATGGAATCTCCCTGATGTTCTAAAACAGTGGTTTCTGAGACTTAGAGGCCATGCCATTGAAGCCATAGCCTGCAAGCAGGATGGCATATGGGACCCTGCCCCAGCAGGTCCTCTCGTAGTGGTAGACGCCAAAAGGACGTCTGCTCCACAAGCCCCACGGAGGTAGTGAAGGGTGGGCCGGAGGGGCCGCCTGCCGAACCCACTGTACAAACGTTCTCACTAGAGAGTGAGCCACCAGGGGTCGCTGAAAGGACAGCCAGGGCAGATACCTGCCCCCTAATTGTACTTCACAGTAGAATTTTTGGCTCGTTCCCTGCTGAGAACAGCAGGACTCTGGAACCAAATAAGTACATGGATGCCACCTCATTTCCTCACAAATGGATGTGTAGGTCTTCCAAGTGCAACGGTAAATCTTCCTAGGGGATGATTTCCGAGCACTCCTCATGGTAGATATCACCGAGTCTGACAGGTCCAGGTCTCAGCACCTGGCTCTCAAGCCATGCCCTCAAGCCAGTGACTGTAAAACAGGATGGCGTCTGGACCTTGCGACAACAGGTCCTTCCTTAGCGGTAGCTGCCAAAAGGCGTCTGCTAGCAGACGCACTAGATCGGCGTACCAAGGACGCCGAAGCCAATTCAGAGCAATTGGGACCATTGTAATCCTCTTTGTTTCCAATCTGTGAAGCAGATGAGGAGTTTCCGAGGAGGAAGCCATAGATTAGTCGGTACTGACTCCACAGTGCCATCAACGCATCTGTCGTGTTTGCCTATGGGTCACTTGACCTGGCCACAACTTCAATACCTTCCAATTGAATCGAGAAGTCAGGAGATATACGAATGGCGTGTTTCCCCTCTGGTAAGGTGAGGAGGTGAGTGACTTCCGATGCTGCAGCAGAGTTGCTTGCTCCTCCTTGATGATTGACATACGCCACAACTGTGGTGTTTGTCCGACTGGATTCTGACTGGACGCCCTTGTAGCCTCTGATACCATGTGGAGAGGCAAAGCCAGATCCCCCGACTTTCAGGCCAATGATCTGCAATGGGATTCCTCCGGAGTCCAGCGACACAGGTTGACTGAGCTCTTCAGACTCCTCTGCAACCGGGAAGACAGGCGTCCACCGTGACCACTATCCAGTAAAAGGAAGGAACACTTCCCAGACAGAATGCCGGTGAAGTCGGCCACCAACTAGGGAAGGCCTGTTTAGGTGGCTTACCCGGATCTGATAATCCAGGGATGAAGGGCACTTGACCCTTCAGGACAGAGAGTTACCCTCTGTAACAGTCGCGTGTGAAATAGTGCCTCTGGTACCGCCTCGAAGAAGGCTACCATAAGGTTCAGGACTCGCCTGCAAAAGGTGGCATGACAACCCCTCCTTGGGACGTCAACTGCCGCACCGCAACCCGACGGGTCTGCAACTTCCCCTAGGTGGAAAAAAACGTACACCTCTGAGGAGTCCAGAATCAACCCTAGATATATTAGGAGTTGGGACGGTACCAATACTGACTTCTGAGTGTTCAGCACCCAACCAAGTATCGGAGGGTCTGACAGGTTATAGACCTGCTCACTTCTAAATTTAAATTTGAAGTGACCCTCAGAAGAAGATCGTCCAAGTTGCCCATGATAGCGATGCCACGCTGTCTTAGTAGGGCCAGAATCGTGGCAAGCACCTTGGTAAACACCCTTGGTGCTGATGCCAAGCCAAAGGGGAGAGCTACCATTGGTAGTGGTCTTCCCCGGCCACCAACGCAGACATCTGATGCCTGGTGCATCTGGAGACATGCAGCATGCATCCTGGATGATCAAGGATGCCGGAAAATCCCCTAGATGGAGGGCAGCGACAACAGAGCGAGCCAACTCCTTTCCGGAATCTTTGTACTCTTACAAAGCAGTTGAGGGTCCTGATATCCAAGATAGGATGAACCCTCTTCAGTACTACGAACAGATTTGAGTAGAACCCCTAAACCCATTCCTGTACTAAGACAGGAAGGTTTACCCTGCGTATCAGCAGTTTTTGTACCGCCCCATGTAGGGCTTCCAGACAAGTCGACAGAAGCTGGCGGTTAAGAGGGAAATATCTGTTCGGTAGGCAAGCCAGGTTGGGCTTGCAAACTCAGGGACGCTTCTGTCCCTCAGCAGGCGCTTTATCGACCTGGGGTTGTTTACTTGCCGCACTAGGCGGACGAAGGGACCGCTTGTATGCAGTGAAGGAGGGCCCTAGCCTATGGCGTGGCTCCTTACCCTTATCTGGATTGCCGAAGCAATGTGCTCTTACCTCCTGTGGCATCTTAAATGACGTCATCCAGTGAGGCCCCAAAAGTCTGTCGACCTAAAAGGGCAGATCCAGAGGCGCATGCGCGGCAGCTTCCAAGATGGCCGCCATCATCTAGAGCTCTGCTCCACCACAGCCCTGTTCTGATCACCGAAGCGCTCCACCGGACCCCTCACAGGGATATTCGCTTAGGGGACACCCCCCGGAGCCCGCCGATGTCATCCTCGCTGGCCAGAAGGGACCTTTCGAGCCAGATGACAGCCGCGCCAGGCCCCCTCAGCTATAATGGTGGCGGCTCCACGAGGCCCGCTCTCCGCAGACTGCTCTGAGGACTCCATAGCTGATCAGGACCTGGTCCCACCGCATTCTCCAGGTACCGAGTACCCCCCACTGATCACGGCCATCTCCCCCTCATCCACTGAATCCTTATTGGGCAGGATGGGCGCTGCATGTCCCACTACACCTATGCTGGATCCCCACACAGGCATGCTTCTTTCAGTCAGTGAAGCACAGGAGGAGGCCCCGACTCCCACTGACTTTCCCTCCATGATGATTGCATTCTCTCTCACATGCTATCTAGGAGCCTGCCTTTGAATGCTGCACAGATCACATCCTCTATTCATGCGGATCTGCAGCAAATTGGGATCAGGATGGACACTATAGAACAGAAAGCTGATCAGGCAGTGGCAAGGATTAATCAGAACTCCTCCAGGCTGCAGGACGTGCAGGATCAATTAGAAACTACTTTTGCAAAGATCAATGACCTCGAGAACAGATCGAGAAGATATAACTTTAGGATACAGGGATTCCCAGAATCAGAGAAAGAGGTACAATCTGCTGTGAAATCACTTATAAAGACCCTTATCCCTGACATTGCTGAACCCCGCCTGGAGCTGGATAGAGCTCACAGAGCCCTGCAATCTCCTCACTCTGATGGCCTTCCCAGGGACATCATTGTGAAACCGCACTACTACTCGGTCAAAGAAGAGGTGATGAGGAAGGCCAGGTACTCTGACAACCTAACTTTGCAAGGCCACAAAATTCTAATTTTCGCCGACCTCTCTCCATACACAGTACAAAAGAGACGCTTGTTTAAACCGTTACTGCAAGTGCTTATGGACAAGGAAATCACATACAGATGGGCCTTTCCTTTACGCCTGAACTTTTCCTACAAAAACAAAAGATGGAGAGCGTATCCTGACTCAGCTCGGATTGATTCATCTGGACCCTAATTCGGCACAAGCCAACAGAGGGACTCCTGCCTCCACTAAACGACCTCCGCCGGCGAGCCTGCTGCAACAAACATGGCTGAAACACGGTTCCAAGCGCACCAAAAAATCCTCCCGCCCCAATACTTTTTTCACCCTTTGTTTTTTGGACACATCTACTTTCAAATCCCCTCTCTGAATGGGGCCCTGCTACGGGACATTTTTCCTCTTGTTAAAACTGTTTTGGGGATATCACCCACATCCCTGGCAATCCTACACCACACCATACTATTTTTACCATCCTTATGCCGCGTACACACGATCATTTTTCCCGTCGGGAAAAATGAAATTTTTTCCTTTGGACGAGAAAAACGATCGTCTGTGGGCTTTTTGCCGTTTTTCCCGACGGGAAAAACGGCATTAATCACGATGAGAAAAATTAGAACATGTTCTAATTTTTCTCATCGTTTTTTCCAGCATTTTTTTCCGCGGCAGTTTTCCCATAGGGAATCACTGCCACGGAGCCCACACACGGTCGTTTTTCTCGACAAAGAAAAAAATTACGGGAAAAACGGTCGTGTGTGGGGGAACATGCCGTTCCCTCGTTTTTCATTTTTTTTTCATGTCGTGATTCACGGCGGTGTTTTCACCGCCGTGAATCACGATCGTGTGTACGCGGCATTAGTTTTTGTTTGTTTTTTGGACTTGGCGGTTGACTGCCCCCCTAGTTTTTTTGTTTTTTTTTATTATGTTAGGGGTTTGCACTGAATGTGGGATAGTGATGAGATACCGGGTTCATGGTCTGTGGTGGGGGGACCTATGGCTGGCCAGCAGCCTACAGTTGCTTTCCTCCATAGGCTGACACAAAACCCAGTTACAGATATTTACACGATCTGGGTCATGTATCGCATGCTGTTACCATGTTCAAAGGTCCGCACTGGTCATTCTCCTTCTGGATGACCGCCTTTAATTCCTAGTTTACACGGCCTGGTTAATTCGCAGAAGGTTCATGGGGATCCGCTTATACAATATCTGGGGTTCCCCACTCTGGGACTGCAGATACTTTTCTGGGGCTGGTTCCTGGGCGGGATCCGCCTGCCTGCTTCCCTACCCCGGAGGGGGGAGGGAAGGGTAGGGCTTAACCGTCACTCTCGGTTCAGTTATATAACACGGTTTACTTTTGTAGGTTCCTATTGCTCTCATTGTTAGAGGGCGCTCTGTAGTTAAGACATCATGGGTTCCTTGGGACCCTCAGCCCATATAGTTATGAGGTGGTGGGGCTGTGGTGGACCCAATGCACCTCCCTCAGATCAGAAGCACATCTGGATCCATACCCAGATTACCCGTCACAAGGGTATTCCGGTCCTCTTAGGTATTGGGGTAGGGGATGGCTAGTTCACTCCACCCCGGGGGTGGGAAGGGGTCGGGGGACCCCTCAGTTCGGTTTTGTATTCTTTTGTTGATACCAATTTTACATCGAATGTATAAAGCAGTTCTCTTCTTCTCTCCTCTTCTCTCCCTTTTCATCTCTTTTTTCCCCTTCTCTTGCTGATGCACTTCGGTGCATTCACAGGCTCCGAGGCTGTCTCCGATCTTCCATCCCAGGCTCCGGGCCATGGCTTCGATTCACCTCAAGACATCGCAGGGAGCGTCGTTCTCAATTCCCGGGTAAGTGGCGGTACTTGCTTACAGATTCACCCCCTCTGATCCATGACTGACACGCCTCAACCCCCGCCTTCCCTCAAAATCATCTCACACAACACTCAGGACCTCAATTCCCCAGTCAAACGCAGGAAACTCCTCTAGCAATATCACTCTATGCATGCTGACATACTTTTGCTGCAGGAAACTCACTTCCCTTCCTCCTACAAACCCACTTTCCTCCATCAACGGTACCCTCAATTCTTTCTGGCCTCGTCCGATAACAAAACAAAAGGGGTGGCAGTCTGTTTTGCTAGGCATATCAACTTTTCTCCACTTGAAACTATAATGGATCCTATGGGTCGCTACATTTTGGTTTCGGGCCATATCGATGGGGTACTTTACACTTTTGTTTCCTACTACACTCCCAACAAAGGACAAAAAAACTTTTTTGAATCTTTGTTACACAATCTGCAGAAACATTTTAAAGGGCACGATATTCATCGGTGGCGATTCAAACACAGCATTTGATTTCTCCCTAGACAAATGCTCGAACGGTACCTCCAAACCTAAACGCCATTCCAAACAGAGTGTTAAAATAGCCAAGCTTCTCCATACTGCAGGACTGATAGATGTATGGAGAGAGTCCAACCCCCGCACAAAAGACTACACTCATTATTCAGCACCTCATAAATCATATGCCAGAATTGACCACATTTTCACCCGCTCCCCTACAATCCCTTTACTCAGGAGCTCCAAGATAGTAGATTCCTCCCTCTCAGATCACGCTATGGTGACTTGAAAACACAGAGGCCCTCTGGGTCAGATAGCCCCCCTCGCTGGCGCCTACGAGAGTCCCTCTTAAGCGATCCAATTCAATTCACTTTGCTGGAGAAAGCTATTACGGAATACATTCTTATTAACGCTACGAGTGACGTATCACCTTCTACGGTGTGGGCCGCTCATAAGTCAGTAATTAGAGGGAAGCTGATTCAAATATCAGCTAAACTGAGGGCGGAACACAAGGCAGACACACTGAGGCTCACTGAGGACTTTCGCAAGTTGGCGAAAGCTCACAAGCGCAATCCTACTCCTGAATCTCTCGCAAACCTGGATAAGGCCCAGGCTCTCCTAAACATGTCACTGACCACAGCCGCCGAACAGCACCTTCGGTGGACAGGGGCCAAGTTCTATGCCCAAGCTGATAGGATTGGTTCGAAGTTAGCAGCTAAACTGAGTCTCAAACAGCGCACTCTTGCTTTCCCGAAAAATCGGACAGCTAATGGGGAACTGTCGCAGAACCCATCTAAGATACTGGACACTTTCCTGCAGTTTTATACTGAACTATATAAACCAAACCTAAATCCCCCCAAGTCTCTAAGAGATGAATTTTTAAATACCCTCCCTTTACCTACTCTTACGAAGGATCATAGTGAGCTCTTAGAGAGCCCTTTCACCCAGGAAGAAGTTCTGAACACCATTAAAAATCTTAAACTGGGATCCTCCCTGGGTCCAGACGGTTTTTCCACGCGCTACTATAAAAAATTTGGTCCCTGCCTGGCCCCTTATTTGACACGATTTTTCAACTCTCTCAGGGATGGAGCCCCTTTGAGCAAGGACTTGAACTCGGCCTACATTTCGGTAATACCGAAACCGGATAAGGACACCAGCGATGTGGGGAACTTTCGCCCTATCTCGCTTATTAATAATGACATAAAAATTATGACTAAAATTATGGCAAACAGACTTTCGAGTTTATTTTCCTCTTATGTCCATAAGGATCAGGTGGGCTTCATCCCTGGTAGACAGGGACCAGACCAGATTAGACGTGCCGTTAACATTATCTCTCTACTTGACTCACAGTGGGATCTCAATAGACCTACACAAGGCCTTTGATTCAATAGACTGGGCATACCTGACCGACATCCTGGGGAAATGGTGATTTGGCCCAAACTTCCAAAAGCTTATTGACTCACTTTACTCAAACCCCTCAGCACAGATCCGTTTACTGGGCAGATAATCAGACTCGTTTTCCATTGGCAGAGGGACCAGACAGGGATGCCCACTCTCCCCTCTCCTCTTTGCTGTAGCGATCAAAACTTTGGCACTTGCACTAAGGTCGGACCCTGACATTAAGGGGGTGACTTGTGGTCCCCGGGAACATAAATGTGCGTTATATGCTGACGACCTCCGACTGTTTATCACTTCCCCCCTGACTTCCACCCCTTTGATTCTCAAGACGCTGCAGTTTTTCAGTGAGATCTCCAGTCTGAGGGTCAATATGAACAAATCATTGGCATTGAACATATCTGTTCCCCGGACTCATTGAAAAAACTCTCCAGCGATTTTGACTTCTCCTGGGCTCCCACACTTATTCCATACTTGGGTATCAAACTTACCTCTGATATAAGTAACTTGTTTAATATGAATTACCCCCCTATAGTACTTAAGTGCAAAAATGACATGGAACGGTGGTCCAAGGGTGGTTTATCTTGGTTGGGCAGAGTTCATGCTATTAAAATGACCCTTCTCCCACGCCTTTCGTACTTGTTTAGATCTCTCCCAATCTCGGTCCCGAAACAATTCCTCAGTAAAACTCAGTCGGATATAATACGCTTTGTTTGGGGCAGGAGGGGATGCAGATGTCCCTCGGGAATACTTTTCCGTCTGAAATCTCAGGGTGGTCTGGGCCTCCCTAACCTTTGGGGTTATCATCAGGCAGCTCAATTGACACAAATTTCTGACTTTACCCCGGGAATGAATATTGAGGCTTTCCGATGGTGGACTGATAAGGGCCTTTATAGGATCGGACACTTTATATCCCCAGCAGGGCCACTTACCTTATCGCACTATAGGACTCAACTGGACATGCCTAATTCGGAACTCTTTAGACTCAACCAAATTTCCCATTTCCTACGCTCCATTTGGACAGACAAAACAATACCCCCCACCATTACTCCCTTTGAACAATGGTGTGTAAATGCAGCGGATCAGAGGGGAGGCATCTCGTTAATTTATATGGCCCTAATGTCTAAGACGGATATACTGGCCTACGCCAGGACCTGGGAGGAAGATACGGGGCGGCACGTGGGACGCAGAGGTTTGGTTCCACGCTTCACAGCGTGCTTATAAAGGTATTCTCAACATTTCACTTGTAGAGGCTAGCCTAAAGGTTCTGATAAGATGGTATTATGTCCCTTCCAGGTTGGCACGGATGTTCCCAGGAACTTCACCCGTATGTTTTAGAGGTTGTGAATTAGAGGGCACGATGCTCCACATTTGGTGGACCTGTCCTCGTATTAGATCCTTTTGGCGGAAAGTGTTCCGTATCATTAGCGCTTTGACTGAGATATCAGTGACCCCTCATCCCAGTACAGCTTTACTCAATCATAATTTTCCCAATTTATCTAAATGCTCCCAAGTATTGGCATTCTTCGTTTTATTGGGCGCTAAAATGACCATAGCCAAGGCCTGGAAGAGACCCACCATCTCCTTCCAGGGATTCAAGAAGAAGGTTTCTTGGATCATGGTGCAAGAACAAATTGTAGCCAAAATGAATGACAAGACTGAAAAATTTTGATCCATTTGGAAGCCCTGGGCCACCTTCTGCAATATTTCTCTCATACCTGGAGTACAACCTGGCAGCCTGTCTGCACATACATCTTCTCGATAGTCTACTTGCTCTTTTTTCTCTTACCTCCTTCTACCACGTTTCTCTTTCCCCCTACTTTCTGACACACTCCTTGGTGTCTCAGTGTTCCGATATGATTACTGAGCATTCTGATTATTGGTTCTGTTATTTACAGTATTAAGTTCTTATTACGGTTATGGGTATCTATCTCATCCCTATCTAGCTTAGCAATCCTACAGACCAGGTGGGAGGGATAGGCGACTCTGGCCCTTAGGATGCAGTTTGAAGCCTTTTGGGGCATCCGGAGGATCAGAAGCCGCAGGGCCTCATTAAGTTTTGTTCCATGCTGTGATGAGGGATCTAGTGAATGAGATGATGCCATTGTATATTTCCGTCTGTTTCACTAGTAATAGTATTCTAGGACACCATATAGCTAGATAAATAGTTCTATCTACTGGTCTCACCGAATTTTGGAATGTACTGTATGTTCTTATGACATTTCACCATTGTTTCTGATACTGCTGTTATCGCAAAAATCTCTTAATAAAAATATTTGAAAGAAAACGGCAGATCCAACAGGACCTTCTTGGAAGATTGGTCCGCAGACCAGCACCTTAGTTAAATCAGGTGGCGTAGTGCCACCGCATAAACTGAGGCTCAAGCCAGCAAGGGGATAGTATCCATGTCTGACTTGCAGACAGACTCAAGGCCATGTACCAACTGGTCGGCCAGAGCTACCTCGTACGGAGGAGCCTCCCGTACTTTTAACCCTTGGAGTAGATACCTTGCCTACTCAGTAAGTGTCTGAAACATCAGACAAACCCCAGCCAATGCTGGACATACCTCTGAGCCCCCTCCACTGGAATCGTGGTAACTTTTGAAGTCTGGACACAGGGGGTCCACTATCGGGTGGGAGGTCCATCTTTTCAGGAACTCTCCTCAAGGGGTACCAGACCGGCCAAAAAAATAAAGAAATTTTTTAGGGCTGAAAAAGGAAAAAACTTCAGTGTGTTTTCCCACTCCTTGTACAAGAGCTTATTAATATAAGACACACAAGGAACACCTCAGCAGTACGGGCTGGCTTTAGGGAACCCAAAAAGGGGACCGGTCTCTCTGCTGCTTCTGCAGCATTCTCTATTCTTAGCTTACTCTGCACTGCAGTAATAGGTCAGATACCAAAGCCTTTTTGCATGCTGACCTGGACTTGGAGCATTCTCACTGTCCGACAGGCCACGGTCTGCAGTCTCTGATGCATCATAATCCGGGTCATGAGCCATAGCTGGACCCGGTTCTGCATCAGAATTATCCCCAGAAGATTGCAGGGGACGGGGGCGTTTACTACCCCCTGTATTCCCGTGTGCTGCTTCCACCCTGGCAGCAAAAGCCTCTAGGATTGCCGACATAGCGCCCATAGACACATCAGGGGCACCAGCTAAATCTGGTGTTTCAGGGGAAAAAACATCTGGCTCAGAAGCCATGCTGACCACGCGCTGACACCCACAGGGCTCCAGGCAAGATATCAATAGGCCACCCTCCTAGCTGATCAGAGATGCTGGGTCACCCAGAGGACTCACCATCCTTGGATCGGTACCGCTATGCTGCCGTGTGCTGCGCCTGTGATGCTATCCCACCGCTGCTGTATCAGTCTGATAGTTTATCAGCGTTTCCTGTGTAAATTTTTGCACCAGTGTAATGCACCCTAGAGGCCGGAGACTATCGCAAAATGGCCGCCAAGCGGCTGTATGGAAACATGTGGGCTCCTAGAAAATGGCCGCCAAGCCGAATATAGAGGCAAAAGCGGCTGCGGACCCCAAAAAGATGGCCGCCGAGCGGTGGTAAACACATACAGCGTGAATCCTAGGAAACATGGCCGCAGAACAGTCGATAGAGGCCAATCAGGTACGGACCACAAGAAAATGTCCGCCAAGTGGCAATATATACATGTAGGCGCAAAACTACAAGAAAATGGCCGCCGGGAAGTCACTAGAGGCCGAAACAGGCATGGACCACCGCAAAATGGCCACTGACAACATGGAGGGGAAGCACACACACACACGTAAGCTGAAAATACATCTTTTAAATGACAGTTACAGCCAGCCCCGCACCAGCTGGAACCCCTTAGGTGACCCCCAGCACCCAGCAACCTTAGCTCAGAGCCCAGGGAGGAGGGAAGGCAGGGAGAGAAGACAGAAAGGGGCCACAACCACTTGAGCTCTCCAGGAATGTCCAGCCAAGTCACCCTGCCGAAGCAGGGGAGCTACTTACCTATCCTGCATGTCTCATGCTGGAAGACATTCCAAAACAGATCATCATCCACGCACGGAAGGTGACTGTCGGCCAGGCATGCTGTGATTGGACCCTAGGGAACGATCATATGTATGCCCTTGAGCGCGACACTCACCGGACAGGCTGCTGCGACTCGGCCGTAAGGTTAGCTGAAGCTGAGAGGTCCGATGCAAGCCTTGGAGCGTAAGCTCACCGGACAGGCTACTGCGACTCGGCGGTAAGGTCAGCCGAAGCTGAACGGTCCGATTCAGGCCCTGGTGTGTAAGCTCACCGGCCACCCGTAGAGCGACGGGTATGTCGTGGAAAACCCTGCGCGTAGCTAGGGTCGGCACACACTCGATGGCCGAAACTGGGGGGACTACAAGGATCGAGGATCCAGCCTGTCACACAGTTGGCAGTTGATCGAAGATCGCAGGAAACAAAAAACAAAATGTAGAAAAAATTGTTTTTCCCCCCGGACCAAAATGGGCCCGAAGGGAGCCATGTCCTACTCCTTGCTAGACAGAAAAAAAACTGATCTGTGAGATGCAGACTGAGGGGATATACCCAGAGGGTCCGCCCCCTGGACGGTACTGTAGAAGGTGTGATGCAACACTTTTTACAAGTTTTCTGCCTAGTCACTCCTAATTAACGGATAATACCTACTATGTCAATAGAGAAGCTGTGTAGGTCCATGAACGAAAGAGTAAAACATGTTTACCCCGTTTACAGTTATCCTCAAACGTGCCGGATAGAACATTGCATATTTAATTCCTTTTTTTGCAGTCTATGTTTGCACTCAGTAAATTTAGCCCTTTGTCTCTGTAGTTCAGGGGAGAAATCCGGGTAAATTTAAATTCTTGCACCATTGAATTGTATATTTCTAATTTCTCTTGCTTTTTGAAGAATGGTAATTATATCCCTGAAATGTAGAAGTTTGATAAGGATAGGTCTTGGCTAACCTCCCTCTGCTGGCATCCTGGAGGGGACTCTGTGGGCCCGCTCAATTGAAAAATATTTTGATAAACAATCCTGGCCAAACACTCCTTTAAGCCAATCCTCCATAAATTCAGTGGGGCGTTTACCTTCACTTTTCCCTTATGTTTTTCCTTCGTAATCTATTTTCCATGTCATCGATTTTATTGACTCACATATTCAGCTGTTCTCTCATTGCTCTCATCTCGTTTACCATAGGGCTAACATTATCTTCGACCTGACTAAGTCTCTCCTCCAAAGCAGAGGTCCTCACACCAATCCCCTGAACTTCATGTTTTAGCACTAACATGTCCTCTTTTATCCCCCTCAGTTGGCCAAATATTTCAGTCAGTGAGGATTTGCAGCTGTTAATTGCAGAGAAAATCTCTCTCATAGAAGGCTCGCCCTCCGCCATTAATCCTGTCTCTTCCGTTTTTTCCGGTGCTTTTTCCTTAGACCCCTGGTCCCCTACTGCCTTTCCCGGTGTCACTGTATTTGATGTCTGGCCCTGACTTTTGCGCTGAGAGTTCAATTGTTGGGCCCCCTGCCCCCTTATGGGTGTGTGGCCTGCTATATGTGCCGGAACATGTGTATATTTTTCCAGTTTGGCTGCTGCTGCAGCCTGGCTTGCTTTGGATTGTGTCTGACTGAGACTGGGGCTGTTGCTGTGCACATGCACTGGGCCCCCTCCTTGGAGGAATTCCTGGTCATCACCGATAGTGTGCCCGGCAATTTTCACTCGTAGATATACTATTATAGGGGCAAAATATTATATTATATGTTGTTATCTGTTATGTTATAACTTTCCCCCTCCAGCTTTCTCTTTCTACTGCCACCGACTAGACCTCTGCGGGCTCCAGTAACCACTTTGTCCCCTGTGGGGGTTCAATAAAGTCAGTTCTCCCCAGCCTCCTCCAACAAACAAAATACAACAATGGGTCTGCTCACCTCAGGCTCTGGAAATGCAGGACTCAGCATACCTTGGCGGCGTGACTTAGCAGCGTCTTCTCTCAGCTTCCCACAATATACAGGCAGAAATGACTGTAGCAAGGTCATGGCAGGGGACTGTTTAGCAGAGTGTTTTACACTTCCAGGCAGCAGGGATCGACAGAGTATTCACTGGTGTAGGTATCACATGATCCGGAGTATGGCGATCAGCTGATCAAGCATGTGTGTCCGGGAGCCAGCAAGTGGGTGCTGGGACAAGACCAGAGCACCCCCGCACAGAGCAGCAGCACCTCCAGAGTGACAACACGGCCGACCAACCCCTCCATGGGCCAAGCCCCGCGCACTGGCACCGGGTCTCCACGCGTCAAGCTCCGGAAGGTTAGCCAGTCAGTCCTCCTCCCATCCCTCTCTCTCCTTTCCTGCTTCCTCCGACCAGACCATACCTTCAGTCAGCATGCACCATGGGAGCGAGGTACGAGGGCCGGGCTGTCTCGACCTCTCACCTCAACATCCGGTCACGCCCCTCCAGTTTCCCCCGAACACTGGGGACTCTAACACCCAAATATTTAAAGCAAACATGTGCACTGCCTCTTTCCAGCAACTTAAAGTGGTTGTATACCCCC
Source organism: Rana muscosa (assembly GCA_029206835.1). Taxonomy (NCBI): domain Eukaryota; kingdom Metazoa; phylum Chordata; class Amphibia; order Anura; family Ranidae; genus Rana; species Rana muscosa. Next base: position 459,853,544 of record CM055117.1, read on the forward strand.
CCAAAAAAGAAAACCTGCAAGGCAAAGGCATAATGAGCTAGTATGACTAGCATACTAGCTCATTATCAATTACTTACCTTAGATCGAAGAACCCGCACCAACCCTCGTTCCTCTCCTCCACCATGATACCCGGAGTGACTTCCGGGTATCGCCACTCCAGCACTGTGACTGGCCGGAGCGGCGATGACGTCACTCCCGCGCATGCGCGCGGAACCGGCACGATCCCGCGCATTCGCAAATTCCGGCACTTTCCGGCAGGCTCCCATTCAAGACCCGGCACGTTCAGTGCGCCTGCGCCGGTGTCTATGGCGCGCATGCAATATCATGTAGGTTACATGTAATACCATGTAGGTTAAGGAGATATTGCAAGCATCTACAGGTAAGCCTTAATGTAGGCTTACCTGTAGGTGCAAGTAGTATATGAGGGTATACAACCGCTTTAAAAGAGAAGTATGGGAATCAACAAAATAAAAAAAATCATACCTAGATGACTGCAGCTTGGATCCGAGCTGCAACTCTCCTCCGTCTGCTCTACCTAGAGAACTGAGCGATTAAAGCGGTTGTAGACCCTCATATACTACTTGCACCTACAGGTAAGTCTACATTAAGGCTTACCTGTAGGTGCTTGCAATATCTCCTTAACCTACATGGTTAAGGAGATATTTTCTGAAAATCGGGCACAGATGTCTACGGCGCATGCGCGCCGTAGACACCGGCGCAGGCGCACTGAGCGCACCGGGTCTTGAATGGGAGCCTGCCGGAAAGTGCCGGAATTCGCACATGCGCAGGATCGTGACGGTTCTGCGTGCATGCGCGGGAGTGACGTCATCGCCGCTCCGGCCAGTCATAGCGCCGGAGCAGCGATACCCGGAAGTCACTCCGGGTATCATGGCGGCGGCGGAGGAGAGGAACGAGGGTCGGTGCAGGTTTTCCGATCTAAGGTAAGTAATTGATAATGAGCTAGTATGCTAGTCATACTAGCTCATTATGCCTTTGCCTTGCAGGTTTTTTTTTTTTTTTATTGGGGTATACAACACTGCCATTTGCTCAATTCTCCCCCTTTGCTCTGAGCAGAGACTGTCAGTCAGCGGCTCTCTGCTCTCCCCTCCAGCGGTCACTGGAGCACTGGGCTGTGGAGGGGGCAGGAGCGGCCGTTAGATATTATACACAGACAACTAAATGAGTCATTGTTGCCCTTATGAAACTCAGACAATAGAAAAACAGGAACAGAGCCAATGCTGGACTTTCTTACTTGAAAACCCAGCATGCACTGCAAACAGAATAATATGAAAGCACCCTATATTAAATAATTATTGGTATAACAAAGGTTTTAAAGAAAGAAAACTGGCTCTTAACATCCATTTATAAAATGACCAAACGCTATTCTAATTTTCTTTTAGAGTGTGTTACATTGATCAAAACACACAACTGATCATTTACATTTTAAATATGCATATATGTACCTGACTAAAGATAGATTCTTCCTCTGAATCCTCTGAGCTGCCTGACTCTTGAGTCTGTTGGAATGTCTGTTTTCCTCTGTTGCTTTCCTAAGAAAATTATTAAAGGAAAAAGCTTAACAAATCAAACAAAGATGCATGATGTTTTATTAATAAATGAAGTCTAGATTTTTAGTTACATTAGTGTTTTATGGATGGTTATACTATTTCTTGATACAAAAAATATCTAAATATAATAATAGCTGTTAAACACTATACACATTGTACTGTAAACTATGGATCTTATGTGTTTAGTTCCGATGTACTCTGGCTGCAGTGCCATATACTCGCCTATGATCTCTTATGCCTACAGTAAGTGTAGTACTAAGTTCCAAATATCCCTGTATTTAAGGTGGCACACAACTCTTTTGGTTTAGGTTTTCTTAACCAATTATACTGTATTTATATTGACTTTGCTATATTATTTTGCACTTATTCCTGCGAACAGTCTAGGATTAGATCTCAGATTTCATTTTTGTCTTCAGCAATTTCCTACTTTTTAGTTGTTTATGTAATACATTTATGGGATTGCAAGCAAGTATTTATTTTGACATGCAAATAAACGACACCATATATTTAGATAAAACTTTGGCCGCGACCTATATTATTGGGTTACACATCAATAATAAATATCATTTTATTTCATAACTTTTTAAATAAATAATCCTTAAAACTTCACATAAATATCCACATCAGCTCAGCTATGAGAGCGCAAACTGAATTATCGCAACAAAACAGCATTAATATTAACTGTCCCCCTTTTCTTCTTGAAAAATTAAATATCATCAACAACATCATATTTTTTATTTCTTTTTGAAAAGGTGACCCTACCACATATGTAGAGGCCGCGACAAGTGAGGGAGGGAAGGGGAGCTCCACAGAGGTCCACCTCCAGAGGCAACTTTCTTGTCACAAAGCCCCCTTTATATAGGGGTTCTAGAAGGCTCTATACAGGTTTAAAGGCACACATTTACTACTAGCAGTCACAAGACCCCCTCCCCTACACACCTTAACCTTGCGGGGGAACTTAAAACTGCCACTGCTGCCGCAATCCCATATGTAAAGGGGGCCTTGAAACCATCTTTCCCCCTTTTCTTTATATTCCGTGTATGCCATATTGCGGGAAACCTTGCCTTGTCTATTCCTTTGACAGAATGCGTACAATGTAGGTCCACATCTTTGTCAACATTGATGTCGATATTTTATGTATATAACTACTAAAAACTCTATGCTATGATACAATGCATAAAATGTAAAATAATGTAATTCCCTCCTAAAAAAAATAAAAGCTAAACTACATACTAAAAACTAAAATAGCTAAAACACACAGATGAAATATACATAAGGCTACTTTCACACTGCAGCGCCCAGCCGTTTTGCGCCGCGCTTTTCGGCCGCTAGCGGGGCGCTTTTAACCCCAACTAGCGGCCGAAGAAGGGGTTAAAAGCGCCCGTGTTGCGGCACTTCCAAAGTACTTTTCATTTCAATGGGCAAGGCATTTTGGGAACGCTAAATACAGTGCTCCCGAATCACCCCAAAGATGCTTCTTGCAGGACTTTTCCTAACAAGCGCACCGCCCCAGTGTGAAAAGTCACACTGAAATGATAGGTTTTCAGGTGTTATTTAGAGGCAATTTCTAGCGCTAAAACGCCTGAAAACCGACTCAGTGTGGAAGGGGTCTTAGGGAGATGTTTTGCCTATCAGAGAATGTATATTTTTTTCTCCATCCAGTCCTATGATCTGCACAACTCTGCCACACAACACAGTCCTGGCTGGAGACCTGAATTTTCTCATCTGCTGCCAAGTAACATTTACTGGTCTTGTCCCTCCCGCTAGGCTGTGAGTTGATAGTGATTAGAGAAGCAGCAGACTGATGAGCTCATCTCTCCATCTCTACTCTGTCCACCTATAAGCGTTGCATCACAAATGACTCAATAATGTGCTGTTTCTCCCTCTCCCAGTCTGAGCGCTGCTGTTTATAGATTGCAGGCGGATGCTACCAAATCAAAGTCAGGTACGTGCACTGCTTGCATTTATAAAAAAAATAAAAAATGCATTTATTAATGCATAATGAATACAGAACTACAATAAATAGTATTTTTATATCTGCATGGAGATCAGCTGAAAAATAATTGTATACGAAAAAAAATAAAAAATTAAATCTGCTTCCAGAAAAAGACGTTAATTGTTATAATGTCAATCAGGACTAAAAAGTAAAACGATGAGTTCATAAACAGAACTATCAGCACCCTCATTAGATAAGTCAAGCGTTAATAGTTTTTAATGTCTTCTATCTTTATATTTTGGCTCCTTTGAATTACATCAATATGATCTGGGCCTTGTGGTTTTAACATTTTCAAACAGTGATGTCAGGTTTGGGATATTTTTCTGACTTAAAATGGGAAATGGTTAGGAAAGAATATGTAATTGTTTTTACATGGCCAGTTTCTGGTAATGTATCTGAATGTAATCGGAAAAGAAAGTACCAAAATGCAACTGGCCCAGCAGATATCCTACTCATAATATTTGTTTGCAAAGTAATTATCTTACCATCATTATTTAAACAGAAGAATAGATTACTTGCAGATTTTAATTTCCTAAGGGTACAAATTCATTAATTTTTCATGACATTCCCATTTGGTTCATCAGTTACTTAAAGGGTGATTGAACCTTTCTCGCAAAGAAGATTATACAGGAAAGAAAGTATCTGCATACATGCCACATTTGACTGAATATCTAATAAGCCACATCATTTGCATTGAAACTCGAAATAGTTCTGCCTCTAAGGCCCCTTTCACACATTTCATTAGTTCAGTCACGTCAAAACAGATGAAGTATTCATCAGTTTTTCATCAATTAAAAAAAAAAAAAAAAAAAAAAGTGAAAAATTAACTTCAAACACTGTATATAGGTGGTTTCTAAAGAGGGGGCCGGGAAGCCAGCCACTGCATCCTTAACAACCGATGAGTCATCGACTGTCAGCGGGATTCCCACAGCTGAATGTAAAAAAAAAAATAAAAAAAAAAAAAATGCTGGCAAGAAAGAAAAACTGGCATGGGGTCCCCCCCAGGTCCATACCGGCCCTTCGGGTCTAGTATGGACCGTTATCCAAGCATGCAGCCCGGCAGGTCAGGAAAGGGACAGGCGAGTGCCCCCCCCCATCCTGAACCATACCAGGCCACATGCCCTCAACATGGGGAGATGCGTGCTTTGGAGGGGGGCTCTTCCCCCCCCCCCGAAGCACCTTGCCTCTATATTGATGGGGACAAGGGCCTTTTCCCAACAACCCTGGCCGGGGTCTGTGGGTGGGTGGCTTATCAGAATCTGGAAGCCCCCTTTAACAAGGGGACCCCTGGATCCCGGCCCCCCTCTATGTGAATAGGTATCGGGTACATTTAAAAAAATTGCTTTGAGTCGTCTTCTCCCGCTGCCATCTTCTCTTGCTGCTGTCTTCTTCCTCGCCGCCGGTTACCCGCTAAAGAAAAACAAGAACACGCTCTTCTTCTGTGGCCGTCTTCTGTGGCTGAGGAAGACAGCCACAGAAGAGGAGCGTTTTTTTTTTAGCGGGTAACCGGCGTCAAGGAAGACGACGGCTCTGAGCCATTTTTTTAATAATGGACTTCTTAAAAAAACGGTTATTGTCTTTTTTTTTACATTTCACTGCTTGGGGTGAATGCGTAGGGGTACGATGTTAAAGTGGTCTTCCAGATTTCGATAAGCCCCCGGCCCGCAGACCCCGACAACCACCTGCCAGGGTTGTCGGGAAGAGGCCCCTGTCCCCAACAACATGGGGCAAGGTGCTTTGGCCGGTGGGGGGGGGGTGGATGGGGAGGAAGGATCCCCTCCGAAACCATATTAGACCCGAAGGGCCTGGTATAGACCGGGGGGGAGCCACGCCGTTTGTTTTTTGTACATTCAGCTGTCAATGGGGAACCCCACTGACAGCTGATGACTCATCGGTTGTGAAGGATGCGGTGGCCGGCTTCCCAGCCCCCTCCTTAACAACCAGCTATATACATTGTGTTTAAAGAGGGAAGAAAAAATAGGATTTTTTACTCACCGTAAAATCCTTTTCTCTGAGTCCATGGACCGACACAGCTTCTCTATTGACAAAGTGGGTATTATCCGTTAATTAGGAGTGACTAGGCAGAAAAACTTGTAAAAAGTGTTGCATCACACCTTCTACAGTACCGCCCAGGGGGCGGACCCTCTGGGTATACCCTCTCAGTCTGCATCTTCGCAGATCAGTTCGTCAAAAAGCAGTACAAACTTAAAAGGAGGGGTGGGTGCTGTGTCGGTCCATGGACTCAGAGAAAAGGATTTTACGGTGAGTAAAAAATCCTATTTACTCTTTCGTCCATGGACCGACACAGCTTCTCTATTGACAAAGTGGGACGTCCCAAAGCAGTGTCAGGAAAAAAAAAACGAGGGGCGGTAACAGCATAAAAACAAACTTCACCCCCAAAACACAAAAACAGCACTCCTCCAACGGAGGAGTTGCAACTCTAAACAGCCGCTTGCAAAACCTTGCGGCCGAAAGAGGCATCCGAAGATGCACCTACATCAACCTTGTAGAATTTTGTGAAAGTGTGAGCGGACGACCAAGTCGCCGCTTTACATAGTTGGGAAACAGACGCTTGATGTCGGAAAGCCCAAGAGGCACCTATTGCCCTGGTCGAATGCGCCATGACAGGAAAGGGGGGCGCCTGACCCTTTAAGGCGTAAGCCTGGATTACTATCTGTCGGATCCACCTAGAGATGGTGGCCGATGAGACTGCTTGGCCCTTCTTGGGACCAGCCACCGAAACAAACAGTGAGTCTGACTTCCGGAACAGGGAAGTAGCAGATAGGTATACTCTCAAAGCGCAGACAACGTCCAAGGAATGCAACGCCGACTCCTTAGGATTCGACGGCTGAGGACACAAGGATGGAAGTACAATGTCTTCGTTGAGATGAAAAGCCGAAACAACTTTCGGAAGAAAGGAAGGCTGCGGCCGCAGCACCACCTTATCCTTGTGGAAAATCAAATAGGGAGCCTTGCAGAACAAGGCTGCCAGCTCAGAGACTCGTCTAACTGACGTAACAGCCACCAAAAAGACCACTTTCTGAGAAAGTGTCAACAGGGGAATATCTCTAATATTCTCAAACGGTGCCTTCTGAAGCACCGAGAGGACCAGGTTCAAGTCCCACGGAGGTAACGGGGGACGGACCGGAGGGGCCACATGTCGGACCCCCTGCACAAATGTACTCACGAGAGAGTGAGTCGCCAGGGGTTGCTGAAAAAAGACAGCCAGGGCAGATATCTGTCCCTTAATCGTACTTAGGGCAAGCCTTTGGTCCACCCCATGCTGTAAAAACAGCGGGATTCTGGAAACCAAATAGGTACGCGGATGCCATTTCATTTCCTCACACATGGAGATGTAGGCCCTCCAAGTGCGGTGATAGACCTTCCTAGAGGATGGCTTTCGAGCACTTCTCATAGTAGAGATTACTGAGTCTGACAGGCCCCGGTCTCTCAGTACCTGGTTCTCAACAGCCATGCCGTTAAAGCCAATGACTGTAAAGCAGGATGGAATATGGGACCTTGCGATAGCAGGTCCTTCCGTAGTGGTAGGCGCCAGGGGACGTCTGCTACCAGACGTACTAGATCGGCGTACCAAGGACGCTGAGGCCAATCTGGAGCGATTAGGATCATTGGAATTCCCTCTGCCTCCACTCTGCGGAGCAGAAGAGGAAGAAGCCTTAAGGGAGGGAAGGCATGGATTAGCCGATACTGACCCCACGATGCTACCAACGCGTCCGTTGCGTCTGCCCATGGGTCTCTTGACCGGACCACAAATCTCAATACCTTCCGATTGAGTCGGGAAGCCAGAAGATCTACGTCTGGTGTGCCCCATCTTTGGCAGAGGAGTTGGAACACCTCCGGGTGTAAGGACCATTCTCCCTGGTCCAGCATCTGGCGGCTCAGGTAGTCCGCCTGCCAGTTTTCCACACCCGGAATGTACACGGCCGACAGTGCCGGTACGCTCCTCTCTCCCCACTTCAGGATGCGAGCGATCTCCGATGCTGCAGCTGAGCTTCTTGTTCCTCCTTGATGATTGACATATGCCACTGCTGTGGCGTTGTCTGACTGGATCCTGACTGGACGCCCTTGCAGTCTCGGAGACCATTTGAAGAGGCACAGCTTGATCGCCCGGATCTCCAGGACATTGATCGGCAGGAGGGCTTCCTCTGGGGTCCAGCGACCCTGCGCCGACTGGACACCCCAGACTCCCCCCTAACCTGTAAGGCTGGCGTCCGTTGTGATCACTATCCAGTAAACCGGAAGAAATCACTTCCCGGCCATTAGAGCCGGTGCTGTCAGCCACCATACCAGGGATCTCCTGACTAGGTGGCTCACTCATATTTGATAATCCAGAGATGAAGGGCATCTGTTCCATCTGGACAGAACTTCCTTCTGTAACACTCGAGTGTGGTATTGAGCATATGGGACCGCCTCGAAGGAGGCTACCATGAGGCCCAACACTTGCATGCAAAAACGGAGTGACGACCAACTCCTGGAAGTCAGCTGCCGTACTGCAGCCCGGAGGGTCTGCAACTTCTCCACAGGGAGGAATACCTTTGCCTCTGAGGAATACAGAATCAACCCCAGGTACACTAGGCGTTGAGTGGGCACCAATACTGACTTTTGCGTGTTTAGTATCCAACCACAGTCTCGAAGAGTCTGACAGGTAATGGACACGCTTACCTCTAATTCTGAGCTTGAAGGGGCCTTCAGCAGAAGGTCGTCCAAGTAACCTGTGATAGCGATACCCCGCTGTCTTAGAAGTGCCAGAATCGGAGCGAGCACCTTGGTGAACGTCCTGGGTGCTGAGGCAAGGCCAAACGGGAGGGCCACAAACTGGTAGTGGTTCTTCCCGATAGCAAATCGCAGAAACCTCTGGTGTCTGGAGTATATGGGGACATGCAGGTATGCGTCCTCGATGTCCAAGGAGGCCAGAAAGTCCCCCGGATGGAGAGCCGTGACTACAGATCGAACCGACTCCATCCGAAATCTTTGTACCTTCACAAAGCAATTGAGGGCTCTGAGATCCAAGATTGGATGAACCCCCTCCTTCTTCGGCACAATAAACAGATTTGAGTAAAAACCCTGACCCCGTTCCTGTTCTGGAACTGGAATAACTACCCTGCGTTCCAGTAGACCCTGGACCGCCCCATACAGGGCCTCCCGACGGGTCGGTAGTAGCTGGAGATTGGAGGTGATGAATCTGTCTGGTGGACAAGAGAGAAATTCTATCTTGTAGCCTGAGGAGATTACTTCGCAAACCCACCTGTCGGAGACTAGAGCAGTCCACTGAGTCGCGAATTTGCGAAGACGTCCCCCCAACCGAGAGCTGGGTGGGGGCGGACCTTCATGTGGACGCAGATTTGTCCGCAGGCTTGTTGGGTCTGCGGGACCAAGGACGCTTCTGTCCTTGGGCAGGCGCTTTATCGGCCTGGGGTCTTTTCCCTGTCGCCTTAAGGGGGCGAAAAAAACGCTTACGTGCAGTAAAGGAGGGCCCTTGCCCTTGGCGTGGTCCCTTACCCTTGCTAGTTTGGGGAAGCAAAGTGCTTTTACCTCCTGTGGCATCCTTGATGATGTCATCCAGAGAAGCCCCAAAAAGTCTGTCGCCCTTAAAAGGCAGATCCAACAGGGCTTTCTTGGAAGTCTGGTCCGCAGACCAGCCCTTTAGCCAGATCAGGCGGCGCATTGCTACTGCATAAAACGAAGCTCTTGACAGCAGGGGAATAGTATCCATGTCTGACTCGCAGACAAACTTAAGGCCCTGGACCAACTGGTCGGCCAAAGTTATCTCATTAGGAGGAGCATCTCGCTCCTTTAACCCCTGGAGTAGAAATTTTGCCCATTCAGTAAGTGTCTGAGACACTAGGGCCCCCGCCAATGCCGGGCGTACTGCCGAGCCTACCACTGAGTATAGGTAGCGAGCGAGTGCTTCAGCCTTCTTATCCACAGGGTCCTTGAAAACAGGAGCCCCTTCTACTGGAATAGTGGTGGCTCTATTAAGTCTGGACACCGAAGGGTCCACTATAGGGGGAGAGGTCCATATCTTCAGAAAACTCTCCTCAAAGGGGTACCGTACTGCAAACCTCTTTGGGGCTGTAAAGACCCTCAGTGGGTTCTCCCATTCCTTGTATAAGAGTTTGTCAAAATAAGACACACAAGGGAACACCTTAGCAGTGCGGTCAGGTTTACGAAACCCAAAGGGGACTGGAGTATCTGCTACTTCTGCAGTCTTTTCCAACTTTAGCGTATCCCGCACTGCAGTAATAAGGTCAGATACCAAAGCCGTCTCGCGTACTGACCTGGACTTGGAGTCCTCCTCACTTTCCGATCGGTCACGGTCTGCAGTCTCTGATGCATCAGAATCTGGGCCATGAGCCATAGCTGGACCTGGTTCTGCATCAGAAATATCCCCAGAAGATTGCAGGGGACGGGGGCGTTTATTACCCCCTGTATTCCCGTGTGCTGCTTCTACCCTGGCAGCAAACGCCTCTAGGATTGCCGACATAGCGTCCATAGACACCTCAGGGACACCAGCTGCTAAATCTGGTGTTTCAGGGGAGAAGACATCTGGCTCAGATGCCATGCTGACCACACGCTGACACCCACAGGGCTCCAGGCAAGATATCAATAGGCCACCCTCCTGTGCTGCAGAGAGGCTGGGTCACCCAGAGGACTCACCACCCTGGATAGGTACTGCTATGCTGCGCCTGTGATACTGTCCCCCTGCTGCTGTGTCAGTCTGCTTCTTTTATCAGCACTTCCTGTGTGAATTTTCGCGCCAGTGTAATGCACCCTAGAGGCCGGAGGCTCTCACAAAATGGTTGCCAAAAACGTCTGTATGGAAGATAATGTGGGCTCTAAGAAAATGGCCGCCGACAGAAGATAGAGGTCAAGCAGCCATAGCTCACAAAAAGATGGCCGCCGAACGGCAATATCTGCATACAGGGTGGACAAACATGGCCGCCGATCAGCTGATAGGGGCCAGTGGGTGTGGCCGAACCACAGGAAGATGGCCGCCGGGCAGTCACAAGAGGCCAAACTTGGCATGGACCACCTCAAAATGGCCGCCGACAGCATGGAGGAGGAAGGACACAAACACAGGTAAGAAAAAATGACATTTCTTTGAAATGTTAGTTACAGCCAGCCCCGCTCCAGTGGAACCCCCTAGGTGACCCCCAGCACCCAGAAACCTTTAGCTAGAAGCCCAGGGAGGAGGGAAAGGCAGGGAGAGAGGGAAGAAAGGGGCCACAACCACTTACTTGATCTCTCCAGGAATGTCCAGCTAAATCACCCAGCCGAGGCAGGGGAGTTTTACTTACCTATCCTGCATGTATTCTGCTGGAAGACATTCCAAACAGATCATTGTCCGCGCACGGAAGGTGACTGTTGGCCAGGCATGCTGTGATTGGACCCAGAAGGGACGATCATATGTATGCCCTGGAGCATGACGCTCACCGGACAGGCTGCTGCGACTCGGCCGTAAGGTCAGCCGAAGCTGAGCGGTCCGATGCAAGCCTTGGAGCGTAAGCTCACCGGCCAGGCTGCTGCGATTCGGCCGTAAGGTCAGCCAAAGCTGAGCGGTCCGATGCAGGCCCTGGAGCGTAAGCTCACCGGCCACCCGTGGAGCGACTGGCATGTCGTGGAAAACCCAGCGCGTAGCTAGGGTCGGCACACGCTCGATGGCCGAAACTGGTGAGACTACAGGGATCGAGGATCCAGCCTGTCACCCAGTCGGCAGTTGATCGAAGATCGCAGGAAACAACAAATGTAGCAAAAAAAATAAAAATAAAAATATATATGTATATATATATATATATATCTTTTTTCCCCGGACCAATGGGCCCGAAGGGAGCCATGTCCTACTCCTTGCTAGACAGAAAAAAACTGATCTGCGAAGATGCAGACTGAGAGGGTATACCCAGAGGGTCCGCCCCCTGGGCGGTACTGTAGAAGGTGTGATGCAACACTTTTTACAAGTTTTTCTGCCTAGTCACTCCTAATTAACGGATAATACCCACTTTGTCAATAGAGAAGCTGTGTCGGTCCATGGACGAAAGAGTAAAAAGGGTTTAAAAAAACTGATATAAAACAAGACCAAGGATAAATCCAAGGAAAGATTCAAGCTTAACTCACCGGCCAGCCCGCTGACAACCAAATCAACCTATCTAAGAGTATGCGTTAAAACAGGGGTTTAGTCTGCACATCTTTTAAAAACTGATGTCAGTAAATCGGGTGTGAGCGGATGTCGTCATCTCTACTAGCTTCTGGGTCCCACCCCGAGCACCTGCCCTATGCATTGTGAACACAGGAGATTGCCCACCTGGCACTAGAGCTATTTAGAGATTGATTTGCATTTATTAAATTGATGAAAAGGGTTCCCTGATTGAATGAGGTGGAGAGGCGGGGCAGTGACGTCACAATCTCCACCTTGTCTAATCAGTGAATGCTTTGCAATCATTAGGAACATACAAAGGGGTTAATTTACAAAAATTGGAGAGTGCAAAATCTGGTGCAGCTGTGCTTGGTAGCCAATCAGCTTCTAACTTAAGCTTTGACAAAAAAACCTGGAAGCTGATGTTGCACTCTCCAGTTTTAGTAAATCAACCCTAAAGAGTTTTCTCAATAGCAACCCCTGTGTCCAGTAAGCAGCAGGACAGTTCAGCATGGGACTTGGAAGCTAGTGGAGATCTCTGTGGTGGCAATGCCTACTATAGTAATTTCCCGCTCCCAGAGGGATCAGCCAGGCATGGTATATGCAAAGTTACATTGGTCCAAGCTATTTATTGCAGTGTACAATGGATGGACTGCTACACCAGCAGCACAAGCGTTACAGCCAGTATGTTCTGCAGGGTCCAAAGGAGTGGCCAGGATATTGGGAGATTGTTTACTTTTTCATGAAATGGTGAACTCGTCCTTTAAATGACAGCTTTACTAAAAAAAAAAAAACTAAAAAAAAAAAAAAATGTATTTAACCACTTAACGACCGCTCACTGTATATATACGTCGGCAGAATGGCACCGACAGGCACAATCACGTAGAGCATACGTGATCGCCTTTGTATAGTTGGGGGGTCCGATCGGACCCCCCTCCTATACAGTGAGCGGCCGTTAATCGTGGGGGAGCGTTTGGAGATGAGGGGGTGACCATTCGATTTCGGCCACCCCCTCGCGATCGCTCCCGGCCAATGAAAATGCTTCCTCTGCCATGTGATGTAAACACAGGCAGGAGGAAGTGATGTCATCTCCCTCGCGGCGGTCTTTTCGATTCCGGCGCCGAGGAGAGAAGAAGCAGGTTAGTGCACCAACAGTCCACTGACACATAGGTAAACATAGGCACACATTTCACCCCCCAGTCACCCCCAGATCACCCCCCAGGTCACCCCCCAGCCCCCAATCACAGTGTCACTGATTGCAGTGATCATTTATTTTACTGATTACTGCATTTAGTGTCATCTGTGATAATAAAAAGTTGCAGGGCAGTTAGGATTAGGCCCCTTTAGGTCCAGGGTAGCCCCCTAACCCCCCCTAATAAAGGTTTAACCCCTTGATCGCCCCCCAGGTAACCCTTTCACCCCCTAACGCCAGCGTCACTAAGCGATCGTATTTTCTATCGCTGTATTTAGTGCCGGTGGTGCCCTAGATAGCCAGTTAATTATTTTTAGGTTCGCCGCAGGTTTTTATTAGCGTCAGATACCCCCATATATTATTTTAACCCACTGATTGCCCCTAGAGTTAACCCTTTCACCAGTGATCACCGTATAAGCGTCACTGGTGACACTGGTTACCCAGTTAGTTATTTAGTTATTTAGGTAACCCGTCAGGTTTTTATATAGCGTCGGTTACCCCCATATTCAACCTAATAAAGGTTTTAACCCCCTGATTGCCCCTAGTTAACCCTTTCACCAGTGATCACCATATAAAGGTTACGGGTGACACTGGTTGGTTAGTTTGCTTTTTATAGCATCAGGGCACCCGCCGTATATAACCCAATAAAGGTTTAACCCCCTGATCGCCCGGCGGGTGAGATCAATTAGGTTTTAGCGCCAGAGAGGGTCTGCGTCGCCCCAGGCAGCGTTAGGTTAGTGCCAGTAACGCTAACACCCACGCGCAAAGCATACACCTCCCTTAGTGGTATAGTATCTGATCAGATCTATACTAGCGTCCCCAGCGGTTTAGGGTTCCCAAAAACGCAGTGTTAGCGGGATCAGCCCAGATACCTGCTAGCACCTGCGTTTAGCCCCTCCGCCCAGCCCAGCCCACCCAAGTGCAGTATCGATCGATCACTGTCACTTACCAAACACAAAACACATAACTGCAGCGTTCGCAGAGACAGTCCTGATCCCTGCGACCGCTAACAGTTTTTTTTGTAGCGTTTGATATATTTGCTGACGACAGTCGGGTGCTTTTTTTCCTGTGAATCTTACTAGTGTACCCCTAAATTTAGAGCCCAAAATGGCAAGTCGAAGGTACACTAGTAAAGAGGCCTACGAGATTCTGAGCATGACAGATAGTGAAGAGGAGGTCACGTATCTGTCAGATTCAGGCTCAGAATATCTTCCCGTAGAAGACAGTGACGTCAGCGGCCCCACGTCAGATAGCTCTGACGACGAAGTTGAGGTCCCTGCTAAGGTCAGGCGTACCCGATCCCGATCTTCTGAGGTTGTTGAGGAGCAAGAACCGCAGGGCTCTCGTATCACGGAGCAGAGGAGTACTAGCGCCGCTATTCCTTCTGGTGAATTGGCAAGCACCAGCGGCCTAGTACAGCCTGGGCGTACATCCAGCACTGCAGTATCATGTGGTTACGTGGCGAGTCCCATAAGTGCAGTTCAAGCTGGCGAGGTGGCAAGCACAAGTAGTGTCCCGCTGCCACCAATAAGAAGACAAAGGCAGGCCCGTCGTGCCCATAGTGCCCTTCCTGCAGAATTCGCCTATCCTGATTGGGTCCCCACCACTTCTGCAGAACCCGTACTTCCCCCATTCACTGCCCAACCCGGTATTCAGGTGGAAACAGCTGATTTTATGCCAATCCATTATTATTCGCTGTTTTTCACGGAAGATCTCTATAGATCTATTGTGGACCAGAGTAATTTATATGCTGGTCAATTCATCGCCGCTAATCCCCAGTTGCCTTCCATTGCCAAAGATTGGAAACCAATTACGGTTTCCGAATTTAAGACCTTTCTGGGCCTTTCCCTCAACATGGGCACACATAAATTCCCGTCATTGCGTGCTTATTGGTCCACGCACCCAATTGACCACATGCCCGTGTTCTCTGCCTCCATGCCCAGGAAACGATACGAGCAGATTTTGCGGTTCATGCACTTCAACGACAATGAACTTTGTCGTCCACGTGGGGACCCTGAATACGACCGGCTCTATAAAATTCGGCCCCTCATAAACCACTTCAACGAACGTTTTGCAGCCTTGTTTATTCCCGATCAAGCTGTCTGCGTTGATGAGTCCCTGATTAAATTTTCTGGCCGCTTGGCTTTCAAGCAGTACCTTCCCAGCAAGCGTGCCAGATACGGGGTCAAGCTCTATAAGTGCTGTGACAGGGCAACAGGCTATGTATGGAGCTTTATGGTTTATGAGGGAAAAGATAGTCAGGTTGAGCCGGTCAACTGCCCGGATTACATAGGGAGCGCTGGCAAGATAGTGTGGAACTTGGTGTCACCCTTATTCGGAAAGGGGTACCACTTGTATGTGGACAATTATGACACGAGCGTGCCACTGTTTAGTCACTTGTTTGATCATCAGATTGGAGCATGTGGCACCGTGCGACCTAATCGCCGGGGCTTTCCCCAGCGGCTTGTAGATGCCCGTCTTAGGCTGGGGGAGAGAGCCTGCGTAAAGTGTAATAACTTGCTCGCTATGAAGTGGAGGGACAATAAGAATGTTTTCCTTCTTACCTCCCTTCATGCAGACACGACAGTCCAAATTCGTACGGCGACTGGTGTTGTGGAGAAACCCCTCTGTGTCCACGAATATAACAAAAATATGGGAGGGGTGGACCTCAACGACCAGTTGATGGCGCCGTATCTAATTGACCGTAAGGCGAGACGCTGGTACAAAAAAGTGTCTCTATCCTTATTTCAATTGGCTTTGCTGAACGCTCATGTGCTATACAGAGCTTCAGGCGGGACTTTATCTCTTCTAAAATTCCAGAATGAGATAGTCACAGAACTCCTGTATCCAGGCGGTTCTGCACCTCACCATCCCCTACCAAATGCAGTAAGCCGGCTGCATGAGAGGCATTATACGCATCTCCTCCCGAGTACCCCTACCCAACGAACCCCCCAAAAAAGATGTCGTGTCTGTAGCAAGCGCGGATTTAGGCGTGACACCCGTTATTATTGTCCACTCTGTCCTGACAAACCTGGTCTTTGCCTTGGTGAATGGTTTGAACGCTACCACTCAAAAGTGAAGTTTTAGCGTAGGGTACAGCATTTCACAGACTAGGACACACTTACACAGGGTCTCCCAAGATGCCATTACATTTTGAGAGACCCGAACCATTACAGTTGTTAAAGTTTTAAAAAAAAAAGTGTAAAAAAGAAAAAAAAAACGTAAAAAACAAAAACACAAAAAATATATAAAATAAAAAAACCAAAAATAGTTGTAGTTTTATTGTTCTCTCTCTCTCTCTCTATTTTCTCTCTATTGTTCTGCTCTTTTTTACTGTATTCCATTCTGCAATGTTTTATCATGCTTGCTTTTCAGGTATGTAATTTTTTGTTTTCAGGTGCGCCATTCAACTGCAGCGCGGAATTATTTATCTTGACAGCAACAGCGTTTGCTCCCACGATACATAAAGCCGTGACTCCAGTGCTGTAGGAGGTGATTTCACCACCACAGTTTAAAAAAAAGAGCATATATGCCGAAGCATGGGGGCAGCAGGGGCGGAGGATCGATTTTGCTCCTAATGCCGCGTATATACGGTCGAAATTCTGACGGAGGCTTGCCCGTGGAAAAGTTCGACCGTGTGTACGCGGCATAACCTTTTATGCTGCGTACATACGGTCGAAATTTCGACAAAGGCTTGCCCGTGGAAAAGTCCGACCGTGTGTACGCGGCATAACTTTTTTGCGGGAGGATGCCCCCATGCTTCGGCATATATATATTTTAGGCACAGGTTGCATTAAAAAAATGTTTTATTTTTTACTAGGTTTTGTTTTGGTATTTGCTTTGCAGGTATGGTATGGTAAGGTCTTACTGTTGTACTGTAATGTTACTTTGTTTTAATGTTAACCATCATTTGCTTAGCAGGTACGCCATTCAGTTGCATCGCGGATTTATTTATCTTGACAGCAACAGCGTTTGCTCCCACGATACATAAAGCCGTGACTCCAACGCTGTAGGAGGTGATTTCACCACCACAGTTAAAAAAAGAGCATATATGCCGAAGCATGGGGGCAGCAGGGGCGGAGGAGCGATTTTGCTCCTAATGCCGCGTATATACGGTCGAAATTCCGATGGAGGCTTGCCCGTGGAAAAGTTTGACCGTGTGTACGCGGCATAACCTTTTATGCTGCGTACATACGGTCGAAATTCCGACGAAGGCTTGCCCGTGGAAAAGTCCGACCGTGTGTACGCGGCATAACTTTTTTGCGGGAGGATGCCCCCATGTTTTGGCATATATGCCCATCATTAGAAGTGGGTGGATGAAGGGAGGTATTCTAATGGTGGGCATACCCACCGATCAATCTCTTTTTTTCGTTCAGCCAACAGGCTGCATGAAAAAAAAGATTACAATACATGTCCAACAAGGACCAGCAACGTACTGGTATGTTGCTGGACTTTGAATGGTTATACCAGATTGATGCCTGCGGGTATCATTCTTTTCAGCCAGCGGCCGGCTTTCATGTAAAAGCAATCCTAGTGGCTAATTAGCCTCTGGACTGCTTTTACAAGCAGTGGGAGGGAGTGCCCCCCCCCGGATATAAACAGCGCCATTGGGAAATTGGGAAAGCATTTTATCACACCGATCTTGGTGTGGTCAGATGCTTTGAGGGCAGAGGAAAGATCTAGGGTCTAACCCCCCATTTTTTTTTCAAAAAAAGAGTACCTGTCACTACTTATTGCTATCATAGGGGATATTTACATTCCCTGAGATAACAATAAAAAAAATAAAAAAAATATGGAAGGAACAATTTAAAAATAAAATAAAAAAGCAAAATAAATAATAATAAAAAAAAAAAAAAAGCACCGCTGTCCCCCCCTGCTCTTGCGCAAAGGCGAACGCAAGCGTCGGTCTAGCGTCATATGTAAATAGCAATTGCATCATGCATGTGAGGTATCACCGCGAAGGTCAGATCGAGGGCAGTAATTTTAGCAGTAGACCTCCTCTGTAAATCCAACGTGGTAACCTGTAAAGGCTTTTAAATGCTTTTAAAAATGAATGTAGTTTCTCGCCGCTGCGCGTTTGTGCGCAATTTTAAAGCATGTCGTGTTTGGTATCCATGTACTCGGCCTAAGATCATCTTTTTTATTTCATCAAACATTTGGGCAATATAGTGTTTTTTAGTGCATTAAAAATAAAAAAGTGTGTTTTTCCCCCAAAAAATGCGTTTGAAAAATCGCTGCGCAAATACTGTGTGGAAAAAAAAATGCAACACCCACTATTTTAATCTGTAGGGCCTTTGCTTTAAAAATATATATAATGTTTGGGGGTTCAACGTAATTTTCTTGCAAAAAAAAAATATGTTTTCATGTAAACAAAAAGTGTCAGAAAGGGCTTTGTCTTCAAGTGGTTAGAAGAGTGGATGATGTGTGACATAAGCTTCCTAATGTTGTGCATAAAATGCCAGGACAGTTCAAAACCCCCCCAAATTACCCCATTTTGGAAAGTAGACACCTCAAGCTATTTGCTGAGAGGCATGTTGAGCCCATTGAATATTTTTTTTTTTTTTTTTGTCCCAAGTGATTGAATAATGACAAAAAGAAAAAAAAAAGAAAAAATTTACAAAAAGTTGTCACTAAATTATATATTGCTCAAACATGCCATGGTTATATGTGGAATTGCACCCCAAAATACATTCTGTTGCTTCTCCTGAGTACGGGGATACCACATGTGAGACATTTTGGGAGCCTAGCCGCGTACAGGACCCCGAAAACCAAGCACCGCCTTCAGGATTTCTATGGGTGTAAATTTTTGATTTTACTCCTCACTGCCTATCACAGTTTCGGAGGCCATGGAATGCCCAGATGGCACAAAACCCCCCCCAAATGACCCCATTTTGGAAAGTAGACACCCCAAGCTATTTGCTGAGAGGTATGTCGAGTATTTTGCAGATCTCGCTTTTTGTCACAAAGTTTTAAAAATTGAAAAAAAAATAAAAATATGTCTTTCTTCATTTTCAAAAACAAATGAGAGCTGTAAAATACTCACCATGCCTCTCGGCAAATAGCTTGGGGTGTCTACTTTCCAAAATGGGGTCATTTGTGGGGGTTTTGGGCTATCTTGGCATTTTATGGCCTTCAAAACTGTGATAGGTAGTGAGGAGTGAAATCAAAAATTTATGCCCTTAGAAACCTTGAAGGCGGTGCTTGGTTTTTGGGGTCCCGTACGCGACTAGGCTCCCAAAAAGTCCCACACATGTGGTATCCCCATACTCAGGAGAAGCAGCAGAATGTATTTTGGGGTGTAATTTCACATATGCCCATGGCATGTGTGAGCAATATATCATTTAGTGACAACTTTGTGCAAAAAAAATAAAGTTTGTCATATTCCCGCAACTTGTGGCAAAATATAAAATATTCCATGGACTAATCATGCCTCTCAGTAAATAGCTTGGGGTGTCTACTTTCCAAAATGGGGTCATTTAGGGGGGTTTTGTGCTATTTTGGCATTTTATGGCCTTCGAAACTGTGATAGGTAGTGAGGAGTGAAATCAAAATATTGCGCCCTTAGAAATCCTGAAGGCGGTGCTTGGTTTCCGGGGTCCCGTACGTGGCTAGGCTCCTAAAAAGTCCCACACATGTGGTATCCCCGTACTCAGGAGAAGCAGCAGAATGTATTTTGGGGTGCAATTCCACATATAACCATGGCATGTGTGAGCAATATATCATTTAGTGACAACTTTGAATAATGACAAAAAAAAAAATTACTAAATCACTTGGGACAAAAAAAAAATATTCAATGGGCTCAACATGCCTCTCAGCAATTTCCCTGGGGTGTCTACTTTCCAAAATGGGGTCATTTGGGGGGGTTTTGTACTGCCCTGCCATTTTAGCACCTCAAGAAATGAGATAGGCAGTCATAAATTAAAAGCTGTGTAAATTCCAGAAAATGTACCCTAGTTTGTAGACGCTATAACTTTTGCGCAAACCAATAAATATACGCTTATTGACATTTTTTTTACTAAAGACATGTGGCTGAATACATTTTGGCCTAAATGTATGACTACAATTGAGTTTATTCAATTTTTCTTATAGCAAAAAGTAGAAAATATCATTTTTTTTCAAAATTTTCGGTCTTTTTCCGTTTAAATCGCAAAAAAAAAAAATCGCAGAGGCAATCAAATACCATTAAAAGAAAGCTCTATTTGTGGGAAGAAAAGGACGCAAATTTCGTTTCAGTACAACATTGCATGTCCGCACAATTTACAGTTAAAGCAGCGCAGTGCAAAATTCTGAATTCACCTCTGGTCCTTTAGCTACCAAATGGTCCGGGGCTTAAGTGGTTAAAGATGTGCATATATATATATATATATATATATATATATATATATATATATATATACACACACACACACACACACACACACACACATACACATACATACATACATATATATATATATATATATATATATATATATATATTATATATTTATGGTCGGAGCCCTATGGCCGGTAGGATATGAGTAGGATACATTGACGCGGACTTACAACATAGATAGACCTGAAGCGTGCCCTGGCCTAACGGACGGTATGCCAAAATAAGGGGGCATACCCAAGATTAGTTGTAGATATTGTGGAGAGAAATGATTTCTGAGGATGCTTTTAACAGGGGATGGGAGGGTGGGTGACGTTGCGCCGGAAACCATGTGGTGCGCACAGGAATACCGACAAGGCTGTGGAGGAGTGGGCTGGCTATATAGCCACCGGGCTCCTCCCATAAATTCAGGCCACCATGCTGGCCTTCCAACTTATGGTCGGAGCCCTATGGCCGGTAGGATATGAGTAGGATACATTGACGCGGACTTACAACATAGATAGACCTGAAGCGTGCCCTGGCCTAACGGACGGTATGCCAAAATAAGGGGGAAAAAACATTCAGGTAGGGATATCATTTTATTTGGATTGTTTATTGAGCAAGTTCGAAAAAGCTTGTGCAATCTCCAGCTGAGGGTTAGGAATGTACCGGGCGAAGCAGGCGGACTTCCATCTGCCTAGCTTCTTAATGACATGATCTGGCACCCCATGGCGGGAGGCGGCCGAAGCTGCCCCAATACGAAACGAGTGAGCTGTATAGTGAGCTGGGTTGAGATGTAGACTTCGAAGAAGGATCCTCACATGCTTGACGAACTGGCAGGTGCTTAAAGGTTTGGTTGGGAAAGGGAGTAGGGGAGAAGAGTCTGTTTGTGCTGGTAGGTATGACAGCAGGCGATCCAATATGGCCACTGGGCACCAGGCATTGCTTGTTCTATATATGCAGATATCCACGCCGGCGCCCAACTGTTGAGTTTTGGACACTGCAAGGTGGAGTGTGAAGTGAGTCGGTTGGCGAACGAAGTGACGTCTGCGCAAGACTTGGCCGGTGGGATTATTGCAGGTGAATTCGCTTGGCCGTAGAAACCCATAATAAGCTAAATAGATGGCCGCTTGTATGACCAAGCTAGGGAGGAGGCCAAACGGAGATGTGGCGAGGATGTTGGACATGTCCCTAAAGATGGCACCGGTTATAGGTAGATGTTTGGGGTTGACAATGGGTTGTAGTTTCTGGACTCCTCGTAGGACGGCTCTGACTGCGTGGGACATGAACAACGAGGGTTTTGCGGGATCCTGTAAGGCCAAAAAATGCTGAATGCCTGCTAAGTACAGACGGATGGTGTTGTGGGATAAGGTCAAGCTATTATGGCAGTACGAGATAAAGGCCAGTACGTGCTTGACGTCTACGGCCGTATTATCGGAGCGGGGTGCCAGAAACTTGCTGAAAACATCCCAGGCTGCGCGGTAGGCTTTTAAGGTGTTGTAAGACAGGGATTGATTGATGAGCTGTGACGCTTGCTGTAGGTGGTGTCCTAGTCCAGGGTCAGCTGAGACCAAGGAGGGATAGGGGCAGAGGTCTGGTCGGCTCCGGGTCTCTGCTGAAAAAAGGACGTATAATTAAAGCGGGACAGAGCGTCTGCGGCAAGATTATACTTGCCCGGGAGGAAGGTGCAGTGAACATTAAACTGATGTTGTAACGAGAGTTGTGCCAGCCTACGTAGGAAGGACATCGTGGTGAGCGACTTGGACCTGCCTTTGTTGACAATGTCGGCAGTGGCCTGGTTGTCAGTGGTGAAGCCTACAGTTTGCCCTGTCCAATCGTGGCCCCATAACCGGGCGGCTGCTACCACCGGGTATAGCTCAAACAGGGAGGAAGTCTGAGTAAAGCCTGGGATTGCTAGAATCTCTGGCGGCCATGATCCTGCGAACCAGTGGTGGCCAAAAATTGCCGCAAAGCCTTTGGAGGCTGCGGCGTCTGTGATTACCTGCGGGGAGAGGGGAGAAATCGTGGGTATGAACATGGATATCCCGTTCCAACTGGTGAGGAACTCTTCCCACATCAACAAGTCCGCTACTGATGCGGTGTCTAGATTAATGATCTGATCGGGATCCTGTGACTGGGAAAGAAAAACTAGGAGACGTGAGACGAAGGACCGTCCCTGGGGGATGATCCTTATCGCGAAATTAAGCATTCCCAGAAGGGATTGCAACTGTTTTTTAGTACACCCCCGTGTGCGGGTGAAAGTTTGGAGTACTGATCTAATGCGGGCCAGTTTGTCGGGGGGGAGGCTGGCTTGCATGGTGGTGGTATTCAGATTGATACCGAGGAAGGTGACTGAGTGTGCTGGACCGTCTACTTTATGCTCCGCTATGGGAACATTAAGATTTCCGAAGACTCTTAACTTGTCGAGGTCTTTCGGGGGCGTATCAGGCTGTTCAATCAGCAAAAAGTCGTCCAAGTAGTGGATGACTTCTTGACACTGGGCTTGGTGCAGCAGTATCCAGGTGAGAGACCGTGCAAAAGTGTCGAAGAGCCAGGGGCTACTCTTGGAGCCGAAAGTCAGCTTGGTAGCAAAGTAGTAAGAGTCTCTCCATTTCATGCCGTGCCAGCACCAGAGGGATGGATGGATGGGTAGGAGCTTAAAGGCATCTGAGATATTGGCTTTGGAGAGCCAGGAGCCTGTGCCGGTTTTGATTATGGCTTGGATTGCCATGTCTACGGAGGCGTATTTAAGGGAGAACTCTTCCGAGGGGATTAAGGAATTGAGGCTGGGGATGGGGGAAGAATGAGGCGCAGACAGGTCGTACACCAAGCGAACTTTATTCGAGAACTTGCCCTTGACAAGCCCAATAGGGCTGACTCTCCAGGTGTTGAAAGGGGGCTGAGTGAAGGGGCCTATGACAAAGCCTCGCTGCAGCTCGGTGTGCAACAGCTGATCTATGGCCTGTTCGTCTGTGGCGGCTGAACGCGGATTCTTGCATTCGTGAGACGTGTGGGGGGCAGGGAGATGAGGCCTGTGTGGAAGCCGGTTGTGAAGCCTTGGACGAGGAAGGTGGTGAGAGAGGGGGTGGGGTGTGAAATGAGGTAGTGCTCCAGCCACAGAACGTTTACTTGGCCTAGTCAAGACTTTTTCTGTTGCTTGACCTGGCACAGGGTCTTGGGGTGCGCCCTGTGGCACACGAAGCAAACATGAAGCAGGCGGCACTGGCTAAAGTTGCAGGATCCGAAGTTGAAGTTATTGCAGATGGCTGCACCCCCTGCTGTCAGTACTGGGTGTCCGAACTTGTCCACCTGGGTCGTCTGCTGGGAGGCCGGTAAGCCTAGAGCTGCCCTTGAGGTGGAGGGGACTTCGTGTGGGCGAACATTGGTGGTGTTAGAGCACCAAGTGGCAGTATGGGTAGAGGACTGGCAGTTCGTGCAAAGAGGTGAGCGTAGACCAGCGAAGTGGCGGCAAAACAGCTCGGTATCCATGAGACTCCAGTCTGTGGCTGTTTGGAACTGCGTCAGCCTGGCGGCTGCTTTGGCTGAGAAGGAGCGGTGATAGTCGTAGAACGAAAATCCTCCGTATTTGTAACCTAGATCCACCAAAGTGTGGAGATATAGGTCCAACTCTTCCCGTCTGTTGGGGGAGGCCGAGCATAGGACATCCCTGAGAGTCCCGAAGGCCAGCGCAAAATTCTGGCACTGACAATTTGCGATTCAGCCTCGGGTCTTTGGCCTTGAGGATCACTGAAACGTCTCCCCATGTGTAGGCCTTGTTATCTGCTACATCGTGGACTGCGATTAGTAGGGAGGCAAGGTTGATGTCCTTGCCATCCAGGATGTCCTTCCTAATGGTGGCTGGGACCAAATGTGCTGGGAGGACAACGGGGCACTTGCCTGTAGGGATTGCTGGAGGGGGTGTCGGGACCTGGACTACGGGTAGGTCAGGAGTGACGGTCGGTGGGTGGACCTCCAGGAGCGTCACTCTGACCTGCATGGCTGTGACTGAGGTAGACAAGGATGCTACCAGGGTGTGGAGTTGAGTGACGGCCGCGGCAACAGACTGCAGGGATGCCCGCTGTGTGCTTGGTCCAGGTGAAGCTGGCATGGGGAGGTCGGTTGAGGCTGGTGGCTGAAATAGGAGCTTAAAGAGCTCTGCCTTCCTGGCTGTGGCCGGGAAGGGCACCTGCCGGCGTCTCGGCTCTGCGGTCAACTTGGGGATGGTCCATCCCCTGAGGGAACGTGTGCTGCCGCTCTCTGAGGCGGGAGAAGGTGGAGGAGGGGCGGTGAGATCTTCACTGCCGGCCTGAGACATGGCTCTGAGTAAATCGGGCCTGGATAGGATATCCTGTCCTCCGAGGTTGGGGTGGTGACCGGAACCTGTAAGGGATGACACGACAATCGGGGTTGTTTCTGTTTCTATGGGGGATTTCTATGGGGGATTTCTCCCCCTTAAATTTTCCCCTTTTTTTTACCTGTAGAAATGACGTCCAACCTAGTGCAGGATGGACCTGGATTTGACTGATCTGGGGGAGAAACAACAGATAATACGTGACGAGGGGGTACTGACTGATTTGACTGTACCCAATTGAGCGAACCGGATGCGGTAACGATGGTGAAAGTGAGTGACAGAAATGTCCCATGACAGAGACACGAGTCGGTGCGTTTGCTATGCGGCTAAAGTACCAAGCTCTGGAGCATGTACCGAAATGGGGCCGTGCAGGACTGGTGCGTGTTTAGGGCGAAGCTGCTGCCGAGAATGCGCATGAAACTTGAACAGCTGTGTCCCTGTTAAATGAGTGGCCGAAATGACCCATGACAGAGACGTGAATCGGTACATTTTGCAGTAGTGACTGAAAACCACCGGGCTCTGGAGCATGTGCAGAAATGGGGGCTGAAAAACAACAGGGGTCTTGCTCTGAGGTGGGTATGCCCATTGTGTGTGGGCTACGAAGCAGAGTGTAACCTAGTATTACCCCTTCCCCCCTGTATTAGTGTACATACTACCGCCCCCCTATATATATTTATATATATGTAGCGATACCTCCAACTAAGGAGGCCGCAGAATTAGATTTGGGCCCTGAGTGCAGCTCCGCCAACCCCCGGCAATAGGCTCTACCCCCTTCTGGCACAGCTAGTACTAACAATCAATGATATGTCCTATGCAATAGAATAACTAAGCAAGGACACAGTAATGAATTGTAATAGATAAAGTGTTTTACTCATTAATTCTCAATATGAATAAAGGGGTAACAATAATCACAGTTCTAGATAATCACTCCTAAGGGCAGCGTCCTGCCACTCTAACACACTATATAGTAACACACGCTACAGGTGCGCCATACGGGCGACCGTTAACTAAGTGCCCTATGGCGCAGTAATCAAACACGCTAGAATCCCCACCAGGCCTGGTTCTAATATTTAGCTTAGTCCTTCTTTCTTCACCGGCAGGTCTGTAATGGTGGTGCACTTTAAACAGAGTATAACTTTGTAATCCAAGGGGTATGAAAATAACTTGTAGGCCACGGCAGTCTATAGGCCTATATACAGCAACAGTATCTTAGCTGGGCTTACGCCCTCTCACCCGCCGGACTACGGATCCAGTCCGGGAAACCTCCACCGGTCGTGTCACACACACTCGATCTCTCCAACGATCGGGCCCCCCGATCCGACAAGGCTGTAGCTCACAAAGTCAGATGCCACCCAGGCTCGCAGAGGGGAGGGTGGAAGGCTCTTTGGTGCAGAGCAAGGCCTCAGGCTTCAGGCCTTGCCCCTCCGACACATCCGCACAGGAGGATCCGTCTGTGAAGTCTCGAGTCCCCAAAGAGGCCGAGCCCGGCCTCGCCTCCTCCTTTTATAACCCCTCCCATGAGTCTCTGCGGTGGAACATCACAAGAATGGGGTTATGGGTAATGTAGTTTCTTCCCAATATAGGGGAATACCCCGCTACACACTCCCCCCACTTAAACTCTTTGGTCCCCAAAGATAAATTTTAGCAACAACTATATACAACATTGGACAATTCTGAAAACGATGTTGGGATAGGGGATTCCCACCATAACTGAGGGGTTGAATTCCCTTGCCCACAGGTCACATTATCATGGGTGGCCTGCCTAACTGTGCCAGAGAGTGAGCTGGGGTTGCCCTCCACCAAATGGACAGTGGAGGGATCCGGAATCTCAGCATTTCTCCTAGCAGTGACCACAGAGTCTTCCGAACTGTTCCCCATCTGGGGGTAGGTCAGCTTCTTAGGAGGTCGAATGACTCTTCGAGCTCTTTGCTCTCCTGGAATCTCTGGCTCTGGCGCCACAGGCTCCTCTTCCTCGGAGCAACTATCATGGGCATCTTCCCAGTAATCTGCTGAAGGACTGAAAGGGATGAATTCTGTAGCCTCTGGGTTCAGTGTTTCATCTGTGGTATCTTGGGTGACTGGAAGATCTATGATAGAAGTTCCTGGAGTTGGGGAAGACCACAGCCAATCAAGCTCTCCTTCTTCATCTCCACTAAGTTGGGAGGCTTCTCCATTTCCAGCTCGGGAGGTCTGTGACCGAGTGTGCGGCCTAGGAGTATCCAAGATAGAGGCCGGTGCAGGGGAGTCTCCCACGGAAGGTATTCTAACTGCCTCCGCCAGTGGGAGCAGGTGGTTTCGATGCCATGTCTTCAGTGGGCCTACCTTTCCCTCTGGCTTCACCTTGTAGACAGGTAGGCCCGGCAACTTCCTGCAGATGACATAGGGTTCAGATCTCCATCTGTCTGCAAGTTTGTGCTTTCCGGGGACTCCCAGATTGCGCAACAGTACTCGATCCCCGGGCTGTAGGTCTTGTATCCGGACCTTCAAGTCGTAATTTTTTTTATTCCGAGCTCCCCTTTGATCTGAGGCCGCTTGAGCTTGTTCATATGCTACTTTCAGGCTGTGTCTGAGCCTGTCCACATATCCTTTGTGAGAGGTGACTGAGGAATGGTCCAGTGAGGTGCCAAAAGCCAGGTCCACCGGTAGTCTCGCTTCTCTCCCAAACATGAGTCGATATGGGGAATAGCCTGTAGCATCACTGATGGTGCAGTTGTAAGCATGTACTATGGCTGCTATGTGTTTGCTCCAATGTTGCTTTTTCTCGCTTTCCAGAGTCCCCAACATGTTGAGCAAGGTTCGGTTGAACCTTTCCGGCTGAGCATCTCCCTGAGGATGGTAAGGTGTAGTTCGAGTCTTCTTGATTCCCAACGAATCCAAGAGCTTCCGGATCAGCTTACTCTCGAAGTCCCTCCCTTGGTCTGAATGGAGTCTCTGTGGCAGCCCATAATGGACAAAATACTTCTCCATAAGTACCTTGGCCACGGTGGAGGCCTTCTGATCTTTGGTGGGGAAGGCCTGGGCATACCGGGTGAAATGGTCGGTTATCACCAGAACATTTCCTAGTCCACTCAGGTCGGGTTCGAGGCAGAGGAAGTCAATGCACACCAGGTCCATGGGCCCTTGGCTCTGTAGATGGCCCATTGGGGCAGCTTGATGGGGCAAAGTCTTCCTCTGGATGCATCGCGCACATGAGTGGCAGTACTCCTCTACCTCTGCCCTCATGCAGGGCCAATAGAACCGACTTCTGACAAGTTGAAAGGTCCTTTCAGCCCCTAGGTTGCCATGATTGTCATGCAAGGCCATCAGAACAGTCTCCCGATGTTTCTCTGGGAGGAACATCTGCCACTTATCTTCTGAGTCATCAGAGGGGCCCCTTCGGTAGACCACTCCCTGATGTAACTGCAACCTATCCCATTCCTTCCTCAGTAGGCGAGCTTCTTTTGAAGGTTGACGCAAGAGTATGTTTGGATCCTGATTTTTCAAGGCCTCCAGGACCAATCTCCCCATGGGGTCTTCCAATTGGTCACACCTCAATTCCTTCTTGGACAATCTTGGTAGGTTGCCCTCTTCCAATTGAGCTACTCCACAGTAGTGTTTGGGGACTCCCACCATGGTAACTCCTATTTCCTCTGCTCTGGAGCATCCTCGGGCTTGGAATGCAGCTCCTTGACAAAGGGCCTGCACCCCGTCCGGTGCCACTTGGGTCCAATCTTCTATTTCAATGGTCGGGGGAATGAGATCTTCTGGACAGGCGTCTGCGTCTCGATTCCCCACTCCTGGTCTATACTTAAGGCTGAAGTTGAATCCAGACAGTGCGGCCAGCCACCTGTGTCCAGTGGCATCCAGCTTGGCCGTGGTGAACAGGTAGGTAAGGGGGTTGTTGTCGGTCTTCACAGTGAACTCTGCTCCATACAGGTAGTCTTTGAGCTTGTCTACTACCGCCCACTTGAGGGCCAGGAACTCCAGCTTGTGAGTGGGGTAGTTCTTCTCAGAGGGGGTCAGGCTCCTACTCACATAGGCAACAGGCCGCAATTGCCCCTCATGTTCTTGGTAAAGTACTCCTCCCAGACCGTCATGACTAGCATCCACGTGCAGTTGTAGGGTTTGGTTGGGTCTGCATAGGCCAAGACTGGTGCAGTGGTCAGGCTCCTTTTCAATTCCTGGAAAGCCTCTTCACACTTCTGATTCCACTGATCTCTGATGGACTCTCCTGGCCTCCTGGGCCCCGATCCATCCTCCTCTCCTTCAGTCTTGAGCAACTCATTCAATGGTCTAGCAATTCGGGCAAATCCCTCCACAAACCTCCTGTAGTAGGAGCAGAAGCCCAAGAAGGATCTGAGTTCTGTTACTGTGGTGGACTGTGGCCAGGAGGTAACTGCCTCCAATTTCTCAGGGTCTGTGGCCACCCCTTCTTCAGATACTATGTGCCCCAGATAGTTCACAGAAGACTGGTAGAACCGACACTTCTCAGGCGAAAGCTTAAGTCCTTCCTCACTGAGTCTTCTCAACACTTTCTCCAGCCTCTCTTCATGTTCCTCCAAGGTTCTCCCAAAGACAATGACATCGTCTAGGTATACAAGGACTTCGATCAAGTTCATGTCCCCTACTGTCTTCTCCATGAGACGTTGGAAAGTAGCTGGGGCTCCAGACAGACCTTGGGGCATCCGGTCGAATTCAAAGAACCCCACTGGGGTTATGAAAGCTGTCTTCTCCTTGTCTGCTGGGTGCATCGGAATCTGATAGTACCCACTCTTGAGATCCATAACGCTGAACCATTTGGCTCCAGACAAGCTCTGTAGGGCATCCTCTATCCTCGGAGTGGTGTATTGGTCAGGTATGGTTCTCCTGTTGAGAGTCCTGTAGTCTATACAGAGCCTCTATGATCCATTCTTCTTACGGACCACCACTATGGGAGAGGCATAGGGGCTTCTGGACTCCCGTATCACACCAGTCCTCTTGAGTTCTGCAAGTTGTTCCCTCAGATCCTCCAGATCTGCTAGCGGGACCCGCCTGACCCTCTCTCGGAAGGGCTTATCTTCCTGGAGGCGGATCCGATGGGTGGCACTCCTTGTACACCCCACATCAAACTCATCCCTAGAGAAGATCTTCTCCCATCTATTCAACTGGGCCTTGGCTCTCTCTTTCCAAGCCCTGGACAGATTCGGGTTTTCCATGGTCAGCTTCTCCCAAACATCCCCTTCTTCACCTGTCCTCTTCACTTCTGACAGGGTAACAGGGGCCGCCGGGCTCACCTGGCCTAGCAACATTCTGGCTGGGATGTCCATGGGGTCTTTGGTAGTATTCCTAACACTCACTGGAACTCTATAATGGGCCTTCTTCAGGACCTTCAGCGGAATCACTTCCGGTATCACCTCCAGGCCTGAGGATTCACCCCTTGGGTCTGACTCCAGCATGACAAAGGGACCAGGCTGTTCCCAAGTAAGCTTCACAGTGGCCCTGAGACAGGTTACTTCACCGGGCTGCAACACTACCCCTTCTCTTCCAAGTCTCCACACCTTCCCTCTCTCCTCTCCAGGGGTCTCCCGCTCTTGGACCAGCCGTTGGTAGGCTGTCTTCAGCATGGGATGGATCTTGGTAGCTGCTTGTCTTTCTTCTGTCACGAGAGGGGTCAGGAGTCTTCGAACCAGGTCCGTGTTCGTCCCTATTATAAGGGAATTCTTGTTGGCTCCAGGCGGCCTAGGACACACAACTGCCAGGGTGTCAAACACTTCGGCCTTCCCAGCCACGGATGGGTCAAAGGTTATTTGGATGGGAAGGTAGCCGTCGTAAGGGAAACTCTGGGTTCCAATTCCCCATATTTCCAGCTCCTCTATCTTCTGGATAGGCAGATGACTCAGGTGCCTGTCGTAGAAGTCCCGGTATAGTAGGGTCACTTGTGCCCCGGTATCCAGGAGGCCCCTGGTGTAGACTCCCTCCACTTGAATGGGCACTATAGGGGATGGGCCTACCAGCTTCTCTGGATATGGTCCGGCAGGAGCTGCCTTCTTCAGACCTTTTCCCTTTGGACTCTCTCTTGTCCTATTCCCTTTGGACTTGAACCTTTCTTGAGCCTGGTATGCACTGACTTCCCTCCTTTTAATGGGTGTAGGAACCCGCTGAGGTGTACTATTATTTTTCTTGGGTGGGCACCTCCTTTGGGGGGTGCCGTGCCTCTCCTGAGGGGTCTCCCCCCTTCTTCTTGGAGTATAGCTTTGTTGAGGGGTATTGCATTTCCCCTTTGGTGTTCTATCTCTCTTTTTGTTTTTCTTCGCATTCAGCTTGGAGTTTACTGAAGATGGTGGGCACCCGGTTGACTCCTTCACCGGGGCCCTCTGAAGTTTCCCGCCGGCTTGCGGTTGTCTGGTCTCTTCTTCTTCGGACTAGAACATGTGGCTGCAATGTGGCCAACTCCCCCACAGTTGAAGCAGACTATATCTCCCCATTCTTGTAAAGGTTCGGGTGCTGAGGCAATCGGGAACAATTCCTTCCTTGGACTTTCCTTCTTCTTGGGACACTCTGTGTCTTTTGCTATCAGAGAGGTCAATATCTCTAACACCTTGGACATCTGAGTTTTTAGGGTGTCTATCTCCGCCTCTCTTTCAGGGGTCATTACTGGATTGACCAGCACCTGTGCGGGTACAACACTTGTCTTATCCTTCTGCTGGTCCTGTTGCAGCGCCTCCTCATCTCTGATAATTTTTATTAAATCAGCATAAGTCAGCAACATTCCTCCTCCCAAGGTTTTCAGGTGCAGCCAGACTGGATCGGAGCGTAGCGCTCCCTTTAAGACTTGCTTCATTCTTGCCGCATCGGCATCTTGGGGCTTCATCCCTTTCTTTAACACAATCTTGCACAGCAGCCTGTTTAGCCTTCTGACATACTCGGAAAGTTTCTCCTCCGGTTTTTGGAAAGTGTGTTCAAACTGGTAGACCGTCTCTGTCACCTTGTCTAATTGACCAAACTCTTCCTGCAGCATAGCTAGACAATCCTGCGCCGTGCACCCTGCATTCCCAAACCGGAAACTTTTCACTGCTTCTGCTGCTGCACCTTTAAGGCTTTCTAACACTCGTTGCCTCTTCTGTGCCTCCGGCACCTCCCATGCCTCCACTGCCTGTAATGCCTGTTCCACCCAAGTATCAAAATCTTCTTCCCCTGCCGGGACAGGGAGCTTCCCTGAGAATATTTTTAGTCTCCGGTAGCTAGTTTCCACATGCACTGTACTTGTCTTCTGAGATTTGGCTAGCAAATCCCCTATTGCATTTATCAGTTCTGGTGATATAGCAGTGGCCGATGCAGGTGCCACCGGAGGTGTCGCCCTGTCTTCTCTTTCAGGTGTAGTTCAGGCCGCAGCCTGTGGCGATCCCGTAGGGGATGGTTCCCTTTCTACAGTTATTGCGTGCGCCAGCCTAAATGTTCTGTTATCTGGCGTCCGCAGACACTTGTGCTTACAGGCCTCTGGCATCCCGTCCCAATATTCCACTAATGCGTATTGATATGAGATGTTTGGGTCTGTCTTCATGTCTATCACCCACGGTGTGTGATCTGGGGACACTGAACTCATCAGTTCCTCTACCGTCTCACTTGACCATTTCTCGCCAGGAAGGCTAATGGCTATCGACTGTTTTGGCTCTGTATTAGCGGCTTTGCACCACTCTTCTACCGCTCTTGGATCCATGGGGTCCATGCCGGCACTTCTGGCGTTCGCTTGCTGCATCAGGATCCCGGACAAGAACCCCCACGTGTAGCGATACCTCCAACTAAGGAGGCCGCAGAATTAGATTTGGGCCCTGAGTGCAGCTCCGCCAACCCCCGGCAATAGGCTCTACCCCCTTCTGGCACAGCTAGTACTAACAATCAATGATATGTCCTATGCAATAGAATAACTAAGCAAGGACACAGTAATGAATTGTAATAGATAAAGTGTTTTACTCATTAATTCTCAATATGAATAAAGGGGTAACAATAATCACAGTTCTAGATAATCACTCCTAAGGGCAGCGTCCTGCCACTCTAACACACTATATAGTAACACACGCTACAGGTGCGCCATACGGGCGACCGTTAACTAAGTGCCCTATGGCGCAGTAATCAAACACGCTAGAATCCCCACCAGGCCTGGTTCTAATATTTAGCTTAGTCCTTCTTTCTTCACCGGCAGGTCTGTAATGGTGGTGCACTTTAAACAGAGTATAACTTTGTAATCCAAGGGGTATGAAAATAACTTGTAGGCCACGGCAGTCTATAGGCCTATATACAGCAACAGTATCTTAGCTGGGCTTACGCCCTCTCACCCGCCGGACTACGGATCCAGTCCGGGAAACCTCCACCGGTCGTGTCACACACACTCGATCTCTCCAACGATCGGGCCCCCCGATCCGACAAGGCTGTAGCTCACAAAGTCAGATGCCACCCAGGCTCGCAGAGGGGAGGGTGGAAGGCTCTTTGGTGCAGAGCAAGGCCTCAGGCTTCAGGCCTTGCCCCTCCGACACATCCGCACAGGAGGATCCGTCTGTGAAGTCTCGTGTCCCCAAAGAGGCCGAGCCCGGCCTCGCCTCCTCCTTTTATAACCCCTCCCATGAGTCTCTGCGGTGGAACATCACAAGAATGGGGTTATGGGTAATGTAGTTTCTTCCCAATATAGGGGAATACCCCGCTACATATATATATATATATATATATATATATATATATATATATATATATATATATATATATTTTTATTATTTTAACATGTTTACTACATTTTTGTAAACTAACAAAACAACAAACAAAACAACAAAAGAAAGGCTATAACCCATTAAATGTGATAAATGAATTAACGACGGCATGTTTGCAAACTCCTGCTGTGCCTCAGAGCACTAGTGAACTAAAGAAATTTAGCAGTACGGTACTGAGCAGCTGGTCCCTACTTTGACATGGACTGAAAAAGTGGGACTGCTGGTACAGTGCAGGTGCGACTGTCAGCGATTGGGCAGTTTCAAATTTGGACAGGCTAAGGGAAGTGGGGCGCGTCTGTGCGAGTCGGTGCATGGATGCAGCCCGACTAGCACCTAACGCTGTGATGGAACAAAGCAAGAACAGTGAGGTGAGGGAGGGGGGGGGGGCAGTGCGGGTGGAGCGGTGGCAAGTCCCGGATGCCCGGAAGTGCTGGAAGGGGCGGCCGTGAAGGCGGAATATGGTGCCTGGCGATATTATCGCGGCACGGGAACAAGCGGTTGTGCGGGGGTCTGAGGGGAGATTTTTGCTGGATCGGGAGCAAATTCTCCTGCAGCTGGTGTCTACATAAGTATAGGAAGCAGAGCCTACCTTTGGCTGAGTCGGGCGTGCGAACGACGCTGAGTCCCAAGACGAGAGTGCTCGCTGAAATGACGTAACGACGTGACGTTGTGCCAGAAACCATGTGGTGCACACAGGAATACAGACAAGGCTGTGGAGGAGTGGGCTGGCTATATAGCCGCCGGGCTCCTCCCATAAATTCAGGCCACCATGCTGGCCTTCCAACACATGTATATATATATATATATATATACATACACACACACACACACACACACACACACACACACACACACACACACATATATATATATATATATATGGCTTTTTTTCCTCAGAGAATAGGTGCAGGTACTCCCCCCCCCCCCTGTCTCCACCCCCTTCCCACCTCTGAGCTTGGTTCCACTGCCTACCCACCTTCCAGTACTGCCCCTTTTAGAGAATACAGAACAGAGTATAATTATTTTATGCTAATTAGTTTGTTTAGGATTTGCTAATGAAAGGCAGTAAAATAGGTCCCCTGCAGCCAGCAACAATAGCCCCCCCTACCCCCCCAGCAAAAACAGACCCCCTCAGCAACAATAGATCTCTCCAGCAACAATAGATCCTTCTGATCAACTATAGCCAGCATTAATAGACTTCACAGCAGCCATAAACAATAGACCCCTCCCTCAACCTCAACAGTAGATCTCTCCCATCAACAATATATCCCCCCAGCAACAATAAATCCCCCCACCAGCAGCAACATACCTCCCCAGCAACAATAGATCCCCCAGCAGCAAGCATCAATAGACCGTCCAGCACACCCCAGCACCCCTTGGCATTATATACATTCAGTGCTGGAGATGCAGGAAGTTTCTGTTGAAAAAAACATATATACAGTATCTCACAAAAGTGTGTACACCCCTCACGTTTTTGTAAATATTTTATTATATCTTTTCATGTGACAACACTGAAAAAATTACACTTTGCTACAATGTAAAGTAGTGAGTGTACAGCTTGTATAACAATGTAAATTTGCTGTCCCCTCAAAATAACTCAACACCCAGCCATTAATGTCTAAACCGCTGGCAACAACTTAAGTGAAAATGTCCAAATTGGGCCCCAATTAGCCATTTTTCCTTCCCTGTGTCATGTGACTCGTTAGTGTTACGAGGTCTCAGGTGGAAATGGGGAGCAGGTGTGTTAAATTTGGTGTTATCGCTCTCACTCTCTCATACTGGTCACTGGAAGTAAAACATGGCACCTCATGGCAAAGAACTCAGAGGATCTGAAAAAAAGAATTGTTGCTCTACATAAAGATGGCCTAGGCTATAAGAAGATTGCCAAGACCCTGAAACTGAGCTGCAGCACGGTTGCCAAAACCATACAGCGGTTTAACAGGACAGGTTCCACTCAGAACAGGGCTCGCCATGGTCGACCAAAGAAGCTGAGTGCACATGCTCAGCGTCACATCCAGAGGTTGTCTTTCGGAAATAGACATAGGAGTGCTGCCAGCATTGCTGCAGAGATTAAAGGGGTGGGGGGTCAGCCTGTCGGTGCTCAGACCATACACGCACACTGCATCAAATTGGTCTGCATTGATGTTGTCACAGA
Organism: Rana muscosa; assembly: GCA_029206835.1. Taxonomy (NCBI): domain Eukaryota; kingdom Metazoa; phylum Chordata; class Amphibia; order Anura; family Ranidae; genus Rana; species Rana muscosa. The sequence goes on from CM055117.1 coordinate 459,889,026, forward strand.
AGGAAGCCTCTTCTAAAGATGAAAATATAAAAAAGATGCGCTGAAACCAACCTATAAATTGTGCACAATCCAGTGAAAAAATATTAATCACAAATAACTAATAACAGTGTTTAACAACTCAGTATTATTGACATTAACAGTGTTGGAAAAAAAAAAATCCAAAAAAGAAGGAGCAGCATAAGTGGAAATAACAGACACAGCGGTCCTGCTCATCCACCCTTCCTCCACTCTGCGGGCTTAGCCCACATAAACTGTTCAATGATCACACTCAGAGAAAATATTACTCCGCAATGCAAAATCAGCAGGCTCAAACAGTCAATAGGCTCCTGATGATACAGCCACTTCAGCGGTCAGAATCCTTGTCCTCCTCGTTTTCAAGGATATCCACATGCATAAATAAACAGAAACAGAAAGCTATCATTGCGCAGTGTTCAATCCACCAGACACACCACACCAGCTGCGGCTGTACTCACGTAACCCTCGATATAAAACAGCGCTTAGCTCAGCTCAGTAAGATGAAAAATCCTCCTCAAGCTGCTGGAAGCGTCTATAGGCTCCTCCCCTACGCGTTGCGTCATCGACACGTGACTGGAGGGAGGGGGGGGGGGGGAGAGGGGAAGCCATATGGCAAGAGGAATTAGTAAAAGCGAATCACGATGGATTTATGAAATTTGCACTTTGGCGCCCAATGGTTTAAACATTGATTTTGATTTAAACTGCTTTATTTCAGATTATTAGCCCTTTTATTCCCCCCCTCCCCCAGTTTGTGTTTTGCGTCCAGATATCTGCTGGGTTATTTTGGGACGAGCAAGCTGATTGGGTGAGGGGTTAGGGAGTTGGATTTTTTGATCAATGTGGATTTGCACATGCAGGAGGTTGAGTTTACTCATTATATCTTCTTGGTTTTATTAAACCATAGGAGTAAACTTTTTGGTCTAATGAGCAATGGTATTTTGGTTCTTTCATTTTAACAATTTATCTTAGTCTTATGCATTTTATGATTGTATGTTAATTTTATTCTGTAGGAGCTATTCCTAATTTTTTTATGGGCATGCAAATAATTGCTATTCCGTTTATATTTAATAAGATTTTAAAAGGATTATTTATGTGGTTTTTATGTACTGGAGTTCCCCTTTATGTCTACCTATGAAGTAGTACTTAAATCAACCACTGGAGGAACCAGTAATATTTAGGATGGCAAACGTGTTATTTTATTTAGATATTATATATGTATGGATTTTAGCCTTTGAATGTTTGTATTAGTTACGGTATTAAAAGCTTGTATGCTTTGTGGATGAACAAAAAGGAAAGCTACAAAACAGCGCTTACTAGCAATGATGTATCCTATGTTTAGACCGTCACAATGGCAACTAGTGTACGGTCTTCTCAGCCTCTATATAAAGGATGCGCTGCCTGGACACGGACATACCCATGATTAAGTCACGTGTCGATGACGCAACAAGTAGGGGGAGGAGCCTAGAGACGCTTCTAGCAGCTTGAGGAGGATTTTTCATCTTACTGAGCTGAGCTAAGCGCTGTTTTATATCGAGGGTTACGTGAGTACAGCCGCAGCTGGTGTGGTGTGTCTGGTGGATTGAACACTGCGCAATGATAGCTTTCTTTTTATTTATGCATGTGGATATCCTTGAAAACGAGGAGGACAAGGATTCTGACCGCTGAAGTGGCTGTATCATCAGGAGCCTATTGACTGTTTGAGCCTGCTGATTTTGCATTGCTGAGTAATATTTTCTCTGAGTGTGATCATTGAACAGTTTACGTGGGCTAAGCCCGCAGAGTGGAGGAAGGGTGGATGAGCAGGACCGCTGTGTCTGTTATTTCCACTTATGCTGCTCCTTCTTTTTGGATTGTTTTTTTCCAACACTGTTAATGTCAATAATACTGAGTTGTTAAACACTGTTATTAGTTATTAGTGATTGATATTTTTTCACTGGATTGTGCACAATTTATAGGTTGGTTTCAGCGCATCTTTTTTTATATTTTCATGATTGTTTGGAGAGCACAGATTTTCCCCAGTCACTATTTAGTTATCTATATATTTGGATTTTTCACTGATTTTTCACGTATTCAGCGCTTTAGTATATTTTCACACTCTTCTAAAGATGATGCACAAGAAACCCACAAACAGTTTGCTGAAGACAAGCTGACTAAGGACATGTATTACTGGAACCATGTCCTGTGGTCTGATGAGACCAAGATACACTTATTTGGTTCAGATGGTGTAAAGCGTGTGTGGCAGCAACCAGGTGAGGAGTACAAAGACAAGTGTGTCTTGCCTACAGTCAAGCATGGTGGTGGGAGTGTCATGGTCTGTGGCTGCATGAGTGCTGCCGGCACTAGGGAGCTACAGTTCATTGAGGGGACCACGAATCCCAACATGTACTGTGACAGAGGGTAAAAAACTGCGCTAGGATAAACAGCTATAGATATAGGCAGCAGTAATAGTGAGACAGTACCAAAACAGATAAAAAGAAAAAAACTGCGCCAACCCAATTAATCCCAAAGAACCTCTATACATCAAATAATGGTAAGACCAATAGATAAGTCCAAACACTATTTTAGGACAAAGGTAAGTCCAACAAGCAGTTCCCAGTAAGTGATCCAGGGCAACCAGAAAAGATGCACTTCCTCCTTAAATAGCAAAGGCACAACACCACCGTGACTTGTTCAGGACTCTGTGTGAGGTAACCACCACCAAAGACAAGGGGAGCAGCTTACCAGAAGGCAAGCGGTGTGGGACATTCGACTGTTACCCAGCCACGGCCTTTACGATGCAGCAGTAATCCTCCCTCAGTCAACAGCGGTGTTCATTCAAAAAACTTCCACATATCTTCGCACCATGGATCCCAAACCTGCAGTCCCCGTCTATTAGTCTTGTCTTTTCTGAAATGATACCTCAGCTGGGTACGGGTATCCAAGCCAGGCCCTGCAGTCCCCGTCTATTAGTTTTGTCTTTTCTTAAATTATACCTCAGCTGGGTACGGGTATCCAAGCCAGGCCTGATGATCCAGGGGAGTGAAATGATCACAATTGCTTTGTTTCTATGGAGTTTGATGTACTGTGACATACTGAAGCAGAGCATGATCCCCTCCCTTCAGAGGACTTGCATATGCATTCGCTTCTGCACGTGAGTGGAGGGAAGGGGGCGCTTTAAATTTTTTTTTTTCTTATACTGTCCCTTTAAAAAAAAAAAAAATAATGTGATCACGTATTCCAACATAACGACCCCAAATACACCTCCAAGACAACCACTACCTTGTCTAAGAAGTTGAGGGTAAAGGTGATGGACTGGCCAAACATGTCTCCAGACCTAAACCCTATTGAGCATCTATTGAGCATCTGTGGGGAATCCTCAAACGGCACGACTTACTAATGCATTCGCTTCTGCACGCGAGCGGAGGGAAGGGGGCGCTTTAATTAAGATCATCTATGGGGAATCCTAACACGGAAGGTGGAAAAGCGCAAGGTTTCTTTGTAGCAAAGTGTAATATCTTCAGTGTTCACATGAGAAGATATAATAAAATATTTATTTTGTGTATATATATATATATATATATATATATATATATATATATATATATATATACACACACACACACACACACACACACACACACACACACACACACACACACACACACACAGAAAGAGCCGGGAAACGTCCTGTTCGGGGTTTATACGTCTCCCAGGCTCCTCTCATACACGTTCAGGGATCTCTGATCCATGGTCCAGTTCGGGTCTTAGTCCTCTCTCCCAGGCTAATTTAAGCTCACCTGGGACAGACAGCCTTTGCTTTCTGCCTGGGAAACACAGACAACCCTGGTCTGTGAGAGCAAAAAGGTTGGTAAAAAACTTTTAAGTCATTTATATAGAAGCTTACAAGCTGTAGGCTTGCTCAGCCTGGTAGTTCGGGCCTGTATATATTGTGTAGTTAGTGCCGAGACACTGCTAGTTTGTTTGGCTATATTTGTTCTGTTTGTTTGTTTTTTTAACACTGTACAGCACCTGTATATAGACTTGTATATATCATAACCAATAAACACAGCACTGTTTGTCACTACCTCACTAGGTTTGGTATCTGTGCCTGAAAGACTGCTCATCCCAGGGAGCTTTGTACCTGCTACCTGTCCCCCGGGTTACATATAGTGGAGGATGCGACCAGCTGTAGTAAGTTGCTACTTAAAAGGCCAGTTCCTAGAGTGACTAAACATGGAGGAAATCTGTGTCTGTGGACGCAAATGCTGGACTCGGGAGCGTGCCCGCAAGGTAACCCCCTTGGGAAAAAGCTTCTCCTAGGGGGTTAACTGAAGCAGGGAGGAGCCACGAGAGCCACAGAGAGACCCCAGAACAGGTGGATCGGGGCAACTCTGTGCAAAACGAGCTGCACAGTGGAGGTTACTATGACATGTTTGTTATATTAAAAAAAAACAAAAAAAAACGATCCTTTACAATCACTTTAACTTTAAAACTGATTTGGGTACGGTGACTAGGGATGAGCTTCGTGTTCGAGTCGAACATACGTTCGACTCGAACATTGGCTGTTCGATCGTTCGACGAAGATCGAACGATTTGGGCCGTTCGCGCCAAATTCGAGTGACGCGAACGGCCCACAATGCACTACGCCATCGCAGTGTCATCCAGGCGCTGTGATTGGCCAAGCATGCACTGTGACCCCGCATGCTTGGCCAATCACAGCGCCGGCAGCGAGGAGAGCAATGATTGGCCACAGGCAGGATGCCTGTGGCCAATTATTGCTGAGGGTGTTTAGTACACGCCCCACACTATAAAAGGCCGCCAGCACGGCGGCCTAGTGTAGTGTGTTCCGGAGCAGGGATAGAGTAGCATAGGCAGGGACAGTGACTGTTATTTCTTTCTTGCTTAACCTGGATTCCTTTAGTTTAGGGAAAGAGAAGGATAGGTAGGGAGAGTGTCAGTGTGTTTTGTGCTTCTGCTATAGTGTGCTTAAAAAAAACATTTATTCTAGGGACAGAAAACTCTAGGTAGGGACAGTGTCAGTTTCTTTCACTCTGCAAGTCCTTGTTTCCAGGGACCTGTAAGGACAGTGAGTTAATTGTCCTTGTGCTATATTGTGCTTAAAAAAAACATTTATTCTAGGGACAGAAAACTCTAGGTAGGGACAGTGTCAGTTTCTTTCACTCTGCAAGTCCTTGTTTCCAGGGACCTGTAAGGACAGTGAGTTAATTGTCCTTGTGCTATATTGTGATTAAAAAAAACATTTATTCTAGGGACAGAAAACTCTAGGTAGGGACAGTGTCAGTTTCTTTCACTCTGCAAGTCCTTGTTTCCAGGGACCTGTAAGGACAGTGAGTTAATTTTCCTTGTGCTATATTGTGATTAAAAAAAACATTTTTTCTAGGGACAGAAAACTGTAGGTAGGGAGAGTGTTTTTTTTCTTTCACTCTGCAAGTCCTTGTTTCCAGGGACCTGTAAGGACAGTGAGTTAATTGTCCTTGTGCTATATTGTGCTTAAAAAAAACATTTATTCTAGGGACAGAAAACTCTAGGTAGGGACAGTGTCAGTTTCTTTCACTCTGCAAGTCCTTGTTTCCAGGGACCTGTAAGGACAGTGAGTTAATTTTCCTTGTGCTATATTGTGATTAAAAAAAACATTTATTCTAGGGACAGAAAACTCTAGGTAGGGACAGTGTCAGTTTCTTTCACTCTGCAAGTCCTTGTTTCCAGGGACCTGTAAGGACAGTGAGTTAATTTTCCTTGTGCTATATTGTGATTAAAAAAAACATTTATTCTAGGGACAGAAAACTCTAGGTAGGGACAGTGTCAGTTTCTTTCACTCTGCAAGTCCTTGTTTCCAGGGACCTGTAAGGACAGTGAGTTAATTTTCCTTGTGCTATATTGTGATTAAAAAAAACATTTATTCTAGGGAGAGAAAACTCTAGGTAGGGACAGTGTCAGTTTCTTTCACTCTGCAAGTCCTTGTTTCCAGGGACCTGTAAGGACAGTGAGTTAATTTTCCTTGTGCTATATTGTGATTAAAAAAAACATTTATTCTAGGGACAGAAAACTCTAGGTAGGGACAGTGTCAGTTTCTTTCACTCTGCAAGTCCTTGTTTCCAGGGACCTGTAAGGACAGTGAGTTAATTTTCCTTGTGCTATATTGTGATTAAAAAAAACATTTTTTCTAGGGACAGAAAACTCTAGGTAGGGACAGTGTCAGTTTCTTTCACTGTGAAAGTCCTTGTTTCAAGGGACAGAGAAGGACACCTGAAGGTAGCCCTTATTGCTTTTTTCCCATCTCCCTGCAGGCCATCTATTAGAATGTCTGGAAGGCAAACAAGGAGAGGCAGACAGTCAGGAGGCAATAAAAGAGGGCAAGCAGGCTCTGTGTCTGGGGGCAACAGTGCTGGTCGTGGACGCGGTGCATTGTCATCAGCACATGGCCATGGGACACGCTTGTCCTTCTTTTCGGCAGCTGGACATGTTGAGCCACATCATGCCGAAGACTTGGTAGAGTGGATGACCAAGCCCTCCTCCTCCTCCTCATCCTCTCTCACCCAGGCTCAGGGTACTGGAAAAGCAGCTGCCAAAGCGTCCTCTTCCCTGGTATCAATGTCAGACAAATCATCAGTCACTCCTTCCCTAGACCCACCATGTCCTCCTCCTGAGGAGTCCCCCGAACTGTTTCAGCACAGTGTTGGGTACATGCTCCAGGAGGATGCCCAGCGTTTCGAAGGGTCTGATGATGAAACCCAGCTAGAGGAAGGCAGTAGCGTGAGAGCAGACAGAGGGGATGCTCAAGAAGGACACCAATCTGGCAGTCATGTTCCAGCAGCTGCAGCATACTGCCAGATTGGCTCCAGTGATGAGGAGGGAGGGGATGATGAGGTCAATGACTCCACGTGGGTGCCTAATAGGAGAGAGGAGGAGGAGGAGGATGAGGAGGAGGCACATCTCCAACGAGGCAGGATGCCCTTTGGTGGCCAGCGTAAGGGCAGTACACCGACGGAATCACACCGCAGAGCTCCGCCTGTGCAGGGCGCTGCCTCTGCCCGTCATTCAAAAAGTTCTTTGGTGTGGGCCTTTTTTGAGGCTAGTGCATCAGATCGCACAGCTGCTGTTTGCAACATATGTCTCAAGCGTATATCGCGTGGCCAAAACATCAGCCGCTTGGGTACCACATGCCTGACCAGACATATGTTGACCTGCCATGCAGCTCGTTGGCAAGCCTACCTCAAAGACCCACACCAAAGAACAAAGCGGACCTCTCCTTGCACCGCATCAGCTGGGATCTCCAACCCCACTATAACTTCAGTCCTCTCTGAAACATGCACTGAGAGGAATGAAGGTGTAGAATTAGGTGTGTCACAGCCAAGTACTTGCGCCCACTCTGCTAGCAGTACACCGACGTCCGATTCTAGCAGGCAAATTTCCCTGTCCCAGCTGCTGGACCGTCGAAAGAAGTTCACTCCCAGCCATCCACATGCCCAGCGGTTGAATGCTAGCTTGGCTAAATTGCTAGCGCTTCAACTGCTGCCTTTTCAGTTGGTAGACTCGGCCCCCTTCCGTGAGTTTGTGCAATGTGCGGTTCCTCAGTGGCAGGTTCCCAAACGCCACTTTTTCTCACGGAAGGCTATTCCGGCTCTCTACCGGCATGTGGAAGGCAATGTCTTGGCCTCGCTGGACAGGGCGGTCAGCGGTAAGGTGCATATTACCGCTGACTCATGGTCCAGCAGGCATGGACAGGGACGTTACCTTTCTTTCACGGCCCATTGGGTCACTCTTTTGGCAGCTGGGAAGGATTCAGGACAAGGTGCAGTAGTGTTGGAGGTTGTCCCACCGCCACGCCTCCAAAATGCTACTACTGGTTGTGACACACCTCTCTCCTCCACCCCCTCCTCTTCTTCTTCCTCCATGGCCTCTTCCTGTGGTTTGTCCTATGAACCAGCGGTGCTCCGTAGCCGTTCACGGGGCTACGCAAGTACGCAGGCAAAAAGATGCCATGCCGTGCTTGCGCTGGTGTGTTTGGGGGACAGAAGCCACACTGGGGCAGAGGTCCTGTCTGCTCTGCAGGGCCAGGCCGAGAGGTGGTTGACGCCACGCCAGCTTAAGCCAGGAATGGTGGTTTGCGACAATGGCACCAACCTCCTCTCCGCCCTCCGACAGGGACAACTGACCCATGTGCCCTGTGTGGCTCACGTCCTTAACCTGGTGGTGCAGCGCTTCTTGGGCAGGTACCCGGGCTTACAGGATGTCCTGAGGCAGGCCAGGAAAGTCTGTGTGCATTTCCGCAGATCTTATAATGCCAGTGCTCGCCTGGCTGAGCTGCAAAAGGAGTTGAACCTGCCCAAGAACCGCCTTATATGTGACATGCCCACCAGGTGGAACTCAACGTTGGCCATGCTGCAGCGGCTGCACACGCAGCAGAGGGCCATCAATGAGTACCTGTGCGACTACGGCACCAGGACAGGGTCAGGGGAGCTTGGTTTTTTTTCTCCACGCCAGTGGGGCATGATCAGGGATGCATGCACTGTCCTGGCACCATTTGAGGAGGCCACGAGGATGGTGAGCAGTGACAGTGCATGCATCAGTGACACTGTACCTCTTGTCCACCTGTTGGAGCACACGCTGCGTGGAATAATGGACAGGGCACTTGAGGCAGAACAGAGGCAGGAAGAGGAGGACTTCCTTGCCTCTCAAGGCCCCCTTTACCCAGACAGTGTTCCTTCTGTCCCACCCATCGCACAGGAAGAGGAGGAGGAGGAGGAGGAGGAGGATTGTGTCAGCATGGAGGTGGAGGCTGGCACTCAGCATCATCAGCAGCAGTCTTTTAGGGATGATTTACAGTCCCAAGAAACCAGTGGACTTGTACGTGGCTGGGAGGAGGTGGCTGCGGATCATGTCGTCCTTAGTGACCCAGAGGACTCCGGAGCGAATGCCTCAGCAAACCTACGCTGCATGGCCTCCCTGATCCTGCAAAGTCTGCGGAAGGATCCTCGTATTCTTCGGATCAAGGAGAGGGACCATTACTGGCTGGCCACTCTCCTTGATCCACGGTACAAGGGTAAGGTTGCGGACCTTATGTTACCGTCGCAGAGGGAGCAGAGGATGAGACAACTCCGGGAGGCCTTGCAGAAAGGTCTGTGCAACGCGTTCCCAGAGACTGGGAGGTTGCAAACTCTTGGTCCTGGACAACGAGTTGCTGAGGCTTCGGCCAGTCAAAGAAGGAGCGGTGGGGAAGGTGGCCGTCTGACCGATGCGTTCAGACAATTCTTTAGTCCGCAGCCCCAAAGTATGATCGGTTCCAGCAACCATCGCCAGCGTCTGATAAACATGGTGCAGGAATATCTAGGGGCAAGGTCAGACTTGGACACCTTCCCCACCGAAAATCCTCTGGCTTACTGGGTCTTGAGGATGGATCACTGGCCAGAGCTTGCACAGTATGCAATTGAGCTACTGGCCTGTCCTGCATCCAGCGTTCTTTCGGAACGCACATTCAGTGCTGCTGGAGGATTTGTCACGGATCACAGGGTGCGCCTGTCCACCGACTCGGTTGATCGACTGACTTTCATCAAGATGAACCAGTCTTGGATCACCACCAGCTACCACACACCTGATGCTGATATAACAGACTAATTGATTTTAAAATGTCACATCCCTTCAAGACTGATGCTGATGCTGAGTGCCTGTGCTGTTATGTTGACTGGCTATCCTCCTCCTCCGAGTCCTCAATGATACGATTGATGATGATAGCTTGGAAGATCATTTTTGTTTATGGGTGCCGCCACCAGTGCCTAACGCCCAATTTTTCAGCCCCTGTTTAACAGGGGCGTGTAATTACAATTTTTGAAGCAATACTTTGCAACAGGGCTCATTGCTGTGCTCCAAGTACAGTATCTGTGAGGAGTTGCAGTGTTGTGCCACCAGTGCCTAAGGCCCAATTTTTCAGCCCCTGTTTAACAGGGGCGTGTCATTACAATTTTTGAAGCAATACTTTGCAACAGGGCTCATTGCTGTGCTCCAAGTACAGTATCTGTGAAGGGTTGCAGTGTTGTGCCACCAGTGCCTAAGGCCCAATTTTTCAGCCCCTGTTCAACAGGGGCATGTAATTACAATTCTTGATCTAATAATTCACAGCAGGGCCCATTGCTGCACCCACCAAGAGTAACTGTCAGGGCTTACAGTGTTGTGGCACCAGCACCACCATCAAAGGCCCAATTTTTACTACCACTGTTCAACAATTATATGTAATTAAAATTCCTGATATAATAGTTGACAGCAGGGCGTTCCAGCACCAACCAAGAGTAACTGTGAGTGCTTACAGTGTTGTGCCAACACCAACAACTAAGGGGCCTATTTCTGCAGAGTATATACGGCAGGTCCCTACTTTCAAACATCCAACTTACAAACGACTCCTACTTGCAAACGCAAGAAGACAACAGGAAGTGAGAGGAAATCTACCACTAGGAAGGAAAATTCTCTCCTGTAAGAATAAATATGGGAGAAAGGTGTCTCCTCTGTACTGATGCTTTATCAGCAATCCTTGTTTCAAGAAAAACACCACATTTCAAAAACAGTTGTCATTAGGACGGAAAGTGAGGTGAAATGTTCTGAACAGGGGCACAGACAGCAAAACAAATGTTACAGGGGTGATAACCCTTACCTATGTTTTCCAAAAAGTTTAAAAATAGATTTTTGGTCTGGAGCTACACTTCAACAATGTACCTGTTCAAAATTACAAACAGATTCTACATAAGAACAAATCTACAGTCCCTGTCTTGTATGCACCGCCTGTATACGGCTGTTCAGAGTATATAGGGCCTTTTTTATTTTATGTGCGGGGTTCCCCTTAATATCCATACAAGACCCAAAGGGGCTGGTAATGGGCTGGGGTAGGGGGGGGGTCATGGGGTAGCTATGCCATTTTTCTTAAAGATTTTCATCCATATTACCGGGACCAGACATTACATTAAAGCCGCAAGCAGTTTTAAATGGCTTTTTTTTCCTTTAGAAGTGTCATTTTGTGCAGGGACAGTTCTAAACACGGGAAACACGTGGCACTTCACAGGCATACTTTAGACACCCCCCAGGTACGATATTTAAAGGAATATTTGACTTTTTTTTTTTCACTTTATGCATCATTAAAATGACTGCTCCCGGAAAACGACCGTTTTTAAAACTTATTTTTGCATTGATACATGTCCCCTGGTGCAGAACCCGGGATCCCAAACCCTTTTTAGGACAATAACATGCATAATAGTTGTTATAATTAGCACTTTAGAATTCGAACGTTCGCATCCATTGTATTTAATAGGGTTCTAATGTTCGTTCGAACTTTCGGTCCGTTCGCGGGTTCTGGTGCGAACCGAACCCGGGGGTGTTCGGCTCATCACTAACGGTGACCAATTAGGTCGGACTTGTGCCCCACTTGGTACACGAGGCCTTCATTGGTAGGGACTTTCCCAAGTTTTGGGAACTGTGGGATCGTCCCTACCCGGTGGCAGAGACAGAACTCGTGGCCAGCACCGACAATGTGGGTTCGGGGAACTCCTCTCAGGGTTCTCCGGGTTTTCCTTTCTCGGTTATGGCGGGGGAACTGGAGGAGCCTGAGGAAGTCCCCACAACCGGTGAAGGTAGAAAGCCATCTGCTGACTCTGAGGCTACATTGGAGATTGCTGACCTTAATGTACATAAGGAAAATTTTGGTACCGAGCAGAGAAAAGACCCTACCCTTGCCAGGGCCTGGGAAAATGTAATGGTGATTAATGATGCACCTGTGGAACCAAGGGACAGGCCTTGTTTTCCTTTTTTTAGCAGCAATGAGGATTTACTGTATCAGGTCTATAAAAAGAATGATGAAATTGTTGAACAGTTGGTGGTCCCTAAGCCATACAGACAGGTGGTGTCGGAACTTGCTCATGGGCACTTGCTAGGAGGCCATTTAGGGGTTGAGAAAACCACTGAAAGGGTGTTGCGCAGGTTTCACTGGCCTGGGATACAGAAAAACATTGAGAATTATTGACAATCCTGTCCTGTGTGTCAGATGTCAGCCCCACTACCCCACTTCTGAAGTCCTTTAGTGCCCTTACCCATTATTAAAGTGCCCTTTGAGAGGATTGCCATGGACCTTGTGGGTCCACTCCCCTAGTCTGCCTGGGTTTATCAGCATATCCTTGTAATCATGGACTAAGCTACCCATTATCCTGAGGCAGTTCCCTTACGCACTGCATCTGCTAAAAACATTGCCAAAGAGCTGTTCATGATGTTTAGTCTTCTACAGGGTACTCTCCATTTGAGTTGCTTTATGGGAGACACCCTCTGGGACTCTTAGACATAGCCAAGGAAACCTGGGAGGGGGAGCAGACACCCCACAAAAGGGTCATTGAGCATATCACGCAAATGCAGGACAGGATTGCAGCAATCATGCCAATGGTAAAACAACAGTTACTGCAGGCCCAACAGAGAATATACAACAGGGGGGCCCAACTGTCTTTTCTCACCTGGTGACAGGGTCCTGGTGTTAGTTCCCACTGTTGAGAGCAAGTTCCTGGCTAAGTGGCAGGGTCCCTATGAAGTAATTGAAAGAGTTGGGGAGGTCAATTACAAAATATATCAACCAGGTAAAAGGAAGCCTGAACAGATTTACCACATAAACCTGTTAAAGCCCTGGAAGGATAGACTGGCATTAACTGTGAGGTCCCTCCCGGTAACGCCTAAGGGTAATGAGTCCCCTCTGATCCCTGAGATCACGATTACAGACACCCTGTCGTATTCCCAAAAACAGGAAGCTAGAGAGTTCCCGATAAGGAATAGAGAGCAATTTTCAGAGTTTCCTGGCACGACTTCAGCAATTCAGCATGATATAGTTACTGAACCTGGGGTCCGTGTCAAGCTTAAACTGTACTGAATTCCAGAAGCTAAAAGAAAGGACATCAGCGATGAAGTTAAAAGGATGTTGGCGCTAGTTGTCATTGAGGAATCCAATAGTGACTGGTCTAGCCCCATCGTGTTAGTCCCAAAACCAGATGGCACTTGGAGGTTCTGTAACGACTTCAGGAAGCTTAATGCAGTGACAAAGTTTGACACGTACCCAATGCCCAGAGTAGACTTATAGACTGACTTGGCAAGGCCTGCTATCTGACCACTCTGGACTTCACAAAAGGTTATTGGCAAATACCCCTGACTGGTAGTGCCAAAGAACTGCATTTGTGACCCCGGAGGGTTCCTTTCAATATAACAAAAAGCCTTTTGGGTTGCAAAATGCCTCTGCGACATTTCAGAGGGCCATGGACAGGACCCTAAGACCCCACCGACGGTATGCAGCACCCCATCTAGATGACATAGTGGTACATAGCACTGACTGGGAATGTCACTTGCCCCGTGTCCAGGCTGTCCTTGACAAAAACATACTTTGGGGGCACACCCTAAAATGCTTTACATTTAAGATGGTGCTGCTATAAGCCCACTTACTGTGACAGTACCCCGAATAAGTGGGTACCCACAAATTCGGGGGTACTTTGTCGCAGTAATTCGGCTTAGCACTATATGACCATATAGTGTGACCAAACCCAGTATTTTTGAATATGTTCAGGTGTTTTTAATTAGCCTTGCAGGATAAATGTCATTTTTGCATGTGTGCGCTGTAATCAGTTTTGTCAGGCTGTCATTGATTCCCTTTTCAAAGAAGGTTTTGCGGCAAATTGCAAAAAATGTGCCATTGGTTTAGAGGAAGCCAAGTATTTGGGCTACACTATTGGCCGTGGTGTCAAAAAACCTCAAGTAAATAAAATAGAAGCCATCCAGGAGTGGCCACGTCCTGCAAAGAAGCAGCAGGTCAGGGCCTTTCTTCGGATTGCGGGGTATTATAGAAGGTTTATCCCGAATTTTGCAACTATAGCTGCCCCACTGACAGACCTTATAAAAGGGAAAGACTCCAAAATGGTCCCTAGTAGCAGAGAAATCATTTCAAGTCTTGAAGGTTCTTTGTACACAGCCAGTCCTGTACTACCCTGATTTCTTCAAAGACTTTTTGGTTCAGACGGATGCGTCTGATGTAGGTATCGGAGCAGTTTTGTCACAGTTACACAATAGGGAAGAACACCCGGTGGTGTACCTAAGCAGAAAGCTCAATGAAAAAGTATGCAGTCATTGAAAAGGAATGTTTAGCCATAAAGTGGGCCATAGACGCGCTAATATACTATTTGTTAGGGCGCCAGTTTGATTTAATAACTGACCATGCTCCCCTGAAATGGATGGCCAAAAATAAGGAGACTAATAGACGGGTGAAGTGGTGGTTTCTTACTCAACAGGATTAGTCCTTCACTGTAAAACACAGGCTAGGTGTTGAGATGGGGAATGTAGATGCCCTGTCCAGTGTTCAATCCTGTTGGGCCACAGGTGTTCCAACCCTGGGGTTGAAACAAGGAGGGGAGGATATGAAGCAGAGCCTCCCAGAGAGAGCAAAAGTCCTGTTCTTCGGGGTTTATACGTCTCCCAGGCTCCTCTCATACACGTTTAGGGATCTCTGATCCATTGTCCAGTTCAGGTCTTGGTCCTCTCTCCCAGGCTAATTTAAGCTCACCTGGGACAGACAGCCTTTGCTCTCTGCCTGGGAAAAACAAACAACCCTGGTCTGTGAGAGCAAAAAGGTTGGTAAAAAACTGTTAAGCAGTTTGTGAAGAAGCTGACGAGCTGTAGGCTTGCTCAGCCTGGTAGTCAGGGCCTGTATATATTGTGTAGTCAGGTCCTGTATATATTGTGTAGTTAGTGCCGAGACACGGCTAGGTTTTTGTTTGGCTATTTTTGTTCTGTTTGTTTTTCTGAACACTGCACCTCTATATATCACCAATAAACACTGCACTGTTTGTCACTACCTCACTGGGTTTGGTATCTGTGCCTGAAAGACTGTTCATCCCAGGGAGCTTTGTACCTGCCATCTGTCCCCCAGGTTGCTCAAAAAATTAAAAGGAACACTTTGAAAACACATCAGATCTCAACGGGCAAAAATCTCATGCTGGATATCTATACTGATATGGACTGGGTAATGTGTTAGGAATGAAAGGCTGGCACATCATTTGATGGAAATGAAAATTATCCACCTACAGAGGGCTGAATTCAAAGACTCCCCGAAAATCAAAGTGAAAAAATTATGCAGCAAGCTAGTCCATTTTGCTGAAATTTCATTGCAACAACTTAAAATGGTCCTCAGTAGATTTTATGGCCCCCAAGTGCTTGTATGCATGCCTGACAACATCAGGGCATGCTCCTAATGAGATGACGGATGGTGTCCTGGGGTATTTCCTCCCAAATCTAGACCAGAGCATCACTGAGCTCCTGAACAGACTGAGGTGCAACCTGGCGGCACCGGATGGACCGAAACATAATGTCCCAGAGGTGTTCTTTTGGATTTAGGTCAGGTGAGCGTGGGGGCCATTCAATGGTATCAATTTCTTCATCCTCCAGGTACTGGCTGCATGCTCTCGCCACATGAGGCTGGCATTGTCGTGCACCAGGAGAAACCCAGGACCCACTGCACCAGCGTAGGGTCTGACAATGGGTCCAAGGATTTCATCCTGATACCTAATGGCAGCCAGGGTGCCATTGTGTAGCCTGTAGAGGTCTGTGCATCCCTCCATGGATATGCCTCCCAAGACCATCACTGACCCACCACCAAACCGGTCATGCTGAACGATGTTACAGGCAGCATAAAGTTCTCCGCGGCTTCTCCAGACCCTTTCACGTCTGTCACATATGCTCAGGGTGAACCTGCTCTCCTCTGTGAAACGCATGGGGCACCAGTGGCGGACCTGCCAATTCTGGTGTTCAATGGAAAATGCCAATCGAGCTCCACAGTGTCCGGCAGTGAGCACAGAGCACACTAGAGGATGTCGGGCTCTCAGGCCACCCCCATGAAGTCTGTTTCTGATTGTTTGGTCAGACATTCACACCAGTGGCCTGCTGGAGGTCATTTTGTAGGGCTCTGGCAGTGCTCATCCTGTTCCTCCTTGCACAAAGGAGCAGATACTGGTCCTGATGATGGTTTAAGGACCTTCTACGGATCTGTCCAGCTCTCCTAGAGTAACTGCCTGACTCCTGGAATCTCCTCCATGCTCTTGAGACTGTGCTGGGAGACACGGCAAACCTTCTGGCAATGACACGTATTGATGTGCCATCCAGGAGGAGTTGGACTGCCTGTGCAAACTTTATAGGGTCCAAGTATCGCCTCGTGCTACCAGTAGTGACACCGATAGCAGTAAACAAACACTCCTGCGCATGAGCAAAACACCAGACAGTCTGTATATCACAATGGTATACGACACTGGCCTTGCTGCCCTCAGGGATAGGGGTATCCTAACGAAAAACGACAAAGAAAAAAATAAATAAAATTGTGGAATCTGTCATTGCATATTATCCATGTATGTTTGTAAGTAGTATTCCTTTATTTACTTTTAATAAACTCCACCCAAGCATAATGCACTAGGCTGGTGCGCCCTTCTTTTTTCTTAGTAGTGACACTGACCCTAGCCAAATGAAAAACTAGTGAAAAACTGTCAGAAAAGATGAGTAGGGGGAAAAAAAATGTCGGACACCTCCACCTGAAAAACCATTCCTGTTTTGGAGGTCGTCTCATTGTTGCCCATCTAGTGCACCTGTTAATTTCAATTAACAGCAAAGCAGCTGAAACTGATTAACCCCCTCGCGCCTGCTGTATGGCCGCAAGGTGGCTCTACAATGCCGGGAGGCCGTCTTTTTACGGCCTCCGCTCCTCCGGCCACTGGGGGGCGCGCGAGCGCATGCCCGGCGCGTCACTGTGATGCCGATGCGCGTGCCTGGCAGCCGCAATGTCCGCCAGGTACCCGCGATCGGCCGTTACACAGACAAGGATGTGGATCTCTGTGTAAACACAGAGATCCACGTCCTGTCAGGGAGAGGAGACTGATGCTGTGTCCCTTGTACATGGGGACACAGATCGGTCACCTCCCCCAGTCAGTCCCCTCCCCACACAGTAGTAATCACTCCCAGGGCACACATTTAACCCCTTCCTCGCCCCCTAGTGTTAACCCCTTCCCTGCCAGTCCATTTATACAGTAATCAGTGCATATTTATAGCACTGTTCGCTGTATAAATGTGAATGGTCCCAAAATAGTGTCCGCTGTGTCCACCATAATGTAGCAGTCATGAAAAAAAAAAAATCACTGATCGCCGCCATTACTAGTAAAAATATGAAGAAGAATACGTATCGGCCTAAACTGAGGAGAAAAAAAATAAAATAAATTTGGGATATTTATTATAGCAAAAATCAAAAAAGTGTTTTTTTTTTCAAAATTGTTGCTCTCTTTGTTTTATAGCGCAAAAAATTAAAACCACACACACAGAGTATCTCACAAAAGTGAGTACACCCCTCACATTTTTGTAATTATTTTATTATATCTCTAGAAATTACACTTTGCTACAATGTAAAGTGGTGAGTTTACAGCGTTTTCTGTGCAAGTTTCCCCCACTTTCCGATATACTCCTATTAAATTGAGCGGTTTTGGTGCATTTGCACCAAAGATGTAGCAAGAATTTTGGCTCATCCCACACTGTGGCCAAACTACAACGTGGCAGTGTGAAAAGCACCCTTTGGCACATTTTGGGATTCCAATCAGTCTTAAGAACCCATATGCAGCCACAACTCTAACCATGTTATTTCACATTTATCTGAAACCATTTAACTTGAATTCCAGAGTTTTTGTTGCCGTATTGTCTTTTTTAGAAAATATTTAAACAGTTTTGATATTTAATCCGTACATAACTCATAACGCATCTATGCCGATTGGCTACTGAAAAGAAAGTACAAGACAAGCCAAGTGGAAAGTATTTGAGCAGTAGTGGTTTGAATGGTTAGCTCAGTGATTCTAATACAGCTTTCCAAACAACTTGGACAAAGCAGTCTAAAAGGATTAGGCTGAGAAAAGAGTCGACACGTACACTTCACCATATTTTGCTATACATAAAGCCCACATTCATATATAATGAGCATGAATCCTTTAAACTACTTTCATGTTTTATTAAAGAGAAGTATTTTTATGAACATACTGTATATAACCTGAAGAAAAAAAAAAATCGATATATTATGAAAACACACCATGCTAAAAAACAGTCCCCAACTGGTTAAAAGGAGGTTACCTTTAAAGCGGAGTTCCACCCAGAAATGGAACTTACGATCTGCTGTTCGCATTCCTCCCCCCCTCCCCTCCGATGTTACATTTGGTACCTTTCAGGGGGGAGGGGGGGGGGTAGAAACCTGTCAAATCCAGCTATTTCCTCCCTCTTCCAGGGAAAATTGCTGCACATTGTGTGGCCATCTACGCAATGTCTGGCTAATCCCCCCCCCCTCGCTGTCTTCT
Organism: Rana muscosa; assembly: GCA_029206835.1. NCBI lineage: Eukaryota > Metazoa > Chordata > Amphibia > Anura > Ranidae > Rana > Rana muscosa. Next base: position 459,907,409 of record CM055117.1, read on the forward strand.
GGGAGACACACAGGTCCCAGAAGACAGCAGGGACCAATCAGAATGCGCAGTGCGACTCCAGGAATGGCGGCGGCAGCACCCAGGAGTCGATCTGAACATAAGCTGGAGTGCCAACATTGCAGGCTCCCTGGAAAGGCAAGTGTCATATATATATATATATATATATATATATATATATATATATATATATATATATATATATATATATATATATATATATATATATAATCAAAACAAGGAAAACGGGTGCCTCTGAGTATATATCATAAAAAACATTAAGAGAACAATTTGATGTGCTCAGCCACCCCACCCTATCCTCCTTGGATCTGATGTGGTGCCAGCTACAAACGGACTCGCTGTGACCTGTAGTCCTATCTCTTCAGCCCAGAAATGTATCTGAACTCAACTCTACTTCTCTCTACGTGAGTGGATATTGTTCTCTTAATAAATGTTTTTACATATACTTAGAGGCTCCCCTTTCTTTGTTTTTCTCCTAGCTTACTGGAACCCGCTTCTGGTCTTTTTGGTGGCAGCCCTGACAGACTCATCAATATATATATGCTCATATATATCCCTGCCCTTTGGACTATTGGGAACTACACACTATTATATTGAGGTATCTTAGCATTGCGCCTTCTTTTTTGTATAGAATAGGATGCATTAATGTGAAAAAACACGAGGCTTTACAACCCCTTTAAGGTAAAAGGAGTGCTACACAGTGCCAATTTTATTTCTACTTTGTGAGAGGTTGGGGTGAGAGTCATGGCACAAGGAGGGGGTCCCATGAGCACCAGAGTCAACTAAGATGTTCACTATACACTCTGTTAGAAAGAGGACCCCTCCACGTTCCATTAGACTCCTTTGGGATCTCTTATGTGGCCTGGAGGGGCTCTTTCTAACAGAGACTCTCTAATGGACACTGAAAGGGGCACTTCTGTTAGAGAGAGACCCCCCTCCAGGTCCCATTAGACTAATTTGTAGTCTCTGGGGGGTCTCTCTCTCTAACAGAGACTCTCTAATAGACACTGTTCTAGAGAGACCCCCCCTCCAGGTCCCATTAGACTGTTGTAGTCTCTCTAATGCAGTGTCATCTTAAGAGCATTATAGGCCCCCGGGCAATACGGTGCACTGGGGCCCTGTCTACACAATTGCACACGAGAATTTTTTACTGACAAAAATCATGACATTTACTGGCAGAACCACATTTTTTACTGCCACTGCAAAAAGGTACCTAAAATTACAGTTTTCAGTGCCAAACAGTGCAAATGTCAGTATTTAAACTATAAACATATAGATTGTGCCATTAGCAATGTGTTTAAGTTAAACAAAAGTAAAAAAAAAAAACATTTCTTCATTGACATGAAGGTTAGGATACTATAACCCAGCCAGCATAGAGTTTCCTCTTACATCAGAGTCTGCAGGATTCCCCCTTACAGTGAAAGGGAACTCTTATGTAAAGGGGAACGCTGCAGATCATGATGTAAGGGGAAACGCTGATGTAAGGGGAAACGCTGATGTAAGGGGGGCTCTGGTGACCAGAGACCACCTTATATTAGAGTCCACTGCTTTCTCTTTACATCAGAGTTCCCACTTACATCAGAGCAACAGACCACCCCCCGATCTTTGTGCAAGCTGCACAGTCAGCCAGACAGCCACTCACCGTACGACACTGACCAGGGCACTCCGTGTCTGTACTGGCTGGTTGCTGGGCAGGTTACAGGCTCACGAAAACCGGCACTGCCGACATGGGGTCCGACTCCGCCACACTCTGCTTCAAGCCTGCTGTGCTGTCTGCTCTGACAACTCTACTCTGTCCATTCACCCTCAGCTCCTCCTGCTTTTTTTATTTTTTTATTTTAAGTCTGGCAGGTGTGGCTAACGTCATCAGCAGACAGACAGAGGCAGCACTCGTGGAGGATCCGGTCTTCTCGCCGATTTCCGCAAACTGCGCATGCACAGTTCTGACCCGCCGCTTCCCACCATTTTTTACTGGGGTCGCTGGGCAGCCGGTGGGGCCCCCCAGGCAAGTGTGGCCCCCGGGCAACTGCCCCGCGTGCCCAATGGAAAAGATGGCCCTGCTCTAATGGGACCTGGAGGGGGGTCTCTCTCTAACAGACTCTCATTTGTGCAAAGTGTAGGGGTGGGCCTGACAGAGGGCCCTTGATTTATTTGGTCTGGGGTCCCTGAGTGTGATCAGTCCACCCCTGCTAAAAAGTTTTCCTACGATCAGAAGCTGTGGCCATTGATCATTGTATTCTGACAGTGGCGGGGGCCACAGTCAAAATACAATGTCCCGGTGGGGGAAATTTCACCATCTGCCTAAGGTGTGTGTGGCCAGCCTTAGTTTAGAAGCATATCATGGAAGGAGGAGAGGGAGTGAGGGCATGAAAAAGGATGAAAAAAAAAGGACAGCAGGTGTATGCAAGTGTGAATGTTAAAAATAAGGACAAGAGAGAGATATGGCAACAGAGAACAAAAAAGAATGTGAGAGAGAAAGAGAGAGGAATCTGAAAATTACATTTTAAATAGAGAAATAGCCACATGAGAACATAATAGGTATTAGTAAGTATTTAGCTAAAGCAATGTTATAACAGTAACCTGGGATCTTTTGTTGACAGATGAATTCACGTTCCTCCTTGTTAAAGTGCATCCATTATCACTTGATGCCCCCTCTACACTCCGCGGAGACAAGCATTCATGCCTTGTGTCTGTATCTTCTTCGCTTGACAAATCTTCTGAAATTCCATTAGCATCTTGTCTCATTTCACCCTAGCAAGACATGTAAAAAGATCAGACAATTTCATAAACTTACACCCTAAACTTAACAAGTGTACAATTACTACAGTGTGGTTTGGAAATTTAGATTATTTTTGGCAAATCTGTGCACTGTGTTTGTTTCTGTTGTTGAAGTTGAACCATAAATAGAAAGATCAAAGAACACATTAATACAGCTCTGTAATCTCTAATACACATTTTAAAATGCATGCAAGCAGCCCAAGTAGCTGAATTTAACCACTTGAGCTCCGGAAGGAAGGTTTACCCCCTTCATGACCAGGCCACTTTTTTGCGATACAGTACTGCGTTACTTTAACTGATAACTGCGCGGTCGCGCGACGCTGTACCCAAAAAAATTCAAGTGTTCCCCCCCCCACAAATAGAGCTTTCATTTGGTGGTATATTTTTTTGCACTATAAACAGAAAAACCCCAACAATTTTTAATAAAAAAACATTTTTTACTTTCTGCAATAACACACACCTAATAAAATAAATAATAAAAAAAAAAAAAAAATCGAAATTCTTCATCAGTTTAGGCCAATATGTATTCTGCTAAAAAAAAATCCCAGTAAGCGTATATTGATTGGTTTACGCAAAAGTTATAGCATCTGCAAACGATGGGATAGATTTATGGAATTTTGATCTATTTTTACTAGTAATGGCGGCCATCAGTGACTTATGGTGGGACTAGGACATTGCGGTAGACAAATCGGACACTAAGTGACACTTTTTGGGGACCAGTAACACCAATACAGGGATCAGTGCTAAAAAATATGCACTGTCACTGTGCTAATCACACTGGCAGGGAAGGAATTAACATCAGGGGCGATCAAAGGGTTAAATGTGTCCCTAGTGAGTGCTGTCTGTTTGGGGGGTGCTTGTTCTGTGAGAAGACAGAGATGCATGTTCCTGCTTAGCAGAAACACAGCATTTCTGTCTTCCCTTGTCAGAGAATGGCGATCTGCCTTGTTTACATAGGCAGACCACCGTTCTGCCTCTCCGCTGGACCTGCTGATTAGCTCCCGCTGTGTCCAACTGAAATCTGATTTTCCCAGTCCCTGTATTGCAGGGCAGAAGTGTGAGAGGAAAAAGCTAAACAAGGAGTTTATGTGCTTATTAGAGGAGGAGAAGGCAGGGTGGGATGAGCTCATTGCTGTGCTGCTTCTCCTTTCACTGTCCAGTCACAGCCTGGGACAGGTTCAGGGCAAACTGAGTTAAGGGCAAGTTTTAAATGATGGTGGTCATCAGACTAAAGACATCTATCTAGTGGCAGAAAAGAGTACTGTGAGGGAAAGATTTAGATTTAAAATGAATTTTGCCACAAGTTGGTTTTGGCATTTCATCTTTTAATGGGCTATTCATTTTTTCTCATGTTATTTTTGGCTGAAGTTCTGTTTTATTGATCCACTGATGTTTGCATCTGTATTAACACCAGATGTGTCCATGGCAGGTCCACTCAGCCACAGAGATGAATGGAAACGTCTCAAAGGCCATTTATCTACAGCATAAGGGCAGGGCAGTAATATGTGTCTGGAGATGCAGTTCACTGGCTTGTGTAAATCAACCCTTGGCATATCTACCAGCTGAAAAATGTGTGGTGAACTTGAATCTTTTAGGTTCTCTGTCACATAGATAAGGTACCATAGATGACTCAGAAACAAGAATATAAGGCCTCATTTACATGGGTTTACTTAAGCATACTCCCATTTGAGGGCTGTGTTTTGCCTGCATGGGATGCACAGGTGTTCCGTGCATCCACGTGCAGGCAGTCCTATTCACAGTCAAGGTTATGGACAGCAGAATTGGGGTTTTCCCTGTCCCAGCCAAGGAACAAAAAATAGGATTTTTATAACAGCTTTCCTGTAAAATCCTTTTCTTGGAGTACATCACGGGACACAGAGCGACATAGTCATTACTATGTGGGTTATATAGATACCTTCAGGTGCTGGCACTGGCAACTTCCAAAACCGGAAGTACCCTCCCCTATATAAGCCCCTCCCATCCGGGAGCACCTCAGTTTTGTAGCAAAGCAATAAGTGTCCCCAAAAGAGGGGTGGGAGCTCTGTGTCCCGTGATGTACTCCAAGAAAAGGATTTTACAGGTAAGCTGTTATAAAAATCCTATTTTCTTTCTCGTACATCACGGGACACAGAGCGACATAGTCATTACTATGTGGGACGTCCCAAAACAATGCCCAATGAGGGGGGGGATACACCATACATAAGTTGAGCGCTATCAGACATGAGGATCTTTTGCGGCCTGCAACACACTGCGCCCAAAGGCGACATCCTCCTGACTTCTAAAGTCCACCTGGTAGAACCTAGTAAACGTGTGTACTGAAGACCATGTTGCGGCCTTACAGATTTGAGCCAGGGAGGCCTGGTGATGCACTGCCCATGAAGTTCCAACTGCTCTCGTGGAGTGCGCCCTAACTTTTAACGGAGGCGGTCTCCTTCTCAAGCCATAGGCTTGCACAATGACCTGTCAAATCCACTTGGCTAAAGTAGATTTTGACGCTGCCTGACCCTTTCTGGGGCCTTCCGGCAGAATAAACAAAGTATCCGTTCTGCGAATCTGAGCAGTGGCTTTAGATAAGCTTTAACTGCTCTTACTACATCCAAAGAATGTAATCACTTTTCCTCTACCGAGCTTGCTTTGGGGAAAAAAGAAGGAAGAACCACATCTTGGTTCAAATGAAACCTCGATACCACCTTAGGAAGAAAGGCTGGATGAGGACGTAACACTACTCTGTCCTTATGGACAACCAGATATGGCTCTTTACAGGACATAGCTGCTAATTCCGACACTCTTTTAGCCGAACAAATGGCTACTAGAAAAATCAATTTCCTGGTGAGAAGAACCAAGGAAATATGCTGTAATGGTTCAATGGTTGTTTCTGTAGAACTGACAGAACCAGGTTTAAGTCCCATGGACATATGGGAATATTAACCGGGGGGCTAATACGCATCACTCCTTGTATAAAAGCTTTGACTAGTGAATGCGAAGCCAAGGGCCTTTGAACAAATATTGACAAGGCCGAAATCTGACCCTTGATAGTACTCAAGGCAAGCTTCCTATCTACAGCCCACTGTAGGAAGTCCAGAATCCTACCTATTACGTACTTACGTGGATGCCATTTCTTGGCCTCACACCACGCGATGTACGCCTTCCAGATTCTATAGTAGATCTGCCTGGATACCGGCTTCCTGGCATTGATCATGGTAGATACCACAGGATTAGAGAGCCCTCTCGTTTTTAGAATGTGGGCTTCAATAGCCAGGCCGTCAAACCTAGGGCTGGTAAGGAAGGGTGGTATATCGGCCCTTGCGAAAGCAGGTCCGGACGATGTGGGAGAGTCCAAGGACTCCCCACAGACATTTTTACAATCTCCGCGTACCATGCTCTTCTGGGCCACGCTGGAGCCACCAGAATCACTGGTTTCTTTTCTACCCTGATTCTGCGGAGTAATCGAGGTAACATTGTAGCGGTGGGAATGCATATATCAGCTTGAACTGATCCCAAGGGAACACTAGAGCATCCGAGCCGCAAGCTAGGGGATCCCTTGTCCGAGAGACAAACCTGTCCACCTTTGCGTTGAATCTGGATGCTAGCAGATCTACATCCGGTGTTCCCCACCGCTGACATATTGTCCGGAAAACCTCGGGGTGAAGGGACCATTCCCCTGGGCATAATTGCTGGCGACTTAGAAAGTCCGCCTTCCAATTCTCCACTCCTGGAATGAATACCACGGATATGGCTGGGACATATCTTCCTGCCCATTTCAGGATGTAATTTACTTCCCTCTGGACTGCACGACTCCTGGTGCCACCCTGATGATTGATATATGCCACTGCCGTGGCATTGTCTGATAGAATTCTGACAGGGGACCCTTGGAGTTTGGATGTCCATGCTACTAGGGCATACCGGGCTGCTCGTATCTCTAAGAGATTGATGGGCAGGGCCTTTTCTGCATCCGACCATCTGCCCTGGAGAGACCATTGCTCCAGTACTGCTCCCCAGCCTATAAGGCTGGCATCTGTAGTGACCACCTTCCAAGAAATCGGACTGAAGGATTTCCCTTTTTCCAGATTCTGGAGAACCAACCACCAACGGAGGCTCTTGCGAACGGAAGGGGACAAGGACATTGGTAAGTCTAGGGCCTGAACTTTTTTGTTCCAGGCTGACAGTATAGCCCTTTGCAAATTCCTTGAATGGAATTGGCTGTAGGGTACTGCTTCGAATGATGCCACCATTTTTCCCAGCAGCCTCATGCACAGGCGTATGGACGGCTGTCTTTTTGCACCCACTAGGTGGATCAAATCTCTCAAAGACAACACCTTTTCTCGAGGCAAGAACATTTTTCTCTGGCCTGAATCCAGCCTTAGCCCCAAGTATTCCAGACTTTTGACTGGTTTTAGGGCTGACTTGTCTCGGTTGATAATCCAACCGTGAGATTCCAGATACTTGATTGTCTTGTGAACGACCACTTCTAGTTTTTTCACTGAGTGGTCTATCAGCAACAAGTCATCTAGATATGCCATTATCATTACACCTTGTGTTCTTAGATTGGCCAATAAAGGGCCAGAATTTTTGTAAACACTCGTGGTGCTGTGACCAGACCGACGGTAAGGCTCTGAACTGAAAATGGCGCCCTTCTACTGCAAAGCGTAGAAATTTTTGGTGGACTGGAAAGATGGGAATGTGCAAATAAGCATCTTTGATGTCGATCACGGCTAACCATTCCTCCCCTTGTAGGGCAGTGGCCACCGATCGGATCGACTCCATCCGGAAAGTCCTGATATACAGGAATTTGTTTAGCCCTTTTAGAATTAATATGGGCCTCACGTCCCCGTTTGCTTCGGGACTGTAAAGAGGTTTGAGTAAAACCCAAACCCCCATTCTTCCAGGGGAACCTCCATAATTACTCCTTGGAGCAATAGTTGTTCTAGTGCCAACAGGAGGGACTCTCTCTTCCGGGGATCCCTTGGCACGTTTGACCTCAAAAAATGGGAAGGAGGAGAGTCTTTTAACTCCAATCTGTATCCCAAACCTACTGCGGAGAGCACCTATCTGTTCTGATCGTGTCCCGCCAGATCTCTGCGAACAACTGGAGTCTTCCCCCCACCCGACTGAGTGGGGGCAACCCTTCAATGAATTTAACTTTGGGGGAGGTTTTGTACCTCTCCTGACCCAGGGTTTCTCATTACCCTGCGATTGTCCCTGATTTTTACCCCCGGGATTTGACCGAGGAGGCCGTCGGAACTGTTTCACAGCCGATGCCCCAGGGACTGGAGAAGCAGGCCTCTTAAAAGAGGGACCTCTAACTCTGTTTTTAACCGGCAAGAGTGCATTTTTACCGCTGGAAATTTTCTGGATATATTTGTCCAGGTCTTCCCTGAATAAGCGTTCACCATGAAATGGGACGCTAACCAGCCATTTTTTACAGGGAGCTTCAGCAGACCAGTTTTTGAGCCATAGAAGCCTACGCATATGTACTACAGGCAGCGCAAGGCGGGAGGCCTGATGGATTGAATCCTTTATGGCGTCAACCGCAAAGCATAAGGCTCTAGGTAGATCAGCTAGGGCAAGGGCCTGCTGATATGGCAAGTCCCTTAAGACCTGTTTCAACTGATCCTTCACTGCTTGGCAGACCCCACTGCTGGTTGTGTCACCAAGCTTGCTGTAGAAAAAAAGCAGATTTTCATAAGGACTCCAATTTTTTATCTATTGGGTTCTTGAACATTTGGACATTATCCACTGGACATGTCAGTGATTTATACACACAAGAGATGGCTGCGTCCACTGTAGGGACCTTCCATTTTTTGATGAACTTATTGTCAGAGAAATCCGTCCAACAGCGCCAATCAACGCCCAATGCGCATGCGCGGCGGAATGATGCTTCCGCGCATGCGCGTGCGCGGGACGGCGCTTCTACGTTCTCGGGTGCGCGCGCCGACGCAGCGGCGCGCGCATGCGCGGCGGCGCACCAATAGGAATCCAGGCGGGCCTATTTAAAGAGACCCAGTTGCACTGACAAGTTGCTGGTTTGTCAGCTTTCCTGTATTCCCAAGACTCTGGAAAACTATCCTGAAAATCTCCTTGTGACCCGGACTGGCTTGACTCCTCTGATCTCTCTCCTGGACCTGACCCTCGGCTTGTGATACGGACTTCTGCCTTCTCCTGTGTTTGACCCTCGGCCTGTGACCCGGATCTGCTGCCCGTCTCCAATCCTTGACCTCTGGCCTGTACCTTTTGGACTTCCGCGTTTCCCTTGAACCCCTGCCGGGTTCCCGGTACTCTCTGGACTTGTTACCTTTTACTGTGTTTGACCCCCAGCCGGGACCGTTACCTAGCCATTACAACCCGGACTCAACCTGCACCGGCTTCCATTATCTCCTGCTGTTTGAACTTTACCAATCCGGCTAGTTCCTGCTTGAAGCCTGTTCTTCAGTCTACTCAGCTCTGCCGGACCGTCTACAAACACCCACCACCTGCCGGTAGCCGGTGCCGCTTCTCGCCATCCACTCCCTGTCTCAACTCCAGGGGATGGAGTGCGTCAAGTCGCAAAGGTGAACCACTCTCGGCATCTCGGCCTCGGTAAGTACATACCCTTACAGTACAAACCAGCCAGATGTCTGAGGCCGACAGGGCGCGTTCACCGTTCGAGACCCTATGTCAGCAAGTCACCGCACTAACCGACGCGGTTCAGAAATTACAAGAAGGTTATGTCCAAATGGATGGCCGCTTTCAGCTACTTACTGGAGCTACAGGACCAGCATCACCAGCTGCTACCATTGCCAATGTTGCCTCCACGTCTCAAAATCAGGCAAATCCCACCGTAGTAATGGCTACCCCTGAACCCAGGGTCCCCCTGCCTGAGCGATTTTCTGGCGTCCGTAAGAAATATCGGGCTTTCAAAAATGCATGTTCTCTTTACTTCGCCCTTCAACCCAGGACTTTCTCTTCAGAAGTGGTAAAGGTGGGGTTCGTCATCTCCCTTCTAACCGACGAACCTCAGGCCTGGGCCCATGGCCTGATGGAGCAAAGCAGTCCCATACTAGATTCCGTGGACACCTTCTTCGAGAGTATGGCGCAGCTGTATGACGATCCTCAGCGATCAGCTACAGCTGAGTCTGTTCTCCACAGTTTAACCCAGGGGAGAAGGCCGGTGGAGGACTACACGGCAGAATTCCGGAAATGGTCAGCTGACACTGGCTGGAATGAGACGGCCCTTAAATACCAATATCGCCAAGGATTGTCTGAGGCTCTTAAGGACGAGCTGGCCAGGATTGGTGTTCCAACTACTCTGGAAGATCTGATCCAGTCTGTCACTCAGCTTGACAGACGCCTCCGGGAGCGGCGTTCTGAGCGTTTCCAGACTACCCGCCCAAACTGGACTTTGCCCCGATCAGCTTCTGCCTATCCACCCATCCAAGTTCCTACAGCATCTTCTCCCCCCGAGCCTGAACCCATGCAGCTTGGTCTAGTTCGTCCTCCCCTTTCTCCTGAGGAAAAGCAGCGCAGGCGTCAGGCCAATCTGTGTCTTTACTGCGGGGGTACTGGCCATTTCCTTCGGAGTTGCCCAGTGAGACCTAGTAAGTGTACCCTCAAAGACACTTTGAACTACCCAGTTTCTGGCTTACCACAGACTTATGTTGTTCTTTCTATTTCTCTACAGCTACCAACAGGAGCAACCCGCCTACCGGCGATTATTGATTCAGGGGCCTGCAGCTGCTTTCTGGACTCTTCACTTGCTTCCCAACTTCACTTTCCTCTGCAAACCAAGGACCGTTATCTTCAGGTTCGTCTGGCGGATGGATCCCTGCCTCGTTCAGGGGTAATTACGCAAGAAACAAGACCCGTCCTTGCTATCACGGATTCAGGCCACCAAGAATACCTTCGATTTGATCTCATCTCCCATGTTTCCCATCATCCTGGGCCTTCCCTGGTTACAAGCACATGAGCCTCATATAAACTGGGCCAAGAGGGAAGTTAACTTCACTTCTTCATATTGTTCTCAACACTGTCTTTCCGCACTTCCAACTGCCTGTGCTACTTTAACCCCTCAACCGGATAACCTACCACATGTTCCATCAGCATACTTAGGATTCCAGGACGTCTTCGACAAACAGCAGGCTGACCGCCTACCTCCACATCGTCCCTACGATTGTCCCATCGACCTTCTGCCTGGCTCCAAAATTCCTTTCGGCCGCATCTTCCCCTTGTCCGAATCTGAGTTGAAGACCCTCAAGTCTTACATTGAGGAAAATCTGGAAAAGAAATTCATTCGACCCTCTTCTTCCCCAGCCGGTGCCGGAATCTTTTTCGTTGAAAAAAAAGACGGGACTCTGAGGCCCTGCATCGACTATAGGGAATTAAATAAAATTACTATTAAAAATAGATACCCGCTTCCTCTCATCCCAGAGTTGTTCCAACGATTCCGATCAGCTCGGATCTTCTCTAAACTGGACCTTCGAGGGGCCTACAACCTCATCCGGATCAGGGCTGGAGACGAATGGAAGACGGCTTTTAGATCTAGATTCGGTCATTTCGAATACTTGGTCATGCCATTCGGGCTTTGCAACGCCCCAGCTACTTTCCAGCACCTGGTCAATGACATTTTCCGTGAACACCTGGACGATTTCCTAGTAGTCTACTTAGACGATATTCTTATTTTTTCGTCCTCCCTTGAACTGCACCGAATCCATGTCATCAAGGTCCTCACTATTCTCCGAGAACATAGACTTTACCTCAAGGCCGAGAAATGTGACTTTGAGAAAACCACGGTGCAATTTTTGGGATTTATTATTTCTACCAATGGGGTCGCAATGGACCCGCAGAAAGTCAAAGCTATCCAGGAATGGCCAGCCCCAACAGACAAGAAAGGGGTACAACGATTTATAGGTTTCGCCAATTTCTACAGGAGGTTCATTGTGGGGTTCTCCTCTATTGTGGCACCTATAACCCAACTGACACGCCAGGGCTACCGCTTTCACTGGTCACCGGAAGCTCAAGATGCCTTCGATAAACTAAAAAATGCATTCACATCGGCACCTGTATTGAAGCATCCAGATCCGCTACTGCCGTTTACGCTGGAAGTAGATGCTTCAGAGTCAGCCACTGGGGCCATCCTCTCTCAAAGGCAGGGCCCCAAATCCCTTCTTCATCCCGTAGCCTTTGCTTCTCGTAAACTAACTTCTCCGGAACGTAATTATGACGTCGGTGACCGGGAACTATTAGCTATCAAATTCGCCCTGGAAGAATGGCGATACCTTCTGGAGGGAGCTCCTCACCCCGTCATGATATTCACGGATCATAAGAATCTAGAATATCTGAGAACAGCAAAACGTCTTCGACCCAGACAAGCCCGATGGGCCCTCTTCTTCACTAGGTTTAACTTTCATATCTCTTATAGGCCCGGTTCCAAGAACGTGAAGGCGGATGCCCTCTCTAGGATGTTTCCCGAGACCCCTCAAGCAGAGGAACCAAGTACCATCCTATCAGCACAAAACTTTCTGCTCATCCCACAGGCTGATCTACTAACCTCCATAAGAGCCGCCTCTAAGCATTGTCCTGACCAAGTAACCTCTTCCTTGGAGAAGCGTAATGACTTGTTCTGGTCCCAAGGTAAAGTCTTCGTCCCTCTGGAAACAAGGCAACTGACTCTGAAAACTTTCCACGACCACAAACTAGCTGGTCACTTTGGAACCAAAAAGACCATGGAACTAATCTCTCGCTCCTTCTGGTGGCCTGGTTGGAGACAAGATTGCAAGTCCTATGTTGCCTCCTGCAGCCGTTGCCAACGGTATAAGGGACCCAAAACCAAGAGTTGGGGACTACTCAAACCTTTGCCTATCCCTGAACGTCCGTGGGCAGATGTGTCCATGGACTTCATTGTAGATCTACCGCCCTCTGGAGGTTTTACCACGATTCTGGTCGTAATTGACCGCCTCTCCAAAATGGCACACTTCGTGCCCATGATTGGTACTCCCTCTGCTGCAGATACAGCCAAAGCCTTCTTTCAGGAGATAATCAGGCTCCATGGAGTGCCTAAAAGCATCACCTCTGACAGAGGCGTTCAATTCACGGCGAAATTCTGGAAGGAACTTTGCAAATCTTTAGAAATCAAAATTTGCCTATCATCGGCATATCACCCCCAGAGCAACGGACAGACAGAGAGAACCAATCAAACCCTAGAACAATATCTCCGTTGTTTTTGCTCAGCCTCACAAGATGATTGGTCCTCCCTATTATCCTACGCTGAATTTGCATATAATAACTCGGTGCATTCAGCCACCAGTCAAACTCCTTTTTGGGCCAACTTTGGCTTCCATCCTTCCTTCCTCCCTGATGACATTTCGGAGAGCTCTGTTCCTGCTGTTCAAGATCGGATAGCCTTTGTTCAATCTAATTTTCTGAGACTCCAGGAAATGATGCAAAACGCCCAGGAGTCTTACAAGAGATACTATGACAAGGGTAGGAAGGAAAATCCAGTCTTCAAAGTTGGGGAGGAAGTATGGCTCTCCGCCACCAACCTCAAATTGCCAATCCCTTCACGGAAATTGGGACCAAGATTTATAGGCCCTTTCAAAATCAAGCGAGTAATCAACCCTGTGGCCTTTGAATTGGCACTGCCCGACTCCTACAGGATACACCCGGTCTTCCACACGTCTCTGTTGAAACCGGTAGTCTCCAGCTCCTTCCCGGGAAGGGATGTGCCACCTCCTCCACCTGTGGAGGTTGATGGTGAAAACGAGTACGTGGTGGAATCTATCCTGGGCTGCAGGAAAAGAGGCAGGCAGCTACAGTATTTAATCAAATGGAAGGGGTATCCCCCGGAGGACAACTCTTGGGAACCATCTAGGAACCTACATGCTCCCCGCCTAATTAGAGTCTTTCACCAGGAACATCCTGAGTTGATGTCTAGTCTGGGCGTCCGGAGTCCGCCCCTAGGAGGGGGGCACTGTCAGAGAAATCCGTCCAACAGCGCCAATCAACGCCCAATGCGCACGCGCGGCGGAATGATGCTTCCGCGCATGCGCGTGCGCGGGACGGCGCTTCTACGTTCTCGGGTGCGCGCGCCGACGCAGCGGCGCGCGCATGCGCGGCGGCGCACCAATAGGAATCCAGGCGGGCCTATTTAAAGAGACCCAGTTGCACTGACAAGTTGCTGGTTTGTCAGCTTTCCTGTATTCCCAAGACTCTGGAAAACTATCCTGAAAATCTCCTTGTGACCCGGACTGGCTTGACTCCTCTGATCTCTCTCCTGGACCTGACCCTCGGCTTGTGATACGGACTTCTGCCTTCTCCTGTGTTTGACCCTCGGCCTGTGACCCGGATCTGCTGCCCGTCTCCAATCCTTGACCTCTGGCCTGTACCTTTTGGACTTCCGCGTTTCCCTTGAACCCCTGCCGGGTTCCCGGTACTCTCTGGACTTGTTACCTTTTACTGTGTTTGACCCCCAGCCGGGACCGTTACCTAGCCATTACAACCCGGACTCAACCTGCACCGGCTTCCATTATCTCCTGCTGTTTGAACTTTACCAATCCGGCTAGTTCCTGCTTGAAGCCTGTTCTTCAGTCTACTCAGCTCTGCCGGACCGTCTACAAACACCCACCACCTGCCGGTAGCCGGTGCCGCTTCTCGCCATCCACTCCCTGTCTCAACTCCAGGGGATGGAGTGCGTCAAGTCGCAAAGGTGAACCACTCTCGGCATCTCGGCCTCGGTAAGTACATACCCTTACACTTATCCTCCATGGGATAGACCACCGGAAATCTCTTGGGGGGAGTAAATATTTTCTCAGGATGTTCCCAATCCTGGTAAATGAGCCCTTCCAGTAAAGGGTGAAGTGGAAAAGAACAGACAGTCTGGGGGCTTTTAGCGACCCCAACGAGGAGACAGTAGTGGTTGATGGTTCCGCAAGGTGCATTTTAAATGCTGATCGGACCATGTTAGTCAGAGACTGAACCCATAATCTTTCAGCTTGAGATGCTGAGAAAGGTTCCTCCACTGTTGATTCCTCTATAACAGAATCAACCTCATCCTGATCCCCTTCAGGCAGGTCGATCCCTGTATGGGACTGTTGCTCTGCTAACAGGCACTCTGAAGGAGGAGACGGAGATCGGGCGTGCTTTCCCTGTGACAGGGAGGCAGCGATCAATGTTGACAATCTCTCTCTAATCCTCCCAGAGCTGAGGAAAAAACCTCCTCTGTTACATACACAGGAGCAGGTGAACTGAGGACAGCCACAGTACCAAGTAGCCCTGCGGGGTCTCTACGGTCACTTACCTCTGAATTTTCAGGGGAGACTGGTGCAGCAGAAGCATGCCCAAGATCCTCAGAGCCCGATGAGACCCCCTTCGCTTCCTGGAAGATTCAGTTCCGGAGCTTCTGGACGGCATATTCCTAAGCCCAAAGCTGAGGTATTCCAGCCGTAATACACCACTTTTACTGAGAATAGTCTAGCACAATTGCTGCTATATAACAGTTGGTGTCTACTAAAGTGCCTTTCTAGGGGATGCCTGCATCAACCGCCTCTGTGTGCCTTTTTACTGTTGCTACCTCTGTCTGTGCACTTCAATAGCCAGCTGTGATTGTGCTTTTAAACACGCTGGACGCCCGCACATGCGCAGTAGCGCCGCGGCGCACACCGAGCGTCATCCACCCGCTCCGCCCTTTTTTCCAGATCGCCTTTATATATAGAGGCGCGTGACCGCGCGCGGGCACGTGCGCCTTCGGCGCTCTTTTTTGAAAAAAATAAGGAGCTAGATGGGAGCCAGGGTCCCTGCCGCAGGGCCCGGGGATGGATGAGCGCAGCAACAGGGCAGAGGAGACAGCTTCCCAGCAGAGAACTTACCAACTGCCTGGATTTGATTTTGGAAGAAAAAAATCCACATTACAAGAAAAAGAACCATAGCGGCCTCTAGTGTTTAACACAGGTACTGCGGTCTTATATTTTTTTTGCCTACTATTAAAATTTTTACATTTTCTCAGTAGTAACAGGCATGCACAGAATATTAGCGGGAATACCTTAGGTAACAGGCAGAAAGACAAAATAGGCTTGGGGGTCCCCCAATAGAACCAAGTTCCTGAGGGCCCCCACTTACCTTTTCCTCGCCGCAGGACTCTGTTTGGTCCACAGAAGCCCAAACTTCACCTATCACGGCAGGCATTGTAATTAAACCTTCAGGGACCGGGTTCCCAAGGATTCCACTCCCCTGGACCTGTATAGCACCCTGCACAGAAAACATCTTGGTCGTGGGTATGACCAGAGCTCTGGATCCCAGGGTCCAGCCCTCCTAAGAGAGGCATTACAGGCAAAACCTTGCTCTTCTCTTTGCAAGGCCCGGGTACCGACCGTTTAGCTATGAAGCTTTTTTGGTTGGATCCGGAATAGCTTACTGAGGCCCAAAAGAACCTGTACACAAGCTCAGTGAAAAACACTTACTTCTTGGCCAACACCTTAGATACTGGCGAAAAACTGAGGTACTCCCGGAGGGGAGGGGCTTATATAGGGGAGGGTACTTCCGGTTTTGGAAGTTGCCAGTGCCAGCACCTGAAGGTATCTATATAACCCACATAGTAATGACTATGTCGCTCTGTGTCCCGTGATGTATGAGAAAGAAAGAGTGGTCGAATTAAGAGAGGAACTAGAGGGGGGAGGAGAACGAAGTCCAAAAAGAAAAAAGATGTAGTAGGTGCTGGTATTTTCAACTTGGGTTCTCACATTCTAACAGAACCTGAACTGCCTGTCCTTGATAAGGGTCTGAAGTTTGCTCCGCCACGCAATTTGAACAAATTTCAGACGTATATGGGCATCCATAAATATGTCCGGAAGTTGAATGTTCAGAGATATCTGGCTTCAAATCCTTTTAACTCCTCTTCCTCCAGTTCAGTTTCCAACTCTTTTTCCCATTCTGGCCTTTCAAATGCCTCGCTGTTCAATCCGCCAAGACATTTATCCCCCTCTTTGAGAGTTTTTAGAGATTTAGCCCTTAAGGAGTTAGATGCAATGCATATTCAAGTGCATAAAAACAAGAAAGACATACTAGAGAGTCCATGCCCAACTCTACATGTGCAAATAAAGATGTGGTTATCTGACCTGCGGATAAAGGGGGGGGGGGTTATAGTAGTCTTGGATAAAGGCGATTATATGCAAGAAATGTACCGTATTTTGAGTGACACGGCTACTTATATTTCTCACCCGGATTGGAGACAAGGGGGGTATAAGAGAATTTTGGAAGATATCGTTACTAGGGGTTCAAGCTCACACATTTTAAATAAAAAGGAATGATTATTCCTGGTGCCTATGGCGCCAAGGATTCCTATTATCTACTACTTGCCCAAAGTGCATAAAAGTCTTACTTGCCCCCCGGGACGTCCCATTGTTAGTGGGATAGATTCCATCACGTCCCGGGTGGGCAAGTATATAGACTTTTTTTTGCAACCGTTAGTGCGTAAGATACCATCTTATGTTAAGGACACCCACCATGTCATTAACCTCCTTTCGGAATACACACCTGGTGAGGGAATCTGGTTGGTTACAGCGGATGTCACATCTCTGTATATCGTGATTCCTCACCAGTTGGGTTTAGATGCTGTACACTATTATTTGGATCATGATTCCGATCTACCGTCAGAACAGATCATTTTTATTATGGAGTTATTAGAGTATGCAGCTACTCATAACTTTTTTTGGTTTGATGGCTGTTTTTATAGGCAGGACAGAGGTGTCGCTATGGGGGCTAAATATGCCCCCAGTTTGGCGAACCTCTTTATGGCCAAATGGGAGGAGGATGCCGTCTGTGCCAACACAAGGCCTGAGGTAGCCCTGTGGGCCCGCTACATAGACGACATCCTCCTCCTATGGAGGCGCAGTGAGACTGATCTTTCCTACTTCATGGAGTCTCTGAATGCTAATTCCAGGGGCATCCATTTAAGTTATGAGGCCAGTCATGAAAAGATCATTTTTTGGATCTGACCATTTACGTCGGTGGCGATGGGTTTATTACCTCCACCTTTTTTAAACCCACCGACCGAAACTCTTTCATCCCCAGTGGCAGTTGTCACCATGCCCCTTGGCTGGATGCTGTTCTTTTCTTAGGCGCGGAGTCTAAGAGCCAGCAGGTGTTCACCAGAGCCTCTAGTGGTGAGGATGTTACGCTGCAGCTGGCTCCAGGTCGCGGCCCCCAGGGTCTCCCAACTCCCGCTACCTACGTCTAAAGCGGAACTGTTCTGACAATACCACTTTTTTGGCACAATCACAGATCTTGACACAAAGATTCATTGATAAGGGTTACTCTCCCCATTCTCTCAGTGCAACTTTGGATCTGGTTAAGTGCATTGACCGTGTAGATCTACTCAAGTAGAAGAAAAAGGGGGAGGTGGGTGCTTCATTTCAAAACCCCTTTGTCACCAATTGTTCTTGCCAACACTCACACATCAAGCATATTGTCAATAAACATTGGCATATTCTCAAGAACGATAGGGTACTTAAAACCATCTTACCGGATAGGCCTCAAGTCGTTTTTAGGGGGGCCCCTGCATTAAGGGACAAATTAGCACCTAACATGTTAAACCCGCCTATCGCTAGACCTACTTTCTTCTCTGAACTTGCTGGCTATTATCAATGCAGGAAGTGTCAGGTATATTCTTTGAATGGATGCAGATCCAGAAGGACTACCCGTTTCAGTTCCAGCTGTACCAACAGAAGTTATGACATCAAACCCTTCATCACCTGTTCTACATGATTCAGTGCCCCTATGGGCTACAGTATGTGGGCAGGACCAAACGCCCACTGCAGGTGCGTCTTAATGAACACATAGGGAACATCAGAAGGGGTTTCACTAAACATTCTGTGTCCAAACATTATTTAACTGCCCACAACAGAGACCACACCAATACCATTTTTTTGGGCATTGACAAGTATAGCCCTCATTGGAGGGGTAGCAGTTTGGTTAAGAGCATCTCTAGGCTTGAGATGTCGTGGGTACATAAGATCAAATGCTATACCCCTTTTGGTCTTAATATAGATGTCGACATCAATTGTTTTATTGATAATTCTTAATTTTCTTACCCATATGCCAATTGGTTGCTAAGGGTTAGAGTTATTGATCTGGTTGTGCATTCTCACAGCCTATTTAGAGTTTTTCATGAACTCTGTGTGCCTACCCTCTTTTTTCCTTTTCCATTTACACATTTTTCTAAAATCCAATTTTTTATTTTTATATTCAGTTTTCAATATTCTATTTTCAATTTTATTTTAATCATCTTTTTTTTTTTTTATCATACACGATCCATTTACACGTTTACCATTATTATAATCCTATCTATATAATTTTTGGATACGATGCCGTTTCTGTATACTTGATGTGAATCTCGGGACAGTGCGGCCTATTTGTACACCTATGTATACGTTTCCAAATGTCGTTATTTATTTTTATATAGCCACATGTTCAATGTTTTTCAATATCATTTGAACTGTGGCAATGCTATTTAGTGTATTTTCTGATCTGGATAACCATTCAGTGTTTCCTCGATTCAGCTTAACCCATTTTTTATTTTCTGTTTATCTTCACATTTCCTGTTTTTTTTTGCCCTTTTGCCATTATATTCAATCTTATGGTAATCGTTTTTTTTTTTTTTCCTTGGCGTTGTTCCATGATGTCCCGCGATTAACATTGAGGCTTAGTTAGATGATGTTGTGTATTTATTGCGGTACGTCAGAGCGCCGCCCGTATCCCGTGAACACGTCCGTTAGTGACGAAACGCGTAGGGAGGAGCTATGTTCTGACGTCACCGCACCCACGTTATCCCGGAACAGTACAGGCTGTACTCTCGAGAGCCGGCCGGCTCGATTTATGCTGATTTAAACATCCTTGTTGTAATATACATCTGCTTTTTTTATTATAATAAATGTGGAAGGTTTTACACTATTTAGCCTTCATTTCATTCTTGGTCATACTGGGACCGTACCTCCATTCCCGTGAGTGACAACACCCTTATTGAGACGCACATCTCTCCTGCTGGATGCTGTTTTCTGGATAGACCCAGGCTGGGTTATAAGCCATAGGCCCTTCCCGATCCCCTATCATAAGGGATCATCTAGTTGCGGTAAGCGGCAGTGTGTTTCAAGGTGGAGGTTCCCCTTCCTATTATCACTTCATCCATTTTTGGTGTTTTTTCACTTTAGAGTCACGGTGGAAGATTGCTATATAATTTTTATGGACTAAATTTTTCCTTTTTTTTGTGTTGTTTGATCACTTTATTGTGTTTATGTGACTAATTCTTTTTCCTATTATATGTTTGTTTTACATATGTGTTATACCATTTTTGAGCCGCCGTGCTCGCTATTGTCTACATTTATGTTAGTTAAGTAGTTTTGCTATCACAGATAATTTGGTTGGTCACTTATCACCATAGATACCTGCTCTCATTTCATTTATTGCTATTTAGTATTACCCTGTTTTGTCACTTACATTTTTTTTAATTCACAGTCCTATTCGTATCAACTTTTTTCTTTTTACAGTCCTATTCGTATCAATTGAAAAGCAGTTTCTGCATCGGAACAGCTACTCCTTCCAATTTGACATCTGTGTGGGTGCGGGGTGCATAGCCCCAAACCTACATTGTCTGCATGGTAAAGTGCTTAAAATGGCACATGACCCTTGTTAGTACATGTTTGGGGGGGGGGGGTGGAGAGTTTTGACATAGATTAGTTGTAACGGGAAGGCCCGGGGAACTCAGAATCGCTTAGAAAGTATGAGATACCCTTGCTTCAGCTCCCCCAATGCCTCTTATGTGTCAACCACCCTGTGTCTCTATTAGGGGCACAGGGTGAATGAAAACCCCAATATGGTCTATGATAGCCATATTCAATGCTGCACATACATTGTATCTAGATTGGATGTGTACTGTGAGGGGGGGGGGGGTTGTGTAATCATTGCTGTGAGGAGTTAAGGTGATTTGCATTCTATTGTCTATTATGAATTAAGTCTGCTACTGTGATGTGGATTGGAGCTGGTCGACCGTCTGGCTGCATATTATGGGATGTTGAAGTGTCTTCTGTGAGGGGGGGGGGAATCACCCCTCCTGCTAAGACTGTTTACTGAAGGAGAAGTTTGAACACACCTGACCTGTATCACCATTGTCATTGGACAGTTTAACCCGCCCTGTTCCCCAAGGATGGGAGGGAAGGGTTTTGAAGAGAAATGTGTTACCATGTGTTTTGAAAATAAAGTAATTCCCTGTTTTGGAACTTGAAATACAGAGCGTTGTCTCATATCCTGGAAGAGACAGAGTACGTCTCGTTTCTTCTGGAAGGATTAATCTTATGGGAAGTGGTCGCCTGGCTGTGGAGGGTCGATAGTGGTTGTGTGTTCAGAGAGGGAATATTCTAAACGGCGTTAACCCCTTTCATATTGGGGGGTGTCGTTACATTCGTATTAGATTTTTAGATAAGAGCAGAAGCCTCTATAAAACAAATGTTACCTAAAAAATGAAAGTGTATAAATCAGTGAGCTGATCAGAATGACAGATCATGTGATAGACACAGAGAAACTCATGGCTGCAGGGTCTCACTAGCAGGAGACTAGAAGGAGATTAATGGTCCATTTACATGTCTGTAGTGCAATAACGCACAAATTAAAGTGCCTTATGCCATGGGTTAATGTTTGTTGATTAAGGCAACCTATTGAAAAGGAATTGGCTGTAAAAGCACCCTAATGCCGCGTACACACGATCGGAAATTCCGACAACAAAACCGTGGGGTTTTTTTCTGTCGGATTTTCGCTCAAACTTGTCTTGCATACATATGGTCGCACAAATGTTGCTCGGAAATTCCGAACGTCAAGAACGCGGAGACGTACAACACAAGCCAAGAAAAATTAAGTACAATGATTCCGAGCATGCCTAGGATTTTTGTGCGTCGGGATTGGATACACACGATCGGAATTTCCGACAAGAACTTTTGTTGTCGGAAAAATTGAGAACCTGCTCTCAAACATTTGTTGTCGGAAATTCCGACAGAAAATGTCCGATGTAGCCTACACACGGTCGGAGTATCCGACCAAAAGCTCACATCGAAAAAAAATTTGTCGGAAATTTCGATCGCGTGTACGCGGCATAAGAAGTTTAAAATCGCACATGCTCCTTTTTTCTAATCCAATGTACTATCCTATCTTTGAAAAAATAAACTTTAGTTACCAGCAGGTTTCTGGAGGTGCCTGCCATTATGCTGAAATACTAGCTTCCTAAAGATGTAAAGACTACAGGCTCTCTTTAACCACTTAAAGACCGCCTCACGCCGATATACGTCAGCAGAATGGCACGGCTGGGCACAAGCACGTACAGGTACGTCCTCTTTAAGAAGCCCAGCCGTGGGTCACGCGCCACCGGCGGCGTGTTTGCGAATCGGTCCTGAGCTCCGTGACCGCGGGACCCGATCGCTGCCGGTGTCCCGAGATCGGGTCACAGAGCTGAAGAACAGGGAGAGGCAAGTGTAAACAAACCTCTCCCTGTGCTTCCTAGTGTGAGTGTCAGTGTCACTGATCGTCTGTTCCCTGTCATAGGGAACGACGATCAGTGATGTCACACGCCAAGCCCTCACACAGTAGTAATCACTCCCTAGGAAACACTTAACCCCTTCAGCGCCCCCTACAGGTTAACCCCTTCAATGCCAGTGTTTTCACAGTAATCAGTGCATTTTTATAGCACTGATCGCTGTAAAAATGACAAGGGTCCCAAAATGCTGTCAAAAGTGTCCGATGTGTCCGCAATAATGTCGCAGTTATGATAAAAATTGTTGATCGCCACCATTACTAGTAAAAAAATTATTATTAGTAAAAATGCCATAAAACTATCCCCTATTTTGTAGACACTATAACTTTTGCGCAAACCAATAAACGCTTATTGTGATTTTTTTTAACAAAAATATGTAGAAGAATACGTATCGGCCTAAACTGAGGGAAAAAATTTTTTTTATATATTTTTTGGGGGATATTTATTAAAGCAAAAAGTTAAAAATATTGAATTTTTTTTCTAAAATTGACGCTCTATTTTTGTTTATAGTGCAAAAAATAAAAACCGCAGAGGTGATCAAATACCACCAAAAGAAAGCTCTATTTGTGGGGGGAAAAAAAGACGTCAATTTTGCTTGAGAGCCACGGCGCACGACCGCGCAATTGTCAGTTAAAGCGGCGCAGTGCCGAATCGCAAAAAGGGGCCTGGTCCTTTAGAAACAAAATGGTCCGGGGCTAAATGTATGCTGTTGTCACATACTGTCAACGATTTGGTCACCTTTAATGTCAATATTCAACAATTTTACAGAAGGCATTAGAAAAGAAGGTGCATGAAACCGAATGTCCCAACACTGCGCCTGTATGTTAGAAATAACTATTAAAACTTAACTCCAATATGTAATGCTATATACGTGAACTGAACTATTGGGTTACAGGTACCCTTCCAGAGAGCAGAGCCAGGTCCTCAACTTTCAGCAAAGTTATGCAGTACAGCTTGTTTCTGGACTCCAAGCTTGCTGAATAGATAATGAAGAAGCACAGACACACATGGATAAAATAATCCCTGCACTCTCCTCCCCTGCAAGCATTATATCAAAAGTACCCTGACAGCCCTATTAAAGCAACAGAGCTGTGATTGGCTAATCTCTCCCCCTCCTATTTTTAGTCCTGATAGAGAGAATTATATGATATTAAAACAAAGACAGAATATAGATACGTATGCAAATTATACACTGTACATCAAAAAAAAAAAAATGTAATGAACACATAACTGCAATAAAGGCAACTTGGAATTATTCTTCTAGTTATGCATTTATTTAAAAATACTTAAATGTATTGCAAATGGTATCCCAGGAATGCTTTTCTGCTCTCCTGTAATTCTCTGTATATCAGTATTTAGAATGGCAGAGGAAGGTCAGCTCTAGAAGTCAATTAGGCTTCGCTGCATTGCACTGACAAATGGAGCTTGCTGATTGGATGAGAGACCACAGACATAACCTCATCTTTGAACAATTGTTCTTTCACTATACAATCAGTCTAGATCAAGCTGCATTAGTTTGACTGTAATAGAAAAAAGTAAATGAGGCCCTGTGAGAATCTTTCACAGTGTTTCTGTATTAGGCTACTGCACTCATCAAAATTACATATCATGTGGCAGGTAAGACAGTTCACAGATATGCATTTTCTGTGTATTGAGCAATTTGCCTATACTTTAAACATTGTTACTCTAAAAAGTGAACATATAATTACACTGTAAATATTAGAAGGGCACTGAAATATATACGTATAGCTTTTCCTTCTGAATTGCCTAAAGAGCAGTTAACATATTCCCAAACCTAAAATTGTCTTCTTACCCTTTTCCTTCAAACTGTCACTTATGGTATAATTACATCTGTAAAATATTTGTTTACCATGAAAATTATTTACAAAGAGGATTCTTCAGGTAATGCCAAATTATATTATAAATATACTATAAAAATATTAAAAGTAAAATCATCTTCAGTAAAGTGGTTGTAAACCCACTTGTTGGACTACTACCTAAAGGTAAGCCTAGAATAAGGCTTGCCTATAGGTAGTGGAAATATCTCCTAAACGTGCGCCGTTTAGGAGATATTTCACTTGTAGTCCGCCGCTAATCTTCATTGCGCGGGAAAGAAACTAAACCAAGTCCTGTTTCTTCTCCAGACAGTGCCGTGAATCGCGGCTCCCGTGCACATGCGCAAGAGTGACGTCACGCGGCTCCGGTGAATCACAGCGCCGGAGTCAGCGACCCGGAAGGAAGAGGAGGCAGAAGATGGACGCTGCCTACTATGGCGACATCGCTGGATTCTTTTGCAGGTAAGTGGCACATAATGGGCTAGTATGCGATGCATACTAGCCCATTATGCTTTTCATTTGCAGGCTGTACAGCGGACTAAAGAGGAAGTAAAACTCATCAGGGTTTACTTCCTCTTTAAAAAAGGGGCTGTAACCCCTCTCCTATACCCAGTGAAATGAACAGCCCCAGATACACAGAGATGAAACCAATCTCCCTACATAAGTTTTACTTGTATATCTGCTGTCTTTCCCTTTCTACATTCTTTGGAAAGTGCAAATCGTTTTAGAAATCTTGTTTCCTCTTTCAGCAGTGGGTGTGGTGTCTGGGCTTACACTGTGCAAGAGCCGATTATTGGAAAGGGACACCCCCCCTCCCCTCCACATGAGGAGTGGGAAGGAACATGCAGAGCAGTACTCTGAATAGACAAGCTCTCTGCTTATCTACTTCCAAGCTCCCTCCCAACACAAATTTTCAGGAGAGAGGAGGAAGGAGGAGAGAAGAAGAAAGAAGAAAGAAGAAAGAAAGAAGATCCGGTGCCTGCCTTCCAACCAGAAGTCCTGATGCCGGTGTCCTCGCCTAAAGATCCGGTGCCCATGTCCCGGCCTAAGGATGTGGTGCCCGTGTCCCGGCCTGAGGAGCCCGTGGCGCAGTCTGATGTGTCCCTGTCTGCTGCCCAGCTCGATATCCCGGAGCCTGCTGCCCAGCCTGATGTGTTCCTGTCTGCTACCCAACCTGATGTGCCACTGTCTGCTGCTCAGCTTGATGTGCCTGTGCCCGCTGCCCAGCCTGATGAGTTCCTACCTGCTGCCAAGCCTGAGATGTTCCTGCTGGCTACCCAGCCTGACGTACTTTTTGCCCAGCCTGATGTGTCAGTACCCGCTACTCAGCTCGAGCTGCACCCTGCCCGGCTTAAAGCCATGGACCTTCCTCATGCCCAACCTGTTGTGACTGTCTACTGCCCGGCTTGAGGGGTACCAGTTACCACTTGGACTTGATAGGACAGCTCCAGAGGTCAAGTTGACACAGGCATCAGAGCTACGGGCCCTGGGGTGAGAGAAATCCAGGAAGAGTGCCTTAATTCTGTTCTTTAACACAGAAAAAAACAGTGGGAGCAGTTAGAGTTCCAGAGGCAAGAGGTGCTAAAAGGGCACACTAGGACCCTTCAAGGTTGCTTCCAGCTCACAGAGGAATACCTCAAAAAGCGGGTGTAGTAGAAAGATCTTTGCAGCTGTATAGGCTCAAAAAAGACCCAGGGCTGGAGATATCAAGCTGATCCTCCAGAAGTAGACTATTATGTACTGCATCAATCAGAGCTGAAACAGTCTCCTGTACTTCTCAAACACTCCTCAGAAAGAGACTGTGGGAACTCCAAGTCTGAAATAGTCACTGAGACCGATGGCCTGGTCTCCTCTAAGGCTGTAGGGAGATCAGTAATTGACTTTGCAAGAGAATGGTATCTGTGAGGAAATGGGTAAATTGGACAAAGTCTTGTGTAACTACAGTAAAAGGCCCATGAGGACAAAGTATGGGACTTGGCTTCATTAGACAGAGCTATAAAGGGACTCTGAAGAGGTAGATCTTAAAACCATAGGTGTACTAAATTCCAGATTACAGACAGTGGGCCGCAGAGGGTATAGAGTAAATGTCTCCAAAACTGTTAGAGTGTGAGCTGGAGTCACCTACAGCAACAGGACCATCCTCGCCATGTCTAAATACAGACATGTTGCTCAAGGTGCAAGGAAAGGCCTTGTGTACTCAAAAACCCAGGCAGTGACAGCATGAATTGATCAGAGTTCCACATGGCTATTTTGGAATGCAGGATTAGAAGCAGGGCAATGCTTTCTCTATGCTGAATGACAGGAAAGAGTGTGCAGAGCGTGTTGTCGACAATTCACTCAACAGATGATATCAGCGCTCATCATTTAATTCTTTCCACAGTAAACTGGGTGGTTGCAGGAATTTTGAAAAGTGCCCATTGGTGCACATACAAGGTAGCTACGGATGGTCAGCCTGACTGGCCTACGCAACAGAGTGAGTCTGTCAGATACAGGGCACGTGCTGAGGCAGTGCCATGGCTACCTTTTACCAGTACTTGATGTCTGAAAACAGCCATGAGCGAAACTCCGTGCTTGAAGGTCACATTCCAGGTTAGCTATGCAATGGCCACTCCAGCGGCGTCTGGCTATAGCACCCCAGTCAGGCTGAGGAAAGGCCAACTAAAGCATTTTGATTTAAAGTCAATAGAAGGAAAATCGCAGAAAAGGCTCGCAAAAAAATGTTCGATTTTTCTCAGCAGAGCAGAGTAATGCTGTCAGGGTCACCTGTGGCCAGGTGACAGATGCACACCGTAGGGGGACAGGAGTGCACCGCGAGGTAGTGAACCCTATGGCTGGCTTCTGCGGATAGGAAACTGGGTGGTTGTGGAAAGCGGGACCAGAGGAGCACAACCGGGATCCCAATGGAAGCGAGAGCCAAGATTCCCCAGGGCGCGGAGTCTAAGACCCAGCTGGTCTTCTCCAGGGCCTCTAGTGGTGAGGATGTTACGCTGCAGGCTGGGACCAGGTTGCGGCCCCTGGAGTTTCCTAGCTCACGCCCCGTAGGATAAGGGGAAAAGAGGGGAAGCAGCAGCACACGATAGAGAGAACCGAATAACAAGCTGAAGGTCAGGGGCCACAAGCAGACAAGGATAACGAAGAACGAGCCGAAGGTCAAGGGTCACGAGCAGACAGGGATAGTCGGGGACAAGCCAATAACGTAACCGAGAGACAGACGTAGCACACGGCAGGCAGGAACCCAAACACACAATGCCTAACAAACACGTTGATCAGCAAAGCAGGCTTGCAGTGCACAGGTTAATATAGTGTTCTGTGATAGGGCCTGGGGTGGAGTCAGGCTGGGAGGAGATTATAAAGGAAGCCAGGTGAAAGGCTTCAGGCCTCTAAGATGAACACATGGGAAGGAAGGTAAGCTGACAGACAAACACTACTGCATATCCATGACAGTACCCTCCCTCTTATGGGCCCTCCCCCGCCTGGACCCAGGCTTAAAGGGAAATCTCTGATGAAACCTTCTCAACAGATGAGGTGCAGCGACATCAGTTGCAGCGATCCAAGACGCCTCCTCAGGACCAAAACCTCTCCAATGCACAAGGTACTGAAGAATGCCTCTGCAGAGCCGAGAATCCAGAACTTGTCTAACCTCGTACTTAAGATTATCCTCAGAGACCGAAAACGAGGTAGGGAGATGACAAGAAGATCTATTGAGGACCAAAGGCTCTCTAGGAATAAGCAAGGGCATGAGAGGATCAACAGGAATCTGAGGAGGGTCCCCTAGACCCTTAAAGGGGAACTGGTCATCTTGCACAGGACCATCAGACTGGGCAGATGTCAGTGGAACCCTGAAGTCAGGTTGGTTAGAAGGTGACATGTCGCCGGAGTCAAGCTGAATGGCTGAAGGACAAGCAGAATGTCCCGAACAAGAAAAAGTAGGAGGCTCACTGGGCATGGGCTGGACTGGCATAACTAGTACAGAGGCAGAGTGAATAGCTGAGTCAGGTGTAGCGACTACCTGAATCGCATCGCAAGACGTAGCGACTGCAGGACTTGTAGACAAGCTAGCCTGGCTGTGCGTCCAAGGGTGGTTAGGGACAGAGAAATGTAAATGGTTATGCAACCCGGAATGAATGACCGGCTCAGATTCACAGGGGGCAACCTTGGGTAGGCAGGACGAGGAACAGGAGGAACCCCAAGCCAGGATCTGTCCAGTAGTCCAGTCCACATGAGGAGAATGGAGCTGTAACCATGGGAGACCCAAAATTATAGGCGTTGAGGCCTTGGGTAAGATAAGGAAGGATATCCACTCCTGGTGGAGTGTCCCTACCGACATCTTAACAGGGAGGGTCTGGAAGCGGATAGGTCCCCCTGGGAGAACAGTACCATCAATCGCCAAGACCACCAATGGCGTGGTGAGGGGCAAAAGAGTAAGTCTCATGGACGATGCGATTTCCCAGTCCATGAAATTACCAGCGGCTCCGGAATCCAGATATGCTGAGACCGAATGAGAAGAAGCACCAACATGAAGGAACACAGAAAGCAGAAGACGAGAAGGGGAAGGTGATATTTCTGGGTCCAATACTCCACTTTCCAGATGAAGTGGACCCGAACGTTTTTCTGGACAAAGAGAGCAAGTGTCACGAAAATGACCTTTGCCCCCACAGTAAAGACACAGACCAAGAGTTCTGCGCCTAGCACGTTCCTCGGGGGATAGCCTGGTCCGACCCAGCTGCATGGGTTCCTCAGCTGGTAGGAGATGCTCTACGGGTCGAAGAGAGGGGAGCTCAGGCTGACTAAGAACCAAGGAGTGCTGGCGTTGCTTTTCTAAGGTCCTCTCCTGAAAGCGAATATCGATCTGGTTACACAAGGAGATAACGCCGGCCAGATCAGTGGGGATGGTTCTTCCTGCTAATTCATCCTTCACTCTATCAGACAGGCCATGCAAAAAGGTTGCGACTAAGGCCTCATTGTTCCAGCTCAACTCAGCCGACAGTATGCGGAAATGAAGGGCATACTGTCCCACAGAAGCAGACTCTTGGCGGAGACGTAAAAGGGCGCTGGCCGCTGAAGAGACACGAGCCGGCTCTTCGAAGATATTCCGAAAAAGTTTCATGAAGCCAGACAGGCTAGAAACCACTGGATCATTCAGTTCCCACAGAGGGGCTGCCCAGGCTAAAGCTTCACCAGAGAGGAGGGAAATGATATAGGCTACCTTAGCCCGATCAGACAGGAAGTTTTGGGGCTGGAGCTCAAAATGAATTGTGCATTGACTAAGGAACCCCCTGCAAGCCTTGGAGTCCCCAGAGAAACGGGATGGAGCTGGCAGTTGTAGTGAGTGTGTGGCTGCGACTGGTGCAATAGGTGCAGCCGCTGGTTGTATTTGAGGTTGCGGATTCAGGGTTCCCAAGGAGGCCTGAAGCTGCTCAAAGCGAGAAGCCAGATCCTGGAGGAATCGCATCACCTGAGTCTGATTCGATTCCTGGGTTTCAAGTCTGCAAACTATGCCCTGCAACGGATCATCCACGGGTAACGGGATGTCAGCCGGGTTCATGGCTGATCAAACTGTCAGGGTCACCTGTGGCCAGGTGACAGATGCACACCGTAGGGGGACAGGAGTGCACCGCGAGGTAGTGAACCCTATGGCTGGCTTCTGCGGATAGGAAACTGGGTGGTTGTGGAAAGCGGGACCAGAGGAGCACAACCGGGATCCCAACGGAAGCGAGAGCCAAGATTCCCCAGGGCGCGGAGTCTAAGACCCAGCTGGTCTTCTCCAGGGCCTCTAGTGGTGAGGATGTTACGCTGCAGGCTGGGACCAGGTCGCGGCCCCTGGAGTTTCCTAGCTCACGCCCCGTAGGATAAGGGGAAAAGAGGGGAAGCAGCAGCACACGATAGAGAGAACCGAATAACAAGCTGAAGGTCAGGGGCCACAAGCAGACAAGGATAACGAAGAACGAGCCGAAGGTCAAGGGTCACGAGCAGACAGGGATAGTCGGGGACAAGCCAATAACGTAACAGAGAGACAGACGTAGCACACGGCAGGCAGGAACCCAAACACACAATGCCTAACAAACACGTTGATCAGCAAAGCAGGCTTGCAGTGCACAGGTTAATATAGTGTTCTGTGATAGGGCCTGGGGTGGAGTCAGGCTGGGAGGAGATTATAAAGGAAGCCAGGTGAAAGGGCTCAGGCCTCTAAGATGAACACATGGGAAGGAAGGTAAGCTGACAGACAAACACTACTGCATATCCATGACAAATGCTCGATACAGAAGGTGTTATCCTGGGCTGGCACATCATTTTTTATGTTTCCCAGTGTCTAATCCTGGGCTGGCACATCATTTTTTATGTTTCCCAGTGTCTAATCCTTCTGTAGGCAGCAGTCTAACCCAACATTATTATAAAGAAGTCTGTGCAAACAAACAGACTATACAAAAAGTTCCATAAAAACAAGCTAAGCCAGCCGGCAAATCGTACAAAAAGGCACTGTCCTGTTTTTACGATTTGCCCGCCGGCTTAGCTTGTTTTAATGGAACTTTTTGTATAGTCTGTTTGTTTGCACAGACTTTTTTATAATATATACCACCTGGGTTTACCGATGGCGATCCTTTTTTTGTTTCTTCCTATGGGCTTAACTTATTCACCGAGGATATGTTCGTGGCCACTTGCTTGATTGCTGGGTATATATTAAGTCTTCAGGAACGCCCGACTCGCTAGCCACTGGAGATATCGGGAGGTGTTAAAGGCCCTGGCTGGGTATTAGCCACAAGCTCTGACAGCTTATATAGCTAGTAAGCCTTCAATTTACGTGGTGGTGGATTCACGGTGTCCTTTGAATATTGAAGATCCCTCACAGGGTGTTTCAACTTTTATCCCCCGCTGGGAAGAATTATTAAAGAGACTTTCCCATATATTTTCACTCAGTTTATACACTATTTATCATTCTGCTGTACTTGTTATTGATCATTATTGTATGATTTATTTTATTCACTCATCTATTGAATTGGTTGCCTTTGTTTCATTCAATAGGTTGCCCATTTTTTTCACTTTACAGGAGTCACTTTTGTTTCACTGTTCTTAAATCGCATTTGTTTATTTGATCACCTTTCATATTTTATCTGTCAACCTAACTATTAGGTTCCCTTGTTTACTAGATCACATTTATCTGTCTAGTTTATTCATCATTAGCACAGCTTAATTTTTGTTTTTAATTTGTTTGGCGTGTATTTCACTTTTCAGTTGCAGCTTTTTTAGTTATTATACCAGCGCAGTCTTTCTTTAACATTTGTTTATTTAACATGCAATAGTTTGCATCTGCATAAGTTACTTGTAGAAAAAAACTGACATATTAGGCTATCATTCACTGTATAATAAAATATATTTCTTACATTATCAATATACTGTCCCTGATGTATTATGAGAATCCAAATCATACAATTGTATATATGAGAGTAAAAACTAGAAACCGTTCATCTGCTTCATTAAAGACAGAACATGATCTTGGGATGTAACCTACTTTGTAAGTAAAGCTTATTTTATACTGAATTGTTAAGCAGAACTTGAATTCTAAATACATTTCCCTATCTCACTTCTTATTGCCCCCTAATAAAAAATTGTAAATTATATTTCTCTTGTCATCCATGGACTGACACAGCGTGTCTTATACACCTTTACACGTGGGTTATGTCCCTGCTTGCAGGAGAAGACCTAGGCAGAATGTGAGATGTTATACATACATTCTAAACAGCCAGAGCTGAACAGCCCCGCCCAGGGGGGCGGTCCCTCCGGGATAACCCTCCCACTGCAGCCAGCAGACCTCAGTTTTTTTCTGCCTAGCAGAAGGAGAAGACGTGGCTCTCTCAGGAGCCAGTCTCCTGACCTATTTTTATTCCTTTTGGAATTTTTTCCTATTTTTTTTTCTTTCTCTCTTTTGAGATCTTCTATCAACTGTCGGCTGGGCAACAGGTTGGGTACAAGATATCCTCGTAGTCTTCCCTGTCCGACCATCGAGCGTGCTGATCCTCGCCTTGTGTGCGTGAGACTCAGTTCACGACATGCCCCACGACTCCAGGGGTGGCCGGTGGGCTTCCAGCTCCGCGGTCCTCTCAAGATAGAACAGTCCGGCTGTATCTTTCGCGGTGGACCGGGCCGACAGCTACTCAGTACCGCACTGTGATAGTTCTGTCAGAAACACACCAGTGGGTCCCTCAGGGGACGGGTAAGTAGTCTCTCCTGGCTGCAGGTGAGTACATGCTGTGTGTTTCTTATGTGGGGGATTTCCCTGTCTCCCCCTGTGTTATTTAATGTCACTCTCTGTGCACTTCGCTGGCGCTGTACTGTGTGGGGTGCCTGGGGGCCATACTGTCCTGGGGGGGGGGCTCATGCTGCTCTGCATTTCGCTGGGGCTGTTTATTTGAGAGTGAGAGGCCTGGGCGCCGTTCGGCGCCATGTTTGGTGACTGTGCTGTTTTTTACATTGGCGGCCATCTTGCCGTGGCCGCCAGAGCACATTGCGGCGGCCATTTTCTTGTAGCCGCACCTTCTTCTAGCTCTAGTTTGGCCTCTAGCGCCGCTCAGGAACGGCGCGAATCTCCTCACAGTCTCTCTCCTCTCAGCTCACTCACGCTGAGCAGCGCGGCGCGGAGAGACAGGGCAGCGGAACCGAGCGGTCCTGGTCAGGTTGGTGGGTCCCCTGGGCATTCCCCTACTTCAGTCAGCACAGCCTGTGGGTGGTCTCAGAGGGGGACATTATGGAGTCAGAGTCACCAGCTTCCCCTAACATGCCAGAGGCAGCAGCCAGTGCTCCAGCACCTGCGGTCCCTATGGACCAGTTGTCGGCAGTCCTGGAATCATTTCTGACCAGGATGGAAGCTGTGTGTGAGCACAAGGGAGCAAAAAAGCGCCCTCTCCCCACTTTATCTCCACAAGGGGAGTGCTCTGATTCAGATATGGGCCTAGCTATTGCTGCTCAGGACCCTAGTTCTGAATATTTGGATGGTTTTGAACAGGACATTCCTTCTGAGGAAGACTCCAGTTCTGAGTCAGTAAATGACAGGGCGCTTGTTAGTGAACTCATTGATGCTGTGAGGGACACTCTCAAGCTAAATGCTGCGACTGCAGAACCTCAGGCGGATACAGTCTCCTTTAGTTCTTTTAAGACCAAGCCTTCTAAAAAGGTTTTTCCATATGTACCTTTCTTTGACCAGCTCATTGACCAGGTCTGGGAAAAGCCGCAGAAGACTTTCATGGTCCCGCGGCGTTTGTCTATTGGATACCCCTTTGAAGACGCCCTGCTTAAAAAGTGGGCTTCTCCCCCGGTGGTCGACCCTCCAGTCGCCCGTTTAAACAAGGCCACCACTCTCCCGATGGAGGGGACTCCTGCGTTTAAGGACCCCACTGACAGGAGGTCAGAAGTGGTGAGTAGAGCCATGTTCGCCTTGTTGGGATCCGCCCTACGGCCAGTAGTAGCGGCGACCCTTGTGTCTCAGACACTCACGGAATGGGCAAAAATTTTGCACCAAACTGTGCAGGAGTATAACCTTCCTCCAGACACTATTGCTCTGGCCCACCAGATGGTGCAGGGTCTGATATATGTGTGCGACGCCACGTTGGACGCGGCCCCTTTAATATCCAGGGCCTCTGTCTCGGCGGTGGTATTGCGTCGTCTCATCTGGTTGAAATGCTGGTCTGCTGACCTAGCCTCTAAGAAGCTCCTGACGGATCTACCTTTTAAGGGTGGTAGACTTTTTGATGCTGCTCTGGATGACATCATCAAGGATGTCACGGGAGGTAAAAGCACTCTCCTTCCTCAAACTATCAAGGGTAAGGAGGCCCGACGTAAACCGGGTCCTTCCTTTCCAGCAAAAAAGGTTTTTTTTTTCGTCCGTCAGAGTCCACGGGTAAGCCATCCCAGACTGACAACAGTGCGGCTGGCGGGCACAAGCGCCCCTGGGTGCGTAAGCCGAACAAGCCGGCTCCCAAGCCCGCCTCCGCGTGAAGTCTTGCCCCCGCCCGTCTCTGGGGTGGGGGGACGACTTTGCAGGTTCACGGATCGGTGGACCTCCCGGATCTCCGACCAGTGGGTGTGCGAGGTGGTCACCTCAGGATACAGAATAGAGTTCCGCTCATGGCCCCAGACAGATTCTTTCCCTCAAATCTCCCTCTCCTTCCTGCCCGTCGGGCAGCCCTCTTGGGGGCTGTACAAGATTTGATCGGGTCCGGAGTAATTGTGCCGGTTCCGTCCCAGGAGAGGTTTCAGGGGTTCTACTCGAATCTGTTTGTTGTTCCAAAAAAGGACGGGGTTCGGCCAATCCTGGACCTCAAGGCCCTGAATGCCTTCGTGAAGGTGCA
Source organism: Rana muscosa (assembly GCA_029206835.1). Taxonomy (NCBI): domain Eukaryota; kingdom Metazoa; phylum Chordata; class Amphibia; order Anura; family Ranidae; genus Rana; species Rana muscosa. The sequence goes on from CM055117.1 coordinate 459,941,917, forward strand.
AAAATTCCGCATGGAATCCATTCGCACAGTGATCGCGACACTCCATCAAGGGGATTTTCTGGCATCCTTGGACATCAAGGACGCCTACTTGCATGTTCCGATCTGCGCCAGCCACCAGAAGTTTCTGCGCTTTGCGGTCGGCGAAGTCCACTATCAATTTGTGGCTCTTCCAAGGTGCTTGCTCCAGTCCTAGCTTTGCTGAGACAGCGAGGCATTGCTATCGTGGGCTATCTGGACAATTTTCTTCTAAGAGCAGACAGTGGCTCAGAATTGGAAGAAAGTGTGACTATCGTCAGTCAGACCCTCAGGGAGTTTGGGTGGCTCCTGAACGTTCAGAAGTCGGTTCTAGTCCCGACTCAGCGTCTGGAGTATCTAGGTCTGATTCTGGACTCCTTGGAGGCAAGAGTTTTCCTACCTCCAGACAAACTACTGACACTTCAGTCTGCAGTACGGGTGCTGACGTCCCGAAAATGATCGTCAATCCGCTTTTGCATGAGAGTCCTGGGACTCATGGTGGCCTCCTTCGAGGCCGTTCCTTATGCCCAAGCGCACGCCAGGGCTATACAGAAAGAGATCTTGTCCTCTTGGGACAAATCCCCGTTGTCCTTGGATCTTCAGATCCAGGTGAGTCACCTGGTCAGGGCGTCCCTGACGTGGTGGTTGAGGTCCCCGGCTCTTCGGTCCGGGAAGTCGTTCCTCCCCATCCAATGGATGGTGAACACGATGGACGCCAGCCTGACGGGCTGGGGGGGAGTCTGGGGAGTCCTGTCGGCCCAAGGGCTTTGGACTCCGGACGTAGCCCTCTTACCGGTCAATGTGCTGGAGATACGGGCAATCAGACTGTGCCTCTCCTCATGGTCGGAGAAACTACAGGGTCACTCCATCAGGATCCAATCGGACAACGCCACAGCAGTGGCGTATGTCAACCATCAAGGGGGGACTCGGAGCTCAGCTGTGGCTTCCGAGGTCGCCCGCATCCTGAGGTGGGCCGAAAGAAGCGTGCCGGCTCTGTCGGCCGTCTACATTCCGGGCGTAGACAATTGGCAGGCGGACTATCTAAGTCGCCAGACGCTGGACCAGGGAGAGTGGTCCTTGCACCCCGAGGTCTTTCAACTCCTTTGCAGACGGTGGGGCACGCCGGATGTGGACCTGATGGCCTCTCGACTCAATCGCACGGGGTCGAGGTTTGTGGCCAGATCCAGGGATCCCTGGGCGGATGCCTCGGATGCGTTGGTGGCCCCGTGGGGTCAGTATCTCCTGATATACATTTATCCTCCGCTGCAGTTGCTGCCTCACCTGCTCCGCAGGGTAGCGACCGAGGGAATTCCGGTGATCCTTGTTGCTCCGGATTGGCCTCGGCGTCACTGGTACGCCGATCTGGTACGTCTCGTCGCAGACGTTCCCTGGCGGTTACCAATACGGGGGGACCTTCTGTCTCAAGGTCCTATATTTCATCCTGCTTTACAGTCTCTGGCTTTAACGGCATGGTTATTGAAAGCCAGGTGCTGAGAGACCGAGGTCTCTCGGATTCGGTCATTTCGACCATGTTAAGGGCACGGAAGTCTTCCTCCAGAAAGATCTATCACCGTACTTGGAGAGCTTACATCGCCATGTGCGAAGAGCTGGACTGGCGCCCACGAACGTATTCCGTTCCCAGAATCCTGCATTTTCTGCAGCGTGGCGTGACCCAAAAGCTCGCTTTGAGTACCATTAAGGGTCAGATTTCGGCCTTGGCCATCTTCTTTCAGCGACCGCTGGGGGGGGTCATCCCTTGGTTAGCACCTTTGTGCAGGGGGTTCGCCATGTGCTCCCCCCTGTCAAGCCTCCTCTCCCCCTGTGGGATCTGAATTTGGTGCTCTCGGTTCTCCAGGAACCTCCCTTTGAGAATATTAGAGATATTCCCCTCTTGACTTTGTCTCAGAAGGTGGCCTTCTTGGTGGCCATTACTTTCATTAGACGAGTGTCTGAGTTGGCGGCCTTGTCCTGCAAGTCGCCCTTTTTGGTCATCCATAAGGATAAGGCGGTGTTACGTCCGCGACCTTCTTTTCTGCCAAAGGTGGTCTCGGCCTTCCACTTAAATGAGGACATTGTCCTCCCGTCCTTGTGTCCTCACCCATTGCAATCCAGAGAGTTTGCGCTTCACACTTTGGATGTGGTACGAGCCTTGCGGGTGTACCTGTCTGCTACTGCTTCTATTCGGAAGTCTGACTCACTATTTGTGGCTGTCTCTGGTCCAAAACAGGGCCAAGCGGTTTCGTCTGCCACCATTTCTAGGTGGATCAGACAAACCGCCATTCAAGCTTATGCTCTCAAGGGGCGGGCGCCTCCCTTTCCGGTTACGGCACATTCCACCAGGGCAATTGGTGCTTCCTGGGCTTTCCGACATCAAGCGTCGGTTGCACAAGTGTGCAAGGCGGCGACCTGGTCGTCTGTTCATACCTTTTCTAAGTTTTATAAGGTTGATGTGGCTGCATCTTCGGATGCTTCCTTCGGCCGCAAGGTGTTGCAGGCCGCTGTTTGATGTTGCAACTCCTCCGTTGAGGAGCTCTGCCTTGTTTGGAGTGAAGTTTTTGGTTTTCCATTTATACTGCTCCCATCCCTCTTGACACTGCTTTGGGACATCCCACGTGTAAAGGTGTATAAGACACGCTGTGTCAGTCCATGGATGACAAGAGAAAATAGGATTTTTGTACTCACTGTAAAATCCGTTTCTCTGGCATCCATGGACTGACACAGCACCCACCCTTCTTTTCGAGTTTGTACTGCTTTGTTACGAACTGAGGTCTGCTGGCTGCAGTGGGAGGGTTATGCCGGAGGGACCGCCCCCCTGGGCGGGGCTGTTCAGCTCTGGCTGTTTAGAATGTATGTATAACATCTCACATTCTGCCTAGGTCTTCTCCTGCAAGCAGGGACATAACCCACGTGTAAAGGTGTATAAGACACGCTGTGTCAGTCCATGGATGCCAGAGAAACGGATTTTACGGTGAGTACAAAAATCCTATTTGTCGGATGCAGACAAAAATATATTTTCATAAACTAGTATCAGGCAGCTTTTCAGTTTTTACCCTCCTGAATCCATATGCCAGTTAGCATGCACAAGCCAGGCCACAGGTTAAAAAAAAAAAAAAGTGTAGGATGTCATGCTCATCATTTTCAATAGCTGTGCAAGCTGGAATATAGATTCAATATACAGCCGTGGCCAAAAGTTTTGAGAATGACACAAATATTCATTTTCACAAAGTCTGCTGCTTCAGTGTTTTTAGATATTTTTGTCAGATGTTACTGTGGTATACTGAAGTATAATTACAAGCATTTCATAAGTGTCAAAGGCTTGTATTGACAATTACATGAAGTTTATGCAAAGAGTCAATATTTGCAGTGTTAACCCTTCTTTTTCAAGACCTCTGCAATTCGCCCTGGCATGCGGTCAATCCACTTCTGGGCCACATCCTGACCGATGGCAGCCCATTCTTGCATAATCCATGCAAGTTCTCCATGGAATTAAGGTCTGGGGGGTTTCCTGGCCATGGACCCAAAATTTTGATTCTTTGTTTCCCAAGCCACTTAGCTATCATCACTTTGGCCTTATGGCAAAGTGCTCCATTATGCTGGAAAATAAAATTGTTCGTCCCCAAACTGTTCTTGGATTGTTGGAAGCTGCTCACGGAGGATGAGAAAATGTTGAGTAAGCCCCCTCCCTTGGCTGAGAAGTAACCCCACATGAATGGTCTCAGGATGCTACACTGTTGGCGTGAGACAGGACTGATGGTAGCGCTCACCTTTTCTTCTTTGAACAAGGTTTTTGTTTTTCCATAAGGACAAGATTTTTTTCCTGATGCCCCAAACAATCGGAAAAGGGGATTTATTTTGCAGAATATCAGTCTGTCCCTGATGTTTTTCCTGGAGAGAAGTGGCTTCTTTGCTGTCCTTCTTGACACCAGGCAATTCTCCAAAAGTCTTCGCATAACTGTGCGTGCAGATGCTATGGCACCTGCTGCCATTCTTGAGCAAGCTCTGCACTGGTGATGCCCCGATCCCGCAGCTGAATCAACTGTAGGAGACGGTCCTGGCGCTTGTTGAACTTTCTTGGGCGCCCTGAAGCCTTCTTTACAAATGCAGTGGAAATGTTTATGGGATTAAGTTCATTTTTATGGCAAAGAGGGACTTTTATTTTAAAATTGCAATTCATTTGATCACTCTTCATAACATTCTGGAGTATATGCATATTGCCATCATAAAATCTGAAACGCAGACTTTGTAAAATTTATATTTGTGTCATTCTCAAAACTTTTGGCCACAGCTGTGTAGGCAGCATCTCAATATACAGAGCACTATTTATTAAGATGATGCCTGGTGCTCGGCAGGCCAGGCATGTACAGGTCTTTTCATTTTAACGGCAAGCACTGTTATGTAATTAAAGCGCATTTGAAGTCATAGAAATAGATAAGCAGGGAAATTATACCAACAACCTCTATTTTCACAGACCTCCCATAACCTCTATATTGTTGTTATAGTGATTGTGGTAGGGGTCTAAATATGACTGTGCCGTGTAATAAGCACCCTAAAAGATCCACACGGTCCTAGTCAGGCTCCACATCTCTACAATGCAAGTCTAAGGGGTTGATTTACTTAGGGCAAACAGGCTGTATATTTTGCAAGGGAAGTTGCACTTTCTTAGTGAATTTTACCAAGAGCTTACTAAATGAAGTGAATCTCTGCTGAATTCTGCCATCCAATCATGTGCAAGCAAAAATATATATTTTTTAAAAAATGTTAACCATGTGATTGGGTATTCTTTGTAAAGTGAAACTTTACCACATTCACCAAGCTATGTGGCAAATATCCTGGCAAAGTGCAACTTCCTTTGGAAAGTGAACAGTCTGTTTGCCTTTAGTAAATCAACCCCTACGTGAGTAATATTGTACTAAGGGGTGTAGCTATTACTCAACTCTGTCAGCAGAGACCGCTATAGTAGGACAGGAAACATGCAGTCCCAAATCATAACATGTAGGGTTTAGGATCATAAAAATTAAAAACAAAAGTTGTAAAAGTGGGCTTTATTGGACTGCTGTCATTAAAACAAAACTGACAATAGTTACAAGGTGGTATAACCTACTCAACTAGAAGACCCCTCGCACACACCCCTATTGGCCAGTATTGTAGCCTATCCTGGTGTTAGGACAAAAGGAATGCGTAGACTCTGCAGTTCCTGAGGTGCTTCTCAACATGATTTGTGGAAATCAGAAACTTTGTATAAGTTGTTACCAGAATCTTTCTTCCAGTTGTTACTGCAGGCCTGCACAGTAAGCAGTACGATTCACACATGCAAGCATCAGCTCCCCTTCTTCCAACATTTTCACACAGCGGATCCTGGTTTATCTTGTACGTTTTCCTAGGTAAAAATTTTCTGTTGACCCTGAAAAGAAAAATAATACATTTAATTACAATAAATTCTTCATGGCCTACTATGAGAATCTGATATATCTTTACTATAAAAATGTAATTAAAATGAATTAAGTCACAGACTTACCAAGTCACCACAAAAACATCTGTCTCTAGTAAATGAGGGATTATACACACAGCAGTTCACTCGTTAGAGAAAATAATACGTCTGCAAGTGTGTCGGTGCCTGGATTAATGATACAGTGCAATATAAAATCCTCTCTGGGAGAATCTCCCTTGAATATATATCAAGAGTGTCATGCAGTGTGGAGAGGTCTGACTCCATGAGGCTTCTAAATTATCCGGCAGGGATGTCAAACGCAATTTTATTGTGGGCCGCATTGCAGTATGGTTGCCCTCAAAGGGCCGGTTTTAACTGGGGTGCGCTACGTGCAGAGTTCAGGAGTGCGCTATGCACAGAGTGCAGGGTTCAGGGGTGCGCTATATACAGAGTGCATGGTTTAGGGGGGCGCTATGTGCAGGGTTTTTGGGGTACACTATGCATAGTGTGGAACCCCAACCCCCCTCCCAAAGCTTCTTCATATCTCTCTTTCCTACCTGACCTGGCTGTAGCACCTCCCTATGTAGGCCACTCTGCCTCGCCTTGCCGGGAGATCATTCTCCCTCTCAGATTCAGGAGATCTGTCCCCACCATGCTCTGCCATGAGTGCTTGCAGGGATTTGTTGGTTCCCTTAGAGCAAAGCTGGCCCTTGTAAACACAGAAGGCTTCTGTGTTTACAAGCGACAGTGGGAAGCTGGAGCAGGGGGTGAGTGCCAGAGGTGGTGGACTAAAGTTCCAGCACAATGCGGCTCGAAACATGGTGTAAGGGGCCACATGACAAGGCCTGGAGGGCCGGAATTGTATTCTGTATGTCTCGAACTGCCCTTTAGCACGGAGTCATTACCCTACATATTCACATACTGTTTCCCTATATTTAGTTAGAAAAAGAAAAGGATCCAGTGATCAAAATTTTCTTGCGTCCGTTATTATGTGAATGAAGATAATTTTTGGGCATGCAAAGAGTCTTTTTCCCTGTGCTGTAACCCTGTGTAGGACACATTATTAGCATCAAAAGGGATAGAAGACAACTTTTCTTTAAGTAAAAAAACACACCCCGTGAGAGCAACCCACCTGGTAAAATACTTACCTTCTTTCTTAGGGTCTTCAATATGTGGCCTTGTCCGGTACCACACAGCTTTGGCAAGGAAACCATCTTGGCCAGGTCCTCTCGCAGTCTTTGACATGGCATATCAATGTATCAACGTGTTTTCTCTCATCAACTAGCTTCAGTTCTTAGACAAAAAAAACTTTCCTTTAACCTTTCTTTACCAAATAATGCCCTCTACAGCAGGAGTTTCTTACATTTTCCTATTTCAGTCTTCAGTTAAAGTTTGTCACCCATAGGGACACAAGAATTTTGACTGCTGTCAACAATGGTCAGTTTGCTAAAACTCACACTGATTTTTTGCTTGGACAACCTAGGCGGTATAGTCAAAGGGCATTACACATATTGTGAAAGACCGAAAGGGAACCTTGATCACTACAAGCAGAACAATAAGTGCCCTTTCACATTGGGGCGATGCGGGCGTTAAACGGTAAAGCGCCATTATAGTGTCGCCGCTAGCGGGTCACTTTTAACCCCCCAGAAGGGGTTAAAAATGGGTGAAAAGTGCCCGCTTAGCACTGCTTTCAAAGAACTTTGAAAGTGGCACCCATTCATTTCAATAGGCAGGGGTGGTGTATACACGGCTCCCGCACTGCCCCAAAGATGCTGCTTGCAGGACTTTTGTTCCTGTCCTGCAAGTGCACCACGCCAGTGTGAAAGCACTCAGGATTTTACACTGGGGCTGCAGAAGAGGCGCTTTACAGGTTATTTAGCGCAAAAGCGCCTGTAAAGCACCTCAGTGTGAAAGGGGTCTTAGGCTATGCACATTGCAGCAAACATTCAGCGTAACCACACTGCTATGACGGTGGGAGGCGCTTAAGGGGACATAATTAACTAAAACCTGAGCCTGTATGCTGTATACAGAGCATACATGTGCCATGATCTTTGTACACACCAAATATGCTTTAAATTAGTGTCACAACAAATTTTTTACAGAGTTGCCCCTTACATCAGGGATCAGTAGAAAAAGCCTTTACACTGATGTAGGCGGAGAAGTGTCCCTGACACTGGTGTCAGTGGATAAGGGGATACTCACTGACCACCAATGTGCACTGCAAAAGTCACCACCAATGTCAAGGGTGATCAATGGAGAATGTGCAAATCGCTTCAGTTGTACCTCACGTAGGAGGACTGTGAAACCTTCCATCCCTGACTATGGATCATCTGAGGCTCTACAGCATGCAGATTCTTGCAAAATTAATTGCTGCTGCACACTCCCCCCACCGCACATGACATACAATAGTGCTGGGGCAGCAAAGGTGCTTGGAGATACTGTACCGTATTACGTGCAGGAGTGGTGACCCATGCTAAAGGGTTACAAGACCCATTTTTAGTCCCCACCCATAGTTTACAAACCATTGTTCATTTAGACTAAGGTACTTAGACTAGCCTTATGATCTTAGCTGACATTCCTGGGTAGTCCATGGGTAAACCCTTTTTTTCCTTTATTTTTGCCGTCTATGTCCCATTGGTATGATTTCCCTTTACTTCCTATCCTGGAGACACAAAAGAAAGCCAGGAAGTAAAAGTAAATATCTTAAAAGTGTGGACAAAATCTACAATTATCAAAAATCTACTAACAGTTGTAATGGATACATGGGTGCCCGTTGCAAGACATCCTCTCAACTCCTGTTTAGTGACATTTATTAAATTTTAGATTTCTCATCACTCTCTGTCCTGGTGACAATGGCCTGAAATAACATAAAAATACACTCACCGGCCACTTTATTAGATACACCTGTTCAATTCCTTGGTAACACAAATTGCTAAACAACCAATCACATGGCAGCAACTCAATGCATTTAGGCATCTAGACGTGGTGAAGATGACTTGCTGAAGTTTAAACCGAGCATCAGAATGGGGAAGAAAGGGAATTTAAGTGACTTTGAACATGGCATGGTTGTTGGTGCCAGATGGGCTGGTCTGAGTAATTAAAAAACTGCCGATCTACTGGGATTTTCATGCACAACCATCTCTAGGGTTTACAGAGAATGGTCTGAAAAGGGAAAATATACAGTCAGTGGCAGTTGTGTGGACGGAAATGCCTTGTTCATGTCAGAGGTCAGAGGAGAATGGGCATACTGATTCGAGATGATAGGCAACAGTAATTTAAAATAACCACTTATTACAACCAAGGTATGCAGGATACAATAAGAAAAGCAATAGTGCTGAATTGGAAGAAGGCCGAGGCTCCCTCATTGGTCCATTGGAAAAATTTTGTAAATAGTAATCTACCATTATATAGGGAGAAATATTGTAATAGAGGATATGAGGAGAAATATGAGAAAGTATGGGCAAGTTGGATAGAGAATCCTATAACGGCTTAAGGATAAAGAGGGTACGGAGATGGGGCCAATCACACCAATAGAATAAGGAGTTGAGGGGAAGAATAAATGTATAATTGTTTGTCTGTCTTTTATTTATGAAAGATTATCGATGAAATTTTATGGAAGCTCCTGCGAGAGCAGATAAATGAAAGTTGTGGAATGTATATTGTATATTGGAAAATTAATAAAAGAGATAAAAAAAAAAAGGGGTATGCAGGATACCATCTCTGAACGCACAACACATGGAACCTTGAAACAGAAAGGCTACAGCAGTGCCACTCCTGCAAGCTAAGACAATTCGCACAAGCTACAATCCGCACAGGCTCACCAAAATTGGACAATAGAAGATTGGAAAAACGTTGCCTGGCCTGACGAGTCGATTTCAGCTGCGTCATTCAGATTGTAGGGTTATAATTTGGCGTAAACAACATGAAAGCATGGATCCATCCTACCTTGTATCAATGGTTCAGGCTGGTGCTGGTGGTGTAATGGTGTGGGGGATTATTTCTTGGTACACTTTGGGCCCCTTAGTACCAAAAAAGCATTATTTGAACAACACGGCCTACCTGAGTATTGTTGCTGACCATGTCCATCCCTTTATGACTACAGTGTACCCATCTTCTGATGGCTACTTCCAGCAGGATAATGCACCATGTCACAAAGCTCAAATCATCTCACCACTGGTTTCTTGGATATGACAATAAGTTCACTGTACTCCAATGGCCTCCACAGTCAACAGATCTCAATCCAATAGAGCACCTTTGGGATGTTGTGGAACAGAAGATTTGCATCATGGATATCCAGCTGTCAAATCTGCAGAAACTGTGTGATGCTATCATGTCAATATGGACCAAAATCTGAGGAATGTTTCCAACACCTTGTTGAATCTATGCCACAAAGAATTAAGGCAGTTCTAAAGGCAAAAGGGAGTCCAACCCAGTACTATCAAGGTGTACCTAATAAAGTGGCCGGTGACTGTATTAAAACGTATGGAACGGCACAGCAGCCAAAAAAATAGCATCTTAATAGAGTCCAGTAGTGGCAGTCCCTTCACATTTTCTTATAACAACTTTCCTTTAGGAATAGTGTGTTGTGATATGAGATGGGGTCCCCAATAAGATAATATTTCATAGACATACCTGCATATCTGTGAATTCTCAAACTCAAAAAGTTGTGACTGGCTTTCTTTAAACCTTTAAATTGAATCTTGTTACAATTATCTTTGAACAACCACATACATGCCCACAGAACAGAGAAGATTGCATTTCTTCAAATGCGTTCAAATGTTCTTTAAAACAAAGATAACACTATAAGCTTTAAATTACCGTGTAAACATTTTTTCCTCATTCACTTAGCAAGATTATCTGACAGACATCAAACAATCAAATGAACTTCATCATTAGGAAGAAGAATACATTTTTTACAGAAGGTCAAATTGTGGTTGAGTCAGAATGTGCCTCAATCTGACTCAATCTGGGTAAAAGGAAGACAAAGGAAAACAAGTGGTATACCAGCTAGAATCTATTACTTAATCTGCTGCTATCATTTCCAAAAATGCAGAAATTCTACTATTCGTGGGAGTTTCACTGTAAACATCTTTGATTAATTACCGAGAACTTTCACTGAAGTAAATTGACAGGTTTTATGGAGCATTCTATGTGGAAAATAAAGCTTAGTCAAATTTACTATTTAAGCAAATGATTCTTCATGCAAATCAGAACATGTATCTATGCTACCTAAGGCACAGTTTAACAGTAAATACGATTATGCAAAATTTCCATGAAAAATTGCCTTTAAAAATGTCCTAGCAGCAATAAAATCTATTTATATAAGCACGGCAATCTGAAAGCACAGAGGCCCTTATCTAGGGTTTGTGAATAAACAACTCTTAGATGCAGACAATTATTTATATTTTTGTAATTTCAAGAATGTGGAATATGCTGTTCCCAGTCCAGTTGTTTAAATGAAGAATTCATTGCATTAATGCCATACCTTTCATTGTATTTGTGTTCTTTGAAACAAACTTTAACAAACAATTATGAAACAGAAAATCACACTATAAACTAAACAAAAAAAACATACTTATAAACCTTCATGATGACATGGTATGTCCCTCACTGCACAATACCTTGGTTACAGATGGTAGGTGGCAGTCAGGTCAGGTGTATAAAATCTGGCTTCCAAACAATCTTTTAGCTAGCAACTAATCGACCTTTGTGTCTTATTAACCAGTATGCTTATGTGTACAGTCAACATCCCTGGTAATACTCTTATCTCAGAGCATTTAAAAGCAGAAAAATCTATTTAGACCCATTTTTTTCCCCCCAATTTAAGACTAAAATTCTGGGATACAGCTTACTCATCTTAAAGTATAACTAAAGGCAAAACTTTTCTTTAGTTTTGGATAGAGTAGAGATAGATCATAACCCTATTTGTCTTGTTTATCATTGAAAGTGAAAGTAAAAGAAAATCCTAAATGCTGGGTTGTCCACAGAAAAGTAATAGAGAGAATATCTTCCAATGGGGGTTCTAGTTTGGGTGACCTGTCTGTTCTCAAGGGATTCCCTTAATTTGCAGAGGTTTCCTCTCACTTCCCATTTTGGTTATGGGAAAAAAAACAAAAATGGAAAGAGGTATAATAATGTACCTCTCTATACTTTATTCTACCCAAAAAGGGAAAAAAATAAAAAAGTTTTGCCTATAGTTCTACTTTAAAAATGCTCCATCCTCTCTCCTAACACCTATTTTAGCTAACCTGTCTAAGAAAGATCTGTATAACTTAATTATTTTCCGGCTGTTCTGATGTGGACACTTGATCAATCCCTTATGTCAGCCAGCGCAAGCTGCAGGTGAGAGTGCTCGACAATGGCTGGTAATGTTTGAGCAATGACCTTGCCCATAGGTGTACTATGGCCCAGACATTGTAAGTGCTCCCTTATCTCCCCTGAAGCCACTGCTTACTGACACAGGGGAGCCAATCACATCACTGGACTGGAGCAGCATGCAATTAGGTTAGAAATATGTTACACAGAATAGTTAGTATAGATGTTAGGAGGGGGGAGGGAGCATGCACTTTAAGAAATGCCTGCTGATCTAATGTTTGCTTACCTTACTTTCTACCATTCAGATAAAGCACTCAAAGCACCAATGTGACCATATTGCATCTCTACTCTAAGTTACTTAGGGCTAAAAGCTGGCCATATGCTTCATTTTATACAAGTTTTAGTCTGAGTTTTAGACAAAAAGTTATGTTCGTTTTTTTTCTAATACTTAGTTTACTCAAATTAACGTTCGTTTTCTACTGTAGTTGATAGGAGGATGTGAGAGTTTTTTTTTTTTTTTAAATAACATAATTCTAAAGCCGCGTACACACGATCGGATTTCCTATGGATTCTATTCCGATGGATTTCTTCATCGGAAATTCGATGAAGCTGACTTCCATCAGTCTTGCCTACACACCATCAGTCAAAAAAACCATCGTCCCAAACGAAGTGACGTAAAAACACTCAGACGAGCCGAGAAAAATTAAGTTCAATGCTTCTGAGCATGCGTCGACTTGATTCTGAGCATGCGTGGGTTTTTTATCCGATGGATTTCCACACAGACGATCGGATTTTGCTATCGTTTTTTTCCCATCGGAAAAATTTAAAACATGTTCTATTTTTTCACACCGATGGAAAAAAGACCGATGGGGTCCATACACGATCGGTTCGTCCAATGAAAACAGTCCAACGGACTGTTTTCATCTGTAAAACCGATCATGTGTACACGGCTTAACAGTGAATGTGGTTTGCACTTAGGGAAAATCATGCATAATATAAAAAAAAATGTTTAATACGCCTAAGATGGATGGAATTGTAAGGGCTTTCAAATTAAATAAGTTGTCTCAATGATGATGTTCTGACAAGAATTTTTGTATGAACGTCCATACAAAAAATTCCACTTATCAAATTAATTTTTTTTAATGTATAAACAATATATGAGACTGGGAATTGACATTGGCCATGAAGAAAAATAGATGTACTGTAAAAAACAAATTGGGTTCCTGTATAGATCCAACTGTAAACCTGAGAGGACTCTCCTGTCAACCATGCATTACTTTCTTGAAATGCATAAACCAGAATACATTGTTGACTGCCATGTCAATGACTGTTCAGTGATGAAGTTAAGGGTTGTAGAGATGGTAGCTAAAGATGATGCAACTTGCAGGAAACTACCTAAAACTGAAATAAGTGATGGGTAATCTGATTTTTTAATGACCACATATATTTTAAAATGACTTCCTCACTATGAAACTTCCACTTTTTCACATAGTTTCTAAGCAACTAAACACAATATTGTAATAAGATCAGTTCACTAATTGCAAGTTACTTTATATTTGTTATATTTTCTAAGTCAGCTGGGAAATATAATCCTGTATAATAACTGTGTACAAGGTAATGACCATGGTCTCGCAAAACTGATATAATGAAATAGTGTTCTGAATTCAGAAACTACTCATCCAGACCCCTTACAGAGTGTGATTAAAAGACAACACACTGTAGTGTGAAGGTTACCATGCTACCACATATTAGAAGTACTTGAGGTGAAAGATAATCTACATATTAGATAAAGGGAATCATCTATGAAAAATGTTTTTCCCATAGTGACTAATCGGAAGTAAGCTGTTATTCTACAGGTAACAGATAAAAAATGATAACAAACATCTATGTAATTTGTTGATGTGTGCAAGACAGTTTTATATATCAACCATATTACTGTCTCGAGATCATAGTTGCTACTTAGTACGAATTCTCCCCTAAGCGATGACCCATCATTCTATACCTTGCAAAATATGTGCTGTACTTGTTTTTCTTTGTATTATCTTGTTTATTCAATAAAATATTTATGAAAATAAAAATAAAAAATTCTTCCGTGCTACAAACATTAAACTTTACAAAGCTGGTTATAATAGTCATTTTCATTCCAATATATTTTTATTGATTTTCTTAAATTTAAGAAAATCAATAAATAGTAATTTTCTGCAAGTAAACCTACAAATGTCTACGCAAATAACATGCAAATCATAGCACACTCACCTATCAGACAGTAGAGACTTCAGTGGATTACTGGACGATGGTGTCTTACATGGCCTAGTGAATTCTTTTTTGTCATCCGTGTTTGGACATTTCTGAAACTGTCTGCAGAAAGGTATATTCAATAAATCACAGCTAGATCTAAGATCAGATGAACACCTTGAGGGGAATTTATCAAAACTGGTGCAGCCGAAGACTGGAACAGATGTGCATAGCAACCAATCAGCTTCCATCTTTCTTTTTCAAAGTTTACCTGGACAAGCTGAAGTTAGCAGTTAATTGGTTGCCATGCACAGCTGCTCCAGATTCTGTCTTGTGAACTTTTGAATTTCAGCATTTACGTAGTCATTATTGGAAGTAAAAGTCATGCATACACTCTTGACCCTAGTGTAACAGGGGTTTATTTTCTAAAGTTAGACAGTGCAAAATTAGTCACAATTCTGCAGAGAAACCAATCAGCTTCCAGGTTTTATTTCTAAAGCTTAAACAAGCTGGAGGTTAGAAGCTGATTGGTTTCTCTGCAGAATTGTGACTAATTTTGTCCTCTCTAGCATTAGTAAATAAACCCCATAGTGATTCTGATTCACTAGGGATGCTGTCAGGACGCATATTCACGTAATCAAAAACTTAGGGTGTATTCAGCAGAAGAACATTAGTTGGTGCATCTTACTATGGCATATCAACTGTTCATAGTCAGCTTAAAGGGGTTGTAAACCTCCGTGTTTTTTCACCTTAATGCAACCTATGCATTAAGGTGAAAAAACACCTTGCAGTGTCCGGCCCCCCAGCCCCCCCCTTTTACTTACCTGAGCCCCGAATTTCCATGGGCGCAACCCCGCGTCGCTCTCTCCACAGGTTTTCGGCTCTTCATTGGATAGATTGATAGCAGCGCAGCCATTGGCTCCCGCTGCTGTCAATCAAATCCAATGATGCGGGCACAGGGGGTGGGGTCGAGTCATACACTCTGCGTCTATGGACGCCAAGTGTATGACACAGGAGCGCGTCCGCAAGTTAACCCTCTCAGGAGAAAGCTTCCCAGAGGGGGTTATCTAATGTGGGGAGGAGCCGCGAGAGCCGCCGTGGGAACCCAGAACAGCAGGATCGGGGCCAAAACTAACTGCACAATGGAGGTAAGTATGACATGTTTGTTATTTAAAAAACAAAAACAAAACAAACAACCTTTAATATCACTTTAAACATTTTATTCTATTTTCAAACCAAGATTTTAAAAACGTGCCCGCCCCCCCCCCCCCCCCTCACTGCAAGGGTTAAATGCTTTTTTTTTGTATGGCGGAAACATAAAAAGTTATACTTAAAGTGACAATGATTTTTTTTTATTTTTATTTTTTTTATAATTCAATTCAAGTATGTATTCTCAATTCTAAAAAAAGTACCTTCTATTGCTCTTAGCCGCTTTCAAATTCCTTTTTTTTTTCTGCTTTGATACCACTTTGCTGGTAGAGGGTGACTACATTTGCTCTCCATGCTACCACTGTAGCCACCCTCTCTTGCTCATTCCTGAGACGGACTAGAGGCTATGGGTAAGATTTTTAGTGTGAATAGAGCAATACACATGACCACAACCAACGTGCACGGCTCATTCCAAACAAAGGGATGTGAGGCGGAAAAGAAGAAGAGGTTTGGGAACTCATGAAGGATGTTACAGGGAGGCAGAAAAACCCAGTATGAAATGATGAAAAGTGGATTACATTAACTATTGGATTGGATTGCCATTAACTGGTGAATGGGTATGGATCATCTTTGAAGAACAAGGATATTTGGAGAATATTTTGAAGAATAAGGATAAAGAACATATTCCTTGTTTCTGTGGCAGCCTGCGCTCTTCTCCACTTTCCAATGCTCTAGGTTTTAGATAGCCCCTTGGTCTCCTCACTTACAATGCAGGACTCTTGGTAGAAATGTCCATAAGTATCCTGTTAAAAGAGAAGTATGGCCAAAGGTTTTTTGGTAATTATTTTCTTGTGGGTCAAAGGACTGCACTTACTTTTGCTCTCCTTTGACCGAGAATTAGTCAACAACAGGGCATAACACACTGATGTCACAGAGCCGCCCCAGGCTTTGGCTGTATCCCAAACATATTGTCAGGAACCCCCCAGCTACATGATTAAAAGCCGGCACGCAAGCTGCGCCCATCCTCTCTTTTGCCTGGTGCTCCAGTGAGCGCTGAAGGGGGAGAGCGGAGAGCCGGGACTGACAGCTTTACGTCTGCTCTGGGCAGACGGAGAACTGAGTGATCAGGGGTTATGGGAGCGCTCAGTCATTAGTCTTAGAGGCAACATGAGACAGCTGCAGCATCCTACTGATGCTGAAGCATAGAGGCGAGTAGTTTATTTTTTTGCAGCTCCAAACTTCTCCTTTAAGCTCGCCTACACCCATTGGTTACATGGCACACAGGATAGAGGTATGCTAATTATTTAATCTTTCTATGATACACAAAAAACAAACCGATCAGACACCAATGGTAATAAGTGGTTACCTCTGTCTTTTTCCTCTGCTTGATCCAGATACTCTACTGCTCTTTGTAGATACAATCTGACAATGAACTGTTCCTAGAAGCAGCATAAGGCACATTGGTCCAGCTTGCTCACTCACACTTGCCACAGGCACAAAGCAATACAGCACTATCGAGATCACTATAAAATAAAGGGTAAAATCAGAGATGCTGGAAATAAAATAAAAAAAAACAAAACAAACACACTTAAAACAGTACATTGGTTATCTTTTTTTTAGATTTTGGCAGCATATAAAATCTGAAAAAAAGAAGCAATTATATCTCAGCCCACAAGAGACAGCGACAGCCAAGAGTGTGGGATGTACTGTAATGCTGAAAACTGGAAAAAAAGATGTCAACCACCCACAGCAGGCAAGTATTAAAAATATTATGTTTGTGTAATATAATACTAAAAGGGGACCACAGGCAACACAAAATGTGTAACAAATATGTAAACTAAAAATCCTTTTTACTTTTGTGTTGTAGATCCGTGATTTGAAACACAAAACTACCTTCTTGTTTTGTAAATTGTGAATTCTTAGCATAGGCTAGGTTCACACCACATGAGGCGGGTCTGTGTTGGGTGGCTATTCCAGTCAAATCCCACTGCATTGACAAGGCAAAATACCTTTCCACACTACGTTGCAGTGGTGTGCGGGCATGATGCACTGAAGAAAGAATACTGCATGCTGTACTTTTTGCCAGCGCAATGTGAGGCAATCCACTGCCTCGCACAGCGTGTCCAGTAGTTGAACTTTTTGAGATATGTCTGTTTGACATCTCAATAAAGCTTGTAAATATTTCAGATCAGTTGCTGTGCACATCTGTTTTGGTTTCCGTACCCTTTTCTTGCAGTCGATGAGCATTGACTACATGCCTATTCTGTTAAAGGGGAAACATGTGGGTGTCTATTTATAAAAAAAGTTGCTGGAAAAATGTCTTAATTGTTCGGAGAGCCATCACAAATATTCCCTTGCCCCGCCATGCATTTATTTCCTATGATCGTCAGCTCTGCCTAGTGGTCATAATGCACGGTTTTTCCTGAAATGCCTCAATTGGGATAATACTGCATTATAGCCACTAGATGGCTATAAACGTATTGGGCACATTATGGTGATTATTTGTGAAAGCTGCACAACACTTTTTTTTATAAATAGACCTAGAGGTGTGTACACTTAAAGAGCTACTAAACCCAGTAATATGAAAATAGTTCATCCGCCAACCCCCGCCCCACAGCTTATAAATCTTTTTACATTAAAATATTGCCACGTTATACCCTTTTGGCTGATCTGTATACCACGGTCAATAATTAACTGTACAGTTTTTCCAGTGCTAATAGTTCGGGTAGGAGCAGATTTCCACTGCAGCCTGTATACATGTCCACATGTGTGAGGTCAATATCATGTGACCTGGCTATCTCTGAGAACAAGTAAATGTTCTCTCCAGCATAAAAGACACAACTGAGCATGCGCAGGTTGGCTACTCTGCCTGTGTTAGCTGTCTTTCTCCAGATAGACAGTGCATACAGGATGAATCAGCCTTTTTACACAATGCAGAGGATTAACTCCTTAAGTTCCACATTGAGTATAACAAGCCTGCTATGCTGCATATACAGGACAGATTTTACGGTTGTTGGTTTAGTAGCACGTTAACTACTTTCTACTGCTATTTATAAACAACACTGGATTAATACAGCAGCTGTCAGGTAGAAAATAATGGCTATTCTGCCTGCTAATCGTTGTGTCTTATTGTCCAAAGCTTCATTACATGGCTAGGTACCCAGAGACACTGTACCAAGCTTATCCGAGGGGCTGGTTACCATGTGATCTCTGTGATGACTAATCACATGCTACTGTTTACAGTGTTGATCTCTCCCCTTCTTCTTACAACAGAGGAAGGAAAGAGATTCAGCAGCAGCAGGTTGGCAGTGTTTTACATAAAAATGCAGACAGACAATGCACCACACCCAAGTTAAAATAACTAACTATCGAAATAACTAAAATTAGTATTCTACCTTAAAATTTTATATATAAATGCCTACTGCACTGCACATTAAGTATGTGTCTAAAATGTAAATATGATGTGTGTGTTACGTGTGCTTTAATTTTTTTATTAACAGTTGTCAATCAGCAGTTAGAGTTTCAATGTGCCAGTGCATCCACCACCTAAGTGCCTATGTTTAGTAAATTTAGTTCGCATCAAAATTGCTTCTCTCCCCATACAAGTCAAAGTGAATATAAAAGCATGTTGCTACCGCTTAAGCAAAAGGTCAAATGCTCCTATGAATGAACTCTGAATTCTCGGCAGCATCTCAGACTGGTCTCAAATGCAGGCTGAATGCACCTGAAAGTAATCTCCATTTGCCTATCAACAGAGGTCCTAAACAGGATAGCTCAGTTTATAGTGCTTCTTGGTATTTCAATACAGAAGGGATAGCAAACTTCTGCTCTCCCTCCTAAACGGTGTGCTCCTGAGGTCACAGGCTCAAAAGAAAGCAAATTGACCCACAGGTATAGGAAAAGGGAAGAGGGAGCAGAGGGTTTCCATCTGAACCTTCCAGCCACCCAAATTACAGAAAACAGCAAAACTTTTCACTGCCAGACCAATTTTTTTTTGGCCTGAAAACGACATAAACAAACCAAAACATTGGATATTTTCTAAAAGCAGAGGCCCTGCAGAATAAATCAATAGTAGTTGAAATGTTTTACATGATATCTGCACAAAACCTATAGATTTATTTATTTTTGTAAAATGTAAAAGATGAGATTGTAACCATTACAAATATGTCAACCCTGAGACCCGGTTCACACAGGGGCGACTCCAGACGCGACTTCTAGTCGCCCCGAGTTGCCCCAAGTCGCGCTATTTTTAAAACTAATTGAAGTGAATGGAGATGTTTTAATGCACACGACTGCAGTCGCTCCGACTTCAAAAAAGGTTCCTGTACTACTTCAGACTTCTAGGCGACCTGTAGGCAACTTGTACCCATTGATTTCAATGGAAGTCGCTTATAAGTCTGATCACTGTTCATTTTGAAGGCAACTTTACAGGAAGATAACATACATTTCTCAGGAAAACCCCTCCCTCCCACAGAGCTGATTCTTGTTTTATTGGCCACTGGAATGTCTCCTGTCCTGGAGGCAACTTCAGTCGTGTTGTAAATCACCACTTAGTTGCTCTGTGATTCATGCTCAAGTCGTGTCTGAGTCGTGTTGCCCCTGTGTGAACCGGCTCTTAAAGTGTGTGCAGCCACAAAATTGCAATAAAATAAAGCACCCACATTTTATAAAGAAATAAAGATAAAATCCTTTAGAACACATCAGTTTAGAATTAATTGTAAATGAATGAACTAGAACTAGAACTATTCCACTCACTCCGGCACTTGTGGTGATATATGATATGTGTTGTACAATAGTTGTTTCTGCATGTGGGGGTGGGGATCTTTTACATACAGTGGAACCTTGGATTACGAGCATAATCCGTTCCAGGAGAATGCTCGTAATCCAAAGCACTCGCATATCAAAGCGAGTTTCCCTATAGAAGTCAATGGAAACAAATGATTTGTTCCGCATTGACTTCTATGGCATGCAATACCGCATGTGGCCAGAGGTGGGGGCGCCGGAGAGCCTCGGAAACACTCGGAAAGGCCCGGGGACAGCTCAGCTGAACTCGGAAGACCTTGATAAAGGCTCGGGTACAGAGTATTTCTGAGTTTTTCCGAGCGGCTCTGATCGGCCCCGGCGCCCCCCCCCCGCCCACCTCAGGCCAAACGCGGTACTGCACGCCGCTGTGGCTTGAATCCTGCTCGTTTTGCGAGACACTCGCAAACAGAGTCAGGATTTTTTTTTTAAACCGTGCTCGTATTGCGAAACGCTAGTTACTCGCAATCCAAGGTTTCACTGTATTTTATTTTTTTTATTACATTTTCAGTTTTCAAAACAATTTTTGTTGCTCTTTTTTTTTTTTTTTTTTTATTTCACAAATGCCCCCTATGGAATGGAATTGGGTGGGAATAGATCCTCTTTATGATTGTGGGAGACATAGACTGTGCTTGACCAGCTGTTTAGCTATACTGTTCGGGATCTGAAAGCTCAGAACCAAAAAGTAGTCAGAACCGAGCTGTCATGAGATGACCAGATATATGTAGCTACTAGAGCTGCGCATCCTCACTGGTCTCACAATTCGATTTGATTGATTATGATTATCATGTCAACGATTCAATTAGAGTCACGATGCATCATGATTACTGCCCATGGTTTTCATCATCAAAACCCATCAGTGCAGCCTCACCAGAGCCCATCAAACGCAGCCTCACTGTGCACATCAAATGAGGCTGTGCCCATCAAATACAGCCTCACCAGTGCCCATCAAATGCAGCCTCACTAGTGTCCATCAAATGCAGCCTTACTGTGCCCAATAATGTGGACTCACTGTGCCCATCAATGCAGCCTCACCGTGCCCATCAATGCAGCCTCACCGTGCCCATCAATGCAGCCTCACCGTGCCCATCAATGCAGCCTCACCGTGCCCATCAATGCAGCCTCACCGTGCCCATCAATGCAGCCTCACCGTGCCCATCAATGCAGCCTCACCGTGCCCATCAATGCAGCCTCATTGTGCCCATCAATGCAGCCTTACTGTACCCATCAATGTAGACTCACTGTGCCCAATGTAGAGTCACTGTACCCAATAATGTAGAGTCACTGTGCCCGTCAATCAACCTCACTGTGCCCATCAATGCAGAGTCACTGTGCCCATCATCAGCCTCACTGTGCCCATCAATGCAGAGTCACCAGTGGCTGGATGGATCACACACAGCGGGCATCTCCCGCTGTGTCACAGAGCTTTGATTTGAATACCCTGGCGCGCCAGTCCTCCTCTCTCCTCCAGCGGCCGCTCCTAGACCGAGTCCTGTGATAGACGGAACACGGATTGGACACACAGTGACGCTGGGCTGCTGGGGATGACGTCTGCAGGAGGCGGGAAAAGAGGGCGCGGCTAACGCTCAGGGCTCCTTTCGGCTCTGTTCGGATAGGCGCATCTTCGTTCAGAGAGAGGCAGGGCACAGCCCGGCGAGCGAATGATGTCATCACCCAACAATCGATTATTCCAGTCGTAGCATCGATGTCGCATAGTGGACTGCTGAATCGTGATGCAGCGCTGCTGCAATTAAATTCAGCACCTCTAGTAGCTACACAAACAAACTAGGACCAAGCAATGTATAATGAAAGTAAATTTATTATTTGCAAGCAAAATAAATAAATAAATAATGCACACACCAGAAAATGGTAAACATAAATAAGAAGTGACCCACACCCAAAAAGCCTAAGTAACAGAAACCTTACAAACTAACTATAGAATATAATATATAAAACGAGGGATACAGGTAACAGGGATGCAAATAAGGGGGGGGGGTCCCATACTGGGTGCAGGAACAAGGGGAGCATAAGTAAGGTACAGGATGGAAGCTAGAGCAGGAGCAACTGGCACTCAGAATCTGGCAGCAAGAAAGACAGACAATCAAAACACTGATGCAAGGATAGTAATATGACGTCCGCAGGAGGGATCTCCCATCCTGGGTGGACGTCATATGATGTCCTGGGCTTCCCGGCCATCTAGGGGGCGTGTGCGCCCGCCACGTCGCTCGGGACCCGGTGCGCGTGCCCGCGATTGCCCGTGAACACAGCAGGACTGTGGATCTGTGTGTGTAAACACACAGATCCACGTCCTGTCAGAGGTGAGGAGACCGATGTGTGTTCCCAGTACAAAGGAACACAGATCGGTCTCCTCCCCTTGTGAGTCCCTGCCCCCTACAGTTAGAATCACTCCCTAGGATACACATTTAACCCCTTGATCGCCCCCTAGTGTTAACCCCTTCCCTGTCAGTCACATTATACAGTAATCAATGCATTTTTATAGCACTGTATAAATCCGAATGGTCCCAAAAATGTGTCAAATGTGTCCGATGTGTCCGCCGCAATAAAAAAAAAAAAAAATCGCAGACCGCCGCCATTACTAGTAATAAAATAAAAATAAATAAAAATGCCATAATTCTATCCCCTATTTTGTAGATGCTATGACTTTTGCGCAAACCAAACATACGCTTATTGCGATTTTTTTTACCAAAAATATGTAGAAGAATACATATCGGCCTAAACTGAGGAAAAAATGTTTTTTTTTTTTTTTTTAAATTGTGATATTTATTATAGCAAAAAATTGTGTTTTTTTCAAAATTGTCGCTCTTCTTTTGTTTATAGCGCAAAAAATAAAAACCGCAGAGGTGATCAAATACCACCAAAAGAAAGCTCCATTTGTGGGGGGAAAAAACATAATTTCATTTGGGTACAGTGTTGCATGACCGCGCAATTGTCATTCAAAGTGCGACAGCGCTGAAAACTAAAAATTGGTCTGGGAAGGAAGGGGGGTGAAATTGCCCTGTATTGAAGTGGTTAAGTACCTGCTGACTGCTGGGAGACACCTGCTGGTGGACACTGGAACGCCGGGGTCCGAAAACTGGCTAGGTTCCCTGCTGGTCAGATCCCTGAGGAGGCACAACACTGAAAGCTTACAATTCCTTAGTGCAGCATACATCCCAATGCTGGGATTCTGAAGGCAACCCAAAAGTTTAACACTGGAGTCCTTGGTCCAAACAGGTACCCTGATGCCAGGGTGTCCCATCACTACTGGACCTTCCCCATTCAGGTAGCTAGAGACTACCACACATTTTAACTGCCTCTCAGGTCTACCTAGGGCATAGGTTACCTGGCCCGGGTTCCCAAAAGCACCTGGGATTGCAGAGATATTGCCTAGGTCAGGACAAGGTTTAAATGGAACTCTGCCCTTTCCTATAAGACCTCTACTACCGGGGGCTGTAATAGCCTGTGCAGCTCTCACATTCCAAGTGGGTATCTGGACCTCCTGGCTTTGGCGCAACAGACAGCTGCAAAAGAAACACATGACATGCAACAGTAGAGATCTGAGACCAGACAGTTAACCCAAGCAAGTCACATGACAAAGGAAATCCAGAAGCCTGAGACCCCTCAGCAGGCAGAAGCTTAACCCAGTTAACAAAGTTCGACTGAGCGGGTGCCCGGAAATCAGCATAGTCCAGCTGGACAGCCAGAAGCATGGCACCAGAGGCAGGATTGGCAGAGAATAGCAGGACACCAGTGGCAGGCCTGTTGGCAGGCAGCATTGAGGCAGGCTGAACCCCATCGGCAGGCAGTATGGGGGAAGAATGGACCCCATCGGCAGCCAGCATGGAGGAAGAATGGACCCCATCGGCAGGCAGCATGGAATCTGGAACTGGCTGAGTAACGGTTGAGGTAGCAGTGGACAGTGCCAGGATTGAATGAGCAGGAGAAAACTTGTTTCTTTTTGGTTTAGATACTGGAGTCCTGCAAGCAGTTGCATGGTACTGACCAGAGTGTGCACAGCTGACGGAAAAGTAGTAATAGCACTGGGGAGCATAGAGGGAGGAGAAACAGAAGTAGAGGAACAAGTCTGAGAGGTTGCTATTGGTAACAGTACGGCAGAGGGAGACTTCAATGGATTACATGTAGGAGAAGAAGTTGTGGTTAATGATAGCAGGGTATTGATCTACAGGAGGCAGGGAACACCCAGTAGCAGCTGTGGTTGCTACGGGTAACAAAGGAAAAGATTCTTGATGCTTAGAGGCAGATCAGAATTGGTGTGAATCATATGAATATGGGGATAGTATTTCTGACCAGGCTTGTAGCAGAGGCTAAACTCAGGTAAATTTGCATTTCCCTTGCTCAACCAAAGAGTGCACAGCAGAAATACAATCTAACAGCACCCGTTGTGAAAAAGTTGAATACTGCTGGAGAAAGGAACCTGTACTATTTTCCAGCAGTCATCCTTGAAATTCAACCTGAAGCATACTTAAAAGCGGAGCTCCACCTCCACAAGCTCCGCTTGTCTGCTTCCTCCACCCTCCGCTGCCACATTTGGCACCTTTTGAGGAGGGGTACCTGGTTTTGTTCGCACCCCCTTCTTCCCCCTCAGCCTTCTGGGACACTTCCCAGAAGACAGCGGCCCATTCACAAAGTGCAGCGTGCTTCGCACATGCACAGTAGGAAATCAGGTGTGAATCCGCAAGACTTCTTGATATATTTTTTTTGGGGGGGGGGGGAGGGGCCTGAAGCTCCTCTTTAAGGGAGGAATGAAAACATGGCCATGAAAGGTAAGTGGAACTACACCCCTCACATTTTTATAAAAAAATTATTATATCTTTTCATGTAACAACAGTGAAGAAATGACACTTTGCTACAATGTAAAAGTAGTGAGTCTACAGCTTGTATAACAGTGTAAATTTTCTGTCCCCTCAAAATAACTCAACACACAGCCAGTAATGTCTAAACCGCTGGCAACAAAAGTGAGTACACTTTGTTAATTGTCAAATGTCAAAATTGGGCCCAAAGTGTCGATATTTTGTGTGGCCACCATTATTTTCTAGTACTGCCTTAACCCTCTTGGGCATGGTATTCACCAGAATGTCCCAGGTTGCCACTGGAGTCCTCTTCCACTGCTCCATGACAACATCACAGAGCTGGTGGATGTTAGAGAGCTTGCGCTCCTCCACCTTCCATTTGAGGATGTCTTACAGATGCTCAATAGGGTTTAAGTCTGGAGACATGATTAGACAGTCCATCACCTTTACCCTAAGCTTCTTTAGCAAGGCAGCGGTTGTCTTGGAGGTGTGTTTGGGGTCATTATGTTGGAATACTGCCCAGCAAACCCAGTCTCCGAAGGGAGGGGATCATGCTCTGCTTTAGGTATGTCACAGTACATGTCGGCATTCATGGTTCCCTCAATGAACTGTAGCTCCCCAGTCCCGGCAGCACTCATGCAGCCCCAGACCATGACACTCCCACCACCATGCTTGACTGTAGGCAAGACACACTTGTCTTTGTACTCCTCACCTGATTGCCACCACACACGCTAGACACCATCGGAAGCAAATACGTTTATCTTGGACTCATCAGACCACAGAACATGGTTCCAGCAATCCATGTCCTTAGTCTGCTTGTATTCAGCAAACTGTTTGCGGGCTTTCTTGTACATCATCTTTAGAAGAAGCTTTCTTCTGGGAAGACAGCCATGCAGAAAAATTTGATGCAGTGTGCGACGTATGGTCTGAGCACTGACAGGCTGACCCCCCCCCCCATCCCTTCAACCTCTGCAGCAATGCAACGAGTGACATGACACAGGGGAGGGAAAATGGCTAATTGGGTCCAATTTGGACATTTTCACTTAGGGGTGTACTCACTTTTGTTGCCAGCAGTTTAGACATTAATGGCTGTGTGTTGAGTTATTTTGAGGGGACAGAAAATGTACACTTATACGAGCTGTACACGCACTACTTTACATGATAGCAAAGTGTAATTTCTTCAGTGTTGTCACATGAAAAGATATACCGTATTTATCGGCGTATAACACGCACTTTTTTCCCCTTAAAATCAGGGGAAAATCGTGGGTGCGTGTTATACGCCGATACTCCGAATTCCCCTGCTGAAAATGAGCGAGAGGAGCGAGCGGAGCCGAAGCCGAAGTACAATCGGCTTTACTCGGCTCCTCTCGCAGTCCCGCCCATCTCTGACTGCGCCGCTGACGGAGAAAGCCGAGTGTACTTCGCCTAGTCTCGGCTCCTCTCGCAGTCCTGCCTGTGACTGTGAGCAGACACGAGTCTAGGCGAAGTACACTCGGCTTTCTCCGTCAGCGGCGCAGTCAGTGGAGATGGGCGGAACTGCGAGGAGCCGAGTCCAGCCGAAGTACACTCGGCCCCGCTCGCTCCTCTCCACAGAAATCGGCGCCAAATTTTAAAAACCGCCGCGACTGACACGATCGCAAAGGCACTGGGCACGGCTGCAGATGGACAGATGAACACTGGGCACGGCTGCAGATGGACAGATGGACACTGGGCAAGGCTACAGATGGACACTGGGCACGGCTGCAGATGGACAGATGGACACTGGGCACGGCTGCAGATGGACAGATGGACACTGGGCACGGCTGCAGATGGACAGATGGACACTGGGCACGGCTGCAGATGGACAGATGGACACTGGGCAAGGCTGCAGATGGACACTGGGCAAGGCTGCATGCTGCATTTAAATGTAAGGTTTTTTTTTTTTTTTTTTTTTTTTCTTGAATTTCCCTGCTAAAAGTTTTTTTCCTTTAAATTCCCTCCTAAACTTGGGGTGCGTGTTATATGCCGGTGCGTGTTATACGCCGATAAATACGGTAATAAAATTTTTATAAAAATGTGAGGGGTGTACTCATTTTTATGAGATACTGTATAATGAAGTAAATTTAATAACGGTATGCAATAAGAAATGCACACACTAGCAACAAGTGACCCACACCCAAAAAGCCTAAGTAGCAGAAACCTAACAAACTATATAATATATACAAAATACAGTGGGTCAAAAAAGTATTTAGCCACCAATTGTGCAAGTTCTCCCACTTAAGATGAGAGAGGCCTGTAATTATCATAGGTAAACCTCAACTATGAGAGACAAAATGTGGAAACAAATCCAGACAGACAATCACATTGTCTGATTTGGAAAGAATTTATTTGCAAATTATGGTGGAAAAAAAGTATTTGGTCAATATCAAAAGTTCCTCTCAATACTTTGTTATATATCCTTTGTTGGCAATGACAGAGGTCAAACGTTTTCTGTAAGTCTTCACAAGGTTGTCACACACTGTTGCTGGTATGTTGGCCCATTCCTCCATGCAGATCTTCTCTAGAGCAGTGATGTTTTGGGGCTGTCGCTGGGCAACACAGACTTTCAACTCCCTCCAAAGGTTTTCTATGGGGTTGAGATCTGGAGACTGGCTGGGCCACTCCAGGACCTTGAAATGCTTCTTAGGAATCCACTCCTTTGTTTCCCGGGCGGTGTGTTTGGGATCATTGTCATGCTGAAAGACAAAGCCACGTTTCATCTTCAATGCCCTTGCTGATGGGAGGAGGTTTGCACTAAAAATCTCACGATACATGGCCCCATTCATTCATTCATGTACACGGATCAGTCGTCCTGTTCCCTTTGCAGAGAAACAGCCCCAAAGCATGATGTTGCCACCCCCATGCTTCACAGTAGGTATGTGTTCTTTGGTTGCAACTCAGCATTCTCTCTCCTCCAAACACGACGAGTTGTGTTTCTACCAAACAGTTCTACTTTGGTTTTATCTGACCATATTTTGAAGAAATTGCTTAGATGTGCATCCCCACAGGGTGACACTGTGGATGCACAGGTGAAAATGTGCCAACGTCCCGATAATTGTAAATGGACACTGTTTACGCTAAGAAATTGGACTTTAAACGGCACATGGGTACTTCATGTAAAAATCTAGGGGTTTTTAATTGTAGAAATATATAAAAACAATAGTACATTTAAGACTGTTTGTATAATTATAATCAGTACATGGCCCAAAATAATGCTCTCATATCACTTCCAATAACTACAGTTATTTTGGTAAACTCAAAAAAAGAGTAAGGTACATATCCAAAAAATAGTAACAGTTGAACAATACAAATGTGAAGTGAATAGCCTTAAAATGGGTCCAAATGCAGAAGAACTTTCTTGCTCTACAGGTTACGCTTATCATTACGCTTCTTCAGGAGCATGGTGGTAGGAGGCCGTATTGAATATTATAACACGAGCCTAGGTACCAAGATACTGGCAATGTATCTAGAGTAGATAGCCAGTCAGGATTGTAAAATCACAATAGTAGACAATGGTGTAAAACCAGGCACAGTCTGCTGGTAAGCAAAAAAGGGATTTTTTCAAATATAGTTCAGTCGGCCCATCAAAATATGTAAAAAAAAAAAAAAAAAAAAAGAAGGTGGTAAAGCCAATGCACACTCTGGACATGGACGATCTGTCCAAAGATAGTGTCCAGAGATGGTAACACACCCAGAGCCTTAGAGTCTGAGTGAAAACCGTGGGCGACGAACGTGTTGAGTACCTTCCAGTGAGCTGCCCTGGGCATCTCTGGACACCATCTTTGGACAGATCGTCCATGTCCAGAGTCCAAATGCTCCTGAAGAAGCGTAATGATATGCGTAACATGTAGAGCAAGAAAGTTCTTCTGCATTTGGACCCATTTTAAGACTATTCACTTCACATTTGTATTGTTCAACTGTTACCGTTTTTTGGATATGTACCTTACTCTTTTTTGAGTTTACCAAAATAACTGTAGTTGTTGGAAGTGATATGAGAGCATTATTTTGGGCCATATACTGATTATAATTATACAAACAGTCTTAAATGTACGATTGTTTTTATATATTTCTACAATTAAAAACCTCTAGATTTTTATATGAAGTACCCATGTGCCGTTTAAAGTCCAATTTCTTAGCATAATCAGTGTTCATCTGACCATATGACATTCTCCCAATCCTCTTCTGAATCATCCAAATGCTCTCTAGCAAACCTCAGACAGGCCCGGACATTTACTGGCTTAAGCAGGGGGACACGTCTGGCACTGCAGGATCTGAGTCCCCGGCGGCATAGTGTGTTACTGATGGTAGCCTTTGTTACGTTGGTCCCAGCTCTCTGCATATCAGTCACTGGGTCCCCCTGTGTGGTTCTGGGATTTTTGCTCACCGTTATTGTGATCATTTTGACCCCACGGGGTGAGATCTTGCGTGGAGCCCCAGATCGAGGGGTGTCTTTTATACTGATAACAAGTTCAAACAGGTGCCATTAATACAGGTAATGAGTGGAGGACAGAGGAGCCTCTTAAAGAAGATACAGGTCTGTGAGAGCCAGAAATCTTGCTTGTTTGTACGTGACCAAATACTTATTTTCCACCATAATTTGCAAATAAATTATTTCCAAAATCAGACAGACAATGTGATTGTCTGGATTTGTTTCCACATTTTGTCTCTCATAGCTGAGGTTTACCTATGATGACAATTACAGGCCTCTCTCATCTTTTTAAGTGGGAGAACTTGCACAATTGGTGGCTGACTAAATACTTTTTTGCCCCACTGTATATATAAATGAGGGACACGGGTAGCAGGGAATACCAGGGAAGCAAGAAAAGGGGGGGGGGGGGATCAGGACTGGGTAGAGGAACAAGGGGAGCTAGAGTAAGGCAACATGCAGGCTAGAGCAGGAGCAACTGGCATTCAGAATCTAGCAGCAAGAAAGGCAATTAAAACACTGACACAGGGTGCGTTAGTAGAGACAGACTTATGTACCCTCCCAGCAGCTGGGGCCAGGTGGAGCTGATTTGCAGGAACCTGCTGGGAGACACCTGCTGATGGACACTGGAACTACAGCTTTCCACCCAGAGAACCACAGTGCCACCAGCAGGTGAACCAGGTCTTGACATAAGCGCTTCCAGGTTCAGAATTTGCAGAAGATATCAGGTCACCATCCTGACTGTAATTTTGGTGGTCCAAGGCTACCAGAGGTAGTTGTAAAGCCAAGAAAACAAGAAGGAGTGGTTGACTGTGGGGGTGGGGGGGTAGGGCAACAAGTGTTTACGCCTGTAAACGTGATCTGGCAGCTATACCGCCGTCCAGATCACTTTCAACTTACAGGCCCAAGGCTGCTGATTAAATCTACAAGTATACCTCTGTGGAAAAAAATGTAATGTTATGTTACTCCACATGTCTTTCTGATTTAAATGTTCAGTGCCATCAGCCATGGGGAATAAATTATATACTGCAAGGAGAAACCAACCCCTTTGCCAGGACAGCCTATCCTTCTAACCCATGTGCCAGCTAACTCTTCTGCTACAAAGCCATGCTGTTCTTACAGAAGCAGTATGTGGTTTAGCATTGTCCTGCTGAAGTATACAAGGCCTTCCCTGGAAAATACTTTTAGTTTCGATGGTGCCTTTCCAGATGTACAAGCTGCCATTCCATAGGAACTAATGCCCCCCCATACCATCAGAGATGCATGCTTTTGAACTAAGCACAAGCCAAAAAGGTCCCTTTTTTCTGGATCATATTCAGATATGGCTTCTTCTTTGCATGATAGGAGTTTTACCTTGCATTTTTGGATAGCAGGGAGAACTGTGTTTACAGATGGTGGTTTTTGGAAGGATTCCTGAGCCCATGCGGCTATGTCCATCACAAGATCATACCTGTTCACGGGCATCTAATATTGTCTTTGGCCTTGTGCACAAAGATTTCTCCAGATTCTCTGAATCTTTTGATGATAGTATGTACTGTAGATGATATATTTAAAGTCTTTGCAATTTTAGGTTGAGGAATGTTATTCTGAAATTGTTAGACAATTTTTAGATGCAGCTTTTTACAGATTGGTAGCCCATTTTGACTTCTGAAACCCTTTGACTCTCTAAGATGCTCTTTTTATACCCAATCATGTTACTGATCTGTTGCCAAGTAACCTAGCTGCACAATGTTCTTTCAGCTCTTCCTTGTTGGTACACTTCCTTTGCCAGCTTTTTGTTGCCCTGTCCAAACTTTGTTGAAATGTGTTGCTGTCATCAATTTCAAAATTACGGTACCCTTTTTTTTCCAAAAATTGTACATTTTCTCAATTTAAACCTTTGATATATTTTCTATTGTGAATAAAATTTGGGTTTATCAGATTTTCCAATCATTGCATTCTGTTTTTATATAGATTTTACATGCAACCTCAATTCCAAAAAGTTTGGGTGCTATTAATAAACGCTCTCTTGGAAATTTCAATGTAATGCAAGACAGAAAAAATACATGATAAAGCTTAATTTAGTAGCACACTGCCTAAATATCTAAATAATTTTCTTGTATTAGTTATATCATAGAAGGTCCCACTGACAATGGACATGAACTTCCAAGTCTTCCAATGGGGACACTTATTGTGAAGAAAATTGTATAAGAGAGGATTTTCATTACTTTGGAGAGATCTCCCCTTACCTAATTTAATGTCTCAGGACATAAAGTAATGAAAAATCTGCCTAATACAGTGGGGCAAAAAAGTATTTAGTCAGCCATCAATTGTGCAAATTCTCCCACTTAAAAAGATGAGGCCTGCAATTGTCATCATAGGTAAACCTCAACTATGAGAGATAAATGTGGAAACAAATTCAGACAATCACATTGTCTGATTTGGAAAGAATTTATTTGCAAATTATGGTGGGAAATAAGTATTTGGTCACCTACAAACAAGCAAGATTTCTGGCTCTTACAGACCTGTATCTTCTTCTTTAAGAGGCTCCTCTGTCCTCCACTCATTACCTGTATTAATGGCACCTGTTTGAACTTGATATCAGTATAAAAGACACCCGTCCACAACCTCAAACAGCCACACTAAAAAAACTCCACTATGGTGAAGACCAAAGAGCTGTCGAAGGACACCAGAAACAAAATTGTAGACCTGCACCAGGCTGGGAAGGCTGAATCTGCAATAGGCAAGCAGCTTGGTGTGAAGAAATCAACTGTGGGAGCAATAATTAGAAAATGGAAAACTTACAAGACCACTGATCTGGGGCTCCCACGCAAGATCTCACCCCGTGGAGTCCAAATGATCACAAGAACGGTGAGCAAAAATCCCAGAACCACACGGGGGGAGCTGGTGAATGACCTGCAGAGAGCTAGGACCAACGTAAACAAAGGCTACCATCAGTAACACACTACGTCACCAGGGACACAGATCCTGCAGTGCCAGACGTGTCCCCCTGCTTAAGCCAGTACATGTCCGGGCCCGTCAGGTTTGCTAGAGAGCATTTGGATGATCCAGAAGAGGATTGGGAGAATGTCATATGGTCAGATGAAACCAAAGTAGAACGGTTTGGTAGAAACACAACTCGTCGTGTTTGGAGGAGAGAGAATGCTGAGTTGCAACCAAAGAACACCATATCTACTGTGAAGCATGGGGGTGGCAACATCATGCTTTGGGGCTGTTTCTCTGCAAAGGGAACAGGACGACTGATCCGTGTACATGAAAGAATGAATGGGGCCATGTATCGTGAGATTTTTAGTGCAAACCTCCTCCCATCAGCAAGGGCATTGAAGATGAAACGTGGCTGGGTCTTTCAGCATGACAATGATCCCAAAAACACCACCCGGACAACGAAGGACTGGCTTCGTAAGAAGCATTTCAAAAGATCCTGGAGTGGCCTAGCCAGTCTCCAGATCTCAAACCCATTGAAAACCTTTGGAGGGAGTTGAAAGTCTGTGTTGCCCAGCGACAGCCCCAAAACATCACTGCTCTAGGGGAGATCTGCATGGAGGAATGGGCCAACATACCAGCAACAGTGTGTGACAACTTTGTGAAGACTTACAGAAAACGTTTGACCTCTGTCATTGCCAACAAAGGATATATAACAAAGTATTGAGATGAACTTTTGATATTGACCAAATACTTATTTTCCACCATAATTTTCAAAGAAATTCTTTCCAAATCAGACAATGTGATTGTCTGGATTTGTTTTCACATTTTGTCTTTCAGGCCCCATGCACACAGGGCGTTTTTGCAGCTGCTAACAGCAGCATTAGACGTTTTTTTTTACAGCTGAAAAACGCCCATCCATGTTATTCTATTGTGTCATGCACACATAGAGCTTTTATGAGCTGCAAGTGGCATAGGCGTTTTCCAGCTGCAAAAAAACCCCAATTCCAGTGCGTTCTGGAGCTCCAGGTTTGAGCTGCAAAAACGCCCGACGCTAAATAACGCGCAAAAACGCGCTTCGGACCGCGTCAAGCATTTTTATTTATTAACATATGATTGGTCACTTTTTTGCCTGGAAAACATGAAATACATAACAAATTCGATTGGTGGCTGTAATCACATGTAAAACAGGAAATACATGCCCACATTACCCAAGAGACCTTTGCTCCTTTGAGAAGTGTGGAAGAATCTTGAAGAAGAGAAGCATGTCTTCTGATGTGTCCCAGGTAGAGCTCATTTCTGCCATTGAGGCCAACCCCTAAATTTGGGATTTAGCCCACCCATCACATGATGACAGGCTACGTAACGCCCAGATATGGAATTATATTGGAAAGGCGCTCACACCAGACTGGTCCCTGCTGAGCAATTCTGCCAAAAGTGACAGATGTAAGTTTTTTTTTATTTTATTTTTTATTTCAAGATATGTTTGCTGGCTAGGTTCACACTGCTGTGAATTTATTGTGCTATTTTACCGCGATGCGATTCGCGGCCGCAGCTTAGATTCGCAGTGCACTGATATGAATGGCACTAATGGAAAACAATGTTATTTTTTAGGCTAGCCAGGTTCACTCTGCTGCAAATTTTATTGCGAATTGTAGCCGTTGTGATATCTCAAATTCGCAAGTCATTAAAATAACATTGTGTTCCATTAGTGCCGTTCACATCAGTGCGGTGCGAACATAAGCTGCGAGGGGTCCTGTGCGAGTTTGCTCCGTGTGTGATGGGAATTCAGCTCTATAGACTGGTATTCCCTGAAATTGCGGCCGTGAATCGCTGCAAAATCGTGGCAAAAACGCAGATGAGAAATTCCGTAAAATTTTCGCGATTTTGAATTCGCAGCAGTGTGAACCTTGCCTTAGAAAGCATATTAACCTTTTTTCAATTTTCTGTAGGCAAAAACTTAAAACGCCGCTGGAAGTCCCTACATGACCGTGTTAGGCGAGATCTGACTGATCTGGAGAAATCACAGCGTAGTGGAGCACCAGCTCCACCCAAAAAGCCACATGTGTTCCATGAACGTCTATCATTTCTGCGCCGATCAATGTTGAGGAACTCAAGAGAGTAATTTTTATTCATGTCACATATACCCTTTTGTGCATTGCTCTAATCTACCAAGCATTCAAAAATGTAAATCTTACCCGTTTTATTCTCTGTAGGACAACGTCTAACATTATCGACCACAGGGAGCCTATCGTTGATGAGGAGGTGGATGCTCCAGATGCTCCCTGTTCGGAAACCACGGAGATTCTATCTCCTTTACAATGTCAATCCCCAGAACAGGTAATTATCCATCCATTATCTCCGTTTGTCTGTCAGTATTTGAACCAACCTGAACATGTTCATTTTTTTCACAGGAATCTACGAGCCAGGTTCCACCCTCCAGCTTGCTCCACCAGGAACCCGAAAACACAGACTGACTTTGTGGCCGCGGAAATGGCAGTGTTCGTGGCAGAGGCCGAAATCAGCGACAGAGGGGTGGCATTTTCAATGCTGAGACAGAGGACAGGGTGATAGCCTTGCTGCAGGATGTGCGGCAGGAGAGGCGCAACGTGGACCCATTCTTGGATCCTTTGAATCCACGCGCCTCATTCCTCCGCAACATGTATCACATGTTGGAGGACATTTCGGGACCCGAGGAGAAGCACTGTATGGATCGCATGTACGGTATTGCAGTGCAATATTGTAATGCCAAATTATGTGGTAGGCCACCACCTAGCGATCCATATAGTGCTTGTCAGGATCTCACAATGTCCCCCAGGACTGCAGCAATGCTACCACCCCCCTCATATCAGCCCCCTAGACGGCAGCAGCCACCACCCAGCCATTTCTACCCTTCCAATTACAACCAAAATTTCTTGAAAGAATTTCCTCCTCCCCCGCCTCCTCCACCTTCAAGTGTCAACAATTTCCCCACATCTTTCCAAGGGCCCTGGAACGAGCGCCTGCCCCAACCTACACATTCCCACCCCGAATCAACTTTCCCCCGTCCGCAATCACCTCATCTGAGCCCCGCTGAGCAATCTGCTCAATATCACCAGTTGTGAGCTTATTTTTTTGTAAATAAATCATTGTTACATGTTAAGTTTGTTGTTTTTTGGGTTATGGTGCACTTCAGCAGTATGGTAGCATAGGGGTATCATACGCTTTCCTCAAGCAGGAGAAAAGGAGTCTCTTTACTCTGCCTGGGGCAAGCGTATGTGCAGCCCAACAAGGGGTATCATACGCTTTCCTCAAGCAGGGGAAAAGGAGTCTCTTTACTCTGCCTGGGGCAAGCGTATGTGCAGCCCAACAAGGTTCAAGACACAGCTGAACTAAAGAAATGGCAGACATGAAAACTAAACATACTTTATTTCAAATTTTCTGTTACAAGAAGGCTTTATTTCAGGCAGAGCTTAGAAAGATACAACATTATAAAACATAGTCATTTTGCCACGGAACTTCTCCATCAGGTGATATGAAGTAATCGGCAAACTGGTTACGAATGGCCATCACCCGTGCCGTTGACCGCAAGTCGGAAAATTGTACTCGCTGAATTGTGTTTCTGGCTTCCGGTTCAACGGTGCTCCTCTCCTTATCCCGCAGGAAGTTGTGGAGAACACAGCATGCCAGGACCACCTTAATGGCATTTTCCACATCAAGCTGCATACAGGTGAGTAATACTCTCCATTTTGCTGTGCAGACTCCAAAAGCACATTCAACTACGCGACGGGCACGGCTGAGGCGATAATTAAAAAAAATTTTTTCCATCGCTGAGAAAATTGCCACTGTATGGCCTCAATATATGTTCAGACAGTCCAAAGGCCTCGTCTGCTATCATGACCAATGGTAAGCTTGGTTCCTCGGTACCAGGTAGAGGCCTGTTTTCTGGAATGTTGAGCCTTCCTTCATGTAGCCGACGTCCAAAGGCCGACTCGCGAAATATACGGGCATCACTCTGGCTGCCGTATGCTCCTACATCAACTGCTATGAAGCGCAGATTCGCATCAGCCACTGCCAGGAGGACCACCGAAAAGTATTTTTTATAGTTATAATATGAAGAACCAGAGTGTGGAGGCTTCTTCACCCGAATGTGTTTGCCATCCAAGGCGCCCAGACAATTGGGAAACTGAGTTTTTCCCCAAAACTCGGCCACCACTGCTTTCCAAAGGTCATCTTACTTTGTGGTTCAGCTCCTCCCATATTGCCACACAGCTTTCTCTGACAATCTGGGCAACCGTCGAGACACCAAGAAGAAAGTGGTGGTGCAAGGACACGAAACTCAGTCCTGTAGCAAGGAACCTAAAAGAACAAAATTGGGAGTGTCAAAATAATACAATACAATACATTTTGTACACATGCGCTGCGACATAAGCCATAAAATCGGTTTGGATGAAATCGCAATGAACAAACATTGCATGAAATTTGCATAGCATTGCGGTAGAAATTGAGAGAGAGGGGGGAGAGAGGGGGGTTAGAGAGAGAGGGGGGAGAGAGAGAAGGGGGGGGGAGAGGGGGGGGGGGAGAGGGGGGAGGGAGAGGGAGGGAGAGGGGGGAGAGAGGGAGGGAGAGGGGGAGAGAGGGAGGGAGAGGGGGAGAGAGAAGGAGAGAGAGAAGGGGGGGAGGGAGGAAGAGGGAGAGGGGGGGGAAGGAGAGGGAGAGGGAGAGGGAGGGAGAGGGGGGAGAAGGGGGGAGGGAGGAAGAGGGGGAGGGAGAGGGAGAAAGGGGGGGGGGAGAGAGAGGGAGAGGGGGAGAGAGAGGAGAGATCTGCGATGCAGTTTTGAGGTTTGATTTTGAAAGAAATTGCATGCACTTTCATGCAATGTGTGACATTGCATATATGTAAAACAGGCACTAACCCCCCCATTCAAAACAATTACTACTTACCGGAGTGTCACAAGCAGTCGTTCTTCTGGTGACACACTGCTTCTCATCATGGTGTCCATCCTTTGCAGCCTTGGCCTGAGCATCTCCAGCAGGTCATCAAAGACAGGCACTGACATTCTAGTGAAGTTGTGGAATTTTTCAGGATGCAAACGAAGATGGACGTACATGCTCTGAAAGTACCCCAACGTAGGACGCTGGGATACAATTGGATGTATCCAGAATCTACGCCGACTGCTGCTTCTCTCCTCCTCCTCCATCTGTCTCCTTCGCCGCATCCTAGGCAGAGCAATCAGCAGAATTGCCTCATCAATTTTTTGAATCACAGGATCCATTTTCCTCAAAACACTCTCCAAAATGCTCTCTCCCTACTTTCTCCTCACAAAATGGCATAGTCATGTGATATTTATCATATTTTATGGATTTCTGGGTAATTTTGGAGTGAAAGTTTTGTTTATATAAAAAAACCGCTTGTTAGCGCTGACGCGGTAAAACGCGCATAAACGCGCTATAACGCCAATGCAAAACGCGGCTTGACGCACGTTTTTGACGCTGCTTTTTCCTGGCGTCAAGAAACAGCTTTTTATGACGCCCTGTGTGCATGGGGGCTCATAGTTGAGGTATACCTATGATGACAATTGCAGGCCTCTTTCATCTTTTTAAGTGGGAGAACTTGCACAATTGGTGGCTGACTAAATACTTTGACCCACTGTTTGTTTGTCACAGACGGGAAAAATAAAATAAAATAAATAGTTGGCTTTAGTTATGTTTTAGGTCTTGTTTTCCTTCCATTCTCTAAAACATGGCTTAACCAATAGAAAGGGATAGAAAAGAGTCCCTACTGTGGTCCCCCTGACTCTTTCGGCATATTTTGGTTCTCCTGTTCCTTTTGTGTCCTTTACTCTTTCTGCCTTCCTCTACTTTGTAGGTACTTTTTTTTATTTTCCCCTTGGCGTTTCAGCTTGCACTGTATTATCAAGGACATGTAAGGATTAGAAAAGGGCACGCGATAGACAGAACCATGTAATTACATTTTTTGCTTGTTTATTCCAGTGTGCTTATTTATAAAATACCTATTAAACCAATTTGTTTTTTGTTTAAGGCTGTGGTTTACAAACCTAGGCACATTCATACCAATCATTTTATCAAACACAAGTGAATATTATTAGATAAAATCCGATTCCTTGAACATGACCTAATTCGGTCGGTCACAAGACATATGAAGCATTATTTCCCTTACTGCTTTTTATTTTAATTTGCACACTAGAGGGTCCTGTTGGGATTCACAACTTTTCTCCTCTCTTAGACTACAAAGAAAACATATTAGAGGAAAAAAAAAGGCACATTTTTAATCTTTGCCATTAATGTTTTTGCGACACCAAATTAGCAGCCACATTAGCTAATTTTCCAAATTCAAATCTTCAGGATCTATTCTGAAAATAGAAAAGGTCATTACAATGAATAGGAAGCAGATTTTTAGTTCCCCTGACAAGAATCTATTAATCCAGTAAAAATCATGATAGTGGCATATTCAGAAAGAGAAACAAAATACATAAACCTCTACTTGTCAACAAGGGTAATTGCACACAGGCTGAATTATTGTGCGCTCTGTATCTTGTTCTGTCATTTCATGGAAGAAAGATTAAACGCATAAGAGGGAATAAAATGAACACTACAGAAGTGTAAAGAGAAACAGAAAGGGAAAGAAACCTAAAAGGAAACCCATTGGTTTAGAAATATGGGAACTGCTATTTTTTACTTGTTTTTGAAGTTAGAAACTCCAGAGCTGTCATTGGTATGTAGCGGGTGCTATATTTAAGGGAAGTATCTGAGTGGCAAGAAGG
Organism: Rana muscosa; assembly: GCA_029206835.1. Lineage (NCBI taxonomy): Eukaryota > Metazoa > Chordata > Amphibia > Anura > Ranidae > Rana > Rana muscosa. Next base: position 459,980,800 of record CM055117.1, read on the forward strand.
CTCAGATACACAAATTGTTAGGGTTCATGGACCATTTCTGTCCCTGGGAGATAGTATTGATGTACAGTTCCCTAGGGCCTAGAGGTGGCGCTGTTGCCATAGGCCCAGGTTGAACCACAGTACAGGGTTGTGCCTTTTCTTATCCCCTCTTGACAGCAGTGCGGTGGGGCGGGGAACCTGATGTGTCTGTCGGGAGAGGGTATAGAAAGGGGCGGCCATCTTCCAGAGGGGTCAGCGTCGTGGGGGTTCCGCGCCGAGGCACCTTAGGCCTGAGTGTGTCGCCTCCAGGTGCCCTAGGACCGGAGGCCTGGTCGGTTGGTCGTTCTGCGCCCAGGCACCTTAGGTCTGGGTGCGTGCGTTGCCTCCGGGTGCCCTAGGCCCGGAGGCGGAGTTGCTGTTCCATCCCAGACACCTTCAGTCTGGGGTGAGGTACTAAATAGGAGGCCCGTGGCCCAGCAACCTTCGGCTGGGGTCCGCTAAGGATCGAGAGCTCCCAGGGTACCGCCTTGCAAGGGGACCCGTATCTTGGATCGAAGAGGCCAGGGGGGGTGACCCTTTCTGAAGACCCAGCGAAGAGTAGGGGTGACAGTGAAGGCCTCTGGTAACTCTCCGGAGGGACGTTTTTCTCTTTGACATGGGCCAAGTTCTCCAAGAAGGCAGTGCATGTTCTGTAGGTCATAGTGGCAGTGACTCTACGCACACAAGGTCAGTGGCAGTGACCAAATAGGGCAAGGCCCTATTCACCAGGTCAGTGGCAGTGACCATCCTCAACAAGTCAGTGGCAGTGACTTTCATATTCACTAGGTCTGTGACAAAGATTGTACGCCAAACCTGTTTGTGCATATCAGAACAGTAAGAGAACCAAGATTAAGTTTGTGCCTAGACCTCCCTCCCACCTTATCTGAAGTGTCTCGTCTCAACCTGTCTGCTCTTAAAGCGACTGTTTATTATCCATGTGAAATAAATACAGAAGTTGGACTTTCAGTTGGTGTGGACAGTTACTTTACTGGGGAGAATTAAGGACTTGTTTCTGGCCAAGGCAGAAGCGAGATCAGCTCGGGAGGATTCTAACACCAGCCGCAGGCAGGCCCGAGAAAACTAACACCGCTCAACCTCCCCATCCAGGAGGGTACGGGCTTGTAGTGCGGTGTGCCTCAGTCTTTCCTGCGGAGGAGCCAAATTAAGAAAAGCAGGTAAAGTCTGGGCTGGGTGCGCTATAGGTATACATATTTTTCTGCTTGCAACTGGTATGATTGCATTGTCGTGACCACTATTTAGCCAGTAAGACGTTAGCATGCATGATATCCATATACTTCTTTTAGAACAAAATGCATATATTCATCACTGAAATGCCCTTTTTGGTGGTGGTCCAATCCACCCAACACTAATATTTTATTTACACATATGTGTTGGTGGGCTCTGTAGCCCACTGATTTCTTATGTCTCTTAGGGGCACCAGCAGCATCCTCATTAATACAGATTTGGTCCACCCTTTAGGCAAACATCTAAATGAACAGATGAAATACACTGCATTGTGGTGTAAATGGACCCTAAACATTATTGTCATACATTTGCCATTTTATCATTTACATTCTTAAAAGGGGTTGTAAAGGTTTGTTTTTATTTTCTAAATAGGTTCCTTTAAGCTACTCCATTGATGCTTCACTTAACTTTTCCTTTGATTTACCTTCTAAATGTTTGTTTTCTTTGTTTGAATTTCTCACTTCCTGTTTCTCCTCACTGAACTTCACACCATCATCCGAGTGGTGTGGAGTCAGCCAGAACAGCTTACTGAGGAGGAACAGGAAGTGAGAAATTCAGACAAAGAAAACAAAGAAAAAAAATATTTAGAAGGGACATCTAAGGAAAAGGTAGGTGAACCAACAATGCACTAGCTTAAAGGAACCTATTTAGAAAATAAAAAACGAACCTTTACAACCCCTTTAAAGCTGGCCATAGTTATTTTCCTGAATGAATGGAAAAAAAAAAAAAAAATGTATTCTTCCATCCATGCAAGTGAGGTGGATGGAGGAATCCTACCTGCTGGGACATTGTATTCTGACAGTGGGACTCCTACACTGTCAGCATACACTGGTTAGCAGCTGCAACCACTGATCGAGAAACATTTTCCAACATTCCCATTCTACAGAAGTCGTCTAACTTCTGTCGAACAGGGATGAACACACATAGATCAAAATTCGGAACTGGACAATTTACAATCGATCTAGGGCCAGCTTTAAAACTGTTATTTTCAACAATGTACACAAATGTGAACAAGAGACAAAAAAAACAAAACATGAACAGGTGTGAACAGAGATATTATTGTCAATGTATGATATATTATATATAAACTTTGATGCTTCTAGCTAGACTAGGCAGCTGTTCTGATATCATTACCTTGCATGATGTAAAGCGCCAACAGCCAAGTGAAAACTCCAGGGCTGGTAACTCTCATCCACCATCGGCTGAACAATGGAAATAATACAACTCTAACAAGACCTTTCCGAGTTAGAGCTGTCCATGGGCTTTCAGGTTTAGCTTTGGCAAATGTTGATCCTAAAATAGGTAAAACATTTATTTTACTCTCAAATTCAAACCTTTCATTCTTTTTCACACAAGCACTGCAGACTAGGTATTGTGACATCCTTTATTGCTTATATTCGAAGTAAAAGCAGCATCTGTATTAAGAAAATGAGAACTAGATAAAAGCATAATAAATTAGAAGTACAGAACTACAATATAGTATCAAAGCCCATGTTCCTAAGTCCCGCTGATTTAAAATTTTTGACAGCTACAGATATATTTTCATGCATTCAGCCCCAGGCAGCCAAGCTGGTGTTGTTTTCTTACATACCAATAAGATTCAGACTACAAAAATTTATTTAAATCCCTTAAAACCTAAATATTTTCAAACAGAAAGGATCCTGTACAGTAGACAGCATCCACAGTTTGACTTCCTACAATAATACTACACATACTTGCCAAGGTATATCTGTATAAAACCTGCTATCACACAAATGAAATATAAAGTATGGAATTCCACTGAACCAAAATAAAACTATGTAGCATTTATAATTAAGATACGGATATAGACTGTGCTGCAAAACAAAGAAAAGCAAAAAGGTATTCTATAAGCTGAAGAAGTGCATAAAAACATTTACAACTCAAACTAACAAGGATTAAAGTAAAATGAAGTCCCTTAAAGCGGAGTTCCACCCAAAAGTGGAAGCTCCACTTATCTGCTTCCTCCCCCACTCCGGTGCCACATTTGGCATCTTTTGGGGGGAGCGGATACCCGTCAATAACAGGTACTCGCCCCCACTTCCGCGTAAGGGCGCTGCAGCGACCTACATCATTTCGGCCCCTCCTCTTTCCGCCTGCTGCCTTCTGAGAGACACATACCGGTCCCATTCAGAAAGCGCAGTGTGGAACACACATGCACGGTAGGAAACAGGCTGTGAAGCCGCAGGGCTTCACTTCCTGTTTTCCTTAGTAAGGATGCCGATGCCTGCACACAAAGCCAATGGACAGGTCGGCTTCGGGTGCCGACATCGCGGACTCCCTGGACAGGTAAGTGTCCTTATATTATATTCTTATATTAAAAGTCATCAGTTACAGTATTTGTAGCTGCTGACTTTTAATTTCTTTAATACAGGCTGAAACTCCCTTTGAATTTAGTCTAAAATGCCTACAAGAATAAGTAGTGGGTTTTAGGGGTCCTGTGCACATTTATGGGTTACAAGTGCTTGCACATGCATGCCATAGGCAAATAACTGATTTTTATATTACTACTTTTTTTTTCTATTTCAATCTTTTTTTATTCGTTTCAAGGAAAAGGAGATATAACAGTAATACAGAACAATAGCAAAGGAATACCAGGACCCCAAAAGGGGAGTGTACAGTATATCTGAAAATGCTCACATAGACGTGTTAGCAGACAATGTGCAGTTAGAACAAAGATAACTGTCATTCAGTTCAAGGTGATTTCCATTTACCACACGTTGATATATCCCTGTCAAAAATCCTTTGAACAGAGAGGGACGGGAAAAATAGCTGGCATTAAATTTATAATAAACATACAATGTTTAATTGCCATCACCCCTTCTATTTATGTATGAAGATCGCACCACTATATTTAAAAAAAAAAAAAAATCATCTGAGTACATTATCTAATCCTTGCTGTTCAGCGGTTACATGACATTTGCAAGGTCTTTCCTGTGCTCAGGAAAAGTTCTGAGGGGGCAGTTTCCAGTACTCTGATATATGAATCTGTGTCTGCACATCGCCGATTGTTGCTGTTTCGGTCACATGACATAAAAAGGTGCAAGAATAGTGAATTAAAATAAATAATTAATAGCAACAAAGTGTTTTAAAACTCCATACAAATCTAAATTTCAAAGCAAATGAGCACAACAGAAAGTGAGAGAAAATGCCCTCTTAGCCAGTCACAGCAAGTGTCCCCAGTAAAAGATGCATTCCTGTTCAGGTGACTACTCAAAATGTTAGATTCTCCCCAAAGAGAGTGAATCTGCTAGAGGCACAGACAGCGAAAAAAAAAAAAAACTTAAAACGGGTTCCAATGACCCCCCCCCACCACCACTCTATCCAAAACAAAACAAACAAAAAATATTTATTTTATATTTGTAAAATATGTTAAAGAACAGTCACCTGCCCATGAATTTTTTTTTTCAATAAAAAAAAAAAAAAAAAAAAAAATGATCCACTGAGTACTTTAGCTATTATCCAGCTATTTTAAAACATAATTTTACCAAGTACTAACTTTACTCTCCTGGTTCACAGTAATGATCATAGCAGCAGGATAGTGCAAACGCTTCAGTCAGCGCTTTTCATCTCTCTGTAATTCCATCCTTTGCTGACTATTAAGGTTGAGGTTGCAATGGAGTCAAGGTTTCTAACTGAGCAACCCAAATCAGAAGAACATTTCTCAGTTAGAATTTTGGAGATCACAGGCTGTGTAGTTGTGAAGGAACTGCACATTACAGGGGAAAACTGATTACAGACTTAGTCCTACATGCATTCCATTAAGGAACCACCACCATGCCTGCTTTCTGCTGTTAAAACAACTCAATGTCTAATTTATGTAGACAGTAACACCGCATTCCACTTGCTGCTGCTATTTTAGGTATTGCTGTTTTGTACTACCTTTCCTGCCTACTTACCCCTGCTGGTGCTCTATATTCTTCACTCATAAAATATATATACTGTATCACTATTAGCTGATTTTTAGGCCTCATGCACACTGGACATTTTTGCTAACTCTCCCAGACACCTTTCCTCCTAGCAGCAGCAGCAGCAGCAGCAGCAGCATTTTCCCAGTAAAAATGCTTGACGCTTGTAAAAGTGTGTAACATGCTCCTTAACACACTGGCAGTGTTTTTTTTGTATGCCTCTATGCATCTGTGTGTCAGTGTTAATTTTGGCAGCAAATTTCGATTTAGTTTTAGTCTTAGTCTTAGGACTAAAATGTCATTTTAGTTTTAGTCCCATTTTAGTCTTCTGCAATTGTTTTAGTTTTAGTCATATTTAGTCGACTAAATCTCCAGTACACGGAGGGACGCCAGGACGGACGCCTGCACTGTTTTGTGCAACAAACAGGTTGAATACATCCTGACACACACGCAAACTTTAATTTACTTTATGTTTTTAGAGGCTAAAATCGCTATCGCTACTGCTTGGAAAAGTTTGGTTATTAATTTAGCCCTGATGTAGTGCAAGTTAACTTAGATTATGCCCAATGAAAAGATTGTGAGTGTCTTGCGGGACAAATAAAACTCTTTGAAAAGATCCGGACTCCCTGGCTTACTTACAGGTTCTGGATGCACAGAGGTAACTCCTGGGTTCGTGGGCTGTGGATTCCTAATTGGACATACTCTATCTACCTTAATCTTCTTTCTTTCTTTGCTTCTCAACTTTTCCCTGTCCTTTTTAGTTCTTTTTTCATTTGATGGCCTTGATCTAGTTGAGGGGTTATCTACCCCAATAGATGATTAAGGTTTTTGTTGGGAATATGTTCTGGTACTGTACAACACAGGTCATGTGATTAAATATTTTGAAGACGATTTTGATGACGTTGTGTATGGTTGGTGCTACGGGCCCTTTGGGCCCTAAATATTCTTGCAACCTGATCTGGAAGAATATAGTCTATAGTCCTCCTATGCAGGCCTATTGCATAAATGGGTTGGTGGAAGCCAGCCTGACCCCACTGTCCGATTTCCTATATGTTAACTTTTTAAGGTTAATAGGCTGATGCTCATCCACAGGGATTTGACTATTTTCTACCATGCTACTGGACTCCCATTCATCAATTCCTAACCCTTCTATGTACTTACTCTTCTGAACTCGGATTGGGTTCACTGCATAGTCCAGTTCCGCCACTATAGTTCATATGTGCACCTATTACAGTGCATGTGCACTGCTATTTACAGGATTGTTTTGCTATTCTACTTAGTTTTTTACTTTAATTCTTTTTATAAAAATGATTAAAAAACAGAAAAAAAAAAAAACACACACCTCAGGAAAACACACTTTCCCCTTATAATATTTTGTTCCTTAAAACATTTATAGATTTGTGCTCTTCAATAAAGTTGGTTTCTTTCCAATTAAAAAAAATAAAATAAAAATTGTAAAGTATGCATGGTACATAAATCAACATAAGCCAGTATGGCCAATAGAATAGTACATACATGAACACAGTGAAGCATCTGTGTGACATAAAGATAATAACAGCAGTGAAAGAAGAGCCGGTACACAACAAAAATAAAGAATCGACATGTCAAGTACACGTTTCACCATCCGCCATCCATCTGTCCCAGACCTTCTCATACTTTAGAGGACACCCTCTATGTACATAAATCAGTTTTTTATATGGGAGAGCATCGTTAACCGCCTTTTTCCAGCACTGAATTGTAGGGGGCAGGGCCTGCATCCAATTACGGGCCACTACTTTTCTTGCCAAGAATAGCGTCTCATGTAAAAAGGTACGGAGGGGTTTGTCGGCATCCAAGTCTGGCAACAGGCCAAGTAGGCACATCTTTGGGTCAAGGGTAACAGGGGAGCCCATCTGATCGTGTAGGAAGCGTATCACCTGTGTCCAGTATGCCTGAATGGTAGGGCAGAACCATATGAGGTGGTAGAAGGAGCCTGGGGTATGGTCACAGAGGCGGCATCCTGGATTGTACGTGGGCCTGAAACGTGCTACTCTCTGAGGGGTCAGATATGTTCTATGTATGATGTACAGCTGTGTGAGGCGGTCCGACAGCTTGGGGGAAACCTTTTTCACGTCCTCCAAAATCTCATCCCAGTCCTCATCCTCTATAAGTCCAACATCCGCCTCCCATCTAGTCTTAGCAGTATAGGCCAATGCTGTGGTGCTAGGGAGACGAATGGCGGAGTACAAAGTGGAGATGAGCTTAGCAGGCACATTACCCGTGACTGTGTCCACTATGGAGGGAACTGCCAGGGACGGGCAAGAGCCAGAAAACTGGGCCTGTATAGCGTGACGGAGTTGCAAATACCTGAAAAAAAGGCAATTGGGGAGGGAAAATTCGTCCTTCAGCATTTGGAATGGTTTAAGGCCTGAAGCGGTCATGATCTGGTGTATGCATAAGATCCCATGGCGTATCCACACCGCGGGGTCCGGAATGGACAATAATTCTGGCAAGCATGTATTGTACCAGAGAGGGGTATGAGAGTGTACTTTTGGGGTCCCAGTTCTTTGCAGTGCCGTCCGCCATACCCTCCGGTGGTGAGTCAACATGTCTGCTGTGCGTTGGGGGGGGGGCGTCTTGTCAATGGGGCTCTTAGGACCGATTGAAGTGGGGTATGGGCCGAGTCATCCGGGTGCTCACAGAGTAGTGTCTGGTATCTCGTTAGTTCATGTTTGTCAAAATAATAGAAGTGGGACAGTTGGGAGGCAAAGTAATAATCCTGAAAGTCAGGGAGAGCAGCTCCTCCCAACGTCACAGGGTTCTTCAGAATTCTCCAAGATAACTTGTGTCTGCCATGACCCCAAATAAATGAATTCAGGATGGATTCAATTGTCCTGAAATTTTTTGTGGTATATAGAGGGGAGCATGCCAGACCAAATAGAGTATCTTGGGAAGGAGTATCATCTTAACTAAGCTGACACGACCCATAACACCCAGGGGTAGTCTGGCCCAAGTCTGCGTCTTGTTCTTGATCAGGGCAAACAGGGGTTCAATGTTCAGTAGTTTATAATCTGAGAGCAATCTGGTGACCTGTACGCCAAGGTATTTAATCTGGGAGACCCTTGGAAGAGCCAGAGGAGGGGACGCGAACGAGGGGGGGAAATGGTCAATCGGAAGGATCTGGGACTTAGACCAATTAATACTCAGACCCGAATGGCCACCCATACGTTCTATGGACTGGAGGGCTGCTATAAAGAGAAGGACCGGAGTCCGCCAGATACAAAAGTGTGTCGTCGGCATACATCCCAATCTTTTCTTCCAGGTTCCCCATCCTGAGGCCTCGGATGCAAGTGTCCGCACAGACCATAATGGCCAACGGCTCCACAGCCAATGCGTAAAGCATGGGGGAAAGGGGGCAGCCCTGCCGGGTCCCCCTCTCCAGCGGGAACTGGTCAGAGAGCCAACCATTCACAAATACTCTGGCCCTTGGGGACTGATAGAGGAGTGGGACCCAGCGAATAAAGCTGGGGCCAAATCCAAATCTTGAGAGGCACTCCCACAGGTAGTTCCACTCCACGGAGTCGAAGGCCTTGGCGGCATCCAGAGCCACCACGACCCTCGAGCCAATTTCATCATGGGACCCCTGAATATTCATAAATAGGCGGCGAATATTCATGGCCGTGTTCTTCCCTGGCATAAAGCCAGTTTGGTCAGGGTGTATCAATGACAGAATAACCTGGTTAAGGCGGGAGGCTAGAATCTTAGCTAATATTTTAATGTCTACCTGTAACAAAGAAATGGGCCTATACGACTCCGGGTATTTAGGGTCCTTTCCGGGTTTGGGAATTACGACTATTTGGGCTTCTCTCATAGATGGGGGTAGAACTCCTGAGTCAAATACGGATTTATACAGGTCCTTAAGTTCAGGGATTAGGATTTCAGAGTAGGTGGCATAGAATTCAAGGGGTAGACCATCCAATCCTGGGGCCTTGGATGAGGCCAGACAGGAAATGGCCTCGGAAATGTCCTCCTCAGTAATAGGGGCTTCCAGAATTTCAAGCTGGTCGTCTGTCAGTCTAGGGAATTGAACTCCCGCTAGGTAGTCCCTGGTGTCTTGGGGAGTGTGGGTGACCCTGGAAGTGTAGAGTGCACGGTAGAATCTCCCAAACTCCTCCGCCACCAGTTGCGGATCGGTGATGTCGTTCCCCTGTGGGTCGGTCAAGGACACCACCACAGGGGGACGCATATCCAAGTGGGCGAGATATGCGAGCAGTTTGCCCGATCTCTCTCCATACTCAAACACCCTCTGTCTACAGAAGAAGATGCGTTGTTTAGCCTTCTCTATGTGCAATTGGGAGACCTGGCGCGCCTGAATCTTTAGATTGTTGGCCGTGCTGGGCGAGGGGTCCCGGTGGAACGCCTCCTCCAGCACCTGCAGGTGTTCTGCAGCCTGCTGGACAATAAGTGTTGATGACCGTTTAAGCCTGTTAATACGTGTGGAAAGTAGGGAACGAGCGTGAAGTTTAAACATTTCCCACACCACATCATGCGTGGCAGTGACCCTGTTGGCCGTAAAATAGTATTGCAATTCTGTGGGGATGTCATCCTGGTCCCGCAGGGCAGTCAGCCAGAACGGGTTTAACTGCCAAGAAGGAGCAGGGGAAGCCTTCAGGAGCTGGATCGTGACCCAGTAGGGGGCGTGATCCGAGAGTACTCTCGGAGCAAAGCCCACATCTCCTAGCTTAGGCAGCAGGGACATTGAGATAAAAACAAAATCAATTCGTGACATTGTGTTATGACTGGCTGAAAAGCATGAGAAGACTTTAGTGTGCGGGTGTTTGTGGCGCCAAGTGTCGACAAGAGCAAAGTCGGTCATTATGCGGTGCAGTCTGGTATGGGTCGGTGGGTTAAGGGGGGGATCCAGTGTGCCCAGACGGTCCAGAGCGGGGATCAGGGTCATATTGAAGTCCCCCATCCACACTGCCGGTACGGAGGGGTACTGGGTCATAAAGGCAAGGCCCTCCTGAATTACAGCTGAGTTGTACGGGGGGGGGGGAATATAGCAGGCAAGTAGCAGGATAGGAGACCCATTAATGGTGGCGTGCATAAACACATATCTGCCCTGCTGATCCGTGCGGAGCAGTATTAGCTCAAAAGGTACCCGTTTGGCAACCAGGACCGATACACCTCTGGAATATGAAGTGTGAGTGGCGTGGTAAGCCCACCCCACCCAAGGGTTTTTAAGGGAGGATTGCAAGTGGCCCGTGACATGGGTCTCGACCAGTGTGATAATGTCAGCTCTCTGAGATTTGAGAAATGTCAGGACCGCTGTGCGTTTGATCTTATTGCGCAAGCCTCTAACATTCCACGTGAGGAACTTCAGGGAACTCATGGTGGGTATATGGTGTGTATAATAGACCGCAGCCAGACCAGAACCAGCAGAGCAGATAAGGACACATCAGATAGTACAGAACATATCGGCAACCAATATTGATAGTGCATGTATGACAATGACATAGTACCTTTAGCAGAAATAAACAATTGTGAACATGGTGGCAAATAAAAAACAGCCAAAACATTTCCCTTCCCTCCCAGTCCAGTGCCACCCCAACTCGGCATGAACATAGTATCCCAAAACCAGGTATCAACCGGGGACATCCAACGTGAAAAAAGCATTGGAGGCGAGGGACTTAATTTCAATGGGACATAGATACCTGTGATGAAAAGAAAACAAAAAAGGAGGAAAAAAAACAGTCAGGTAAACGGGGGGAGTGAAAAAAGTCCATAGAGAACCTAGGGGGGCGACTTCTTCTCTGAGAAGTGCATGGGGTGTAGGGGCCACAAAAGCACAACACCATTGCAGCCGTGCAGGAGGAAGCCCCGCCTGCCATCAGGGTGGTACGTAAAGTAGGATAGGAAGTTCCAGCAACGTTCGGTAAGCTGCCCTCTACAAGTATCTCCCATGTGTGGGGAGAACGGGGAATTAACAGTAAGGTCACCCGAAGGTGGCGAGCATGCTGTGAGATCCGAGGAGGGGCGGACAGGGCACGAACAGGGGGCAGCAGGGGAGAGAAAAGAAAAGTACTCACAGCTCCCAGACAGCGCGGTATGCTCAATCTCGCCGATTTCTCCGGTCAATCCAGGTGGATGCCGACTCTGGGTCCTCGAAAAAGTGGGTCCGACCATCGCATTCCACACGAAGCTTTGCAGGGTACAGCATGGCGTATTTGAGGTGTAGAGTGCGGAGGCGCTTCTTAACATCCTGGAACCTGGACCGCTGCCGTTGCACCTCATTGGAGAAGTCCGGGAAGACGGCAACATGTGCGTTGGTATGGGGGATATTCCCCTTCTCTCTGGTTAGGCGGAGGATCTTGTCGCGATCCCTGAAATTAAGGAACTTTGCTATCAGGGTACGCGGTGGAGCTCCTTGGGGAGGAGGACGGCCAGGGATTCGATGAGCTCTCTCCACTGCAAACATTACCGAAAATGCGTCTCTGCCGAAGGTTGACGTTAGGAGGTTTTCAAGGAAGCTCTCCGGGTCGGTGCCCTCAGCAGACTCAGGAAGACCGATGAAGCGGAGGTTACATCTCCGAAGGCGATTTTCCATGTCATCCTGTTTTGCGCTAATCTGTTGTAACTGGCGGCGCACCTCATCAGTGGTATGTTGTAAAGGGTGCAAGATATCCTCCGCTCTGCTAATACGGGTCTCCGTCACGCGGTCCCTGAGGGTAGAAAGATCCTGCCGGATAAGGGACACATCAATTTTTACCTCCTCAATCTTGGTGGTAAGCGTGCTCTGGCACAGGGCGATGGCATCCAGTAATTTGTTAGTAGCCACCACAGAGTGATCCGCATCCAGGGAAGCAGCAGCGCCGTCTCTGACCTGCTGGTCTCCTTCTTCAAGCCGGCGGTATTTGGCCAGTTTATCGGCGGCTTCAGAATTCTTTTTAGACGGAGACATGCTGTAGGGCGGCAGGGAAGATCCCTGGGTGCACCAATATGGCCGCTGTTATAGAGGCCGGGTCCTCCACAACCCCCCCCCACCGCTGCCCAGGGGTGGCCCAAGGCAAGCAGCAGGTCACTCTCAAGCAGCTGTATTGGCAGCAGGCTGCATGCAGGGGAATCTGAGCTCAGGGGAGTCAGGGAGGCCTGTAATACTTGCCAAGGATGTCTCCGGGTGGAGCAAGATGGCCGCCGCTCCGGGAGTCAGGCCGAGACCGCGGTCCGCTCTCACAGCAGGTGCAGAGTGCAGAGGCACCCCAGCAGCTGCAGCAGGTAATCCGGGGGCCGATGTAGGAGAGGATGGAGCCCAGTGCGCACAGGGAGGCAAGGAGAAGTGTCCAGGGCCGCCGTCGGGAGGGCCAAGATGGCCGCCGAACCAGGAACTAGGCCGAAGCCGCAGCCTTTCCTAGAGCAGAGGACCGGGAAGCGCCGCGATGGCAGCGGCGGCAAACTAGCGGGCTAACAGGCTTCAGGAACCACAGGGAGAGCAGGACAAGTCCTCGGATGTAGAGGATGGCAGGAACCGAGCAGGATGCAGACAGGATGGTAGGTTAGGAGTATGGGCAGACGGAGCTCACATCACATGCGACCTATCCCATTGCTATCCAGGCCACGCCCCCCTGTGCTCTACAATTTTAATTGAATCAATCAACACAATCCTATGCAAAGTTTTACAGAACCTTGATGCGTTTTGCAAAAGTGGAAATTAGTCTTAGTTATGACTAAGCACAGCTTATAAGAAACATGTCATGGTTCTATGTGATTGATGCTGATGATGGTTTTCAAATCTATAATTAACACCCCCCAACTTTTGTCATGCTGTCTTGTTGACCATTCTTCTTGGACAGTGTGTTGGCAGCCAGGCAAAGCTGGGGCTTCATGGGGCACTGCTGGATTGAGGCTGGTTACCCAAACAGCAGGAATGTATAAACCTGAAAGCCCAAGAAATATATGCATTGTAAATACTGAACTGGGATTGTAACTACTAAAAAACAATGAACCAGACAGATATTGAATTGAAATCAACTGGATTATAGGCAATGTGCATTTTGAAAGTTTTCTCATCAGTAATTAGAAGCCATTGTATCTACTATAATTATGAAAGGAAGCTGGAACACCTATAAAATCTTCCCAAGCACACACAAAAGGATTGTTTTTCTCCACTATAAAGTAAGCTATTTAAAAGCCCATAGTGATAAATTATTATTTTTCAGCAAAAAAAAAAAAAAACTACTGCAGAGTTGACAATGCTCAAATCAAGTAGATCGCTGGCAGAAAGTTCTTCAAAGTTTTTGCATCTCTATCTGCCAGTCACCTCTCACCACATTATTTCACTGGTGGAACTGAAGCTTGAAAGTGAAGGCAGAATTTTCTGTTATTGCTACAAGCATCAATCTGTAGGAAAATGCTTTTCTGGCTTTGAGACAATTTTTGTTATTATTTGATATATAGCTACATATCATTTATAGAGTTATAAAAAGACTGCTGTGTATCAAGTTCAACATCTCACAACATCTGTAATTTTTAATTTGTGATGTTGTAGGCTGGCACAAGTATTAAATGTAAGGCTAATTTAAATTGGTTTATTTCACTTTGCAAAAGGTAGCTCGTGCCATATGTAAATGATGATGCTACACGCTTTAATACCATGGTATTCTTCCAGGGATCCCGGAAAATAGAAGCAGGCAGTTTCTAACCGTGTAAATTGCAGAAAATTGCATGGAAATGCTCTGCTATTAGGATCCTAGTTAGCAATAAAGAGTCTATGGGACATCAGATACAGTGGAACCTTAGATTACAAGCATAATCCGTTCCAGGAGAATTCTCGTAATCCAAAGTACTCGCATATCACAGCGAGTTTCCCCATTGAACTCAATGGAAATGAAAATAATTAGTTCCACATTGACTTTAATGGCATGCAATACCGCATATGGCCAGAGGTGGGGGGCACCGGAGAGCCTTGGAAACACACGGAAAGGCCCGAGGACACCGAAACGAAACGCTCATTAACCGCAATCCGAGGTTTCACTGTACTGCCCTATATCTAAAACAGAATGTAAAAATATAAGAGATTTTCTTGTGAAAAAAAAATAAAATATAAGAAATACCTCCACCCACACTATACAGTGCAAATGAGTGAATATTCAACTGCGGCAACTGGATTCTGACAGCCAGCACAGTGGCTACATCTTACTGGATGAAGCTGCTGTTCAGCCATCAATTGTCTGCTCGACTCCCTTGATTTTTTAATAAAAAGATGTTGAATGGAAGGGAGCTGACAGGGCCACTCATTTTGTCCATTTCATTAGAAATAGGCCGAAATTCAAACAGTGTATGGCAACCCATGTCATTTCTAGAAAGGCCAGCAATGCTCACAATTTTTCAGCAATTCAGAAGAGAGTAACATACAGGTGTATTAGGACCTGTACCATATCAGGTACTGACCCCTGCAGAAATAAAAGGGGAAGATGGTTCTTCACGTCTCTCTGTTGCATGACAGTAGCAGTTGCTGTTGATCTCAAATTAGTCCATCTCATCAGCTCTTCATTCCATTGGACTTCAGCTATGGTGATTCACATTTATCTGGTAGTGGTTGATCGCTTTACAGCTCGGCTTTCACTGGCTGCAGTTGTAGGCTCTGCAGTTTCATGGCCAGTCCCATATTTCTATTGATTTTCAGCTTGCCCTGGAAGAAAGCTGTCTGGGGATTGATCTTTCCAGTCATCAAAGCCAGGGGAACCCGAGAATGCAGCCGGTCGTTTTGCCAGCTGATTATAGAGCTGATCAGAGACTAGAACAGCTTCAATCATCTATATGGCCTAAGAAACTGGAAGCTACGAGTATTTTGTGACTTTGGTTTCGTCGGATATAGACAGCGCCATTGTGAAATTGAGAAAGCATCTTATCACACCGATCTTGGTGTGGTCAGATTCTTTAAGGGCTGAAGAGAAATCTAGAGTCTAATAGACCCCGCATTTTTCAAAAAAAGTATACCTGTCACTGCATATTGCTTTCAATATGAAAAAAAACAAAAAAGAAAAAGAAAAAAAAAAAGAAGAATTAAAAAGCACCCATTCCCCACATGCACGCGTGCAAAGGTGAATGCAAGCGTCGGTCTCATGTCGCATGTAAACAGCAATTGCATCTAGCAAAAAAAAAATTTTTATGTAAACAAAAAGTGTCAGAAAGTACTTGATGGTTCAAGTGGTTAGAAGAGTGGGTGATGTGTGGAATAAGCTTCTAATACCAGGACAGTTTAAACCACCCCACACCCAAATGACCCCTTTTTGTAAAGTAGACACCCCAAGCTAGTTGCTGAGAGGCATGTTGAGTCCATGGAACATTTTATATTTTGCCACAAGTTTCGGGAATATTAAATGTATTTTTATTTATTGTTTACACAAAGTTGCCACTAAATTATATATTGCTCACACATGGCAAGGGTGTAATGTGATATTACACCCCAAAATACATTCTGCTTCTTCTCCCGAGTACGGGGATACCACATGTGAGACTTTTTGGGAGCCTAGAGTTCAGGGCCGCAAAAACCCAATCACTGCCTTCAGGCTTTCTAAGTGCTAGTTCACACCAGACGCAGTTCCGTGCGCATTTTTTCTGCACTAAAAATGCATGCACAGTGTTTTCCATGTATTCCAATGGCTCTAGTTCACACCATGCAGTCAGTTTCCGGTCAGTCTCTGCACCGGAAACTGACTGCATGGTGTGAAATAGAGCCATTGGAACACATGGAAAACACTGTGCATGCATTTTTAGTGCAGAAAAAATGCGCATGGAACTGTACGGAACTGCATCTGGTGTGAACTGGCCCTTAGGGCGTAAAATGATTTTACTCCCCACTACCTATCACAGTTTCAGAGGCTCTGAAATGTCAAGATAGCGCAAGCGCAAACCCCCCCCCCCCCCCCCCTCAAATGACCCGATTTTGGAAAGTAGACACCCAAGGTATTTGCTAAGAGAAAATTAAGGAAGAAAGGTAAAACTTTTTTTTTTTCCTTTTTCAAAACTTTGTGACAAAAAAGTGATATCTGCAAAATACTCAACATGCCTCTCAGCAAATAGCTTGGGGTGCCTACTTTCCAAAATGGGGTCATTTGGTTTTTTTTTTGGCTACTTTGGCATTTTATGGCCTCCAAAACTGTGATAGGTAGTGAGGAGTCAAATCAAAAATTTATGCCCCTAGAAAGCCTGAAGGCGGTGATTGGTTTTTAGGGTCCCGTACGCAGCTAGGCTCCCAAAAAGTCTCACATGTGGTATCTCCGTACTCAGGAGAAGCAGCAGAATATATTTTAGGGTGTAAATATGGCATGTGTGAACAATATATCATTTGTTTGTAATTTTTCAATCACTTTGAAAAAAAAAAAAAAAAAATGTTCAATGGGCTCAAAATGCCTCTCAGCAAGTTCCTTGGGGTGTCTATTTTCCTAAATGGGGTCATTTGGGGGGGGGGGGGTTGTACTGCCCTGCCATTTTAGCACCTCAAGAAATTAGATAGGCAGTCATAAACGAAAAGCTGCGTAAATTCAAGTTAATTTACCATAGTTTGTAGACGCTATAACTTTTGCGCAAACCAATTAACGCTTATTGAAATTTTTTTTTACCCAAGACATGTGGCTAAATACATATTGGCCTAAATGTATGACTAAAATTGAGTTCATTGAATTTTTTTTATTTTATATCGCATTTTTTATTCATTTATAAAATCGGAAAAAAAAACAAAAACAAAAAACACAGGAGGTGATCAAATAACCACCAAAAGTAATCTCTTTCTTGTTCATACATCACGGTACACAGAGCGGCATAGTCATTACTATGTGGGTTATATAGAATTACCTTCAGGTGCTGGCACTGGCAACTTCCAAAACAGGAAGTACCCTCCCCTATATAAGCCCCTCCCATCCGGGAGTACCTCAGTTTTTTGCCAGTGTCTAAGGTGTTGGCCAAGGTTAACATGTATTCATCTGGGCTTGTGTACAGGTTCTCTGGGCCTTAGCAAGCTATTCCGGATCCGACCAAAAAAGCTTCATAGCTAAACGGTCGGTACCCGGGCCTTGCAGAGAAGAGCAGGGTTTTGCCTGTAATGCCTCTCTTAGGAGGGCTGGACCCTGGGATCCAGAGCTCTGGTCATACCCAAAACCAAGAGGCTATCTGTGCAGGGTGCTATACAGGTCCAGGGGAGTGGAATCCTTGGGAACCCGGTCCCTGAAGGTCTAGTACAATGCCTGCCGTGAGAGGTGAAGTTTGGGCTTCTGTGGACCAAACAAAGTCCTGCGGCGGGGAAAAGGTAAGTGGGGGCCCCTCAGGAACTTGGTTCTATTGAGGGGACCCCCAAGCCTAATATGTCTTTCTGCCTGTTACCTAAAGGGTATTCCCGCTAATAGCTGTATATGCCTAAGAAATCCTAGAAATGTTTTTTCATAAGGGAAGTTTTAAAAAGACTGTAAACCTGGAAATGTTTTTTCATAAAAGGAGGTTTTAAAAAAAAAAAAAAAAAAAAAAAGACAAAGGTGCGGTACCTGTGTTTGTCCACTAGAGGCCGCTGTGGAACGTCTTTTTTCTTGGGACTATTCCTTCCATGGTGAAAGTCCAGGCAGATGAGTGAGCTCTCTATCAGGGAAGCTGCATTCCTCTGTCATGCTGCCAAGTAGTTTCCTTCCATCCCCGAGTCCTGGTGAAACAGGGACCCTGGCTCCTCTCCCTACATGGCGCCAAGAGTGCACACGTGCACGCGCGCGCGCGCACACACATGCTTTCCTTTTATAAGGTTTAGCTTCAAAAAAGGGGGCGGAGCCTGGCGGATGACGCGCTCTGTGCGCCCAGCGCTTCTGCGCATGTGCGGGCGTCCCAGCAAGATAAAAGGACTCAGTCCACGCTGCTTGCTATGGACACAGAGCATGAAAAGGAGCTGGTAGCATGGTATAGGGGCTTACAGCGGGCGGTTGATACAGGCATCCCCAGAAAGACGCATTAGTAGACACCCACTGATGTACATAGCAGCAAATTGCATTAGACTATTTCAGTAAGGGGTGTATTGCGGCTGGAATACCTCAGCTTTGAACTAAGGAATATGCCGCCTAAAAAACTCCGAGATATACCTCTCAGGAAGTGTAGGGGGTCTCCATCGGGCTCTGAGGATCTGGAGCAGTCATCTGCACCCTCCTCCCCTGAGAAATCAGAGGTTAATACCCATAAGGAACCCCCGGGAGTGCCAGGTACTGCGGCTGTCCTCAGTCCACCTGCTCCTGCATATATAACAGAGGAGGTTTTTTCCTCAACTCTGGAGGGATTGGAGCAGAGATTGGCTGCATTGATCGCTTCTTCTCTACAGGAAAGAAAGCGCGCCAGATCTCCATCACCTCCATTAGAGTGCCTGTTGGCAGAGCAACAGTCCCAGGAAGGGACCGACCTACCTGAAGGGGATCAGGAGGAGGTTAGCTCTGTTTTTGAGGAATCGACAGTAGATGAACCATTTTCAGCATCACAGACTGAAAGATTGTGGGTCCAGACCCTAACTGACATGGTTCGATCTGCATTTAAAATGCCTCTTGTTGAACCATCAACTACTGCTGTCTCCTCATTGGGGTCGCTAAAAGCTCCCCAGGTTAATTGCTCCTTTCCATTACATCCATTATTGGAAGGACTTATATACCAGGACTGGGAACATCCTGATAAACTATTTGTTCCGCCTAAGAAATTTCCGGTGATCTATCCCATGGAGGAAAAGTTCACCCAGAGATGGAATGTTCCTACGGTGGATGCAGCCATCTCTTCTGTGAACAAATCACTGACATGTCCAGTAGATAATGTTCAAATGTTCAAAGATCCAGTGGATAAAAAATTGGAATCTTTATTAAAATCTGCTTTTTCCACAGCCAGCCAGCTGTTACACAGCCAGCAGTGGCAGCTATTGGGGTCTGCCAAGCTTTAAAGGATCAAATGAAAATGGTCCTGAGGGATTTGCCAGACCAGCAGGCCCAGGCTCTGGCTGATCTGCCTAGAGCATTATGCTTTGCGGTTGACGCCATCAAGGATTCTATCCATCAGGCCTCCCGCCTCACGCTGTCTTTGGTACATATGCGTAGGCTTCTGTGGCTCAAAAACTGGTCTGCTGAAGCTCCCTGTAAGAAGCTCTTAGTTAGCTTCCCATTTCATGGGGAACGCCTTTTTGGCGAAGACCTGGATAAGTATATCCAGAAGATTTCCAGTGGTAAAAGTACTCTCTTACCGAGTAAAAAGAGGTCTAGGGGTCCATCTTTTAAGAGGACTACCTCTCCTATCCCTGCGACGTCTGCTACTAAGCAGTTCATACGGCCTCCTCGGTCAAACTCAGGAGGTAAAAATCAGGGACAGCCACAGGGTAATAAAAAGCCCTGGATCCGAAGAGGTACTAAACCAGCCTCCAAGTCAAGCCTATGAAGGGCTGCCCCCACTCAAACGGGTGGGGGGAAGACTTCAGTTGTTCGCAGAGACCTGGCGGGAGACGATCAAAGACAGATGGGTGCTCTCCGCAGTAACACTGGGATACAAGTTGGAGTTAAAAGAGTCTCCTCCGTCCCATTTTATGTGGTCAGGCATGCCAAGAGACCCTCTGAAAAGAGGGTCTCTCCTATTGGCGTTAGAACAACTATTGCTCCAAGGAGTAATTATGGAGGTTCCTATGGAAGAGTGGGGGTTGGGTTTCTACTCAAACCTTTTCACAGTCCCGAAGCCAAACGGGGACATAAGACCCATATTGGACCTAAAGAGTCTAAACAAATTTCTAAACGTCCGGTCTTTCCGGATGGAGTCGATCCGATCGGTCACCGCTGCCCTACAAGGTGAGGAATGGTTAGCCTCGATCGACATCAAAGATGCTTACTTGCATGTTCCCATCTTTCCAGGTCATCAAAAATTCCTACGTTTTGCAGTAGAAGGGCGCCATTTTCAGTTCAGAGCCTTACCATTCGGTCTGGCCACAGCACCACGAGTGTTCACAAAAATTCTGGCCCCACTGTTGGCCGATCTAAGAACACGGGGTGTAACGATAATGGCATACCTAGACGACCTGTTGTTGATGGACCACTCAGTTGCCAAGCTAGAAGTGGTAATTGTCGATACAATCAAGTATCTAGAGTCTCACGGTTGGGTCATCAACCTGGACAAGTCAGCCCTACAGCCAGTGAAAAACCTGGTATATCTAGGGCTACGGCTGGATTCAGACCAGAGGAAGATTTTCTTACCTCTAGACAAGGTATCCTCTTTGAGGGCCTTGGTCCGTCTGCTTTGTACAAAAAGACAGCCGTCCATACGCCTGTGCATGAGGCTGCTAGGAAAGATGGTAGCATCATTCGAAGCTGTGCCATACGCCCAATTCCACTCAAGGAATTTACAAAGGGCCATATTGTTAGCCTGGAACGGAAAAGTTCAGGCTCTAGACTTCCCGATGGCTTTGTCCCCTTCCGTTCGGAAGAGTCTCTGCTGGTGGTTGACCCCCAGAATCTCCAGAAGGGAAAACCCTTCAGCCCGATATCTTGGAAGGTGGTCACTACAGATGCCAGCCTTATAGGCTGGGGGGCAGTACTGGAGCAATGGTCTCTCCAGGGCAGATGGTCAAATGTAGTAAAAACCCTGCCCATCAATCTCTTAGAGATACGAGCAGCCCGGTACACCCTAGTAGCCTGGACATCCAGACTCCAAGGGTCCCCTGTCAGAATTCAATCAGACAATGCCACAGCAGTGGCATATATCAATCATCAGGGAGGCACCAGGAGTCGTGCAGCCCAGAGGGAAGTAAGTCACATCCTGGAATGGGCAGAAAAGCATGTCCCATGTATATCAGCTGTCTTCATTCCAGGGGTGGAGAATTGGAAGGCGGACTTTCTGAGTCGCCAACAGTTATGCCCAGGGGAATGGTCCCTTCATCCCGAGGTCTTCCGAGCAATATGTCAGCGGTGGGGAACACCGGATGTAGATCTGCTAGCATCCAGATTCAACGCAAAGGTGGACAGATTTGTCTCCCGGACAAGGGATCCCCTCGCTTGCGGCTCGGATGCTCTGGTGTTCCCTTGGGATCAGTTCAGACTGATATATGCATTCCCTCCGCTACAATTGTTGCCTCGACTCCTTCGCAGAGTCAGGTTGGAGAAGAAGCCGGTGATCCTGGTGGCTCCAGCGTGGCCCCGAAGGGCCTGGTACGCGGAGATCATCAAAATGTCTGTGGGGAGTCCTTGGACCCTTCCACGTCGTCCGGACCTGCTTTCGCAAGGACCGATATACCACCCTTCCTTACTAACTCTAAGGTTAACGGCCTGGCTATTGAATCCCACATCCTAAAGAAGAGAGGTCTCTCTAACTCTGTGGTATCAACTATAATCAATGCCAGGAAGCCTGTATCCAGGCAGATCTACTATAGAGTTTGGAAGGCGTACATCACTTGGTGCGAGGCCAGAAAATGGCATCCACGTAAGTACGTTATAGGCAGAATTCTGGACTTCCTGCAGTGGGCTGTAGACAGGAAGTTTGCCTTAAGTACTATCAAGGGCCAGGTTTCGGCCTTGTCAATACTATTTCAAAGGCCCCTGGCTATGCATTCACTTGTCAAATCCTTTATGCAAGGTGTGACTCGTATTATTTCACCGATTAAGGCTCCCATATGCCCATGGGATCTAAATTTGGTTCTGTCGGTTCTGCAGAAGCAGCCATTTGAACCTTTGCGGCACATTTCCTTGGTTCTACTCACCAGGAAATTGATATTTTTAGTAGCCATATGCTCGGCTAGAAGAGTGTCGGAATTAGCCGCCATGTCCTGTAAAGAGCCATATCTGGTTATCCATAAGGACAGAGTAGTATTACGTCCTCACCCGGCCTTTCTTCCTAAGGTGGTATCGAGGTTTCACTTGAACCAGGATGTGGTTCTTCCTTCTTTTTTCCCCAAACCAAGCTCGGTAGAGGAAAAGTTATTGCATTCTTTGGATGTAGTAAGAGCAGTTAAAGCTTATCTAAAAGCCACTGCTCAGATTCGTAGAACGGATTCTTTGTTTGTTCTGCCGGAAGGCCCCAGAAAGGGTCAGGCAGCATCAAAATCTACTTTAGCCAAGTGGATTCGACAGGTCATAATACAAGCCTATGGCTTGAGAAGTAGACCGCCTCCGTTCAAAGTTAGGGCGCACTCCACGAGAGCAGTTGGAACTTCATGGGCAGTGCATCACCAGGCCTCCCTGGCGCAAATTTGTAAGGCCGCAACATGGTCTTCAGTACACACGTTTACTAGGTTCTACCAGGTGGACGTTAGAAGTCAGGAGGATGTCGCCTTTGGGCGCAGTGTGTTGCAGGCCGCAAAAGATCCTCATGCCTGATGGCGCCCAGCTTATGTATGGTGTACCCCCCCCCCTCATGTGGCATTGCTTTGGGACGTCCCACATAGTAATGACTATGCCGCTCTGTGTCCCGTGATGTATGAACAAGAAAGTAGGATTTTTAAAACTGCTTACCTGTAAAATCCTTTTCTTGGAGTACATCACGGGACACAGAGCTCCCACCCCTCTTTTGGGGACACGTATTGCTTTGCTACAAAACTGAGGTACTCCCGGATGGGAGGGGCTTATATAGGGGAGGGTACTTCCTGTTTTGGAAGTTGCCAGTGCCAGCACCTGAAGGTAATTCTATATAACCCACATAGTAATGACTATGCCGCTCTGTGTCCCGTGATGTACTCCAAGAAAAGGATTTTACAGGTAAGCTGTTTTAAAAATCCTACTATTTGTAGGGGAATAAAAGGACGCAGATTTCTTTTGGGTACAGCATTGCATGACCACCCAATTACCAGTTAAAGTAGCGCAGTGCCAAATTGTGAAAATATTAATGGGGGGAAATGCTTCTGGGGCTGAAGTGGTTAAAACTGCCCAACAGTAAACAAATGTTTCAACATTTTTAGGTCAATAAGCTGTGCTATAATGTTACTTACCTCTGACCAGATCCACATCAATCAAGTCAGATTTCATATGAAACATCTTCTTTGGTTTGTTCTTAAAACCCTAAGAGATATATAAAAAAAGACTTTAAAACATATTTGATTTCATGTAACACCATACTGATTTATAACGAATATAATATATATTTTTTTTTTACAGTAGCAGCACTAGGGTCATCGGTTTGAATCCCAACATTTGCATATTCTCCCTGTGCCTGCGTTCTTGTGCCTGCGTGAGTTTCCTCTGGAAACTCTGATAGCCTACCAGCATATCTTTGTAGTGTGGGAGGACAATTGGCTCTTGTCTAAATTGACCCTAGTATATGTATGAATGTAAGTTAGAGACATTAGGACTGTAAGTTCTTTGAGGGCAGGGACTGATGAATGTACAATATGAAACAAACAGTGGGTTGATATGGCACACTCTGGACTGCACTTAGAGGGCGCCGTTCTCTTTCTTTTCGTGAATGTACAATATGTACAGCTGTGTCTCAAAATTATAATAATCATCAAAAAAAAGTTAAAATTTATTTCAGAAATGTAATCAAAAAAGTGAAACTCATAAACTTTATATACATGCGTTACACACAGAGAGAGATATTTCAAGCATTTCTTTTAATTTTGATGATTATGGCTCACAGCTAGTAAAAATCAAAAATTCTGTATCTCAGAAAATTAGAATATTACATAAGACCAATAAAAAATAAATTAAAAAAAAAAAGTTTAATACACAAAATTTGTATAATGGACTGCAAAGTAAATACGGTGTTTGGTACAGTTATTTATAATGATATTTATAATCTTTTTACTGTTTCAGATATCGCAGTTATTTTGTACTGAATATTGTTGCTAATCAGTGTGTTTGAGATCAGTCTCCTTTCCCTTTAAGTTGGAGCAATTGATTTTCAGATACTGTATGTTCCTGATGACATTTCCGGTCTGTTCCTATATATACACACACACACACACACACACACACACGTAGCGCCCTGCTCCTGATGATCAGGCGCTATATTTAAATCTAGTGGGTATCTGAGACGCTTACTGGCTCAGATCTGATTAGGAAGGCTAAATTGGCCTCTGTTTCAGCTGTGGCTGTGTTGGAAGGACTTCCCACTGTTCGCCTATAGGTGGCATTACTACCACGGGCCAGTGTTGGAACACAACCAAGCCAGAGCGGATTGGGTATCCTTCCCTGGGAACAGTTCAGTGGGAGTGGTCTCCCCGCTGAGCATGCTGGGGAAGGGTACTAAAGGGGCAGACGCCATTGTTCTGGGCTCGTTTTGCCATGTGGCCCTTCTGGCCCAAGGCGTGTGTTACTGCCTGTCTCGTTCTTCCCGCCTCAGGGCCTGCTGGCCAGAGGCTGTGCACCTACAAGGTAGGCTCAGCTGTCCTGTCTGGGGCCTACAACTCGGGGGTGATCCTGTGCTGTCTGTCCTGAGGGAAGAAGCCACTCAATGGAGGAACAGGGGGAGGACCCGTCTTGGAGAGAACCCAGCGGAAGGCTGGTATCTCGGGAGGAGGCCTGGTGACTATTGGAGGATGCACCCTAGCCAAATGCTACCCTGCAGTATCGCCGATCCAGCTTAAAGGCTCTCATACTGCTCGGCTGAATACTTGCCAAGTCCTTTGGCGGAGGACCAAGTTGCAATTTGTCCACATCGCCCAATCCTGTGGCAGAGGATTGTCTACCTGTTCTACTTCCATCAAGTCTGTGGTAGAGACAGGTCCGTGCTCCACCCCGGCTGCTAGGCCAGTGAGAGAGGTCTATCTGGGTGAGCAATTTCCACTCGAAGGAAAGTGGTATGTGTACTTTGTTTAGTGTCATTTTAAAAACCTAAAAGTTCCTCAGTGGTCTGCATCATGTGCCAGAACTTCCCCTAACCCTCCGTCCTTTTTTCCCTGCAAGTTGGTGTGAATTAAAAGCAAAGAAAAGGATTTACAACTTGTGTGGACATTGAAATTTCTCCTGAAGTGTATAGACTCTCATCCCCTAGACAACAAATGGTGAGGTAACGTGCAAGGCCCAAATGTAAACCAGCAGCTCCTACGGGGGGTAATGCTACATACACATTGTGTGAATGAGATGCAATTAGCTTGACAAACAACACGGCTGCTAGAATCGGTCACTGTTACCTATTTTTTTTTAGATTAAATAAATGAATGAAGTATGCTGCAACCCTTTCTGTGGATTATTATACTGTATATATTACACACGTTAACGTAATGTAGTGTAGGCAACCAATTGTGTTCCAGATGCCTGAAAAGAAGATGGCATTGGCAAATTGTGAAGAGGTGTATTGTTGCAAGTAAGATGTTTCTGGACATTTCTAGTTTAGGTCAGCAGCTGGTGCGATTCAGAGCTGCTGGAAAGTCTGCTTATAATAAACAGCTGTTTGCATTAATTTTTAAGGGCTATGTCACTTAAGGGATTTTGTAGCAGTTCATTAGTAGTGGGTACAGCATCTTTTTCATTGTTAGAAAAAAAAAAAACCTTCAATGCAGAAATATGTAGTCTCCTGTATGTACTGCTTTTACAGCAAGAATCAATTAATCTGCATGAGCACAGCTGCAGCTTTATGTAATGTGCTGAAATGTATTACTAATTCCTTCCAGCAGGTGTCTAATACCCAAAGAGATCTGAATGTGATCACAAAGCATATGCTTTCTAGAGATGGCATACGCAATGCCGCGTTTACCATCAGTTACTGAGTTCAGTGTAGGATGAGATGGGGACAACTCACAAAACCGCGGTTACATATCTAGCGTGATTTCTTGTCCAACAACCTCAGGATGTTTGAAAATAAAAAAACAAAATAACTGTAGGAGGAAGAAAGCACAAAGGCTGTTGAAAAGTTGCAAAAAACTGTCTACGGATCATGCAATACATAAGCATTTATTTGTATGGTATAATTGACTGTACAGTTGAATAATAGTTCTGTTTATAAGACTGACAAGTTCCTCTATGCAATAGCTGATTTTTGTTTTAGTAAAAACATGAACATATACTGAGCACAAGGAGCCAGGCAAAAACACCCATATTGTAATGGCATGCAACCCACAGCAAAATTCCCTAAAAAAACAGGGAATTAATTAGGGCCGAAACAACTAATCGATTAATTTCATAATCGATTAGTTGTCGATTAATCGATTACAATTTTCATAATCGATCAGCCAGTAACATAATGAGGTTAAAAATAAACTAAAATTAACCCTTTATAGTACAAAAAGAGCAAATTGCTACTGTAAATATTACTTTCACTGTCCCACAGTAAAAAATGAACCCCTTACAGTAGCGATTATTTGCTCTTTTTTGTACAAATTTTTTTTTTTAAACCCCATGTTACTAAACATCTCAGGCCTGGGTCACACCTCCGTGTTTTTTGGTGCTTTTTGCAGAAACAGACTACAGTTCATTTACATGGTTTCTATGGGACACGTTCACATCCATGATTTTTTCAGCTGCTGCGTATTTGGAAAGGGCAAGGACTTTAACGCAAAATGGTGCTATTTTAGTTTTTTGTTTTAATATACTTCAATGGAGAAGCTGCAGAAAAGCATGTAATGTGTTTTTGCGGCAATTTGTGTTTTGTAATCTGCCCAACAACAAATTGGCCCAAAAAAAAAAAAAAGGTAATTTTTTACATTTTTTAAACGGTTATTAACCGATTAGTCGATCAAAACACTAATTGGCCAACTAATCGATTATGAAAATAATCGTTAGTTGCAGCCCTAGAATTAATATACAGTGGGGAAAAATAGGATTTTTGTACTCACCGTAAAATCCATTTCTCCGACATCCATGGACCGACACGGCGGCTCTTAATCACTGAACGTGTGGGTATATGTCCCTGCTTGCAGGAGAAGACCTAGGCAGAATGTTAAAACATTCTAGAACAAACCAGAGCTGAACAGCCCCGCCCAGGGGGGCGGTCCCTCCGGACATTACCCTCCCACCTGCAGCTAGCAGACCTCAGTTCGTAACAAAGCAGTACAAACTTAAAAGGAAGGGTGGGTGCCGTGTCGGTCCATGGATGTCAGAGAAATGGATTTTACGGTGAGTACAAAAATCCTATTTTCTCTTATCATCCATGGACCGACACAGCGGTTCTTAATCACTGAACGTGTGGGATGTCCCAAAGCAGTGTCAAGAGGAATGGGAGCAGTATAAAATGGAAAAACAAAAAAAAAAAAAAACAAAAAAAAAAAAAAAAACTTTACTCCAAACAAGGCAGAGCTCCTCAACGGAGGAGTTGTCACTTTAAACAGTGGCCTGAAACACCTTGCGGCCGAAGGAAGCATTCGGAGATGCAGCCACATCAACCCTATAAAACTTAGAAAAGGTATGAACAGACGACCAGGTCGCCGCCTTGCACACTTGTGCAACCGACGCTTGATGTCGGAAAACCCAGGAAGCACCAATTGCCCTGGTGGAATGCGCCGTAACCAGAAAGGGAGGCGCCCGCCCCATGAGAGCATAGGCTTGAAAGACGCTTCGTCCGATCCACCTAGAAATGGTGGCAGACGAAGCCGCTTGGCCCTGTTTCTGACCAGAGACAGTCAAACAGAGCGTCAGACTTCCGAATAGAAGCAGTAGCAGACAGGCACACCCGCAAGGCTCGTACCACATTCAAAGTGTGCCGCGCACACTCTCTGGGATGCGATGGGTGAGGACACAAGGACGGGAGGACAGTGTCCTCATTTAGGTGAAAGGTCGAGATCACCCTTGACAAAAAAGAAAGTCGCGCCTTATCCTTATGGATGACTAAATATGGTGACTTGCATTACAAGGTCGCCAACTCGTCTAACAGAAGTGATTGCCACTAAAAAGGGCCACCTTCTGAGACAAAGTCAAGAGGGGATTATCCCTGATATTCTCAAAAGAAGGTTCCTGGAGAACCGAGAGTACCAATTCCGATCCCACGGGGGGAGAGGAGACTTGACAGGAGGGAGCACATGGCGAACCCCCTGCACAAGGGTGCTAACCAAGGAATGACCCGCTAGTGGTCGCCGAAAAAAGACGGCCAAGGCCAAAATCTGACCCTGAATGATACTCAAAGCGAGCCTTTGGGCCACTCCATGCTGCAGGAAATGCAGGATTCTAGGGACGGAATACGTCCGAGGACGTCAGTCCAGCTGTTCGCACATGGCAATGTAAGCTTTCCAGGTACAGAGATAGATCATTCTGGAGAAAGACTTCCGTGCCCTTAATATATTGACGAAATGACCAAATCCGAGAGACCTCGGTCTCTCAACACCTGGCTTTCAACAGCCATGCCGTTAAGGCCAGAGACTGTAAAGGCAGGATGAAATATATGACTTTGAGACAGAAAGTCCTCCCTTATTGGCAACCGCCAGGGAACGGCCGCGACGAGACGTACCAGATCGGCGTACCAGAGACCAATCCAGAGCAATGAGGATCACCGGAATTCCCTCGGTCGCCACCCTGCGCAGCAGGCGAGGGAGCAACTGCAGCGGAGGATAAACGTATATCAGGTGATAATGACCCCATGGGCCATTAACGCCTCTGAGGCATCCGCCCAAAGATCCCTGGATCTGGCCACAAACCTCGACAACTATTGAGTCGAGAGGCCATCGGGTCCACCTCCGGCGTGCTCCACTGTCTGTGTGGAAAAGGAGTTGAAAATCCCTCCGGGTGCAAGGACCACTCTCCCTGGTCCAACGTCTGGCGACTCAAATAGTCCGCCAGTTCTATGCCCAGAATGTGAACGGCCGGCATGCTTCTTTTAGCCCACTTCAGGGTACGGGGACCTCGGAAGCCGCAGCTGAGCTCAGAGTCCCCCCTTGATGGTCGACATACGCCACCGCCGTGACTTTGTCCGACTGGATCCTAATGGAGCAATCCTGCAATCTCTCAGACCACGAGGAGAGGCACAGTCTGATGGCCCGTATTTCCAGAACATTGAGCGGCAAATGGGCTTCATCCGGAGTCCAAACCCTTGGGCCAACAGGACTCCCCAGACTACACCCCAGCCCTTCAGGCTGGCGTCCGTAGTGAACACCGTCCATTGGACGGGGAGGAACGACTTCCCGGACCGAAGAGCCGGGGACCCGAACCACCATGTCAGGGACGCCCTGATCAGATGACTCACCTGGATCGGAAAATCCAAAGACAACGGGGATTTGTCCCAAGGGAACAAGATCTCCTTCTGCAATGCCCTGGTGTGCGATTGGGCATACGGAAAGGCCTCGAAGGAGGTCACCATGAGTCCCCGGACTCCCATGCAAAAAACGGATTGACGACCATTTTTTGGGATGTCAGCACCCACACTGCAGACTGAAGTGTCAGTAGCTTCCCCGGAGGTAGGAATACCTTTGCCTCCAAGGAGTCCAGAATCAGACCGAGATACTCCAGACCTTGAGTCGGGACCAGGACTGACTCCTGAATGTT
Organism: Rana muscosa; assembly: GCA_029206835.1. Classification (NCBI taxonomy): domain Eukaryota; kingdom Metazoa; phylum Chordata; class Amphibia; order Anura; family Ranidae; genus Rana; species Rana muscosa. The sequence continues at coordinate 460,010,348 of CM055117.1, forward strand.
TAGGAGCCACCCAAAGTCCCTGAGGGTCTGACTGACGATAGTCACACTGTCTTCTAATTCTGAGCCATTCCCTGCTCTGAGAAAAAGATCGTCCAGATAGCCCACGACAGCAATGCCTCGCTGTCTCAGCAAGCTAGAACCGACACAAGCACCTCGGTGAACACCCACGGTGCCGAGGCTAGGCCGAAAGGAAGAGCCACAAATTGATAGTGGACTTCGCTGATCGCAAGCGCAGAAACTTCTGGTGACTTGCGCAGATTGGAACATGCAAGTAGGCGTCCTTGATGTCCAAGGTCGCCAGGAAATCCCCTTGACGGAGTGTACTGATCACCGTGCGAATGGATTCCATGTGGAACTTTTGCACCTTCATGAAGGCATTCAGGACCTGGAGGTCCAAGATAGGCCAAACCCCGTCCCTTTTTTTGGGACGACAAACAAATTCGAGTAGAATCCCTGAAACCTCTCCTGTGACGGAACCGGCACAATCACTCCGGACCTGAGCAATCCTGAATAGGCCCCATAGGGCTGCCCGACGGGCAGGAAGGAGAGGAAGATTCGAGGGAAGAATCTGTCTGGGACCAGGAACGGAAACCTATCCTGTAACCTGAGGTGATCACCTCGCACACCCACCGGTAGGAGATCTGGGCGGTCCACCGATCCGTGAACCTACAAAGTCGTCCCCCCTACCCCAGAGTCGGGTGGGGGCAAGACTTCACGTGTAGGCTGGCTTGGGAGACGGCTTGTTTGGCTTACGCACCCTGGGGCGCTTCTGTCCACCAGCCGCACTGCTGTCAGTCTGGGAGGGCCCCCCGTTGACTGACGAAAAAACCCCTTTTTTGCTGGAAAGGAAGGACCCTGCTTACGGCGGGCCTCCTTACCCTTGCTAGCCTGAGGAAGAAAAGTGCTTTTACCTCCCGCGACATCCTTGATGATGTCATCCAGCACAGCACCGAAAAGCCTACCACCTTTAAATGGTAGATCCGTCAGAGGCTTTTTAGAAGCTAGGTTAGCAGACCAGCATTTCAACCAGATCAGACAACACAATACCACTGCCAAGACAGAGGCCCTGAGTAATAAGGGGCCGCGTCTAACGTGGCGTTGCAACATAAACCAGGCCCTGCACCATTTGGTGGGCCAGAGCAATAGTGTCTGGAGGAAGATTATGCTCCTGTACAGTTTGGTGCAAAATTTTTGCACATCCCGTAAGTGTCTGAGACACAAGGGTCGCCGCTACCACAGGCCGTAGGGCAGACCCCCAACAAGGCAAACATGGCTCTGCTCACCACTTCTGACCTCCTGTCAGTGGGGTCCTTAAATGCAGGAGTCCCCTCCATCGGGAGAGTGGTGGCCTTGTTCAACCGGGCGACTGGAGGGTCGACCACTGGGGGAGAAGCCCACGTTTTAAGTAGGGCATCTTCAAAGGGGTATCTGATAGGCAAACGCCGCGGGACCATAAAAGTCTTCTGCGGCTTTTTCCCCAGACCTTATCAATGAGCTGGTCAAAGAAAGGTACATATGGAAAAAAACTTTTTTAGAAGGCCCGGCCCTAAGGAACCAGAGGAGACTGTCCGTCTGAGGTTCTGCATCCGCAGTATTTAGCTTGCGAGTATCCCTCACCGCAGCAATGAGTTCACTAACAAGCGCCCTGTCATTTACTGACACAGAACTGGAGTCTTTCTCGCAAGGAATGTCCTGTTCAAAACCAAATATATTTAGAGTTCGGGTCCTGAGTGGTAATGGCTAGGCCCATATCTGAATCAGCGCACACCCCCCTTTTTTTTTGTGGAAATAAAGTGGGGAGAGGGGCTTTTTTGCTCCCTTGCGCTCACACACTGCTTCCCTCCTGGGCAGAATGATTCCAGGACTGCCGACAACTGGTCCATAAGGACCACAAGTGCAGGAGCACTGCCAGTTGTCTCTAACAAGTGTGAAGAAACAGGTGAACTAGACTCCATGTTGCCACCCTCTGAGACCTTATTCACCATTACAGTGAATAATACAGCCCACCCACTGGCTATGCTGGGGCTGAGGAGGGGATACCCAGAGTACTCACCACCCCTATGGACTGCTCGGTACCGCTGTCTGAGCCGCGCTGTAGCACAAGCCTGAGGAGATTGAAGAATCTGTGAGGAGATGTGGAATTCGTGCCGTTCAGCAGCGCCGCTAGAGGCCGAAAATGAAACTGAAAGCGCCGCGGCTACAAGAAAATGGCCGCCGGGCGCCTGTATAACTGTGATTTGAGCCGCGGCAAAATGGCCGCCGATGGCGCACTTTTTAAATTTAAAACACTGCGCCAATGGCGCACGAAAAAACAACACACATTCCCCCAGAACACATTCCAAAACACATTAACAGACATGGAGCGCCCCCCCACGGCAAAGTGACCCCCAAGCATCCCCACACAGCACAGCAGCAGAACAGGGTGCAGAGAGCAGCATAACAGGGGGGAGACAGGGAGAACCCCCCACACACAGAAACACAGCCAGCATGTACTCACCTTGCAGCAGGAGAGACTACTTACCCGTCCCACGAGCACCTTGGAGAACACCCTCGGTGCCAATAGAGGGACTCACTGGCTTGTTTCAGACAGACCTATTACAGAGTCGTACTGCGTAGCTGTCGGCCCGGTCAACAGCGAAAGATACAGTAGGTACTGTTCAATCTTGAGAGGACCGCGGGAGCATGAATGTAACCCGGCCACCCCTGGAGCCATGGGTATGTCGTGAACTGAGTCTCACGCACACAAGGCGAGGATCAGCACGCTCGATGGTCGGACAGGGAAGACTATGAGGATACCAGTGTACCCAACCTGTTGCCCAGCCGACAGTTGATTGAAGGTCTCAAAAATAAAATAAAATTCCCAAAGGACTAAAAGTTAAAAGTAAAATCTTCCAGGAGACTGGCTCCTGAGAGAGCCACGTCTTCTCCTTCTGCTAGGCAGAAAAAAACTGAGGTCTGCTAGCTGCAGGTGGGAGGGTAATGTCCGGAGGGACCGCCCCCCTGGGCGGGGCTGTTCAGCTCTGGTTTGTTCTAGAATGTTTTAACATTTAACATTCTGCCTAGGTCTTCTCCTGCAAGCAGGGACATATACCCACACGTTCAGTGATTAAGAGCCACCGTGTCGGTCCATGGATGATAAGAGAAATAATTATTTGATACCCTGCAGATTGTAAATTTGCCCACTTACAAATCAATGAAGGGTATATAATTTTTATCACAGGTACATTTTAAATGATAAAGACAGAATATAAACCAAAAATCCAGAAAATAAAAAAAATAAAAAAATAAAAAAAAACACATGATATAAATAATATCAATTGAGTTGCAATTTAGTGAGTAAAATAAGTATTTGATCCCCCAAAAAAACATGACTTAGTACTTGGTGGAAAAACCCTTGTTGGCAAGCACAGAGGTGAGACGTTTCTTGTAGTTATTGACCAGGTTTCCACACATCTCAGAGATTTTTGTCCAATCTTTTTTAAGGATCTTCTCTAACTCCTTAAGGTTTCTTGATTGTCGCTTGTCAACTCAAAGTTTTAGCTCCCTCCATACATTTTCTATAGAATTAAGTCCTGGAGACTGGCTAGGCCACTCCATGACCTTAATGTGCTTCTTCTTGAGCCACTCCTTTAGTGCCTTGGTGGAATGTTTTGGGTCATTGTCATGCTGAAAGACCCTTCCATGACCCATCTTCAGTGTTCTGGCTGAGGGAAGAAGATTCTCATCCAAGATTTTACAATACATGGCCCCATCCATTGGCCCCTCAATGCGGCAAAATCCGTCTGTACCTTTAGCAGAGAAATAGCCCCAAAGCATAATGTTTACACCTCCGTGCTTGACTGTAGGGATGTTGTTCTTAGGGTCATAGTGAGCATTTTTCTTCCTCCAAACACAGTGATTCCCCCTCCTCACAAAGGCACGTAACATGTACAGTCATGCCAATGAACATCTAAATGATTCAGAGAAGGATTGGGAAAAAGCGCTTTGGTCAGATGAGGCCAAAATTGAGCTCTTTGGCATTAACTCGACTTGTGTTGGAGGAAGAAAAAAAGCGACTATGACCCTAAGAACACCATCCCTACAATAAAAGCACGGAGGTGGAAACATGATACTTTGGGGCGGTTTCTCTGCTAAAGGTACAGGCCAACTTTGCCACATTGAGGGGCCAATGGACGGCATTGTATTGTAAAATCTTGGATGAGAACCTTTTGCCCTCAGCCAGAACACTGAATATGGGTCATGGATGGGTCTTCCAGGATGATAATGACCCAAAACATACCGCCAAGGCAACAAAGGAGTGGCTCAAGAAGAAGCCTAGTCAGTCTCTAGACCTTAATCCTATAGAAAATGGATGGAAGTAGCTGAAACTTCCAGTTGCCAAGAGACAGCCAAGAAACCTTAAGGATTTAGAGGAGATCTGTAAAGAAGAGTGGAAAAAAATCCCTCCTGAGATGTGTGCAAATCTGGTCACCAACTACAAGAAACGTCTTACCTATAAAAGGTGCTTGCTAACAAGTGTTTCTCCGCCAAGTACTAAGTCATGTATTGCTTGGGGATCAAATACTTATTTTACTCACTGAACTGCAACTTAATTTATATCATTTATTTTATGTGGTTTTTTTTGCATTTTTGGTTGATATTCTGTCTCTATCATTTAAAATACACCTATGATAAAACAAATATAGACCCTTCATTTCTTTGTAAGTGGGCAAACTGACAAAATCTACAGGGTATCAAATTATTATTTTCCTCACTGTATGTGTAGGTATTTATATAGTATCTTAAATATAATGTACAGTCACATCAGTTGCTGAGCTCAAAGAGCTTATAATCTAGGACCGTTATCTCACACACATGTACAGGGGTCAATTTAGGGCAAAGCCAAATTTGCCTACTAACATGTCTTTGGAGTGTGGGAGGAAATGCAATTAGTCTTGGTTGGCATTTGAACTGATGACCCCAGTGCTGCTCGGCAGAAGTGCTAACCACTAGATCCCTGTGCTGCTTATGAATTGCAGCCCATATTAAAAAAGACAAGGGACCAGAGGAAATATTTGCATATTTTCCACTTCTTTCCTTCAGACAGTTCATTAAAAATAATTGTTAAATTTCAATGCAAAAACAGGAGATGTGAGATGTGTCTGCACCAGTGGCGGCTGGTGAAGTTTTAGGATGGGGGGCGCCAGACCACGCCCCTCCTTTTTGACCCATCCCACTTCTCATAAGCCCCACCCCTTATAGAATCCACACAATCTGTCCCCTGTGTTCCACTAGCTTCCACCCATAATGTCAGGAGTATTTAGCTCAGCATCACAAAACAGTAGTATACAGCCCCAGCACCACAGGACAGACTATACAGCCCCAGCACCACAGGACAGACTATACAGCCCCAGCATCACAGGACACGGTATACAGCCCCAGCGCAATACAGAGTATACACCCCCAGCACCACAGGACAGAGTATACAGCCCCAGCGCCACAGGACAGAGTATACAGCCCCAGCGCCACAGGACAGAGTATACAGCCCCAGCGCCACAGGACAGAGTATACAGCCCCAGCGCCACAGGACAGAGTATACAGCCCCAGCGCCACAGGACAGAGTATACAGCCCCAGCGCCACAGGACAGAGTATACAGCCCCAGCGCCACAGGACAGAGTATACATCCCCAGCGCCACAGGACAGAGTATACAGCCCCAGCGCCACAGGACAGAGTATACAGCCCCAGCGCCACAGGACAGAGTATACAGCCCCAGCGCCACAGGACAGAGTATACAGCCCCAGCGCCACAGGACAGAGTATACAGCCCCAGCGCCACAGGACAGAGTATACAGCCCCAGCGCCACAGGACAGAGTATACAGCCCCAGCGCCACAGGACAGAGTATACATCCCCAGCGCCACAGGACAGAGTATACAGCCCCAGCGCCACAGGACAGAGTATACAGCCCCAGCGCCACAGGACAGAGTATACAGCCCCAGCGCCACAGGACAGAGTATACAGCCCCAGCGCCACAGGACAGAGTATACAGCCCCAGCGCCACAGGACAGAGTATACAGCCCCAGCGCCACAGTATACAGCGCCATTCACCCAGTAATATCATTATTGGGTTTCTAGCTTTTTAAATGACCATGTTCACCACTGTTTCAGGGCTTGCAATCATGCTCAACAGCTATTTTATGTCTGACAAATGCTGAGGAATGTCTCCTAAGGAGTGATAATACTAAGATGACTATTTATAAATGGGGCGGCAATTGTATTTTTTATTATATACTCCTGATCATTAACCAGTTGCCGACCAGCTCACGCAGATATACTGCGGCAGGTTGGCAGCGCAAATTGCCGTACCTGTAAGGCGGCTCGCGCAGTTGCGGGACGATGCGGGCCACCACCGTCATGCTCTTCCTCTTGCTGCACGAGCATGCCCGCGGGTCGGGCGGACGAGATTTCTACCAGCGAATCTGCCAGTGTAAACAGGGCGGATCCCCATTCTGACAGAGGACTTGTCAGATATCTTCTGTTCCCAGTGATCGGGAACAGTGATCTCTGTCATGTCTCAGTGAGCCCATCCCCCCACAGTTAGAACACAACTAGGGAACACACTTAACCCCTTGATCGCCCCCTAGTGTTAACCCCCTTCCCTGCCAGTGTAATTTTTACATTGATCGGTGCATTTTTTAGCACTGATCAATGTAATAATGTCACTGGACCCAAAAACTGTAATTTAGGGTCAGATTTGTCCGTCGCAATCCCACAAAAAAAATAATAAAAAAAATTGAAAAAAACGCAGATCGCCACCATTACTAGTAAAAACATAAAAAAAAAAAAAAAGTCCCTAAATGTACCCCTTAGTTTGTAGATGCAATAACTTTTGCGCAAACCAATAATATATTTTAACAAAAATATGTAGAATACTGTATATATCAGCCTAAACTGATGAATAAATGTGTTATTTTATTTATTTATTTTTGGATATGTATTATAACAAAGGGGTTTTTGTTTGTTTATAGCGCAAAAAAAATAAAAACTGCAGGTGATCAAATACCACCAAAAGAAAGCTATATTTGTGGGAGAAAAAAAAAAGAAGAAGAAGGACGTCAATTTTGTTTGGGTACAACGTCGCACAATTGTCAGTTAAATTGACGCAGTGCTGTATCGCAAAAAATGGCTTGGTCATTAAGGGGGCAAATCCTTCCGGGGCTAAAGTGGTTAATCATCACCCACATAACTGTGTCCTTTTTAGCATTGCACTAGCGATAAAAATAGTTGGTATTCAACAGTGATGCACTGACACAGATGACAAAACTGTAATTCATGTATTAATGCTGCGTAGACTAATACTGGAACAACAATGCATCTGACAAAGCCACCAACAGCACCCTTTATAAAAATGAATAATAAAAGACAATTTATTTTCTCTTTTGTCAGTCTGACCGAGACTGAAAGAGCCTACCAATTCAGGATTCTTAAAAAAAAAAAAAAAAGGCACCGCTCGGGCCGTGCGTTCCATCCACGGAGCTGCGGCGTCACTGCCGTTTTCTCACTGGCACAGAGAGACCGGAAGTTGCGCCGTGGCTCTGAGGGAAAGCACCGCCCATGTCCTAATAAAGCGCCAGCAATCAGTGCCCACCAGTTACAGCAATCAGTGCCAGCAATCAGTGCCCACCAGTGCCCATTAGTGATGCCAGTCAGTGCTGGTTTTCAGTGCCCATCAATGCCACCTACCAGTGCTCATCAGTGCCACATATCAATGCCCGTAAATGCAGCATATTAGTGCCTTCTCATCAGTGCCACCTAATCAGTGCCGCCTCATCAATGCCCATTAGTGCAGCCTATCAGCGCTCATCGGTGCAGCCTCATCAGTGCCCATCGGTGCAGGTAAAAAAATTACTGACAGAACCTAAGAAAAACTATTTTTTTGTAAAAAAATAAAAAACCTAGCAGTGATTAAATACCACCAAAAGAAAGCTCTATTTGTGTGAATAAAATTATAACAATTTCATATGGGTACAGTGTAGCATGACCGCGCAATTCTCATTCAAAGTGTGACAGTGCTGAAAGCTGAAAAGTGGCCTGGGCAGGAAGGGGGTGAAAGTGCCCTGTATTGAGGTGGTTAAAAGGGCCTTTTTTTGTGACTAGCTTTGGGGAGGCGGTGCCCGCGCACCCCCTATGGACTGGCCGCCACTGGTCTGCACATTTCGCTTATAGACCAACTACAAATACCAAACTCACAATCATACTATCACATACCAGATAATTTTTTCCATTGGCCAACACCAGAAGGGAAAATATTGCAAAGATTCTTTGCGAAAAGTACATATTTAGCAACAGCCTTTACTTTTTACTACTGTTAGCGGGCGATGCACATAAAAAAGGAGGTTAAGATGAGGGTATAGGCCTACTTTAACTACTTCCCTATCGGGCCAATTCTGACACTTCTCTCCTACATGTAAAAATCAGCATTTTTTGCTAGAAAATTACTTGGGGTAAAAAAAAATAAAAAAAAATAAAAAAAAAAATAGATTTTTTGTACTCACCGTAAAAAAAAAACTTTTCTGTGTCGTCCATAGATGGACACAGCCTTCTTAAGTCTTGACAGTTGGGATATGTTCCTGTTCATAGGAGAGGACTAGGCAGACATGTTAGATATTTCAATACATGTTGTTACTTTAACAGAGTTGAACAGCCCCGCCCAGGGGGTTGTCCCTCCAGACATAACCCTCCGCCCTGCAGCATGCAGCCTCAGTTCGTAACAAGCAGTACATACCTAAAAAGGAGGGGTGGGTGCTGTGTCTGTCCATGGACGACAGAGACAAGGATTTTACGGTGAGCACAAAAAATCCTATGCAGTCGAAGGAAGCATCTGAAGATGTACTCACATCATCCTCGAAAAAGTTTGGAGAAAGTGTGCACGGACGACCAAGTCGCGAGAGAGAGAAAGAGAAACTTGATGTCGGAAAGCCCAGGAAGCACCGGTTGGGAGCGCCGTGACCAGAAAGGAGGGCGCGCGCCTCATAAGGCATAGGCCCACACAACCGTCTACTTGATCCACCTAGAAAATGGTGGACAGCGAGTCAGACTTCCGAAACAAAGCCATAGCAGACAGGTACACCCGCAAGGCACGTAGCACGTCTAAAGTGTGAAGCGCAGACTCTCTGGGATGCGATGACCGAGGACACAAGGATGGAAGTACAAATGTCCTCATTCAGGTGGAAAGCCGAAACCACCTTTGGTAGAAACAAAGGTCGCGGGCGTAGTACCGCTTTATCCTTATGGAGGATAAAATATGGGGACTTGCAATGCAAGGCCGCCAATTCAGAAACCCTTCTGACAGAAGTAATGGCCACTAGAAAGGCCACTTTCTGAGATCACATCAAGAGAAGAATCTCTCTGATGTTCTCAAAGGGAGGTTCCAATCCCAAGGAGGGAGAGGTGGTCTAATTGGGGAAAGCCCCAGTTGAACCTTCCTGTACAAAAAAAAAAGAAGGTACCCACCAGGGAATGGGATGCCAAAGGCCATTGAAAGAAAACAGCCAAGGCTGAAACTGACCCGTAGTGGTGCTTAAAACAAGCTTTTGATCCACTCCATGCTGCAAAAAACAGCAGGACCCCGGAAACCGAAAACGTCCGTGGAGGGCACTCCATCTCTGCGCACAAGGAGATGTATGCCTTCCAAGTGCGATGGTAGATCTTCCAGGAGGAATATTTTTGTGCCCTCAGCCTGGTCGAGATGACCAAATCCGAAAGACCTCGGTCCCTTAGTACCTGGCTGTCAATAGCCATGCCATAAGGTCAGCGGCTGTAAGGCAGGATGAAGTATGGGACCTTAAGACAGAAGGTCCTCCCACATTGGCAGCCGCAAGTGTGTTTGCCACCAGGCGTACGAAGTTGGCGTACCAAGGACGCCGGGGGGCCAATCTAGAACGATTAGGATCACCGGGATCCCCTTGATCTGCACATTGAGGAGCAGACGAGGAAGCAACATCAGTGGGGAATGGGCATAAATTAGCCGATACTGACCCCACGGGGCCACCAAAGCGTCTGACGCGTCTGCCCAGGGATCTCTGGACCTGGCCACGAATCTCGACATCATGCAATTGAGTCGAGAAGCCAGGAGGTCCACAACCGACGTCCTCCGGCAAAAGGAGTAGACACCTCTCCAGATGGAATGAGCATTCCCCTTTGTTCAGCAACTGGCGACTCAAATAGTTCTAAACCCTGAATGTAGACGGCCGACAAAGCCGGCACGCTTCTTCCGCAGGATGTCAAGATGGTTGACATAGGCCACAGCCGTGGCATTGTCTGACTGGATCCTGATCGGGCGCCCTTGTAGTCTCCATGACTACGAAGACAGACATATCCTAATCGCCCGAAGTTCCAGAACATCGACCGGCAGACAGAATCCATCCAGAGTCCAGCGACCTTGGACCGACTGGACCCCCCAGACTCCCCCCCCCCCAGCCTGTGAGGCTGGATCGTAATCACAGTTCAATAGAAAAGAAGAAAAAAACTTCCCGGACAGAAATGCCGGGAATGTCAGCCACCAAGTCAGAGAGGCCCTGACTAGGCGATTCACCTGAATCTGATGATCCAGAGACAATGGGGATGTGTTCCAATAGGACAGAATTTCCCCTCCAAATGCGGACCTGGGCAAACGGTACTGCCTCGAAGGAGGCCATCATGAGATCCAACTCACTGCAGCCTGGAGCATCCGCAACCTCTCTGGGAGGGAGAAAACTCTCGCCTCTGATGATCACAGAGCCAGCTCCAGGTATTCTAGGCGCTGAGTCTGAACTAGTACCGGCAACTGGAGGTACAGTATCCACCCGAAGTCTTGGAGAGTCTGACTGACTATAGACACATCTTCCTCTAATTCTAACCTGGAAACAGGTTATAAAAGAAGACCATGCAAAGAACCAACAGTGACAATGCCGCGCTGACTCAGCAAGGCTAGAATCGGGGCGAGCACCCTGGTGAAACGCTTGGTGCTACCACTAGGTCAAAAGGGAGAGAGTCATAAATTAATAGAGGTTCCCCTTGACCGCTAAACGCAGGAACCTCTGGTGCCTGTCGCATATGGGGACCCAGCACGCCTCTCTGAAGTTCAGGGACGTCAGAAGGTTCCCCTGGATGCAGCGAACCGACTCCATCCCGAATTTCCGAATCCCCAACAAGTCTTGAACTGCCCCCATCAGGGCAGTCCGACGAGATGGTAGGGCAAAGAAACCATTCGGTGAACAAGAAAGAAAACATTGATCTTGTATGAAGGAGACCACTTTGCAAACTCTGTGGCCGGAAAAACCGGAAAGCTACACAAAGACATTAAGGGCCTTGAGGCCTAAGATTGGACGACTCCGTCCTTTTCCGGGACCATGAATAGATTTGAGTAGAGTCCCTGAAACCTGTCCTGTGGCGGTATGGGTATGACAACCCTCAAAAACACTGCAATATATTGGGGAAGGAAGGTCCCGGCTTACGGGGCGCCACTACTCTTAGCCTTCGAAAGGCAAATCTGTCAGAGCTTCCATAGAAACTCGGTCAGCGGACCAGTATATCAGCCCCCTCAGGTGGCGCACCTGCTGGTCGGCCAGTGTCACAACTTTTAGAGGAAGATGAAGCTCCTCCACTGTCTGGTACAAAAGTTATGCCCATTCAGTGAGTGTCAGAGACGCAGCCACTAACGGGCGCAACGCTGACCTCAGTGTGGCGAACACGGTCCGAGCCACTGCTCCTGATCGCCTCCTAAAGGCAGATGTCCCCCTATTGGGATAGTGGTACCCCTGATACCAGGGGGTCAACTTTATGGGAAAAAACCCATATCTTTTTAAAAAATGCTCTACAAAAAGGAATAACGGACCGCTGTGCGCTGAGGGACCAAAAAGGACCTCTGTGGCAATCCCCAGTCCTTAAAAACCTATATAGAGCTATATAAGACTTAAGAAGGCTGTGTCCGTCCATGGACGAAAAGAGAAAATATTTTTATTTTATTATTAATTTCATAAATACTTTTTTTTTATGTTGTCCCTTTAATCTTTCTTTTGCTCAACTTTATTGCTATCACAAGCGATGAACATCCTTAGTGATAGCATGGACCGTGACAGGTCCTCTTTTTGGAGAGATCTGGGGTCTAAAAGTAATATAGTAATAATTCTTCTGGCCTCCAATGCAGCTGATCAGACACAGATCAGTCTAAACGGCTGCTCTCCTGATTGCTAATGGCCAGGTAAACAAACCTCCTAAACCGGAAGTTACAAAATCCTTGTCGCTTCCAGTTTCTGGGGTCACAGAGAGGGAGGTACAATGTCACTTCCTCTCTCTCTATTTACTGATGGAGATATGGAGATGCCGCCGGTCAGTGCGGTCCCGTGTTCCCCAATGGGGAGGGAGAGCGCTGAAAAGGCGACGGGAGGGGCACCCCCCTCCCTTGACTATATAAGTGATCGAGTGGCTGCATAGCCACTCTAATCACTTCTACAGAACACTGCATCGCTGGCTGTAACGTATGATACCGGGATAATGCCTGTAGCTGCAGGACGTCATATGCCCTCCACCCAGGGGGAAGTGGTTAAAGTAATATACAGACAAAAACAGTCTGGCGCCAAGAAACTGAGACATCTATTGCACTAAGAATCTTGTGTATGTCCTGCAAGAGCAGATGTGTGGATGAGCCACCAGGAGGGGTGTGAATACAAAGTAAAAAAACATTCAGGAGCAACCACAATTGAAAGCGCTGATCGGGACAGTCTTGAAAAGACAAACAGTCAAATAATTAAAACCATCAATGAGATAAAAGCATGTGCCGATTTAATAATAACATGATTGGATGAAAAATTATCTAGACATCTCCTTGCATAGACGGAACTGCAAAGCAAGCTCCTCACTGTGACAGTACCTTAAGCAACAGTCTATGGTGGACTGGCTTGGTGGGGCAGTGCTGCGATGGCAAAACCCTCATGTGTTCCTGGATCTCACTAGGGAGATAGAAGCCAGTGTGTGCAGGTCCAAAACTAAGCTTGGAGCACAACAGGTGGAGAGCAAGCTGAGGTGAGTAGAGAGGGAAGATAGCTGTCATCAAGACGACTTGTTCCTGGGTTGGACTAGGGACTGTGGACTATGAACTCTAGAATTTGTAGTAGAGCAGTGCATATGACGACAACAACTGCACTGCTCATTCCAAAAGGAGAGGTTCAGGAGCTCAAGGAGGCAGATAAACACAGAAAGATACATTTAAAATAATTTTACAAGACCATTAAGTAGTAGGCATATTCCACTTTTTGCAAAAATAAAATGCTCCCACATGGATTAAAAAAAATCTGCATTTATTATTTATTTTTGAGCCAACAAAGCATTGTAACCGTGATCAGTGCATGTTGGGTACAATGCACAGGCTCATGCAGATTATTCCTCCAACTACATGTCCACACTGAGGTATAGACCATCGGTTATGGAACTGGTAGGAGTATCAATGGACTACAAGTTTGGTAATGTCACCAATCAAATTAAAAAAACTAACAACAGCCTGCGTGGAGAAGAACTTTCAGATTCAGTAAGGGAGGGAGGCTAATAGAGGGTGGAGGGGTGGACTCTGGTCAGGTTAACAGGACTGACTGAAGGGGTATTTTAACAATGACCAGCAAAGTGAGGGGCGGACCATTGACAATCAATGCAAGAAGGGGCTAAGAGGGGTTAACAGCATTGCTTCTGATTATCAATGAAGGAGGAATTTAATAGCATAACATTGACCCCATTGTTATTATCGTGTTCACTGGCACCAATGATAGGGTTATTATTGTGGCGAGTGACACATGCTGGGGGTTATTACTGAGGTCACTTACACTAAATGATGGGGGTTATTTTTGCAGTCACTGACAACAATGCAGTGGGTTATTATTGTGGTCACTAACATCAATACTGGTGGTCATTATTGCGGTCACTAACATCAATGTAGGGGGTGTCATTTTAAGTCAAGACCAATATTCAGCACAATGCAATCTATGTACAGTTTTTCTCCAGGAGGGGGGGGGGGGTTGGTTGTTTTTTGCACCCCCCCAAACAAAAAAAAAACACCAGCCGCCACTGGACTGCACTATGCACGTGTCATAATCTAGGGTAATAAAAATTTTACTAAACACTTGGAAGAAACAATGCATCTGCCTTTGGTCCATTGCAAGATTTTAATTATGTTATAATTAATAAACTAATAGAATAGAAAGAGAGCAGCAAACTGCTAAATTCATAACTGGAATATGTATCCTACACATTCAGCTAGTTTTCAAAAGCAGAAAACCCTGTCAAACAGCACTGTTAACTTTCAATCTAACTATTTTTTACTGCAGTTAAAGGAATACCACAACCATCCCAGTCTGTGATTGGATAATGAAGGAGCAGCAACACACTAAATGACATTAACCTGTTAAAGTGGTAGTAAACTCTGTTACCCCAATTATACCTACAGGTAAGCCTATACTAAGGCTTACCTGTAGGTACTGTGAATATCTCCTAAACTTGCACTGTTTAGGAAATATTCAGAGTGCATGCATCCGGTGACATCACCGGCGCATGCGCTCTGAAGACCCGGCATACAGTGCCAGATCTTCAGAGCCTGTGCCATGAACGGAGGCTCCAGCACGCATGCACAGTAGTGACGTCAATGTGCCCCTGGCCACTCACGTAGCCGGAGGCCAAGAATCCGGAAGGAAGACCGGGGGAAGATGTCAGCCCCCTCAGTGGTGTCAGCGTAGCGCTGGAGGGTTTCGTTCTAAGGTAAGTTTCTCATAATGTGCTAGTTTACGATGCATACAAAACACATTATGACATTGCCTTGCAGGGACATTATTTGTTTTTTTCTCAACAACTGCGGTTTACTAGTGCTTTAACCAGCCCTTTATGTATTGGTGAATGCATAAAGCTTGATTGTACAAGGAACTACAACAGGCTAAAAGAAAAGCACACTGAAATATATTTAGGGTGTTTTTTTTTTGTTATATAAAAGGAGTACTTTATATATGCCTACACATTTGCTTTAATACAAGATGACATACATAATGTCTTACCTTAACTCTTATCTCCTTCTGTTCTACAAATTTTTCCGATATTTGTTGGTCATACGCTCCAATCTGGAATAAATAGGGTTACTAGAGCATTAGCAATTTTAGACACAAGTAGTATTACAGTTAATGCAGTTTTATACTTTTTACAACCAAAAAATCAAATCACTTTCAACAGCATTTGTAGAAATATAAGATGTATAGATATTATAATTTACCTGATTTAGCAAGCAGTGATACCACCGAAAGGCTGGCTAAAGTGCTTTCTCTAGCAAAATAGACGTAATAAAATTCCTTGGAAGGCCCCTTAGGCTAGGTTCACATTATAGCATGTCGGGAATGCTTGCACAATCGCATGTGTTCCCGACACGCAAGCGAAACGTGCTGCTCTTTAGCAGACGAGCGGGGTTGCCATTAAGGCCACATGCACACTGTATGCTCTATGATGCCCTTTCTCCTATAGGAGTTTAGCAGAAGAAAAACTGAGTAAAAAGCCATGATTTTGCATGCGTGTACAGGCATCTGGCAGTAATGCATTCTATTGGACAGAATGTTAATTTATTCTGGCCCGTAGAATGTATTAATGCACAAACACATTAACGCACGTTCATGCGATTTTGAGCATTTTTTTTTATGCTCAAAAAGCTCCACTCCTGAACGTGACTTTGGGGGTGGGGGGATTCTGCCTCTAAACGCCCCTGTCTGTGAACACCCACAGTGTGCATGGAGACATAGGCTAACATTGAGTGGTGTTTAGAGACAGAAAAAACCCTCAAATGGCTGTAAAAGCAGCAATTTAGAGTTCAAGAGTACACGAGTTCTTAGGCTAGGTTTACATTATAGCTTGTCTGGAACATGCTATAATGAGAGCATAAATGTGCGTGAGTGCTTAGGCTAGGTTCACATTATAGCGTGTCAGGAACACATGCACAACTGTGTGCTTTCCAACATGCAAGAGAAAGGTGCTGCTCATCAGCAGACGCAGGGGGCTGCCATTAATTCCTAATGGCACCCCCATGCATCAGCAAAACACCTGTGCTTTTACGCATGTGAAACTGTATGGTGCCTCTGCACCATGCGGTTCCAAGTAGGGTGATTTTGAAAACGGGTCAGGGACTTTTTTGCCCCCGCGTTTCTGTGGCTAGGGCGGCCCACTGAAATAAATGGACTTCCCTACCTTCAGAATGTAGCCCGCATGATGTGAACCAAACCTTAAAGTAGAACTATAGGCAAAACTTTTTACTCTTTCGTCCATGGACCGACACAGCCTCTCTATTGACAAAGTGGGTATTATCCGTTAATTAGGAGTGACTAGGCAGAAAACTTGTAAAAAGTGTTGCATCACACCCTCTACAGTACCGCCCAGGGGGCGGACCCTCTGGGTATATCACCTCAGTCTGCATCTCGCCGATCAGTTTTTTTCTGTCTAGCGAGGAGTAGGACATGGCTCCCTTCGGGCTCATTGGTCCGGGGGAAAAAGATATATTTTTTTGCTACATTTTTGGTTTCCTGCAATCTTCGATCAACTGCCGACTGGTTGACAGGCTGGATCCTCGATCCTTGTAGTTTCCCCAGTTCGGCCATCGAGCGTGTGCCGACCCTAGCTACGCGCTTCGTTTTCCACGACATGCCCATTGCTCCACGGATGGCCGGTGAGCCTACGCTCCAGGGCCTGCATCGGACCGCTCAGCTTCGGCTGACCTTACGGCCGAGTCTCAGCAGCCTGGCCGGTGAGCTTACGCTCCAGGGCATACCTATGATCGTCCCTTTTGGGTCCAATCACAGCATGCCTGGCCAACAGTCACCTTCCGTGCGCGGACAATGATCTGTTTGGAATGTCTTCCAGCAGGATAGGTAAGTAAACTCCCCTGCCTCGGCTGGGTGATTTGGCTGGACATTCCTGGAGAGACCAAGTAAGTGGTTGTGGCCCCTTTCTTCCCTCTCTCCCTGCCTTTTCCCTCCTCCCTGGGCTTCTAGCTAAAGGTTGCTGGGTGCTGGGGGTCACCTAAGGGGTTCCACTGGAGCGGGGCTGGCTGTAACTAACATTTAAAAGTAATGTAATTTCTGCTTACCTGTGTGTGCTTCCTCCTCCATGCTGTCGGTGGCCATTTTGTGGTGGTCCATGCCGGGTTCGGCCTCTAGTGACTGCCCGGCGGCCATCTTCCTGTGGTTTTGGCGCCATTTTCTTGTAGTCCACACCCACTGGCCTCTATCAACTGATCGGCGGCCATGTTTGTCCACCCTGTATGTATATATTGCCGTTCGGCGGCCATCTTTTTTTGGGCTACGGCTGCTTGGCCTCCATCTTCGGCTCGGCGGCCATTTTCTTAGAGCCCACATCATCTTCCATACAGACGTTTTTGGCAGCCATTTTGCGAGAGTCTCCGGCCTCTAGGGTTCATTACACTGGCTCGAAAATTCACACAGGAAGCGCTGATAAAAGAAGCAGACTGACACAGCAGCAATGGGACAGCATCACAGGCACAGCACACGGCAGCATAGCAGTACCGGTCCAGGGTGGTGAGTCCTCTGGGTAACCCAGCATCTCTGCAGCGCAGGAGGGTGGCCTATTGATATCTTGCCTGGAGCCCTGTGGGTGTCAGCGTGTGGTCAGCATGGCATCTGAGCCAGATGTCTTCTCCCCTGAAACACCAGATTTAGCAGCTGGTGCCCCTGAGGTGTCTATGAACGCTATGTCAGCAATCCTAGAGGCGTTTGCTGCCAGGGTGGAAGCAGCACACGGGAATACAGGGGGTAGTAAACGCCCCCGTCCCCTGCAATCTTCCTGGGATAATTCTGATGCAGAACCAGGTCCAGCTACGGCTCATGGCCCAGATTCGGACGACTGCAGACCGTGACCGATCGGACAGTGAGGATGACTCCAAGTCCAGGTCAGTACGTGAGACGGCTTTGGTATCTGACCTTATTACTGCAGTGCGGGATACGCTAAAGTTGGAAAATACTGCAGAATCAGCAGAGACTCCAGTCCCCTTTGGGTTTCGTAAACCTGCCCGCACTGCTAAGGTGTTCCCTTGTGTGTCTTATTTTGACAAACTCTTATACAAGGAATGGGAGAACCCACTGACGGTCTTTACAGCCCCAAAGAGGTTTGCGGTACGGTACCCCTTTGAGGAGAGTTTTCTGAAGAAATGGACCTCTCCCCCTATAGTGGACCCTCCGGTGTCCAGACTTAATAGAGCCACCACTATTCCAGTAGAAGGGGCTCCTGTTTTCAAGGACCCTGTGGATAAGAAGGCTGAAGCACTCGCTCGCTACCAATACTCAGTGGTAGGCTCGGCAGTACGCCCGGCATTGGCGGGGGTCCTAGTGTCTCAGACACTTAATGAATGGGCAAAATTGCTACTCCAGGGGTTAAAGGAGCGAGATGCTCCTCCTAATGAGATAAATTTGGCCGACCAGTTGGTCCAGGGCCTTAAGTTTGTCTGCGAGTCAGACATGGTTACTATTCCCCTGCTGTCAAAAGCTTCGGTTTATGCAGTAGCAATACGCCGCCTGATCTGGCTAAAGGGCTGGTCTGCGGACCAGACTTCCAAGAAAGCCCTGTTGGATCTGCCTTTTAGGGGCGACAGACTTTTTGGGGCTTCTCTGGATGACATCATCAAGGATGCCACAGGAGGTAAAAGCACTTTGCTTCCCCAAACTAGCAAGGGTAAGGGGCCACGCTAGGGGCAAGGGCCCTCCTTTACTGCACGCAGGCAGTTTTTTCGTCCCCTAGGGCAACAGGGAAAAGAACCCAGGCCGACAAGGCGCCTGCCCAAGGATAAAAGCGTCCTTGGTCCCGCAGACCCAACAAGCCTGCGGACAAATCTGCGTCCACATGAAGGTCCGCCCCCACCCAGCTCTCGGGTGGGGGGGGGGCGTCTTCGCAAATTCGCGACTTAGTGGACAGCTCTAGTCTCCGACAGGTGGGTTTGCAAAGTAATCTCCTCAGGCTACAAGATAGAATTTCTCTCTTGTCCACCGGACAGATGCATCACCTCCAATCTCCAGCTACTACCGACCCGTCGGGAGGCCCTGTATGGGGTGGTCCAGGGTCTACTGGAACGCGGGGTAGTTATTCCAGTTCCAGAACAGGAACGGGGTCAGGGTTTTTACTCAAA
This sequence comes from Rana muscosa, assembly GCA_029206835.1. Lineage (NCBI taxonomy): Eukaryota > Metazoa > Chordata > Amphibia > Anura > Ranidae > Rana > Rana muscosa. Next base: position 460,029,513 of record CM055117.1, read on the forward strand.
CCTGTTCATTGTGCCGAAGAAGGAGGGGGTTCGTCCAATCTTGGATCTCAGAGCCCTCAATTGCTTTGTGAAAGTACAAAGATTTCGGATGGAGTCAGTTCGATCTGTAGTCACGGCTCTCCATCCGGGGGACTTTCTGGCCTCCTTGGACATCAAGGACGCATACCTGCATGTCCCCATATACTCCAGACACCAGAGGTTTCTGCGATTTGCTATCGGGAAGAACCACTACCAGTTTGTGGCCCTCCCGTTTGGCCTTGCCTCAGCACCCAGGTCGTTCACCAAGGTGCTCGCTCCGATTCTGGCACTTCTAAGACAGCGGGGTATCGCTATCATGGGCTACTTGGACGACCTTCTATTGAAGGCCCCTTCAAGCTCAGAGTTAGAGGTAAGCGTGTCTATTACCTGTCAGACTCTTCGAGACTGTGGTTGGATACTAAACACGCAAAAGTCAGTATTGGTGCCCACTCATCGCCTAGTGTACCTGGGGTTGATTCTGGATTCCTCAGAGCCAAAGGTATTCCTCCCTGTGGAGAAGTTGCAGACCCTCCGGGCTGCAGTACGGCAGCTGACTTCCAGTAATTGGTCGTCACTCCGTTTTTGCATGCGAGTGTTGGGCCTCATGGTAGCCTCCTTTGAGGCGGTCCCATATGCTCAATACCACACTCGAGTGTTACAGAAGGAAGTTCTGTCCAGATGGAACAGATGCCCTTCATCTCTGGATTATCAAATCCGAGTGAGCCACCTAGTCAGGAGATCCCTGGTATGGTGGCTGACAGCACCAGCTCTAATGGCCGGGAAGTAATTTCTTCCAGTTTACTGGATAGTGATCACGACGGACGCCAGCCTTACAGGTTTGGGGGGAGTCTGGGGTGTTCAGTCAGCGCAAGGTCGCTGGACCCCAGAGGAAGCCCTCCTGCCGATCAATGTCCTGGAAATCCGGGCGATCAGGCTGTGCCTCTTCAAATGGTCTCAGAGGCTGCAAGGGCGTCCAGTCAGGATCCAGTCAGACAACGCCACAGCAGTGGCATATGTCAATCATCAAGGAGGAACAAGAAGCTCAGCTGCAGCATCGGAGGTTGCTCGCATCCTGAAGTGGGCAGAGAGGAGCGTACCGGCACTGTCGGCCGTGTACATTCCGGGTGTGGAAAACTGGCAGGCGGACTACCTGAGCCGCCAGATGCTGGACCAGGGAGAATGGTCCTTACACCCAGAAGTGTTCCAACTCCTCTGCCAAAGATGGGGCACACCAGACGTAGATCTTCTGGCTTCCCAACTCAAATCGGAAGGTATTGAAGTTTGTGGCCCGGTCAAGAGACCCATGGGCAGACGCAACGGACGCGTTGGTGGCATCATGGGGTCAGTATCGGCTAATCCATGCCTTCCCTCCCTTAAGGCTTCTTCCTCTTCTGCTCCGCAGAGTGGAGGCAGAGGGAATTCCAATGATCCTAATCGCTCCAGATTGGCCTCAGCGTCCTTGGTACGCCGATCTAGTACGTCTGGTAGCAGACGTCCCCTGGCGCCTACCACTACGGAAGGACCTGCTATCGCAAGGTCCCATACTCCATCCTGCTTTACAGTCACTGGCTTTAACGGCATGGCTGTTGAGAACCAGGTACTGAGAGACCGGGGCCTATCAGATTCAGTAATCTCTACTATGAGAAGTGCTCGGAAACAGTCCTCTAGGAAGGTTCATCACCGCACTTGTAAGGCCTACATCTCCATGTGTGAGGAAATAAAATGGCATCCGTGTACTTATTGGTTTCCAGAATCCTGCTGTTTTTACAGCATGGTGTGGACCAAAGGCTTGCCCTAAGTACGATTAAGGGACAGATATCTGCCCTGTCTGTCTTTTTTCAGCGACCCCTGGCGACTCACTCTCTCGTGAGTACATTTGTGCAGGGTAGTTCGACATGTGGCCCCTCCGGTCCGTCCCCCACTACCTCCGTGGGACTTGAACCTGGTCCTCTCGGTGCTTCAGAAGGCACAGTTTGAGAATATTAGAGATATTCCCCTGTTGACACTTTCTCATAAAGTGGTCTTTCTGGTGACTGTTACATCAGTTAGATGAGTCTCTGAGCTGGCAGCCTTGTCCTGCAAGGCTCCCTATTTGATTTTCAACAAGGATAAGGTGGTGCTGCGGCCGCAGCCTTCCTTTCTTCCGAAGGTCGTTTCGGCTTTTCATCTCAACGAGGACATTGTACTTTCATCCTTGTGTCCTCACCCGTCGAACCCTAAGGAGTCGGCGTTGCATTCCTTGGACGTTGTCCAAGCTTTGAGAGTATACCTATCTGCTATTTCCCTGTTCCGGAAGTCAGACTCACTGTTTGTTTCGGTGACTAGTCCCAAGAAGGGACAAGCAGTCTCGTCGGCCACCATCTCTAGGTGGATCCGACAGATAGTAATCCAGGCTTACGCCTTAAAGGGTCAAGCGCCCCCCTTTCCGGTCACGGCGCATTCGACCAGGGCAATAGGTGCCTCTTGGGCTTTCCGACATCAAGCATCTGTTTCCCAATTATGTAAAGCAGCGACTTGGTCGTCCGCTCACACTTTCACAAAATTCTACAAAGTTGATGTAGGTGCATCTTCGGATGCCTCTTTCGGCCGCAAGGTTTTGCAAGCGGCCGTTTAGAGTTGCAACTCCTCCGTTGGAGGAGTGCTGTTTTGTGTTTGGGGTGAAGTTTATTTTTATGCTGTTACCACCCCTCGTTTTTTTCTCTGACACTGCTTTGGGATGTCCCACTTTGTCAATAGAGAGGCTGTGTCGGTCCATGGACGAAAGAGTAAATAGGATTTTTGTACTCACCGTAAAATCCTTTTCTCTGAGTCCATGGACCGACACAGCACCCACCCCTCCTTTTAAGTTTGTACTGCTTTTTGACGAACTGATCTGCGAGAGGCAGACTGAGGTGATATACCCAGAGGGTCCACCCCCTGGGCGGTACTGTAGAGGGTGTGATGCAACACTTTTTACAAGTTTTCTGCCTAGTCACTACTAATTAACGGATAATACCCACTTTGTCAATAGAGAAGCTGTGTCGGTCCATGGACTCAGAGAAAAGGATTTTACAGTGAGTACAAAAATCCTCTTTTTCCCCTTTTGGATATAGAGTAAGAGAAGGTATAACCCCATTAGGGAGATTTCTCTTCACTTCCTGTCCCATAGCCAAAACAGGAAGTAAGGGGAAATCCCTTTAAATTAAGGGAATCTCTTGTAGACCCCCAGGTCAACAGAACTTGTGTCCCCATTAGAAAATTTCCCCTCTATTACTTTTCTGGGACAAAATTTGGGATTTTTCTTTTACTTTCACTTTTAACAACAAATGGTAAACAGAGAGGTGAATCTCTCTAAAAGGGGACACAGACAGCAATAAAAACGGACAGGTGTTCTAATCTCTCGCCTCTCTATCACAAACTAAAGAAATAGAAAAAGCCTTTAGTTATAAGTAGGGTTGTCCCGATACCACTTTAAAGGAGTAGTAAAGTTACATGTTTTTTCACCTTAATGCATCCTATGCATTAAGGTGAAAAAACATTCGACAATACCGCCCCCCCCGAGCCCCCGTTTTTCTTACCTGGCCCCTCGAAAGTCCCATGCTCGTCCCCGTCATCCTCTTCGTTTTTCTGCCTGGCCGCCGATTGGCTACACTGGATAGATTGAAAGCAGCGCAGCCATTGGCTGGCGCTGCTGTCAATCACATCCAATGACGCGGCACGCCGGGGGGCGGGGCCGAGTGATACAGTCGGCGGCTATGGCCGCCGCTGTATCACGGGAGCGTGCCCGCAATCACTCCACACCATGCGAGCTCACTCGCATTAAGGTGTGGAGTCCTTGCGGGGAGGAGCCAAGACAGCCGCCGAGGGACCCCAGAAGACCAGGATCGGGGCCACTGTGTGCAAAACGAGCTGCACAGTGGAGGTAAGTATAACATGTTTGTTATTTTTAAGCAAAAAAAAAAAAAGCTTTAGTGCTCCTTTAAGACCGAGTACAAGTACCGATACTTTTTTTCAAGTACTAGCCGATACCGATACTATTTTTTAATGTCAGGTGACAGTGGCACATGTGTCAGTATTTTTATTTATTTTTTTGTTATGTTTTTTTACAGTGCTCTTTTTTTTTAATTATTTTTTTAGGGGGGGAGGGGGGGCGCGTGGATTGTGTCAGTGTGTTTTTTATTTACATTTTTATTATTTTTTACAATTTTTTTTTTTTTATTTATTTATTGCACACTTGTAGCTTTTTTTTTTAGCCCTGTTGGGGGCTTTGGTGAGATATCAGGGGTCTTAATAGACCCCTGATATCTCCCCTTTTGAGACAGAGAAAGGGACTAAGGACACAGATTCCCCAGACCCTTTCTCTGCAGTCTCAGCTAAAATGAATGGACAGAAGCTCCTCTCCATTCATAAACTGAAGCATCGTAAACACAGTTTACGATGTTTTCAGTTATGTGAATGGACAGAGTCAGTGATCACTGACTGTTCATTCAGAAAAGGTAGGCTCCTACCTCCGCTCTCCATTCTGACAGATCGAGGACAGAGGGAGTGGAGGAGGACACGGAGCACGGAGGGGGAGAGCAGAAGGAGGGGGACACTGAGCATGGACAGCAGCACGGAGGGGGACAAGGACCCAGAGGGGGGGAGCAGCATGGAGGGGGGACACTGAGCACAGACAGCAGCATGGAGGGGGACAAGGACCCGGAGAGGGAAAGCAGCACGGAGGGGGGAACACGGAGCACAGACAGCAGCACGGAGGGGGAGAGCAGCATGGAGGGGGGACACTGAGCACGGACAGCAGCATGGAGGGGGACAAGGACCCGGAGAGGGAGAGCAGCACGGAGGAGGATACAGGGACAGTCAGCGGTGATCGGTGTGGCTTTGGGGGGAGTTACAAGCTCCGATCACCGTTGTATAACTTTCACTAAAGCAAATGAAAAGGGGGCAGGTATCGGGTGAAGTATCGGAGCATTACAAGTACTCGGGGAAATGCTTGGTATCGGTACCGATACTAGTATCGGTATCGGGACAACCCTAGTTATAAGCACACCATAAAATCTATCCCAGTTGCTGAGTTATGGCCATTGTGTGCATTATTAATACCTAATTTGGGTAAAGTTTTTTCTTTTTATTGAGATTGTTTTACAACGCAACAGTCAACATGCTGTCACACTATGGGTTAGGAGGTCTTTGTCTGTTTGATTTACTACTTTTCGTGAGAGCAAAGTCCCAAACTGAGAGGTTCTGTGCTAACCAACCAATCTATGCTCCTGTTATCAGAGCCACAAAAGAAAATTACATTTACATAATCAGTGAGTTTTATTCCCTGAGGTGACGCACACACAGACCTACTGCTGGAAAATCAAACAAGCCACCATGCTACTACATTGATCAAACACACACATACAGCACTAACCTTAATGATATACATAAACCCTCAAAATCTTATTTCTTACAAAAGAGAAAATAAATAGTGCCCACAGTGTATGAATACCCTATCCAAAATATAAATCAGTGTCCAGTCAAACTCCTATGCAATTTGCCAAATAGTGAGAACAATTTAGATGAACTTTGTGTTCAATCACATTACAAAATCCATCGTACCCAAACAATTATTTGTGAAAAAGGTACACAAAACAGCCATGAACCCTCAATGTAAAAGGTGCACTTGCTGTAAGATGCTTGTTTTTGCGTCTACCAGCCATAGATGTGTAGCGGATGGTTGCTACTAGTTACTACCATCCACCATATTCACACTGCTGCCAGACCTTGAAACATCTCCAGTAGACAATGAACAGTCATTTGCTTTTGTTATGTTTTTCTTTATTTGCGGGATATAACTTGGTTGGGGGAAAGGGTACGGGATGCCCATAGAATGGATCACACTTGCCATACAGTATTTATTGAAGAATCGTTGAATCACTTGCACTTAGAAAAATAATGGACTCTAAGCCTGGCAGTATCAAATTTACTTCCTCCTCTGCACAACTCCTGCAGACTGTTACTCCCAGGACTCTAACCCTCCTGCACAAACTTCACTGCCACAGCGTTAGTCTTTCCGCCCCATCATCTTCACACTGCACCAGGGATCACTCAGAATAATCCCTGGTGGTTGCTGAACTTTGCTGAATTCTGATAGGCCAGGGGCCTGCAGTACCCCTTCTTAATGGCCCGATTAATTAGCAGCACAAAAAGGTTGGTGGACTACTGAGCCCAGCCAGTCCTTCTTGCAAACCCACAGCGATTTGACACAAAACCCCACAGTCTCTCCTCTGGCCTTGCACCCAGGTCCCCTGGCATGCCTCCTCCAGATATCCACTCTGCCTCACTTACTGAACTTCTCCTGCCCTGAGTCCTTGATAAAGAATTTACCCAGACATGCGTACCGACTGCTTCTCCAGCTCCTCTATTCCAGGACACCTCCTCCATGATCGTGTAAGGAGAGGCTCCCTCCCAGCTCCCGAGCTCCTCCGCCGAGGCCTGCACCCCGCCCCCCCCAGATGGGCATGGGCCTCCTGCTGCAGTCTAACACTCCATTCTTCACTTCACCCAGCCGACAACGCCCCTCCAGTGGGCTGGACCTGAGTTTATGTAGGAGGCCTTTCCCAGAAAAATGGGGATTGGTCAAGGCTTCTCACATGAACTCCCTGTCACTCAAGTCCCCAGCCCTACCCCTCTTCCAGAACATTCTCCCTGGAAGCAGGGGAGACGCCCAATAACTAAAGGACAGGTGGTCACACCCACTGCTACACTAACCACTCCCTGCCCTCCAGATCAAAATCAAAACAAGCAGGCCTAGCATGCAGCATAGGCCTGTCTAAAATTTACCTGCCTGGCTGCCATCACAAAAAAACCTTAACGCTATCACCTACCTAGAGTAGATCGCACTACAGATGATATATGTTGCCAGCACACCTACAAGTTTGTTTCAAAGGGCACAGCTCTTTTTTCTCATATGATCGCATTGAAAAGCAACGTTTCGAGACCATGCAGTATCCCTTCCCCAGGCATTTGATGTCAATGCCTGACGAAGAGTCCCTGTGTGGCCCCACAACATTGCTTTTGTATGCGATCATGCAAGAATAAAGAGCTGTGCACTTTGAAACCAATTTGTAGGTATGTTGGCAACATACTTCATCTATGTTGTACATTGTGACCAGACAGAAGTTCTTGCAGCACCCTTTAAAGTGGTAGTAAACGTGTTTTTTTTTTTTTTTTCTTTTAACTGGGCCCCCCTTCAGTTAAATGCCATAATGTGCTAGTATGCACTGCATACTAGCACATTATGACAGACTTACCAGAAAGAAGAAGCCCTCCAGCACTTCACTGTCAGTGCGGGGGCGCTTCCATGTTCACCTGGTCTTGCTTTCCAGGTTCGCTCTGTTCGGGTTCTTGAATGGCAGGGTCATGTTGACGCCACTTCTGCAGGTGCTGTAAAGTACTTAGTGTAGGTTACTGCTGAGAGACAGGAGAGGGTCTCTTCTGCCATTAAAACCCTGTCTGCTAGCATTTGTCTTACTATTTCTAAGTTTAATACCGTTAAAATCACATGGTCAATTCCAGTATGTTATGCAAAAGGAATATATAAACACATCTACAGTACCAAGCATAGAAAACCCCTTTTGAAAAATGAACTCCCCGACTCAAATGATCTCTCAAATATAAGCAGGCAAAAGGTTATGCAAGTGTATCCTAATTGGTTTCAATAAACGGTTGATTGTACATCTTAAACTATGGAGTGAATCTTCTTTCCTTTTGAGTTACACAGCCCCCACTGGAGAAAAGGGGAGGAGAGGAGAGGAGTGGGAGCTTTACTTTGTGCCTTATGTGACCTCTAGTAATATACTGTATAGGTCAGAATTTGAAAAATAGTGGATTGAGGAAAACCATTGGAGTTATAAGGATCACTACTGCTTTGGAGATTTGTGAAGAGGGCACTAGTGTTACTTTCGTCAACGAAAATATTTTTCGTCATAATTTTCGTCAGCTAAACTAAGCAAACAAAGCGAAAATAAAATGAGAATTAAGTAAACTGACGAAAACTTTGCCGAAAATCAATTCCAAATTTTGTCAACGAACGAAAATGTGAGGGAGGGACATTTATCCACCGGAACTTTGGCTTTCCTCAGAGCTCTGCCTGCCTGTTAAAGCCCCAGCCGCCAGACAAGCTGTATTGGCTGAGAGACGCAGGCTCCTGCTGTCTGCCTGCTGCCTGGGACTTCTGGAAAAATACCCTGTAAACCACGTGGTGAGTGTTTTCCTTCCCAGCAAGGTAGCATTGCTTAGCCTCCCCAAACCAGTTGTCTGCCCTGTGCACTCCCTCACTTCCATTTACTTCCTCATCCCCACTACATGTTATAAGATTTTTACTCCAGGAGTATATAATATGTTTGGAAAGTCTAGAGAAATGGTTAAATAATGCATTACAGTTTACCTAAACCCATCAGATTTTAGTCGAGTTAAATACAACTAAAACAGTTCAGATGACTAAAATATGGCTAAAACTAAAATGGCATTTTAGTCAAAAGACTATGGCTAAAACTAAAACTAGATTTGACGTCAAAATTAACACTGGGGGACACAGACTTTCGAGCACAACATATACAGTAGCTCACAAAAGTGAGTACACCCCTCCCATTTTTGTAAATATTTTATTATATATTTCATGTGACAACACTGAAGAAATGACACTTTGCTACAATGGTGAGTGTACAGCTTGTATACCAGTGTAAATTTGCTGTCCCCTCAAAATTGGGCCCAATTAGCCATTGGTCTCAGGTATGAATGGGGAGCAGGTGTGTTAAATTTGGTGTTATCGCTCCCACTCTTATGCTGGTCACTGGAAGTAAAACATGGCACCTCATGGCAAAGAACTCTCTGAGGAGCCGGGAAAAAAAAATAAAAAAATTGTTGCTCTACATAAAGATGGCAAAAGCTATAAAAAGATTGCCAAGACCCTGAAACTGAGCTACAGCATGGTGGCCAAGACCATACAGCGGTTTAACAGTTCAGATTCCACTCAGAACAGGCCTCGCCATGGTCGACCAAAGAAGTTGAGTGCATGTGCTCAGCGTCATATCCAGAGGATGTCTTTGGGAATTTGACGTTTGAGTGTTGCCAGCCTTGCTGCAGAGGTTGAAGGGATGGAGGGTCAGCTTGTCAGTGCTCAGACCATATGCCGCACACTGCATCAAATCAGTCTCCATGGCTTTCATCCCAGAAGAAAGCCTTTTCTAAAAGATGATGCACAAGAAAGCCTGCAAACAGTTTGCTGAAGACAAGCAGACTAAGGACATGGATTACTTGGTCTGATGAGATCAAGATAAACTTATCTGGTTCAGATGGTGTCAATCGTGTGTGGCGGCAACCAGGTGAGGAGTACAAAGACAAGCGTGTCTTGACTACTGTCAAGCATGGTGGTGGGAGCGTCATGGTCTGGGGCTGCATGAGTGCTGAAAACACTGGGGAGCTACAGTTCATTGAGGGAACCATGAATGCCAACATGTACTGTGACATACTGAAGCAGAGCATAATCCTCCTCCCTTTGGAGACTGGGCCACAGGGCAATATTCCATTCCAAAATGAATAAAGTTGATACCTGCCATTCCAAGGCCCACGTCTCCCCCAAAGTGTAAATCAACCAACTTCAAAAGTTAGCATACAAAATTCCATTGATGTGGATTACCCAAGAATTTTCGAGAAACAACATGCAAAGACCAGCAACACATTACCCCAGCAATTTCTCCATGACCAGTTCCACGGGGACCAGTCCAGGAATATCTAACCATCCACCCCATACTTTTTTAAATTTCAACGGGCATCCTCTATGTTGGTATATAAGCCATTCATAGCCGAGAGTGGTGCCCAGTGGAGGCTGGTGTTCCATTTTTTTGGGGGGGGGGGCGGCAAACAAATTGTATTTAGGAGGTATCGTAGTGTATACACACACACTCATTAATACAGGAAATATACTCACTTTCTTCTGATACCAAGATATTGAATCTCTGTTCTCAGCAGCCATCCCTCTATCCTTTCATTGGAACCTGTATCTGTAGAACATAGAACACAAATCATGACATGGTAAGCAAAACTGTATCAAGTGTATTTATTTTATTGTTTAATAAACACTGCAGCAATTTACAGAGGGCAGTAAGGTAACAAAAAGTTATGCTAATCAATGAGTAAACACCAAAAATCAGAATTTCACTCATTGTATCTTATATTAAACAAGATTTTGCAAGCCCCTTGCCTTTCCCAAAATAATAAAACAATGCAGACCTCAGATCGGAAGCTTCAATGTCAGCATAGCATACTCGCTCGGTTTACTGCATGCAGTTCTGCACAAGTGTAAATCATCTGGACTTCTTTGAGCTGGATTTCACCCAGCCAACTCAGGGAAAGTATAGGAAAGTGGATGTGCTGTAGCTCAGCTTGCTGCAACCATTTATTTATTTCAAGTGTTGGGGAAAGTGAAGGTGGAAGGGGCTTTATAAAACATAGCCTAGCATTCCATTTTCAATATAATCTGAGCTTTATATAATTCCCTTTAGCTTGAATCCACATACAATCTCACTGGGTCACTTCCTAGAATGTGTGCCAAGTAACTACCATTTCATGTTTTAACCCAATTAGTGGCTGAAAGAAACCTCTTTAATATTTTTGTTTTTTGGTCATGTGAGAAACAGCAAAGAACTTGTAGTGAGTGCGTTTTGGAAATCCTCCAGTAATTCACAAGCTAGTGTTCTCAGATCAATGACATATGGGAGTAGGGTGGAGTGGTGCACCACAGCAGAACTTAGATTAAAAGTTCTGACACTGTCATCAGGAAAGTACTGCAATGCTGGCTGTTGAAAAAAAATAAAAAAAATGCCTAAATAGTTGCCTGGCTTTAAGCATGCCGTCAATGAGTGTCCGAAAAGTACCAGCATTCTTGATCGCTATTCCCAGGTAGTTTAGCCATTCAAAAAGCACTGAAGCCAAAGCTTCAGCATGACAGCCAGTTAATGAACAGTCTCAAATAGGGATGAGCTCGGTGTTCGAGTCGAACATAAGTTCGACTCGAACATCGGCTGTTCGACCGTTCGGCGAACATCGAACGATTTGGGGCGTTCGCGCCAAATTTGAGTGACGCGAACGGCCCACAATACACTGCGCCATCGCAGTGCAATCCCGGCGCTGTGATTGGCCAAGCATGCACTGTGACCCCGCATGCTTGGCCAATCACAGCGCCGGCAGCTAGGAGAGCCATAATTGGCCACAGGCAGGTTGCCTGTGGCCAATTATAGCTCAGGGGCTTTAGCACACGCCCCACACTATAAAAGGCCGCCAGCGCGGCGGCCTTGTGTAGTGTGTTCCGGCGCAGAGAAAGAGTTACATAGGCAGGGACAGTGTCAGTGCTATTTGTACCTCAAACTTGTGTGTAGGGAGAGAGAAGGATAGGCAGGGAGAGTGTCAGTGTCATATTCTTTGCTAAACCTTGTGCAGGGAGAGAGAAGGATAGGCAGGGGACAGTGTCAGTGTCACATTCTTTGCTAAACCTTGTGTGCAGGGAGAGAGAAGGATAGGCAGGGAGAGTGTCAGTGTCATATACTTTGATAAACCTTGTGTGCAGGGAGAGAGAAGGATAGTCAGGGGACAGTGTCCGTGTCATATTCTTTGGTCTTTGCTAAACCTTGTGTGCAGGGAGAAAGAAGGATAGGCAGGGAGAGTGTCAGTGTCATATACTTTGATAAACCTTGTGTGCAGGGAGAGAGAAGGATAGGCAGGGGACAGTGTCAGTGTCATTGTTGCTAAGCTTCCTGCACCTTATACACCTGAAGTTAGCCTGTATTGCTGCGTTTTCCTGGTGTGTTACACCAACAGGCATTTGCAGCACTTACAGCGGGCGGAGTGTGCCTCCTGATCATATTACACCTGAAGTTAGCCTGTATTGCTGCTTTTTCCTGGTGTGTTACACCAACAGGCATTTGCAGCACCTACAGCAGGCGTAGTGTGATTCCTGCAAAATATACTCCTGAAGCTAGGCCTTATTGCTGGTTTTCCCATTTCCCTGCAGGCCAATAGAATGTCTGGAAGGCAATCAAGGAGAGGCAGACAGTCAGGAGCCAATAAAAGAGGGCAAGCAGGCTCTGTGTCTAGAGACAACAGTGCTGGTCGTGGACGCGGTGCATCGCCATCAGCACGTGGCCATGGGACACGCTTGTCCTTCTTTTCGGCAGCTGGACATGTTGAGCCGCATCATGCCGAAGACTTGGTAGAGTGGATGACCAAGCCCTCCTCATCCTCCTCACCCTCTCTCACCCAGGCTCAGGGTACTGGCAAAGCAGCTGCCAAAGCGTCCTCTTCCCTGGTATCAATGTCATCATCAGTCACTCCTTCCCTAGACCAACCATGTCCTTCTGAGGAGTCCCCCGAACTGTTTGAGCACAGTGTTGGGTACATGCTCCAGGAGGATGCCCAGCGTTTCGAAGGGTCTGATGATGATACCCAGCTAGAGGAAGGCAGTAGCGTGAGAGCAGAGAGAGGGGATGCTCAAGAAGGACACCAATCTGGCAGTCATGTTCCAGCAGCTGCAGCATACTGCCAGATTGGCTCCAGTGATGAGGAGGGAGGGGATGATGAGGTCACTGACTCCACGTGGGTGCCTAATAGGAGAGAGGAGGAGGAGGAGGCACATCTCCAACGAGGCAGGATGCCCTCGGGGGGCCAGCGTAAGGGCAACACACCGACGGAATCACACCGCAGAGCTCCGCCTGTGCAGGGCGCTGCCTCTGCCCGTTATTCAAAAAGTTCTTTGGTGTGGGCCTTTTTTGAGTCGAGTGCATCAGATCGCACAGCTGCTGTTTGCAACATATGTCTCAACCGTATATCGCGTGGCCAAAACATCACCCGCTTGGGCACCACATGCTTGACCAGACATATGTTGACCTGCCATGCAGCTCGTTGGCAAGCCTACCTTAAAGACCCACACCAAAGAACAAAGCGGACCTCTCCTTGCACCGCATCAGCTGGGATCTCCAACCCCACTATACCTTCAGTCCTCTCTGAAACCTCCACTGAGAGGATAGAAGGTGTAGAATTAGGTGTGTCACAGCCAAGTACTTGCGGGCACTCTGCTAGCAGTGCACCGACGTCCGATTCTAGTAGGCAAATTTCCCTGCCCCAGCTGCTGGACCGTCGAAATAAGTTCACTCCCAGCCATCCACATGCCCAGCGGTTGAATACTAGCTTGGCTAAATTGCTAGCGCTTCAACTGCTGCCTTTTCAGTTGGTAGACTCGGCCCCCTTCCGTGAGTTTGTGCAATGTGCGGTTCCTCAGTGGCAGGTTCCCAAACGCCACTTTTTCTCACGGAAGGCGATTCCGGCTCTCTACCGGCATGTGGAAGGCAATGTCTTGGCCTCGCTGGACAGGGCGGTCAGCGGTAAGGTGCATATTACCGCTGACTCATGGTCCAGCAGGCATGGACAGGGACGTTACCTTTCTTTCACGGCCCATTGGGTCACTCTTTTGGCAGCTGGGAAGGATGCAGGACAAGGTGCAGTAGTGTTGGAGGTTGTTCCACCACCACGCCTCCAAAATGCTACTACTGGTTGTGACACACCTCTCTCCTCCACCCCCTCCTCTTCTTCTTCCTCCATGGCCTCTTCCTGTGCTTTGTCCTCGGAACCAGCGGTGCTCTGTAGGCGTTCAAGGGGCTACGCAAGTACGCAGGCAAAAAGATGCCATGCCGTGCTTGCGCTGGTGTGTTTGGGGGATAGGAGTCACACTGGGGCAGAGGTTCTGTCTGCTCTGCAGGGGCAGGCCGAGAGGTGGTTGACGCCATGCCAGCTTAAGCCAGGAATGGTAGTTTGCGACAATGGCACCAACCTCCTCTCCGCTCTCAGACAGGGACAACTGACCCACGTGCCCTGTGTGGCTCACGTCCTTAACCTGGTGGTGCAGCGGTTCTTGGGCAGGTACCCAGGCTTACAGGATGTCCTGAGGCAGGCCAGGAAAGTCTGTGTGCATTTCCGCAGATCTTATAATGCCAGTGCTCGCCTGGCTGAGCTGCAAAAGGAGTTGAACCTGCCCAAGAACCGCCTTATATGTGACATGCCCACCAGGTGGAACTCAACGTTGGCCATGCTGCAGCGGCTGTACACGCAGCAGAGGGCCATCAATGAGTACCTGTGCGACTACGGCACCAGGACAGGGTCAGGGGAGCTCGGTTTTTTTTCACCACACCAGTGGGGCATGATCAGGGATGCATGCACTGTCCTGGCACCATTTGAGGAGGCCACGAGGATGGTGAGCAGTGACAGTGCATGCATCAGTGACACTGTACCTCTTGTCCACATGTTGGAGCATACGCTGCGTGGAATAATGGACAGGGCACTTGAGGCAGAACAGAGGCAGGAAGAGGAGGACTTCCTTGCCTCTCAAGGCCCCCTTTACACAGACAGTGTTCCTTCTGTCCCACCCATCGCACAGGAAGAAGAAGAGGAGGAGGAGGAGGAGGAGGATTGTGTCAGCATGGAGGTGGAGCCTGGCACTCAGCATCATCAGCAGCAGTCTTTTAGGGATGATTTACAGTCCCAAGAAACCAGTGGACTTGTACGTGGCTGAGAGGAGGTGGCTGCGGATCATGTCGTCCTTAGTGACCCAGAGGACTCCGGACCAAATGTCTCAGCTAACCTACGCTGCATGGCCTCCCTGATCCTGCAAAGTCTGCGGAAGGATCCTCGTATTCTTCGGATCAAGGAGAGGGACCATTACTGGCTGGCCACTCTCCTTGATCCACGGTACAAGGGTAAGGTTGCGGATCTTATCTTACCGTCGCAGAGGGAGCAGAGGATGAGACAACTCCGGGAGGCCTTGCAGAAAGGTCTGTGCAACGCGTTCCCAGAGACTGGGAGGTTACAAACTCCTGGTCCTGGACAACGAGTTGCTGAGGCTTCGGTCAGTCAAAGAAGGAGCGGTGGGGAAGGTGGCCGTCTGACCGATGCGTTCAGACAATTCTTTAGTCCGCAGCCCCAAGGTATGATCGGTTCCAGCAACCATCGCCAGCGTCTGATATACATGGTGCAGGAATACCTAGGGGCAAGGTCAGACTTGGACACCTTCCCCACCGAAAATCCTCTGGCTTACTGGGTCTTGAGGATGCATCACTGGCCAGAGCTTGCACAGTATGCAATTGAGCTACTGGCCTGTCCTGCATCCAGCGTTCTTTCAGAACGCACATTCAGTGCTGCTGGAGGATTTGTCACGGATCACAGGGTGCGCCTGTCCACCGACTCTGTTGATCAACTGACCTTCATAAAGATGAACCAGTCTTGGATCACCACCAGCTACCAAACACCTGAAGCTGATATAACAGACTAATTTATTTTCAAATGACACATCCCTTCAAGACTGATGCTGATGCTGAGAGACTGTCCTGTTATGTTGACTGACTATCCTCCTCCTCCTCAATGATCCGATTGATGATGATAGCTTGGAAGAACATTTTTGTTTCTGGGTGCCGCCTAGGGTTGCCACCTCATCCCTTTAAACCCGAACACATATGAATTACACAGGTTCTGTGGCTGATTAATGTGGTAATTAAAACTCACTTGGTGCCTTATCTGCATTAAATCAGCCTCAGAACCTGTGTAATTCATATGTGTTCGGGTTTAAAGGGATGAGGTGGCAACTCTAGTGCCGCCACCAGTGGCTAAGGCCCAATTTTTCAGCCCCTGTTTAACAGGGGCGTGTAATTACAATTTTTGATGCAATACTTTGCAACAGGGCTCATTGCTGTGCTCCAAGTACAGTATCTGTGAGGGGTTGCAGTGTTGTGGCACCAGTGCCTAAGGCCCAATTTTTCTGCCCCTGTTTAACAGGGGCATGTAATTACAATTCTTGATCTAATAATTCACAGCAGGGCCCATTCCTGCGCCCACCAAGAGTAACTGTGAGGCCTTACAGTGTTGTGTCAACACCACCACCACCACCACCAAAGGCCCAATTTTTCAGCCCCTGTTCAACAGGGGCATGCAATTACAATTCTTGATCTAATAATTCACAGTAGGGCCCATTCATGCGCCCACCAAGAGTAACTGTGAGGGCTCACAGTGTTGTGGCAACACCAACATGTAAGGGGCAAATGTCAGCTGAGTATATACGGCAGGCCCCTACTTTCAAACATCCAACTTACAAACGACTCCTCCTTGCAAACGGAAGGATACAACAGGAAGTGAGAGGAAATCTACCCCTAGGAAGGCAAATTCTCTCCTGTAAGAGTTAATATGGGAAAAAAAAGTGTCTCCTCTCCACTGATGCTTTATCACCAATTCTTGTTTCAATAAAAACCCCAAATTTTCAAAAAACATTTGTCATTAGGACGGAAAGTGAGGTGAACTGTTCTGAACAGGCGCACACTGCACAGACAGCAAAACAAATGTTACAGGGGTGATAACCCTTCCCTATATTTTCAAAAAAGCTTAAAAATAGATTTTTTGGCTGGAGCTACACTTAAACAATGTACCTGTTCAAAATTACAAACAGATTCTACATAAGAACAAACCTACAGTCCCTGTCTTGTATGCACCGCCTGTATACGGCTGTTCAGAGTATATAGGGCCTTTTTTATTTTGTGTGCGGGATTCCCCTTAATATCCATACAAGACTCAAAGGGGCTGGTAATGGGCTGGGGTGGGGGGGGGGGGGGGCTGTGATGGGGTAGCTATGCCATTTTTCTTAAAGATTTTCATCCATATTACCAGGACCAGACATTACATTAAAGCCGAAAGCAGTTTTAAATGTCTTTTTTTCCTTTAGAAATGTAATTTTGTGCAGGGACAGTTCTAAACACGGGAAACACGTGGCACTTCTCAGGCATACTTTAGACACCCCCAGGTACGATATTTAAAGGAATATTTGACTTTTTTTTTTTCCACTTTATGCATCATTAAAATGACTGCTCCCGAAAAACGGCTGTTTTTAAAACTTTTTTTTGGATTGATACATGTCCCCTGGTGCAGAACCCGGGTTCCCAAACCCTTTTTAGGACAATAACATGCATAATAGTCGTTATAATTAGCACTTTAGATTTCGAACGTTCGCATCCATTGTATTTACTGTATATACTCGAGTATAAGCCGAGTTTTTCAGCACATTTTTTTGTGCTAAAATGCCCCCCCTCGGCTTATACTCGAGTCACCTTTTTGCGCCTGATCTCCCGGACTTTGGGGACCCGGTACCGACTTGGCACAAACTTGGCACACATGTAGCCCCACTCTTCTTCTACAAGTGTGCAAAGTTTGTCGTCCGGGGGACCTACGGCCCGGGGAGCACCGATTTTTCAAAGCTGGGCCCCCCTTCCATAGACTCCCATGTTAAACGGTCATTTCTCTGGTGAATTTGGGGACCCAGTACCGGCCGGTCGTAGGTCCCCTGGACCCCAAACTTGGCACACATGTAGCCGCATTTCTCTTCTACAGGTGTACAACATTTTTTGTCTGGAGGACCTATGGCCGGGGAGCACCGATTTTTCAAACCTGGGCACCCCTTCCATAGACTCCCATGTTAAACGTCAGTATAGTCATGGGCAGTGAGGCATGGGCACAGTGTGGCATGGGCACAGTGAGGCATGGGCACAGTGAGGCATGGACATGGACACAGTGAGGCAAAGTGAGGCACAGTGAGGCATGCAGATGGACACCCTAGGCTTATACTCGAGTCAATACGTTTTCCCAGTTTTTGTGATAAAATTAGGTGCCTCGGCTTATATTCGGGTCGGCTTATACTCGAGTATATACGGTAATAGGTTCTAAAGTTCGGGCGAACTTTCGGTCCGTTCGCGGGTTCTGGTGCGAACCGAACCCGGGGGTGTTCGGCTCATCACTATTCTCAAAAAAATTGACAGTTACTTACCGTTAACTGCTTTTCTAGGATATCTTCCAGGACGGCACACCTGAGAGATGACTGGTCCACCTGACAGGAAACACAATCAACACATGAGGTTAAAAGGCCCCTCCCTTCCCCTGCACCTCAGTTCTACCAAAGTAATAGGTTATCCGGGTGCCAGAGGGAAACTCTACCCGTAGTACTTACATCAAACCAGGGGTGGGAAGTAGGCCTGCCGTCCTGGAAGATATCCTAGAAAAGCAGTTAACGGTAAGTAACTGTCAATTTTCTCTAGTCATCTTCCAGGACGGCACACCTGAGAGGATGGACAAGAAGTTCAAGGCCTACCTTAGGGTGGGACCACCGCTTGTAAGACCTTCCTTCCAAACGTCAGATCCTGAGGCGATAGTAGTTCCACTCTATAGTGCTTTAAGAAGGTGTCCTGCTTCGCCCATGTGGCTGCTCGGCAGATCTGTTCGATTGAGGCCCCTGCTTTTTCTGCCCAAGAGGCCACCAAAGATCTTGTTGAATGAGCTTTAATGTTACCTGGTACTGGGGAACCTGACTGCTCATAAGCCATACCTATAGTCTGCCTAATCCACCTAGCCACTGTAGATTTAGAAGCCTTCCTAGGGCCGCTAAATAAAACTAAAAGGTGAGTCGACTTCCTGAAGTCCTTCACTCTGTCCAAGTATGTCAGCAAACATCTCCTGACATCTAAAAACTGAAATTTTTCCTCTCCTTTGTTCTTTGGGTTTTCACAAAAGGAAGGCAAAATGATCTCCTGCGACCTATGAAACTGTGATGCGACTTTGGGAAGAAAAAGTGGGTCTTGCTTCAGCACCACTCTATCTTCCAGAATCAACAGAAAAGGCTCTTTACTTGACAAGGCCTGCAGGTCACTTACTCTTCTGGCTGTTGTGATGGCCAGTAAAAAGGCTAACTTAAGCGTCAAAAATTTAATGGAGATCTCCTGAGCTGGTTCGAAAGGCGCTTTCGTCAACGCTTCCAAGACCAATGTTAGATTCCAAGGGGGGAATCTTTTAACCTTTATGGGGGTTAACCTCTCCCTAGCTACTAGGAACCTCCTAATCAGAGGCTCTAACGTGAGCCTCTGGTCCAAAAATACGGATAGAGCAGCTATCTGTACCTTCAGGGTATTTGTGGCAATTCCTTTGTCCACCCCTGCCTGTAAAAATTCTAGTATCACTGGTACCGAAGGACTAGACACTTCTCTATCTTGACACCAGTGAGAAAAAGTATTCCAAACCTTTGAATATATCCTCCTAGTGACTGGTTTTCGACTACCTAGGAGGGTCTCAATCACTTTATCGGAGCATCCTTTGCCTCTGAGAATCTCCCTCTCAAGAGCCATGCCGTCAACCTGAAGAATCCTGGGTTGGGGTGAACGACTGGCCCCTGCAGAAGAAGATCCTGCCTGGTTGGGAGAGGAAAAGGAGGTGCCACCGACCATTTCTTCAGAGTAGCAAACCAAGTCCTCTTGGGCCACCAAGGGGCTATCAGAATCAGCTTGCACTCCGAGTTGGCCAGCCTCTGTAGAACCCGATGAATCAAAGCTAGTGGAGGGAAAGCATATGCTAGGTGACAGTCCCAATTCTGAGCTAGAGCATCTACTCCCTCTGAACCTCCCTCTCTGGTGAGAGAGAAAAAAAACGCTCCACCTTTCTGTTCCCTCTGTGGGCGAAAAGGTCTATCTCCGGAACCTCGAACTCTTGACTTATCTGGAGGAATACTCTTTGGTTTAGTTCCCATTCCCCTTGGTGAATGGGCTGTCGGCTCAGGAAATCCGCTACCACATTGGTGGTCCCTCTTATGTGGACCGCCGATATGGATTGAAGGACCCCTTCTGCCCAACTCAGAATCTCCAGGGCTAGACTTAGTAGCCTTCTGGATCTTGTACCCCCTTGTCGGTTTAGATAGGAAACTGCTGTCACATTGTCCGAGAGGACTTGGACGTCTAGTCCCTGAACTCTGCTTTCGAAGGCCTTCAGAGCCTGACCCACCGCAAGAAGCTCCCTGTAATTGGAGGAGGCCCTTGCTTGGATCTGGTTCCAGGATCCCTGCGCTTGGAGGTCCCCCAAGTGAGCACCCCAACCCCAGGCACTTGCATCTGTGGTAATTTTTATAGGGTTCCACTGGGTCCAGAGACGACCCAACGTGAGTCTGTACTGACCCAGCCACCAATCTAGGGAGGCCCTTACCCTTGCTGGAATGGCCATTCTTGCGGAGTTCAGGAGGGCCGCTGACTTGGCTGAGGTTCTGACCACCTCCACTGTCGCATCAGCCAAATATGCTACTGCTTTGTTAATTATTTCTAGAGAGTCCATAACCTCTTCGGAATTGTCCCCTCTAGAAACATGGCCAGAGAGCCTACCTAGCCAGGCATTCACATGCCTGGCTACGCAGGCAGATGCTAGTGCAGGAGCCATGGCTGCCGCATTGGCATCCCATGCTCTGCGCAGAAGCGTTTCAGCCTTCCTATCCATTTGGTCCTTAATGCTACCCGAGTCCTCAAAGGACAAATCGGATTTCTTAGAGACCTGAGAAAGGGCTGCATCTAATTTGGGGGTCTTGAAAAACTTCTCTTCTTCTTCCTCCCCAAAAGGGAACCTTCTCTTCCAGGTTTTTAGCTTAAGGACCTTCCTTTCCGGGTCCTTCCACTCCCTCAGAATTACCTCCTTAAGGGTTTGGTGTACTGGGAATACTCTGGACTGAGGTTTTCCTAAGCCCTTATACAACTTATCCCAGGCTGTTGTCTGTACTGGAGGTTCTGGGATATCTTCAGAGGCATAAATTGCCTTAAGCAACTGTCCCATGTCCTCCACGGGAAAGAGATGCCTAAGTTTAGGACTGTCACTGTCCTGGCTTTCAGGGTCTGAACCCTCCCCCTCCTTTAATGAGTCCTCTTCTGACTCCTCTGGGTCCTCAAGCTCATCTACTCCTGAAGTAATGGAAGAGGGAGGCCCCTGTGGGGTTCTCTGACCTCTGTCAGATGTGTCCCCCTGAGATGAAGTACCTTCTCTAGAGGACAGAACCTCTCTGCCACTAGTGCTATGCTCTTCCTTAGATGCAATAACTGTCTTAAGGGATTGTAACGTAGTCAGCATCTCTGCCTGTACTGTAAGGAAGTCCCTCAACACCTGTGAGGTTTCCTTACCCGACAATTTAGGTATGCACCTGTAACAAAAAGGCTTTGCGTGATCAAGTGGGAGCTTTTCATTGCAATTCCCACACCTTTTTGTTCTAGGGGGAGGGGTACTTTTGCTTTTAACCTTGTGGGCCCCTTGAGCAGATCCACTGGGTTCTAAGGAGACAAAAAGACAAGACAGCACTAGTTTTTTAGCAAGCTGTACTTTCTCCTGCCCCCCCCCAAGGGGTGTGGGTAAGACCTCCCTTAACCAACCCCTTGTGAATAATAGAGGAAAGACTCACCACTCGTGGTCCCCTCCTGGGATGCAGCCACTGCTGTTTCCTCCTCTCGCTCCATTCCTGGTCTCAGCTGGTTCCTACTTCCTAGGAGCTCTGCTGTGAGACTCCAGGCGGTGAGAGGGGCCTGTGGGACCTCCGCCTGGCTCCACCGGATTTTTATGGCCAGGACGCCGATCGGCGCCATTTTGCTGGAGTCCCGCCGCCAGAGGTAGTCCCATTTTGGCCTCTAGTGTCCGGATCCGCCATCTTGGCGTGGACCGGAAACCGGAAGTGATGTCGCCCAGAACCGGAAGAGGCGCCATCTTGCTCCACCCGACGAATGCTCACTCCTGCCTAGGAGTGTTTCCAGCATTCCCTATGGAGCTGCACTGTCAGGAAAATGACAGCCTTCCTCCTCCAGCGGCCTGGACTCCTGCAGACCCTCCGGTTCCTTCATCCCCCAAGTACCCTAGACTGGGTGGAAGGTAGGTGGGGAGGCATGTACCCACAACAGATCCGGGAAACGCCCCTGTGCCCGGGAGGCTCTTTACCGGGGAATACCACCGGTCATTGGGAACCCCCCCCTGAGAAGGGACTGATCCCTGGCTGGACCCGCAACCCTCCCCGGCCTTGGCGTCCAGCTCTCAGGGGGGAGATCATCCGCTACCGACTTCAGGTCTGACAAAAAATAACAAACGTTTCGCTGCCGGGAAACACAATCAAGAACTGAGGTGCAGGGGTAGGGAGGGGCCTTTTAACCTCATGTGTTGATTGTGTTTCCTGTCAGGTGGACCAGTCATCTCTCAGGTGTGCCGTCCTGGAAGATGACTAGAGAAAGGAGAAATCAGCAATGGCAGCTTCCATGACTCCTAACAGGATGGACTCTCTTTAAGGTTTAATTCTTGGTCCTGACTGAAGCATTCATAAATCCCTGTCCCAGTAGGACGTCCCGTTTCTATCACAGTCATACAGTAACACAGTAAGTGCACACATAGTTACATATTTAGTTTGAAACAAACACAAGCCATCGAGTTCAACCAATACAACTGAGATCAGTCATACTCAAATAGGGTTCTTCTCTTCTTGCAAGGGGTTCCTGATGGTGTCTGCATAGTTCCAAGTCCAACGACACTGGCAGCATGACACCAGTGATCTTTTTAGCTGTCGGTGAGGGCAGCATTATGACTTGTACTGTAAAGGGGGACATTCTTCCCACTGCCCATCAATGCAAAAAGCATTTTCCCAATGACCCCCAATTAATTGATTTGAAAAGTGGTTTCCCTGATACTTGAAAATTATTTTAAGGGTTCCACTGGAGTAAAAAGGTTGATTTATTTAGGAACCTTTTATGGGGTCGCTGTGACTTGAGTCGTACCAATCAGAACAGGGGCCATTGAAATAGATGTATTTTGACTTGTCATGAGACTTCACATGTGGCAAGTCGCATGACAAGTAGCACTAGTGGGAAAAGAGCCTAAAGCCTTGTACACACGGTCGGACTTCCATCTGACTTTTCCGTGGATTTTTGTCCGAACAGAGTTGGCCGGGCACACCCATAGCATACACACCACAGGACTTTTCTGCAAACTTTCCCAAAACGTTTTCCAACATCACGTGGTTTTTCTGCACTTTTCTGCTCCTTACCGCCACCCTTTGGTCAACTTCTGCTATTGTTGGTTGATTTTAACATTATTTGTTTTGTCCATCGGACAAAAGTCCGATGGTTTTCTGTACACACGGTCGGACTTTGCTCCATCGGACTTTTGTTGGCCAAAAGTTTGTCCGTTTGCAGACCCAACATTTGTCCGATGAAAACCAAAAAAGTTTGTCTGATGGAGCGTACACACGGTCAGATTTTTTGTCAAACTTGCTCAAAATGAAGTTTGTGGGCAAAAAGTCAGACCGTGTGTACGGGGCTTTAGATGGAAGCCAACTAACTTACCAGTATGTGTTGGTTCTGGGAAGAAAGAAAAATACCCAAGCAAAAGCTGGACAAACATGGTAGAGCATGAAAACCTGATAATATCACAGAAGTGAACCCAGTAACCCAGTAGTGCAAGGCAAGAGTAATTGCACTTAGCTGAGTCAAGCTTATTGTGGATCTCAGCTACTTGTCCTGGCTCTTAAAGGGGTTGTAAAGGTACATGTTTTTTCACCTTAATGCATCCTATGCATCCGACAATACCGGCCGAGGAACCCCAGAAGACCAGGTTCGGGGCCACTGTGTGCAAAACGAGCTGCACAGTGGAGGCAAGTATAAAATGTTTGTTTTTTTTGTGCAAAAAAAAGGGAAGCTTTAGTGTCCCTTTAAAGACCAATTGGGCCTTATTTATAGTGTATATATAATGACTAATGGGTTTGATCTTTAATAAGTGCAATTGTTTAATTTATAAAATTATGGCAGCTAAAAGATTGTAATAAAAGAGGCAGCATGTATCTGTACAGGAACTGCTTAAACGTATTAATTGTAGAACACGGTATAGTGGATGGGCTGTGGGGTTCCTGGATAGGCAGATATCTAATCATTGTTCTACACTATCAGATAAACGCAACCTACCAGCAACAGCTTCCATTGGAAACCTTTTTTTTTTTTTTTTAATGAAGACTTGGGAGGTGGGTTCCCTGGATTTGAAAGGCTTTTAAAAAGTGCCAAAGAAGCTGGCCCTGTAGGGCCAAAACATTCAGAACGCCCCCGGTTTAAGAACCCAAACAGACCTCTATTTGGAGGAAATGATAAGATCCATGATGAGGCCTCATATCTGACGTTCACACAGATTACTCTCCAGCACACACGTTGTCACACAGGTATGCTTGCACACTTTTTTGGGGACATTGACAACAGACCACACATTCAGGGGCGGATCCAGAGTCTTTTCTCGGGAGGGGCACTGCCAAAAAATATGTTTTTTTTGTGGGAAATCTTTTGGGGAAATGGCTGGTGTCGGCGCTTCAATCATCCCGGCACCATGGTTGTTATGGTGTCAGGATGATTGAAGCGCATTATTTCTATTATTACATTGCAATATAAAATTAAATAGTTCAATGCAGAATCAGTGGGAGCCCCGAGTGTGTCACTTGCCACCGTCGCCTGCAATTAGTGGAAGCCCTGAGCGCGTCACTTGCCACACGTCGCGGATTGTCACTTGCCACGTCACCTGCCACTACTTGTGGATTGTCACTTGCCACACCTTGCGGATTGTCACTTGCCACACCTTGCGGATTGCCACGTCACCTGCCACACCTTGCTGATTGTCACTTGCCTGCCACCAGATGCAGATTGTCATTTGCCACGTCACCTGACACAATTTGCGGATTGTCACTTGCCACACCTTGCGGATTGTCTTGCCTGCTAAGGTGTAGTTTTGGTTGTCTCTTGCGGTGTCCCAGAGTCAGGCAGCAGAGAGATAATGTAATCTCTCTGCTGCCTGCAAAGTGAGGGCGGAAGTCACTGCAGGAATGCAGGGCAGGCACGGGCGGTGAGAGATGATCTCATCTCTCTGCTCCCCCGCTCCCGTCTAGCTGATTGGACAGTTGCCACATTGAGCCTGCTCTCTCACTCTTAACTGCGCTGCCAATACACTGAGCAGCACGGTCTGCTCACGAACCGCACCGCCCACCCACAAACCGTGCCGCAAGAGGAGCCGCCCGCTTTCTTACCCGTCTGTGGAGCCGCACGCTATCGTACCTGCCCGCAGAGCGGCCCGACGTGACTCACTGACATCACTCATTGCTAGACGCCAAGCGGCCCAGGCGTTAGCAATGAGTGCAGGAAAAAGGCTCCACTCACCTCCTCCTCCGCTCCCGGTATCATGTCAGTGCGCCGCGTAACTACATTAGACGAGTCTCTCTCTCGGCGCCGCTGATCAGCTGATGTGAGAAACAGAGAGAGAAAAAGCTGGGAAAACGTATTGACTCGAGTATAAGCCTAGGGTGTCCATCTGCATGTCTCACTGTGCCCATGCTTCACTGTGCCCGTGACTAGACTGATGTTTAACATGGGAGTCTATGGAAGGAGTGCCCGGATTTGAAAATTCGGTTCTCCTCGGCTGTAGGTTTCCCAGACACCAAACTTTGCACACTTGTAGAGGAGACATGGAGCTACATGTGTGCCACGATTGGGGTCCAGGGGACATACGGCCGGCCGGCCGGTACCGGGTCCTCAATTCCGGGACATCAGGCGCAAAAAAAAAAAACAGAGCAAGCCAGCGAGTGTGACAGATGGTCTCGGGGGGGGGGGCAATTGCCCTGTTGCCCCCCCCTGGATCCGCCCCTGCACACATTACTGTTTTACGAGGTTGATGTAGATATGTAATGCAAGACAATGTAACTTCACCTGTATCAATGTGTGCTTGATGTATTATACTGTTTTGGTCCATGCGGACCGGTCTGTTATAAATAAAAAAAAAAAAAAAAATGCCCAAAGCCTCGTACACACCAACGAGTTTCTCGGCAAGAAACGACAGGAAAACTGCCGAGATAGCTTTCTTGCCCAGAAAATCGTTTGTGTGTATGGTTTCTCGTCAAGAAAACCGACAATCTCGACGAGAAATATAGAGAACCTGGTCTCTATTTTCTCATCGAGATTCTTGTCAGCCTGTTTTTTCGACGAGAAAAGTGTGTGTGTGTACACTTACCTGTCCTCCGGGAAGCCCGCGCATGCTCGAAATGACTTCGACGCATGCGCGGTAGCTTCCTAGGCATAGTTAGGGTGTAGCAAGATGGCTGCGACGGCATCGAATGTGACGAGCGCACGCTCTTCGTAGTCGATGATGTCACCGCGTTCGCTCCATTCAAAGAACTGCGGGTTCTTTGAAATGGAGCGTCTGTACACTCGGCCGGGACAAGTTTCTTGTCCAAGAATCTCGTCAAGAAAAACTACGTGTTTTTTCCTGACGAGATTCTCGGCCGTGTGTACGAGGCTAAAGAATCGGCCTTATATATGGCCAGCTGGGGTACACACAATTTTAGAATGAGTAAATCGACCTTCCAGCATCTACTCAGAGCTGTATATCTAGCCATCCATTAACAGAAGTTTAAGAATTGGACCAAATGAACATATGGTGGCAGTTGCTGATGCTGCCTAGCCAATCTGTAATCACTTGGAGGGGGAAGGGTTGTGTTGGACTATCTCGGTACCGAGATAGTCCAACACAACCCTTCCCCCTCCAAGTGATTACAGACTGGCTAGGCAGCATCAGCAACTGCCACCATATGTTCATTTGGTCCAATTCTTTATCTAAATTTGGATGATGGTACATTTTGTTAAATTATTATTGAATTTTATATGAGGCTATACTCAAAGTTTGCCATTAACAGAAGTTTAAAATAGATAGAAAGAAAAAGAAAAAGAAAAAGAAAAAGAAGAAGAAAAAAAAAGAAAGAAAGTTGGGCGGAGTTCCACCCAAAAATGGAACTTCCGCTTTTCGGAATCCTCCTCCCCCCTGGTGTCACATTTGGCACCTTTCAGGGGGAGAAGAAACTGCTCCCACTTCCGGGCATAGATAGCCACAGTAGCCGTGGATATCTATGCCATGTTCCCCCCCCCCCCCGTTGTCTTCTGGGAGACACACAGGTCCCAGAAGACAGCAGGGACCAGTGAGGAAGCGCAGTGTGACTCACGCATGCGCAGTAGGGAACCAGGCTTTTTTCCTTACTGAAGATGGCGGTGCCTCCACCCAAAAGCAGATCGCGGGCGCCCAGGACAGGTAAGTGTCCATATTTTAAAAGTCAGCAGCTGCAGTATTTGTAGCTGCTGACTTTTATTGTACACAGGAACGTTTTACAACCCCCCCCCCCCCTCAAGGAATTAACAGATAGTAAACGACATTTAAAAACGTCCTTATTGCCGCATTAAGGGCCAGTTCACACCACATGCAGTCCAGTGCGTTTTTTTTCTGCATCAAAAATCCATGGAAAGTAGGTTATATGGTTATCAATGGCATAGTTCACACCAGTGCTTTCAGTTCCAGTTCCAGAAAAAAAAAAAAAAAGTAGAACATGCTGCATTTTACCTGCACTGGTACGCTGTAAAACACATAAAAAAAAACGCACTGAAATGCGCCAAAAATGCACTGGAACACACTTGTCTTTATCTAAGGTTAATAAAAAAAAAGAGGGGTGAAAAAAAAGCACAGGACTGCATTAAAAACGTACAAAAAAAACGCACTGGAACGCATCAAAAACGCGCATGCAAAAAAGCTTTCTATGGTGTAAACTGGCCCTTAGAAGGTTTTTTTTTTTTGTTTTTTTTAAATAGCCAAAAATTTTAAACGCCTGTAAACGAAACGCGGCTAAAAACGCGAGTTACCACTCCTAAACGTCCGTTTACCAGCAGCAGTGTACATGAAATGAAAGAAAGAAAGAAAGAAAGAAAAAGTTGAGAGAGAGAGAGAAAAGAAAGAAAGAAAGAAAGAAAGAAAGAGTAATAGATAGATAGATAGATAGATAGATAGAGAGAGAGAGGGGGAGAAAGAAAAAAACAAAGAGAAGAAGAGGGGGTGAGAGAAAGAGAGGATAGATAGAATGAAAGAGAGAGGGAGGTTAGAGAAATAAAAATAAAAAGAGCGAAGAAAGAAAGAGCGAAAGAATAAGAAAAAAAAAAAGAAGAGCGAAAGAAAGAAAGAAACATCGAGAGATACACAAATAGACGTTATTTAGTAACAAATAAAAGATGTAAACAATCCCCAGTATAATGTGGGAGGAGGGGGATAGTCCAGTGTCTGGCGATTTCCGGACATAGACAATTGTCGTTGACGTGAATAGTTTGTCCCTCAGAGCCCCTAGTGATGGTGAGGCGATGTGTATGTGGAGTTGTGTACATACAATGTATACACACACACAGTGTGTAATGTGTACACACACAGGCACAGCTCACCTGCACAGCTCCCAGTTGCAGTGTGTCGTATAGAAGACATGTAATGGACTACTCGCAGTCAGGTCCCTCAGCCTGCTCTCCCATTCAATGACTAAGCACATAGTAGAAGGCAGTTGCCGGGGTGTGTAATAGTCCGGAGATCCTCATGTGATGGACCCATAGTTAGGTGTCCGCTCAGTGCACACACACAAACACACTCCCAGCTACAATCACTTCCTTTTTCCGGATCTGTGATGAAATCCATTGTACACACAGTGCATTTAAAGTGATAGCACAAACCCTGCCCCATCATTTCACAGGAGGCATGGGCAAGTATATTCTGTGGCAGTTAAGATATCTTTATTAAATAATCAGTTCTTTACCAGCCCTGCAGGATTCCTAGCCGTGTCCTAGTCATTGTTCTCAGCACTTTCTGGTTTACAAGGACACTTCTAGTTTTGAGGAATTGTCCTTGGAAATTTTCCTTCAGAACAAAATCCGTGTTTATTTGGAAATTCATTTTCAACATCAGTCAATACAACCTTTTTTCTCCTTGCTCCTCCCCTATCCCTTTGCCACAATTGAATAAATATTCTGCATTTTTTAAATGTTTTCTGATCTTTTTGGTGCTGGCGATGGCCGTATTAAGCCCCGTACACACGGTCGGACTTTTGCCCAACAAACTTTGTTTTAAGCAAGTTGGACCAACAATCCGACCGTGTGTACGTTCCATCGGACAAACTTTTTCCGTTTGGTTTTGGATTTCATCGGACAAAAGTTGGGTCTGCAAACGGACAAACTTTTGCCCAACAAAAGTCAGATGGAGCAAAGTCCGACCATGTGTACAGATAACCATCGGACTTTAGTCCGATGGACAAAACAACTAATGTTAAAATCAACCAACAATAGCAGAAGTTGACCAAAGGGTGGCAGTAAAGAGCAGAAAAAACACGCGATGTTGTAAGAAATTTTAAGAAAGTTTGCAGAAAAGTCAGAGCGTGTGTATGCTATGGGTGTTCCCAACCAACTCCATTCAGACAAAAAAACACGGAAAAGTCCGATGGAAGTCCGACCGTGTGTACGAGGCTTTACACATCCGAGTGACATGTCAGTGGATGGTGATTTGGAGGACTCCAGAGGGGGAACATAGACCTATACTGGGTGACAGGTGGTCTGTGTAATATTGTCAGGGTCCAAGGCTTCCTCTGGGGGTCCTGGTAATAATGTTAGAGGGGCAGAAGGTAGCCATTATTGAACCTCTGGTGACTGACACATTCATAGCTCATGAACTAGGACAGATTCTTTGAAAAACCCTTTATAGGCCTTTCTGTGGCAGTGGTTCTCAATGTGTAGAGGTTGTGGTGTAGACATCTCGGTTTTACTTGAGTTCCTGCTCTCTGGGTATCATAGACTGGTACACCTGGAATAGGCTGTTGTGGGACAACTTCAGGAACTTCCTTCCATGGTATTAGCATTTTTTTAGTGCTAGTGTTCACATTTGCATAGGACTAGCACTCTGCCCATAGGTTGAAGGTCAACGTTTTATGCTTCTGACTCTCTTTGCTTGACCCCCTGACTGGTCGTTAACCAACTGTTGGACTTCAGACAGGCGTTGTTTCTATTCCCAAATCCAGAAAGTTAAAATGAGCTCCACTTCTTCTGTGAGGACAGGAGCCAAAAGGTTTAGTGGCGACCCAAACATAATATGTTGGGGTGAGTGACCTGTTGAGGAATGCACCATCTAAGCCTCTCAGTATTAGGGTGAGATTGAACCTCTCATGTGTCCCATTGCCCTGTGGGTGGTACGGGGTAGTGTGTGACTTCTCAGTGCTTAGTGAGTAGCATCTTGGAAGAGCTTTCAAACAGTGTCTCTGAACTGAATGCACACTATATTGGCAAAACTATTGGGACACCTGCCTTTACACACACATGATCTTTAATGGAATCTCAGTCTCATGCCGCGTACACACGACCCCTTTTCTCAACGAGAAAAACTGCATTTTTTCTTTTCGCCGAGAAAAACGATCGTCTGTGGGCTTTATGTCGTTTTTCTCGTCGAGAAAAACGGCATAAAAAACTACGAGAAAAATTAGAACATGTTCTAAATTTTCTCGTCGTTTTTTCCAGCATTTTTTTCCGCGGCAGTTTTCCCATAGGGAAACACTGCCGCGGAGCCCACAGACGGTCGTTTTTCTCGTCAAGAGAAAAAATGACGGGAAAAACGACCGTGTGTAGGGAACCAAGCGGTTCCCTCGTTTTTCCTGTCATTATTCACGGCGGTTTTTTAACCGCCGTGAATAATGATCGTGTGTACGCGGCATTAGTCTGTAGGGTTCAATATTGAGTTAGCCAATCCTTTGCAGCTATAACAGCTTCAATTCTTCTGGGAAGGCTGTCCACAAGGTTTAGGTGTGTGTCTATGGGAATGTTTGACCATTCTTCCAGAAGGACATTTGTGAGGTCAGGCACTGATGTTGGACCTCCACCCCAAGCTTGCTCATCCATGTCTTTATGGACCGCTCTCTCTGTGTTTCTTCCCATTTATACTCTACCAGTACATAAATTACAATTACCTGAGGTCTACTCTTAGAGCTTCCTCCAGTTAAGCCAGGGATTCCCATTTCTCCAGCATCGTCATCCACATCTTCAGCTTCTAGATGAGCAGTCCACTTCACCTCCCCCTGCTTGACTCCTAGAGGTGGAGTGTTCTAGTTTAATGGCTTTCATTGTTTATGTTTGGGGTAGTGTTTCTGGAGATGGCCCAACTCAATAGCTCAGGGGCGGTGCTAGGTGGGTGCTTGGGGCACCCCCAAAAGTTCATCCAGCACCCCTATAAATGCACCTTCCTGGACCACACACATTGCTTTGCCAAACTGCATGAATCCACCCTAGATCAATGCAAACTTGCACAGCACTGTGAGTGGGCAGGGACTTGCTGTGCAGGGATAGAGCAGCTCTGATCTGTAGTTCCCGATGCTCTTCTTTTAGTTCAGGCTGCATAGGCTCTCTCAGGGCAGCAGAGTGATGTTCTACAAATCACAGAACCCTCCGTGTCTGCACATCTCTATCACAGTGGAGGAGGGAGGGAGTGAGGGATGTGCACAGTCTGGAGGCAGCTTGTACAGATGAGTTCTGGAGAGTGAAGAGGGTCACATTCCTAAGGAATTCCCCAGTGTCCAGAGAAGAATCAGGATAAGCGGTTCCTGATCCTGCAACTTAAAATGTGTTTATTCTTCAGTGATTTCAATGCAATACTAAAGCCTGTGCTCCCCATAGTTGTCCTAAACTCTGCACTCTGTACATAGCGCACTCCTGAACTCTGCACACTGTACATGGTGCACTCCGGAACCCTGCATTCTGTACATAGCGCACCTCTAAACTTTGTGTGTAATGCACTCCGGAACCCTGAATTCTGTACACAGCACAGTCTGACTCCTGAACTCTGCAATGCCTGTGTAGCACAATCCTGATCTCTGCACCCTCTACATTGTACACTCCTGAACCCTGCACTCTGTATGTAGCGCACTCCTGAACTCTGCACTCTGTATGTAGTGCACTCCTGCTGTTCAGGGAATATGTGGTTTATAGCCGCAGGTCCCAATGCTCTTATTCTAGTTCTGGATGCTCAGGCTCTGTTTTAGGGCATCAGAGTGATATTTTATGAGGCACAGAACTCTCCCTGTCTGCACATGTCTATCATAGCAGAGAAGGGAGAGGGTGGGGGAATGTGCACAGTCTGGAGGCAGCTTGTACAGATAAGTTCTGCCGAGCAAGAAGGCTCACATTTCTAAGGAATTCCCCAGTGTACAGAGATAATTTGCGTTAAACGGTTCCTGATCCTGCAACTTAAAATGTATTTGCTCTTCAGTGATTTCAATGTAA
Source organism: Rana muscosa (assembly GCA_029206835.1). Taxonomy (NCBI): domain Eukaryota; kingdom Metazoa; phylum Chordata; class Amphibia; order Anura; family Ranidae; genus Rana; species Rana muscosa. The sequence goes on from CM055117.1 coordinate 460,061,537, forward strand.
TATTACATTAGCAGTCCATAGTTGCCCCAATTTGGACTCAACATCCAAAGAGAGTGTCAGAGCATGTATTACTGCTGCTGGATGCTGACCAATCCATGTACAATATGCACTCCTAAACTCTGCACTTTGTGTGTAATTCACTTCTTTACTCTGCATTTTGTAACACACTCCCGGACCCTGCATTCTAAATTAATCTCCTGAACTCTGCACTTTGTACGTAGCATACTCCCAAACCCTGCACTCTGTTTGTATCACACTCCAGAACCCTGCACTCTGTATGTAGTGCACTGCTAAACCCTGCATTCTGTAGGCAGCACATTCCTGAACTATGTACCCTCTACATTGCAGACTCTTGAACCCTGCACTCTGTATGTAGTGCACTTGTGAACGCTGAACTCTGTAAGTAGTGCACTCTTGAACCCTGCATTCTGTATTTAGTGTACTTCTGAACCCTGCATTCTGTAAGTAGTGCACTCCTGCACTCTGTAGGTAGCACATACCACAACCCTTGACTGTGCACAACACACTCTTCAACCCTGCATCCTGTGTAAGGCACTCCTGGTATTTACCAATGCCTCTTTGAGACCATCCCACTGTAAGTGAAGTTTGGCCAGACCTACCATTTGAGGTGGCATGCTCTCACTCTCAGGGGGGGAGGGAGTCATTTGTATTGTGGAGGGAGTTCCTGCACCTATTCCTTGAGAAAAAAAACCCTGGCCACCAGTATACAAGGGCACACAAACCACCACTATGCAGGGCCACTGGCTACCAGTATACAGAGGGCATACTGATCACTAAGATACAGGGGGCACACTAACCACCATTTTGCAGAGGGACACTGACCACTACTATAAGGGGGCACGCTGAGCATTAACCACCAATGTAAGAGGGCACACTGAGAAACTAATGCTGTATGTAGTTAGTGGCGGCTGGTGCTCAAAATTTTTGGGGGGGGCGCAAACAAACTGAAAAATACTGAAAAAAAACCCATCAATTGCAGCCTCACTGTGCCTATCAAATGCAGCCATTGTGCCTATCAAATGCAACCACTGTGCCATTAATTGCAGCCATTGTGCCCATCAAATGCAGCCACTGTGCCCATCATATGCAGCCACTCTGCCCATCATATGCAGCCATTGCGCCCATCATATGCAGCCACTTGTGCCCCATCAAATGCAGCCACTGTATCAATCATATGCAGCCACTGTGCCCATCAAATGAAGCCACTTGTGCCTATCATATGTAGCCACTTGTACCCATCATATGTAGTAACTTGTGCCCGTCATATGCAGCCACTTGTGCCCATCAAATGCAGCCACTGTGCCCATCCTATGCAGCCACTGTGCCCATCCTATGCAGCCACTTGTGCCCATCCTATGCAGCCACTTGTGCCCATCATATGCAGCCACTTGTGCCCATCATATGCAGCCACTTGTGCCCATCATATGCAGCCACTTGCGCCCATCATATGCAGCCACTGTGCCCATCATTTGCATCCATTGTGCTCATCATATGCAGCCACTTGTGCCCCAATAAATGTAGCCACTGTGCCCATCATATGCAGCCACTTGTGCCCATCATATGCAGCCACTTGTGCCCATCCAATGCAGCCACTTGTGCCCGTCCAATGCAGCCACTTGTGCCCATCAAATGCAGCCACTTGTGCCCATCAAATGCAGTCACTTGTGCCCATCAAATGCAGCCACTTGTGCCCCATTAAATGTAGCCACTGTGCCCATCATATGCAGCCACTTGTGCCCATCATATGCAGTCACTTGTGCCCATCAAATGCAGCCACTTGTGCCCATCAAATGCAGCCACTTGTGCCCATCTTATGCAGCCAATTGTGGCTATCATATGCAGCCACTTGTGCCCATCATATGCAGCCACTTGTGCCCGTTATATGCAGCCACTTGTGCCCGTCAAATGCAGCCACTTGTGCCCGTCAAATGCAGCCACTTGTGTCCATTAAATGCAGTCACTTGTGCCCATCAAATGCAGCCACTTGTGCCCGTCAAATGCAGCCACTTGTTCCCGTCATATGCAGCCACTTGTGGCTATCATATGCAGCCACTTGTGCCCGTCATATGCAGCCACTTGTGCCCGTCATATGCAGCCACTTGTTCCCATCATATACAGCCACTTGTGCCCATCATATGCAGCCACTTGTGCCCATCATATGCAGCCACTTGTGCCCATCATATGCAGCCACTTGTGCCCTTCAAATGCAGCCACTTGTGCCCGTCAAATGCAGCCACTTGTGCCCGTCAAATGCAGCCACTTGTGCCCATCATATGCAGCCACTTGTGCCCATCATATGCAGCCACTTGTGCCCATCATATGCAGCCACTTGTGCCCATCATATGCAGCCACTTGTGCTCCTCAAATGCAGCCACTTGTGCCCCAATAAATGTAGCCACTGTGCCAATCATATGCAGCCACTTGTGCCCATCATATGCAGTCACTTGTGCCCATCAAATGCAGCCACTTGTGCCCATCAAATGCAGCCACTTGTGCCCATCTTATGCAGCCAATTGTGGCTATCATATGCAGCCACTTGTGCCCATCATATGCAGCCACTTGTGCCCAACATATGCAGCCACTTGTGCCCGTCATATGCAGCCACTTGTGCCCATCAAATGCAGCCACTTGTGCCCGTCAAATGCAGCTACTTGTGCCCATTAAATGCAGTCACTTGTGCCCGTCAAATGCAGCCACTTGTGCCCGTCAAATGCAGCTACTTGTGCCCATTAAATACAGTCACTTGTGCCCATCAAATGCAGCCACTTGTGCCCGTCAAATGCAGCCACTTGTTCCCGTCATATGCATCCACTTGTGCCCGTCATATGCAGCCACTTGTGGCTATCATATGCAGCCACTTGTGCCCGTCATATGCAGCCACTTGTTCCTGTCATATGCAGCCACTTGTGCCCATCATATGCAGTCACTTTTGCCCATCATAAGCAGCCACTTGTGCTCATCAAATTCCGTCACTGTGACCCCCGCCTGCCCACTGTCTGCCCAGCACTTACCCTATCTTAGTGGCAGGTCAGGCAGCGGTGACAGCGGCATGCTGTCCATGCTTCCCCCTCCTCTCTTCTTCAGTCTGCAATCGGGGGCGCCTGTGCCTTCAGCCAATCAGGTGATGGATATTAGACCCACGCTACATGATTGGCAGAGAGGCGGCTCAGTGTTAGAAAAGCAAATATTCATTTGCTTTTCTAACACATCTGGGTGGACTGCGAGTGCAATGCTTTGTGCTCCAAGTCCACCTTTTTTTAAGCCTATAGGAGCCTATGACTCTAATCGGGTGATTCAAAAAAACACCCCCGCTGCTTGAAATAAGGGGCCGGACGCCTGATTAGGGGTGGCTACAGTGGCCATGGATAGATTCATGCAATGCATGAATCTATCTATTAGTCATAGAGGGGTTGGCAGGAGAGAGGGGGCGGCACCCTTAATGGATGGCCGCCCATGTATGTAGTCCTAAGCTCCACACTCTATACGCTATGCACTACTAACCTCTTCATTCTATATGCTATGTTATACAATATGTTGCACAATGAAGGGGGCACACTGATTGCTATAGTGCTGAAGGTTAATTACTGTGCTGTGCTGTGCTCAGGGTTTATTACTGTGCCATGCTGGGGGTTAATGGTTTTGACATGCTAAGGGTTAATTATTGTGCATTGTTGGGGGTTAATTTTTGTGCTGTGCTTTGGGTTGTTGTGCAGCATTGGGGATTAACTGTTGTGCGATGTTTAAGATTAATTATTTTGCAATAATAGGGTGTAATTACTGTGTTGTGCTGGGGGTTAAGTATTGAACCATGCTCGGTTAATTACTGTGCTGTGGGTTAATTGCTGTGTCCTACTGTGGGTTAATTATTGCAGAGTTATGGGAGTTAATTATTTTGATGTGCTGGGGGTTTGTGCTGAACAAGCTAAGGGGTTACACGTATGACCCCAACTGGGCTTATTTTATTTTTACAGTCTCTTTAGTTCACTCCCAGGTCATATTTGGTCTATATTAGTGAGAAAAGTGTCAAACTACGAGCCATAGACCATGAAGAAACACCCATGCATGGGTGATAACATGGATTCATGAAAGACAGAAGTTGTCAGACAAATCTCAATTCTTTTTATGAGGAGGCAAGTAAAACCTTAGACAAAGTAGCTGTGGATGTAGTATACTTGGATTTTGCAAAAGCTTTTTTAACACAGTTCCCCACATATGGCTAATGTGCAAGGTAAAGTATACCGGCTTTGAAAAATCAGTCTGTAAATTATTAGAAAAATGGCTAAAAGACCGCATTCAGAGAGTAGTGGTTAATGATTCATACTCTAAATGGTTTAGGGTCGTAAGTGGTATACCCCAAGGTTCAGTGCTGGGACCCTTACTTTTTTTTATTATATATTTATAAATGATATAGGGTCTGGAATTAAAAGCACTATTTCAGTCTTTGCAGATGACACCAAGCTATGCAGTGGAATAACATCCTTACAGGACGTCTCCAACTTACAAGCCAACCTTAATGCACAGTTTAATTGGCGCAGTTGTGTGGCAAATGAGGTTTAATGTTGATAAATGTAAAGTTATGCACTTGGGGGCTAAAATTATGTATGTATTATACATACTAGGGGGAGTACAACTGGGGAAATCAATGGTGAAGAAGAATCTGGGTGTTCTGGTAGATCATAAGCTTAAAGCGGTTGTATAGTCATTTTGGTAACTTTGACTTATAATAAGGCTTACCTGTAGGTAAAAAAAAATCTCCTAAACCTTTATGGTTTAGGACAGGGGTCTCCAAACTGCTGCCCTGGGGCCAGATGCGGCCCTTTGCTTGCCTTTATCCGGCCCTTGGGGCACTATTCCATCCACTGAAACCAACAATGGCGAATCATTTTTATTGCTGAAACCACCAATGGGGCACTATTCATCCAACTGACACCAAAGGAATGGTATTGTTTACTCCCCCTCGACATTTTCTACTCCCAATGGCCCTAGTCCGGCCCTCCTAAAGTCTGAAGGACAGTAAACTGGCCCTTTGTTTAGAAAGTTTGGAGACCCCTGGTTTAGGAGATATTCCCCTCGCAATGAGCCGCTGACTGCGCACAGGGAATTCTCAGCTGAAGGCCCTGCAGATGCCGGACCTGGCCGGAAAGAAGTCTCCAGCACGAATGCGCGGGAGTGACGACATTGCGGCTCCAGCCACTCACACACTGGAGCCGCGATACCCGGAAGACACGCCGAGGCAACATGTCATCTCCCTCGGCGTGGACCAGGTAAGTTACAGACGCCTCGTTCTAAGGTAAGTATTTCATAATGAGCTAGTATGCGGTGCATACTAGCTCATTATGCCTTTACCTTACAGGTGACAAAAAAAATGTTTATCTGACTATACAACCGCTTTAAAGCTTTTCTTAACCCAAAAACAAAAAAACCCCACAGATTCTGTTCCTTTAACGCATGTTACACAGCAGTGCTTCTGCTGTGTAATTTAGCACCCTGTAACACCTATAATACCTGGCTGATCCTGCCTGGCTATACCCTCCCCTCTGCAAACAGACCATGATAATCATGGCTGCTGAGCTCCTGACATCGTGGTCTGTTTGCATGCCTCTGCCTTTTGCAGCCTGCCCTTCTGTGTCTGTCCTCCTCCCTCATCCCCTCTCTGCGTGTCAGCACCCGCCCAATCCCCCCCCCGCTCCCCCCGCTCCTGCTGCACTCATATTTCTTACAAATACATCCCATCTGCGCTCTAATATACCAATAAATGTCCCTGTGCCCGTGTTAGGTAAAAAAATTAGCTTATCTCTGTTAAAAAAAAAAAAAAATGCTTATCTGTATCTATAACAGCGCAGCTCCCTGGCACTCAGCTGACAGGCTTTCACTCTCTCCTCTCCTCCCCGGCTGCGCTCGGCCCCGCCCACTGGAACTGTAAGTCGGAAAGTGAGGAGACCCGAAGAGGCAGCTGAGCACCATGGAAATGTCCTGTTATAGATACAGATAAGCATATTTTTTATCTAACACAGGCACAGAGACATTTATTGTATTACAGTGCAGATGTGATGTTTTTATACAGTATAAGAGGGTTAACAACAAATTTAATAATGGCATGCAATGCCAAGCTGTGGTTTCCAAAGCAAGCAAAGTCCTTTCTTGTATTAAAAGAGGTATAGACTCCAGAGAGAGAAATATCTTTTTTTTTTTTTTTTTTTAACAGAAAGAGAGATATCATTTTACCTCTGTACAAATCATTAGTAAGACCTCATCTGGAAAATGCAGTTAAATTTTGGGCACCAATTCACAAAAAGGATATTAGGGAACCAGAGAATGTGCAGAGAAGGGCAACCAAACTGATAAGAGGCATCGAGGAGCTCAGTTATGAGGAAAGATTAGAGGAACTGAATTTATTGTCTCTTGAGAAGAGAAGATTAAGGGGGGATATGATCAACATGTATAAATACATACAGTGTGTGGTCCATATAGTAAACTTGGTGTCGAGTTATTCGCTTTAAGGTCATAACAGAGGACAAGGGGGCACTCTTTATGTCTGGAGGAAAAGATATTTAATCTCCAAATACGTAAAGGTTTCTTCACAGTAAGAGCTGTGAAAATGTGAAATAGACTCCCTCAAGAGCTGGTTCTGTCCAGCTCAATAGATTGTTTTTTTTATAAAAGAACTGGATTCTTTCCTAACTGTACACAATATAACTGGATACTAACATTTACAGTGCCTTGCAAAAGTATTCACCCCCCTTGGCATTTTTTGTGTATTTTGTTTGAGGATTTGCATTGTTTAATTTACAGAACATGCCCACAACTTTGAAGATGTTTTTTTTTTATTGTGAAGCAAACAACAAATAGGACAAAATAACAGAAAAGGTCAATGTGCATAACTATTCACCCCATAAAGTCAATAATTTGTAGAGCCACCTTTTGCGGCTATCACAGCTCTCTATGAGCTTGCCACATCTTACCACTGGGATTTTTGCCCATTCCTCTTTGCAAAACTGCTCCAGCTACTTCAAATTGGATGGTTTGTGCTTGTGAACAGCAATCTTTAAGTCTGACCACAGATTTTCTATTGGATTGAGATCTGGGTATTGACTAGGTCATTCCAACACATTTACATGTTTCCTCTTAAACCACTCAAGTGTTGCTTTAGCAGTGTGTTTGGGGTCATTGTCCTGCTGGAAGGTGAACCTCCTTCCTAGCCTCAAATCACACACAGGTTCAGGTTTTGCTCAAGTTTGGTACAGGTTTTGCTCAAGAATATCCCTGTATTTAGCACCATCCATCTTTCCCTCAACTCTGTTTCCAAGTCCCGACTGCTGAAAAACATCCCCACAGCATGATGCTGCCACCACCATGTTTCACCATGGTGATCTTTGGGTGATGTGATGTGTTGGGTTTGCGCCAGACATAGCGTTTTCTTTGATGGCCAAAGTACCTTCCTCCAAGCTGTCTCTTGTCTTTTTTTTTTTTTTTACACTTTTTTTGTGAAATGGTAGGGGTACAATGTACCAATTCACATAGGGGGGCTGGGATCTGGGGATCCCCTTGTTAAAAGGGGCTTCCAGATTCCGATAAGCCCCCCGCGTGCATACCCCCACAACCACCGGGCAAGGGTTGTGGGGATGAGGCCCTTGTCCCCATCAACATAGGAGCAAGGTGCTTTGGGGTGGGGGGTGCAGAGCCCCCCTGCCCCAAAGCACCCATCCCCCCATGTTGAGGGCATGTGGCCTGGTATGGTTCAGGAGGGGGGGCCGCTCTCTCGTCCCCCCTCTTTTCCTGCGGCCTGCTAGGTTGCGTGGTCGGATAAGGGTCTGATATGGATTTTGGGGGGATCCCTACGCCATTTTTTTTCTAATTTTGGCACAGGGTTCCCCTTAAAATCCATACCAGATCAGGTCTGGTATGGATTTTGGGGGGACCCCTACGCCCTTTGTTTTTTAATTTGGCGCAGGGTTCCCCTTAATATCCATACCAGACCTGAAGGGCCTGGTATGGATTTTGGGAGACCCCCACGCAATTTAAAAAAAAAAATTGGTTCAGGGTTCCCCTTAATATTCATACCAGACCCAAAGGGCCAGGTATTGGACTGGGGGGGGGGGGCATGCCATTTTTTTCAATGAGTTTTCTGTATATTGCCATGACCTGACAATTCATTACAGCCACAATCAGTTTTAAATTACTTTTTTCCTTTAGAAATGTAATTTTGCTGCAGGACTGTTCTAAACATGGGAAAAATGCGCCACTTTACAGGAATACTATAGACACCCTCCAGGCACGAAATTTAAAGGAATATTTCATTTTTATTGTTTCACTTTAAGCATTATTAACCACATCAATACTGGGCACTTTCGCCCCCTTCCTTCCCAGACCAATTTTCAGCTTTCAGCGCTCTTGCATTTTCAATGACAATTGCGCGGTCATGCTACACTGTACCCATATGAAATTTTTATCATCTTGTTCACACAAATAGAGCTTTCTTTTGGCTGTGTTTATTGACGACTCCGTTTTTTATTTTTTGCGATATAAGCGAAAAAAGAGCGGAAATTTGGAAAAAATAAATATTTTCGTCTTTCTATTTTCAAAAAAATCCAATAAAATTAAATTTTGTCATAAATTTAAGCCAAAATGTATTCTACTACATGTTTTTGGTAAAAAAAAATCCGTTAAGTGTATAATTATTGGTTTGTGTGATCACGGACATATGTACACAAATGATCATGTACAGATGTGCGCAGGTGATCACGGACATGTGTGCAAATGATCATTGGGACATATGATTTTACTGTCACATATGTGGGGGACAGGTGTTTTTACTATGTGGGACCAGGTGTTTTTACTATGTGGGGACATGTGTTTTGGGGACGTGTTTTGGGGACATGTTTGTTTACTTTCTGTGTTTTACACTGTGTGGGACACTAGACTGGTGATCAGTGAGTAAAAAGCTGAAAAAAACAGCTCATACTCACTGATCAACAGCCAGCTGCAGCGATCCACCCTCCTCTCCTCACAGACGACTTCTGTGTGAGGAGAGGAGAGCCGATCGCCTAGCAACCGGCTCTCTGTTTACATCACATGATGGCTGTGATTGGACACGGCTGTCATGTGATCAGGAGGGCCAATCACAGAGCCCTTCTGCCGATCTGAGATGTGCCGTGTCCGGGTGACACGAGTGCATCGGGATTGCACCGCTGCGCGGGAACACGCGCGTGCGATCCCCCTCCTTCCGAGGGACGTTCCTGAACGTCCACTCAGAAGGAGAGAGAGCCCACCCGGCCGTATATGTGCAGTGGCCGGGTGGGAAGTAGTTAAAATCACTGCTCCCGAAAAAAACGTTAGTTTTTAAAACTTTTTTTTTGCATTGATACTTGTCCCCTGGGGCAGGACCCAGGTCCCCAAACACTTTCTATGACAATAACTTGCATAAAAAGCCTTTAAAATTAGCACTTTTGGTTTTTCATGTTAGTGTCCCATAAACTTTAAGAGGGTTCCGCGGCTTTTGAATTTGCCCCGAACTCCGCATATTGTTTAGTTGTTCACCCGAACATCCGAACAATCAAAGTTCGGCCTGAACTTATGATTGGGTCGAACCGTTTGCCCATCTCTACTCCTAAATAAGGTGAGTAAAGGGGCACTCTGCTAAAACAGTACTTTTTATTTTCTTGGCATATCTCCATGACAGCATATGACCTCTATTTTGCTTTACTTTTCTTTTAGATATATCAGACCATCAGAACCTGGGAATTGAAATGTATTTATATCCAGTCCTACTAGATTTTGGGGAGCTTAATTTACATACAGTACACTGTGGGGTTGATTTACTAAAACTGGAGAGTGCAAAATCTGGTGCAGCTGTGCATGGTAGAGAATCAGCTTCTAACTTCAGCTTGTTCAATTCAGCTTTGACAATAAAACCTGGAAGCTGATTGGTTTCTATGCAGAGCTGCACCAGATTTTGCACTCTACAGTTTTAGTAAATCAACCTCATTATGTTGTCTTAGAGACTGGGAAAGGACAATTTTAATAAGTAGGAAGCCTTTTTCCATTTGAACTTACTATGGAAAGCGGTCAGCTTGCAAAATGTAACCAATAAACAAAATTATGGTGGCCTTTAGAAATGCACTCTGGATAAACTCATATGTAGCTTATACGGAAGCCTCTGGACATCCACAAATAAAACAGCAGTCATTTTGGAACTGCTGCTAAATGTGTCCCCTGAGCTACTGCTGTAATGGTAAGATCATGTTGGCCTATTTAGAATGGCCTCTGACAGCTAAATTGTATTGAACACATTCATTAGTGTCCAACATAGAGTTTTCCTGACCACCATTGAAGCATTTCACTTGTTTGGTCAGGCAAATACAAGGAAATCTGTATTCATAAACACTGCCCAGAACTTCTATACGTCACCTACCTAGAGGCGTTCTCTATATATTGCCACAGATAATCCACTGGACAGTAGATTATATAGGAGCCCTGTGCTCTTGTGGATTCTTTATAATATAGACAATAAAACTCACCGGACACTTTTTTTTCCCCATATCACCAGCCACTTTATTAGGTACACCTGTTCAATTGCGTGGTAACACAAATTGCTAATTAGCCAATCACATGGCAGCAACTCAATGCATTTAGGCATCTAGACGTGGTGAAGAGGTCTTGCTGAAGTTCAAACTGAGCATCAGAATGGGGAAGAAAGTAGATTTGAGTGACTTTGAACATGGCATGGTTATTGGTACCAGATGGGCTGGTCTGAGAATTTAAAAAACTGCTGATCTTCTGGGATTTTAACACAAAACCATCTATAGGGTTTACAGAGAATGGCACACTTTGGACCCCTTAGTACCAATTGAGCTTTGTTTTAATGCCACGACCTACCTGAGTATTGGTGCTGACCATGTCCATCCCTTTATGACTACTTCCAGCAGGATAATGCACTGTGTCACAAAGTTCAAATCATCTCACCACTGGTTTCTTAAACATGATAATTAGTTCACTGTACTCCAATAGCCTCCATAGTCATCAGATCTCAATTCAAAAGAGCACCTTCGGGATGTGGTGGAGCGGGAGATTCGCATCATGGATGTGAAGCCGACAAATCTGCAGCAACTGTGTGATGCTATCATGTCAATATGGACCAAAAATCTCTGAGGAAGAGATTTCCAACACCTTGTTGAACCTATGCCATGAAGAATTAAGGCAGTTCTGAAGGCAAAAGGCGGTCCAACCCAGTATTACCAAAGTGTACCTAATAAAGTGGACGGTGAGTGTATATGAGCAGTAACGAGCAGTAGTGTATCTAAGGTATGGCAGCCATGGCAAGTGCCATGGGCGCCATGGGTGGGGGGTGGCAAAAATCCGCCCCCGCACGAAAAAAAAAACACCCGTCCTCGCGCCGGCTGCCTCCCACACTACTATAGCCCCCAGTGCCGCGGCCGGCCTGTTGGAGCATGGGCCGGCACAGTAATATTGCTACTGGGGAGGGGAGTGACAGGCGCCCCCATGATGGCCGATGACTGGCCAGACCTGAACCTATGTAGTGTAGGGAAACAGTGGCAGAGGCAGAGCCTAATGCTCCACCTACCCTCCTCTGCTCGCCATCATCTTCTCCCCGGAGCGGGGAATGTGGCATGAGGTGAGGAGGAGAAGAGAGGATGGTAGAAGGAATAGATGACGGCCCGACGGGGAACCCCCAGCAGCAGCAAGGATATCAGCCTAGTAGCAGCCAGGTACTACTTGATCGTCATCATGTTCATGTGTGGGTGCCAACTGGCAAGCAGCCAAATATAGTGCTCAGTGGATAAAATAAATATGCATAGCCACAGCTGTTGCACAAATCACTTTATTTATGATATCTATGGCTGCTATGCATATTTATAATTGATTTAATCCATATTAAACTATATTTGTCCCTGGCGTCCCTCTCTGTCCTTGTCGCACTGTGTCCCTCCCTGTCCCTGGCATCCCTCTCTGTCCTTGACGCACTGTGTCCCTCCCTGTCCCTGGCGTCCCTCTCTGTCCTTGTCGCACTGTGTCCCTCCCTGTCCCTGGCATCCTTCTCAGTCCTTGTCCTACTGTGTCCCTCCCTGTCCCTGGCGTCACTCTCTGTCCTTGTCACACTGTGTCCCTCCCTGTCCCTGGCGTCCCTCTCTGTCCTTGTCACACTGTGTCCCTCCCTGTCCCTGGCGTCCCTCTCTGTCCTTGTCGCACTGTGTCCATCCCTGTCCCTGGCGTCCCTCTCTGTCCTTGTCACACTGTGTCCCTCCCTGTCCCTGGCGTCCTTCTCTGTCCTTGTCGCACTGTGTCCCTCCCTGTCCTTGTCGCACTGTGTCCCTCCCTGTCCCTGGCATCCATCCCTGTCCTTGTCGCACTGTGCCCATCCCTGGCGTCCCTCTCTGTTCTTGTCGCACTGTGCCCATCCCTGTCCCTGGCGTCCCTCTCTGTCCTTGTCACACTGTGTCCATCCCTGTCCCTGGCATCCCTCTCTGTCCTTGTTGCACTGTGTCCATCCCTGTCCCTGGCGTCTCTCTCTGTCCTTGATTATCTGAAAGATGGGTTTCAAATGTTTTGACAGGGGCGCAGTTTCAGTGCTTGCCATAGGCGCCATTTTCACTAGATACGCCTCTGGTAACGAGGGTAGCTTGGCTGAACTGTAACAGGTGAGTGGAGAAATCTACTAAACAGCAACAAAGTCTAAAGCCGTGTACACACGATCGGTTTTACCGATGAAAACAGTCCGATGGACTTTTTACATCGGACAAACCGATCGTGTATGGGCCCCATCGGTCTATTTTCCATCGGTGTGAAAAAATAGAACCTGTTTTAAATTTATCTCTGTCAGCTGCCCCCTCCCCGCCATGTGAATGGCAGTATAGATCAGGTGCTCACAGAGGGCACGTTGTCCCTCCTCCAGTTTAAATAGCTTCTCTGCCAGGTAGGCACTAAAGCACTCCACGAGGTTGAGGGGGGCCCTCATTATGGCAGCAGCGTCCCTGATCATTTTAAGTGACTCCTCCTCCACCTGTGTCATCTTCCTCGATTTTTTGGGTCTGACATGGAGGGGAGCCACTTGGGACTGGGTGCTGCCACTAGGCCTGGGGACCTGCTGCGTGCCACTTGGGCCGGCCTCCTCCTGTCTGCCACTCACCCCTGCCTCCTCCTGCCTGCCACATTCCGGAGCCTCTTCCTCCTGGCTGAGCTCATCCTGTGTATAAAAAAGGGACATAGTTTTATTTTTTATTGAATCAATCACACACAATTTTCATCTCATGACTGTTGCAATTTGAATGTTAATAATAAATAGAAAAGACTCTCATTCTGACCACAGATTTTTTAAATATTGTACCAATAATTTCTGGCCACTAATTTTTATTTAAATTATTTTGTATAGTTTTTTTTTATTAATATTATTATTTTTTTTTTTTTATTTATTAAAAATTGTGTGCTAATTTTTTTTGGCTGTTTTATTATTATTATTTTTTTATTTCATTATTTCATTTGTGAATTATAACATCTAGTTCACACTAATAATTTGAGGCCAATAAATATGTTTTGAAATACTATACCTGGCTGAAGATGCGCAGATCCGGCTCTTCCAGCTCAGGAGGCTCCTCTTCCCCCTCTGCAGGGGTGGAGGGAAGGGTGGAAGTAACGCTGGAGGGAAGGGTGGAGGGAAGGATGGAAGGAACTGGAGGGAAGGGTGGAAGGAAGGCTGGAAAGTGATTCCCTGGCCTTAATCTGGTCGTCCAGAAATTGCAGATGCTTGTAGTACCACAGCTTGGGCTGAACTTCTTTGTCTGCTGCTGCTCCTGATCTCATTGAAGCACGGACTTCTTTACAGTGTTTTTTGTAGGCATTCCTTATGTTGTTTATTTTATTGTTCATCATTTTATAGTCTGCCTCTGGGATCCAGGTCTTCATATATTCCGCTAATGTTCCAATTGTTGCCCTTCGTACCACACTATTGTGGTACAAACTATTTTTAAGCTCCCATAAGTTCCGCAGTTCACGATATTTCTCAATGAACACAAGCATAATTTCTGGCTCCTTAAATTTATGCATACTTCTTTCTGCAAGATAAAACACAATTCAAAAACAGTAGGTCAGCTTCAATTGTCCTAAACTTATCCCAATATAGGCCTTTACAATCATGAACCAGTATAGGCCACTGATGCCCCAAGTTTCATTCTTACCTTATTAGGATTCGTTCGGCACTTCCGTCGTCCTTACTCTGCGCAACCACTACCTCGTTTCCCATTTATATACCCTGTGCATGTGTAAAACTCCGCCTGCGTCGTCCGCCCATGACGTTCTTTTTTGGAATTTTCCCACCCCTTCTCGTTCGGCGCACAGTGGGAGACGACGACATGGCGGTGACACAGGTACGTGCTTCATTATTAAGTACCGACGAGGAAAGCCCGGAGGTGGGAACGTCCCGATCCAGGAATAAAAGATACAAGGCGACTAATATGTCATTTGCTGAGATGGCGGACATCCTGCGGAGGAAAGATTACGATGGGAAGCATGGGCCATACGACACCCCTAATCTCAGGAAGTCTAAAATAATGGACAAAGTGGCGAGGAGTCTCTATAATAAATTTGGGGTCAGGAGATCCAAGGAGCAGCTCCGTAAAAGGTGGTCTGACCTGAAGCTGAGGGAGCCGGAGCAGTATAGGAAGCTTATCAAAATCCTGGAAAAAGTAAGCTTTTATTTTTACTGTGTTCTTTCAAATTGGAATATGAATTCTTGCATGTTTTGCTCCATGTGCTTGGATTGACTGGTTTCACATTGTAAAATGGCAACTTTCATGTTAAGTTTAGTGGCCCAATTTTAGGGAATGTTTCGTAGTAAACAGTGATCGTCTAAAAAATCACATGCTTTTCACAGATACACGTAAAAAACATGTGTTCATACTTATTTTTCTTAAAACAACGTTTATAAACATTGTTGTCTAGATGATGTGTTGTAAGTAAGTAGAATGTGAAATGCTAAACTAGATTCTGTGTAAAGGAGAAGACACTCAAGCAGCTGGTTACACATCTTGACTTAGGAGCACTAGAGTATTGGCACAGGTGCTCCAGTGGATACTTTGGGGTGTCTCCATGTGTGTTTTTTTGGACCAAAAATGAAAGTATTCTTGCTTTGTGGAAATCTGCCAAAAATAAAAATTGTACCCCACTTCAAAGCAATGTTTACAATTTTTGACCTCAAATATCTGTGTGCTAAGGATACCTTTTGTTTCATTCTCATAGAGGAGAGGAGACTGGGAGGACACCAATCAGAGGAGCAGAGGAAGCACAGACCACAGAAAGAACCCCAAGCTCAGAAAGAACCCCAAGATCAGCATGTGGAGGAATCAGAGGTGGAGGAAGCAGAGGTGGAAGAAGCAGAGGTGGAGGAAGGAGAGGTGGAGCTTCTCACCACAACAGGTCAGTGTCTGTCACCACAGCTTCTGGTAAAGAGATGTAGGCCTGCATATTTATAATACCTTTTTTTTTAGGGGATGAACATGGTGGTGTGTCAGAAACTCCTACTACTACTCCATTCTCAAGTGCTAGTGCCCAAATCATAATTCAAGAAATAATGGAATGTAGTAGCGAAATGGACATTATGAGGAATAGGATGAATGTGATTGAGCAAAAATCTAAAAACATCATTGATATTTTGGGGCGAATAGTCTGACCCCCCCCCCTGTTTTTTTATTTGTTTTGTAATAAAAAAATTGCACTTGTTTTACCACAAGCCAAAATTTGAAGATGCACACAGTGTGTCAACATGTGCTATCTGCCGTCACAGGATATCTATGTCCCTGTTTTGTTGGTGCAACCCCTTCCTCGCCACTCAAGTAGGTGAGAGGAAGGGTTTGCACCCCCAAAACACGTCCATTGATCCCCCATGATGGCAGATAGCCATGGGATCATGTTGACTTTAGCCATGGGATCAGGATGAAAATACCCTTTTTGCCACACAAACTGTGTGCATCTTTAAATTTGGGATGGTTCAGGGGTGACATCACCCCATCTCGAGTTTATCTTTAAGGTTGAACTTTGTAAGTTCCATTGTTTTCTATGTTTTATTTTTTGACCCATGCATGTTTCTGCATACCAAAAATAACGAAAAAAAAAAAATTCTCCAAAAATGTCAAGATTTTATTTTCTAAATAAATAAAATATAAACAAAGACACAAAAAGACAGAGAGAAGCCAAGCTCAACTTACCAACCAATCAGCAACCAACCAAAATCACCTGTCTAATAGTGCGTTTAAAAACAGGGGTTTAGTTGCACGCATTTGCAAATACATGTGTAAGCTGCAGGCCTAGTCAAGGCTCCCTGTGTACTGCAGACCTAACTCTAAAATTTAAAGTCTTCTCAGTGGAAGCACATGTATGCTGATGGATAGATAAAGGGCAGATAACTGGAGAAGGCCCACCCTCCTTTAAAGGGGCAGGAGCACACTAGGCACCCAGCGCATAGAAGCAGAGGTGCCAGTGCGTTGCCTGACCACAATGACAAAAAATGCCAACGTTACAACAAACAAAATGTCACTGCCTTTATCTATGACTGGTCTTCACAGCAAGGAGCACTGGGGGTGGGCGAATCGCATATAAACTAAGACCAGTCATAGATAAAGGCAGTGACATTTTGTTTGTTGTAATGTTGGCATTTTTTGTCATTGTGGTCAGGCAACGCACTGGCACCTCTGCTTCTATGCGCTGGGTGCCTAGTGTGCTCCTGCCCCTTTAAAGGAGGGTGGGCCCCCTCCAGTTATCTGCCCTTTATCTATCCATCAGCATACATGTGCTTCCACTGAGAAGACTTTAAATTTTAGAGTTAGGTCTGCAGTACACAGGGAGCCTTGACGAGGCCTGCAGCTTACACATGTATTTGCAAATGCGTGCAACTAAACCCCTGTTTTTAAACGCACTATTAGACAGGTGATTTTGGTTGGTTGCTGATTGATTGGTAAGTTGAGCTTGGGTTCTGTCTGTCTTTTTGTGTCCTTGTTTATATGCGATTCGCCCACCCCCAGTGCTCCTTGCTGTGAAGACCAGTCATAGATAAAGGCAGTGACATTTTGTTTGTCTAAATAAATAAAACACACATGTTGTGCACAGAGTAAAAATAGGATTTTTATAACAGCTTACCTGTAAAATCCTTTTCTTGGAGTACATCACGGGACACAGAGCGACATAGTCATTACTAATGGGTTATATAGATACCGTCAGGTGCTGGCACTGGCAACTTCCAAAACCGGAAGTACCCTCCCCTATATAAGCCCCTCCCATCCGGGAGCACCTCAGTTTTGTAGCAAAGCAATAAGTGTCCCTAAAGAGGGGCGGGAGCTCTGTGTCCCGTGATGTACTCCAAGAAAAGGATTTTACAGGTAAGCTGTTATAAAAATCCTATTTTCTTTCTCGTACATCACGGGACACAGAGCGACATAGTCATTACTAATGGGATGTCCTAAAGCAATGCCAAATGAGGGGGGGGATACACCATATATAAGCTGAGCGCTATCAGACATGAGGATCTTTTGCGGCCTGCAACACACTGCGCCCAAAGGCGACATCCTCCTGACTTCTAACGTCCACCTGGTAGGACCTAGTAAACGTGTGTACCGAAGACCATGTTGCGGCCTTACAGATCTGAGCCAGGGAGGCCTGGTGATGCACTGCCCATGAAGTTCCAACTGCTCTCGTGGAGTGCGCTCTAACTTTGAACGGAGGCGGTCTCCTTCTCAAGCCATAAGCTTGCATAATGACCTGTCGAATCCACTTGGCTAAAGTAGATTTTGACGCTGCCTGACCCTTTCTGGGGCCTTCCGGCAGAATAAACAAAGTATCCGTTCTGCGAATCTGAGCAGTGGCTTTTAGATAAGCTTTAACTGCTCTTACTACATCCAAAGAATGCAATAACTTTTCCTCTACCAAAGTAGGTTTGGGGAAAAAAGAAGGAAGAACCACATCTTGGTTCAAATGAAACCTCGATACCACCTTAGGAAGAAAAGGCTGGATGAGGACGTAACACTACTCTGTCCTTATGGATAACCAGATATGGCTCCTTACAGGACATAGCTGCTAATTCCGATACTCTTTTAGCCGAACAAATGGCTACTAGAAAAATCAATTTCCTGGTGAGAAGCACCCAGGAAATATGCTGTAATGGTTCAAATGGTTGTTTCTGTAGAACCGACAGAACCAAGTTTAGATCCCATGGACATATGGGAATATTAACCGGAGGACAAATACGCATCACTCCTTGTATAAAGGCTTTGACTAGTGAATGCGAAGCCAAGGGCCTTTGAAAAAATATTGACAAGGCCGAAATCTGACCCTTGATAGTACTCAAGGCAAGCTTCCTATCTACAGCCCACTGTAGGAAGTCCAGAATCCTACCTATTACGTACTTATGTGGATGCCATTTCTTGGCCTCACACCACGCGATGTACGCCTTCCAGATTCTATAGTAGATCTGCCTGGATACCGGCTTCCTGGCATTGATCATGGTAGATACCACAGCATTAGAGAGCCCTCTCTTTTTTAGAATGTGGGCTTCAATAGCCAGGCCGTCAAACCTAGGGCTGGTAAGGAAGGGTGGTATATCGGTCCTTGCGAAAGCCGGACGACGTGGGAGAGTCCAAGGACTCCCCACTGAAATTTTACAATCTCCGCGTACCACGCTCTTCGGGGCCACGCTGGAGCCACCGGAATCACTGGTTTCTTTTCTACCCTGATTCTGCGGAGTAATCGAGGTAACCATTGTGGCGGTGTGAATGCATATATCAGCTTGAACTGATCCCAAGGGAACACTAGGGCATCCGAGCCGCAAGCTAGGGGATCCCTTGTCCGAGAGACAAACCTGTCCCCCTTTGCGTTGAATCTGGATGCTAGAAGATCTACATCCGATGTTCCCCACCGCTGACATATTGTCCAGAAAACCTCGGGGTGAAGGGACCCTTCCTCTGGGCCTAATTGCTGGCGACTTAGAAAGTCCGCCTTCCAATTCTCCACTCCTGGAATGAATATCGCAGATATGGCTGGGACATATTTTTCTGCCCATTTCAGGATGTAATTCACTTCCCTCTGGGCTGCACGACTCCTGGTGCCCCCCTGATGATTGATATATGCCACTGCTGTGGCATTGTCTGATTGAATTCTGACAGGGGACCCTTGGAGTTTGGATGTCCATGCTACTAGGGCATACCGGGCTGCTCGTATCTCTAAGAGATTGATGGGCAGGGCCTTTTCTGCATCCGACCATCTGCCCTGGAGAGACTATTGCTCCAGTACTGCTCCCCAGCCTATAAGGCTGGCATCTGTAGTGACCACCTTCCAAGAAATCGGACTGAAGGATTTCCTTTTTTCCAGATTCTGGGGAACCAACCACCAACGGAGGCCCTTGCGAACGGAAGGGGACAAGGACATTGTAAGTCTAGGGCCTGAACTTTTTTGTTCCAGGCTGACAGTATGGCCCCTTGCAAATTCCTTGAATGGAATTGACCGTAGGGTACTGCTTCGAATGATGCCACCATTTTTCCCAGCAGCCTCATATACAGGCGTATGGACGGCTGTCTTTTTTGTACCCACTAAGTGGATCAAATCTTTCAAAGACAACACCTTTCCTCGAGGCAAGAATATTTTTCTCTGGCCTGAATCCAACCTTAGCCCCAAGTATTCCAGACTTTTGACTGGTTTTTAGGGCTGACTTGTCTCGGTTGATAATCCAACCGTGAGATTCCAGATACTTGATCGTCTTGTGAACGACCACGTCTAGTTTTTTCACTGAGTGGTCTATCAGCAACAAGTCATCCAGATATGCCATTATCATTACACCTTGTGTTCTTAGATTGGCCAATAAAGGGCCAGAATTTTTGTAAACACTCGTGGTGCTGTGGCCAAACCGAAGGGTAAGGCTCTGAACTGAAAATGGCGCCTTTCTACTGCAAAGCGTAGAAATTTTTGGTGGACTGGAAAGATGGGAATGTGCAAATAAGCATCTTTGATGTCGATCGTGGCTAACCAATCCTCCCCTTGTAGGGCAGTGGCCACCGATCGGATCGACTCCATCGGAAAGTCCTGATATACAGGAATTTGTATAGCCCTTTTAGAATTAATATGGGCCTCCCGTCCGCGTTTGCTTCGGGACTGTAAAGAGGTTTGAGTAAAACCCGAACCCTCATTCTTCCAGGGGAACCTCCATAATTACTCCTTGGAGCAATAGTTGTTCTAGTGCCAACAGGAGGGACTCTCTCTTCCGGGGATCCCTTGGCACGTTTGACCTCAAAAATGGGAAGGAGGAGAGTCTTTTAACTCCAAACTGTATCCCAAACCTACTGCGGAGAGCACCTATCTGTCTTGATCGTGTCCCGCCAGGTCTCTTGCGAACAACTGGAGTCCTCCCCCCACCCGACTGAGTGGGGGCTTCAATGAATTTAACTTTGGGGGAGGTTTTGTACCTCCCCTGACCCAGGGTTTCTCATTACCCTGCTACTGTCCCTGTTTTTTACCCCCGGGATTTGACCGAGGAGGCCGTCGGAACTGTTACACAGCCGATGCCCCAGGGACTGGAGAAGCAGGCCTCTTAAAGAGGGACCTCTAACTCTGCTTTTAACCGGCAAGAGCGTATTTTTACCGCTGGAAATTTTCTGGATATATTTGTCCAGGTTTTCCCTGAATAAGCGTTCACCATGAAATGGGACGCTAACCAGCCATTCTTTACAGGGAGCTTCAGCAGACCAGTTTTTGAGCCATAGGAGCCTACGCATATGTACTATAGACAGCGTAAGGCGGGAGGCCTGATGGACTGAATCCTCTATGGCGTCAACCGCAAAGCCTAAGGCTCTAGGTAGATCAGCTAGGGCAAAGCCTGCTGATCTGTCAAGTCCCTCAAGACCTGTTTCAACTGATCCTTCACTGCTTAGCAGACCCCAATAGCTGCTACTGCTGGTTGTATCACCAAGCAGATTTTCATAAGGACTCCAATCTTTTATCTATTGGGTTCTTGAACATTTGGACATTATCCACTGGACATGTCAGTGATTTATACATACAAGAGATGGCTGCGTCCACTGTAGGGACCTTCCATTTTTTTTTTTTTTGATGAACTTATCCTCCATGGGATAGACCACCGGAAATCTCTTGGGGGAATAAATATTTTCTCAGGACGTTCCCAATCCTGGTAAATGAGCCCTTTCAGTAAAGGGTGAAGTGGAAAAGAACAAACAGTCTGGGGGCTTCTAGCTACCCCAACGAGGATACAGTAGTGGTTGATGGTTCCGCAAGGTGCATTTTTAAATGCTGATCGGACCATGTTAGTCAGAGACTGAACCCATAATCTTTCAGCTTGAGATGCTGAGAAAAGGTTCCCCCACTGTTGATTCCTCTATAACAGAATCAACCTCATCCTGATCCCCTTCAGGCAGGTCGATCCCTGTATGGGACTGTTGCTCTGCTAACAGGCACTCTGAAGGAGGAGACGGAGATCGGGCGTGCTTTCCATGACAGGGAGGCAGCGATAAATGTTGACAATCTCTCTCTAATCCTCCCAGAGCTGAGGAAAAAACCTCCTCTGTTACATACACAGGAGCAGGTGAACTGAGGACAGCCACAGTACCAAGTACCCCTGCGGGGTCTCTACGGTCACTTACCTCTGAACTTCAGGGGAGACTGGTGCAGCAGGAGTATGCCCAAGATCCTCCGAGCCCGATGAGACCCCCTTCGCTTCCTGGAAGATTCAGTTCCGGAGCTTCTGGACGGCATATTCCTAAGCCTAAAGCTGAGGTATTCCAGCCGTAATACACCACTTTTACTGAGAATAGTCTAGCACAATTGCTGCTATATCACAGTTGGTGTCTACTAATGTGCCTTTCTAGGGGATGCCTGTATCAACCGCTTGCTGTATGCCTTTAAATGTTGCCAGCTCTGTCTCTGTACTTCATAGCCAGCTCACTACAATATTGTGTTTTTTAAACTGCTGGGACGCCCGCACATGCGCAGAAGCGCTGCGGCGCGCACAGAGCGTCATCCCCCAGGCTCCGCCCCCTTTCCCGGCTCACCTCTATATATAGAGGCGCGTGCACACGCACGCGCACGGGCACGTGCGCCTTCGGCGCTAATTTCAAATATGGTAACAAGGGACAGGAGCCAGGGCCCCTCTTTGCCGCAGGCCGGGGGATGGACGAGCACTGCAACATGGCAGAGGAAGCAGTTTCCTATAAGAGAACTCACCATCTGCCTGGACTTTGCTCTGCTGAGAAGAAGCTAGTCCACATGACAAGAAAACATTCCACAGCGGCCTCTAGTGGACAAACACAGGTACCGCAGTCTAATATATTACATATATATATAAAAAAAAAAATATTATTTTTTTTTTTTTTTTCTTGACCACCATTAAAAATTATTACATTTTTTTAGTAGTTACAGGCATGCACAGAATTTTGCGGGAATACCATTAGGTAACAGACAGAAAGACAAATTAGGCTTGGGGGTCCCCCAATAGAACCAAGTTCCTGGGGGCCCCCACTTACCTGTTCCCCGCCGCAGGACTTTGTTTGGTCCACAAAAGCCCAAACTTCACCTATCACGGCAGGCATTGTAATCAAACCTTCAGGGACCGGGTTCCCAAGGATTCCACTCCCCTGGACCTGTATAGCACCCTGCACAGAAAACATCTTGGTCGTGGGTATGACCAGAGCTCTGGATCCCAGGGTCCAGCTCTCCTAAGAGAAGCATTACAGGCAAAACCTTGCTCTTCTCTGCAAGGCCCGGGTACCGACCGTTTAGCTATGAAGCTTTTTTGGTCGGATCCGGAATAGCTTACTGAGGCCCAAAAGAACCTGTACGCAAGCTCAGTGAAAAACACATGTTTCTTCTTGGCCAACACCTTAGACACTGGCAAAAAACTGAGGTGCTCCCGGATGGGAGGGGCTTATATAGGGGAGGGTACTTCCGGTTTTGGAAGTTGCCAGTGCCAGCACCTGACGGTATCTATATAACCCATTAGTAATGACTATGTCGCTCTGTGTCCCGTGATGTACGAGAAAGAAAAAAAATTTGGACACTCAACAATGTGTGGCTTGTTCTTTCTATGCTCAATAGCAGTTCTAGAAAATGTCAAAGTTCATGTTTTACTGTGACAATTGTGGCTATTTACTAAAGACAAATACACTTGGCACTACTACAAAAAGTGTACTATGAGAACCTGGGAGACACATAATAAAAAATAAATAAAAAAAATGACAAAACAAGTTTTTAAAATATATATATACAGTATATATATTTTTTCCCCCCAAAAATTTGCATATATGGTCTGGCATAGCGATGGCCCCCCTACCCGTGAAGTACTCAACGTATTTATCATGTACTTCACGGGCGCTTTGGGGGGCCAAGCCAGTAAGGCCAATGTCCAGGCCTGTCAACAAGTTGGTTTCGGTGACACTGGCCTCAGGCCCAACAGTGGAAAGGTAAGAACTTGAGTATGTGTGCATAAAATTGTGCAGTATGCAGCAGCTGTACACAATGTGGTTTCGTTTATATTCCGCCATGTGGATGGCTGTCTGAAACGGGCGGAACCGGCTGGACATTATCCCGAAGGCATTCTCAACAACCCTCCGGGCTCTGGCCAGCCGGTAATTAAAAACCCTCCTCTCCGGGTTGAGGGTCCTTTGGGGAAACGGCCGCATCAGGTGGGGTCCCAGTCCAAAGGCTTCATCCGCTAGAAACACAAAAGGAAGTCCCTCCACATTGTCCGCATCAGGTTGCAGTGCCAGGCCCCCAGACTGTAGACGGTGGGCAAACTCCGTCTGTGCGAAGACTCCGCCATCGGACATCCGGAAATTCTTCCCCACGTCCACATATAAGAACTCATAGCGTGCCGACACCACCGCCATTAACACAATACTATTAAAACCTTTATAATTATAATAGTACGACCCCGAACGGGGTGGCGGCACTATGCGGACGTGTTTCCCATCAATTGCCCCTCCGCAGTTGGGGAAGTCCCACCGCTGGGCAAATTGGGAGGCCACAGTCTGCCATTCCTGTGGTAATGAAGGAAACTGTGGAGTCAAACAAAAATAATCAATTAGTACTTTTGCACATTACATTGCAAGCAGATTAGCCAAATACATTCTTGGCCAACGTCAGTATAACATTTTTTTGAAGGAGTATTTAAACACAAAAATAGAAGGATAACTTATCAGATGACTCACCCCCTCTGATGGACCATTGTAAAAAAATAAGGGGGGGGGGTTAAAGCTGATTTTGTGGCCCGTCCAAAAAGCCTCTACCACTCTGCTGAACTTGAATGTGCAATAAAACATTTGGACACATTTTAGGGGCGGGGGGGGGTTCAAAACTACAATGGAGCGGACAAAAAACATTGTTAATAACAGACTAGTCTAGGTGTGTTTGAGCCCAGGATAGCATGCTGGAGAGGTTAGTGAAGGGAAATATTCATGTAGGCCTAAAAATGAGCATTTAAAAGTAACAACATGCATGGGGAGAAAGGGGACATTCCCAGCATATTACAATCATGGTAATTAGGGAAGGATGGAAGAAATACAATACATTAGCAAACATTCAAAACATAGAATGTGATGTTAGAGGAGAAAACTTACCTTAATAAAGTCCTTCTGCATGACTTGTATGATGGCAGAACACGTTTCAGGGATAATGATCCCAAGAGCCTGGGGGGAGATGCCTGTCGAGAACTTGAGGTCCTGCAAGCTTCTCCCAGTCGCCAGGTATCTCAACGTGGCAATAAGCCTCTGCTCGGCAGTGATGGCCTGGCGCATCACAGTGTCCTGCCTCGTGATATAGGGGGACAGCAAATCCAACAGACGGTGAAAAACGGGGTCCGTCACCCGGAGATAATTCCTGAAATCATCAGGATTATTCTCCTGGATTTTCCGCAGCAGAGGCATATGAGAGAATTGGTCCCACTGGAGCAACCAATTCTTGGTCCATGAACTCCTCCTCGCCCTGTTAATGGACTGAGCTTGGGTTACAGTATTAACCGCAACACCAAGCCCATACACAGCACGAGCTCTACGACGAGAACGTACTTGCAACATGGCTTTAAACCGGTCGGCTGGTCAGAACGAACTTAAACAGAACGCACCGAGGAACAGCAAGGCCTATGAAGAATGACCTGAAAAACAGTAACGAGCGGCCAAGAAGGCACTGCAAAACAGATCCGATCTGACTGCACGCACTGAAAGACAAATATGAACGCACAAGCACAAACTGAAACGCAGGAAACGATCTAAAAAGCACAGAGACTGAAAAGCGCGAATCGGCTCTAACCAAACTTTTACTAACACGCGGTAACACGAAATCAGCAAAAGCAGCCCAAAGGGTGGCGCCATTGGATTTGAACTTCCCCTTTATAGTGCCGTCGTACGTCACAGCGTTTGGGACGGTCGGTTTTTTGACTGATGGTGTGTAGGCAAGACTGATGGAAGTCAGCTTCATCGGATTACTGATGGAAAAATCCATCGGTTTAAAATCCATAGGAAATCTGATCGTGTGTACAGGGCTTTAGACGTTTTCAACTTTTCCCCGTGCACTCAAAACAGAGAAATCTTTTTGGGCATAGAGTTGCTTTTTAGGATTAGGTGATTGTTTGCTATGATTAAACTACATTCCTTCTTCGGGTAACACAATTTGTCCATTTAGGAACTTTCAACATACTAAAACATTGATAGCTGGAATCTGCCTAGTTAATATGGACAATACCTCCTTCATGTTCTCTCAACAAGACCCTAACAGAGATATGAAATGTAGGACTCTTGATAAGCAATAGGCAATGTTAAGATTCCTGCATTTTCTTATCTTCAAAAGAGACAGCAGCTTTATTCATACAGTAAGACCTTGGAATGCGAGCATAATTCGTTCCAGAAACATGCTTGTAATCCAAAACACTTGTATATCAAAGCAAATTTTGTCATAAGAAATAATGGAAACTCAAATGATTCGTTCCACAACCATTTATTCATAGATCCTTCAGTTTATAGTCCATATAAAAAGATTATAGCAATGTGATAAGTTGTGTAACCATAAAATGTCAATCCACAAATGGCAGCCTCCACAAGGGGATTAGAAGCTAAATTCATCAGGAGCTACAGAGTAAAAAAGAGAAGAGAGACGCCTCTAATGCCTTGTACACACGATCGGATTTTCCGATGAAAAAAGTCAGATGGAATTTTTTCATCGGAAATTCCGATCGTGTGTAGGCCTCTTCGGATTTTTTTCCGTCAGTGTTTAGAGTAGAACATGTTTTCTTTTTTTCCGATGGAAAAAAAAAACCATAGGAAATTCCTATCGTCTGTGTGGAACTCCGACGGAGAAAAAACCTACGCATGCTTAGACTAAATTAGGAGACGGGAGCGCTCATTCTGGTAAAACTAGCGTTCGTAATGGAGATAGCACATTCGTCATGCTGCAAATTATTGCATCGTTTAATGTAGCGCATTCTTTTCTTCTTTCTTTTTTTTTTAAATTTAACATTTTTATTTTTTATTTTATTTTGAAA
This sequence comes from Rana muscosa, assembly GCA_029206835.1. Lineage (NCBI taxonomy): Eukaryota > Metazoa > Chordata > Amphibia > Anura > Ranidae > Rana > Rana muscosa. The sequence continues at coordinate 460,088,088 of CM055117.1, forward strand.
CAAACAGAAAGCAAAAAAAAAAAAAAAACAGCATCACAGGTACATGCAAAAACAAACTTCTCTATTATTATTAGATAATAAGGTAATTTATATATGTTGGTTTGTTTACGGACAAAGAAATGGTCCGGAGACGGGGACTGCTCCAATTTTGTTTAAGTATAATAGATATGTAAGTGGTATTGACTAGATATAAGAATAGAAAGGATGTAGACTTATTTCAATGACCCTGGTGATATAGTACTTATTCCACTAAAAAGACGTGATTAATTAGAGGGGTGGAGGGGAGGGGGGGAGAGAGGGAGGGGGAGTAGGAAGGGAGGAGAAGATGGAGGAATTGGACGTCATGAGAGATATGAAAGAAATTAAAGAATCTTAGTAAGAAAGGTGAACAGATAAAGTTTAGTGAGAGGAAGGAAGGATGGAAGGAACGTGATTCACTAGAACAGACTATTGTTGCTTTTTCTGATATAAAAGTTGTGGAAACAAGGAGGGAAGGAAGATTAAATGAAGATGAAAAGATATTGAGGATATGTTTAAATTTGAATGTTAATGTAAATTGCAAGATAATAGCCGAGGGGGGGGGGGATAGGTCTGAGCTCCTCGGCCCACTTGGACCCAGCCCCCAAATAGGTTTTACACCAACTGAAGCCAGAGTAAATGGCTCAGTAAGGGTGTTTCCCCTCAGGGGCTCAGAGGGAATAGAAGGTAGAGGGAGGGGGGAGGGAGGTTTTAGGAGTTCACTATTTTTCTTTTCTTTTTCTTTTGAGGAGAGATGGAGCGGGTGAAGATCACCTCCCTGAACGCCAAAGGACTTAATGTCCCAGAAAAAAGAAAGATGCTGTTGAATGACCTGAAGCGTTCAGGGACAGACGTTGCTTATATACAGGAAACACATTTCCGAGGGGGAGTGCTTCCATTTCTCCAAAATAGATTTTTCCCTTGTACATACTGTATCATGCACCGAACCAACAGGCAAAATCAAAGGGAGTTTCTATATTAATCTCCAACGGGTAGATCCCAACGGGTGGATAAACGGGTAGATCCCAACGGGAGATTTCTCTTCCTTAAGGGATGTATTGGAAGTGCTAATGTAACATTGGCCACATTATACGCTCCAAACATACATCAAGATATTTTCTTGAAGAAAATTCTCTCTGAACTAGAGGAATTTACTGAGGGTAAATTGATTCTTGGGGGAGATTTTAATATCTCCCTAGACCCTAGAATTGATACCTCCTCAGGGTTATCGTCAACCCCAGGAGGTATCAGAAGAGGTATCTTGCGGAAGATGCATGAATCACAATTAGTAGATGTTTGGAGGATCCTACACACAGAAGAAAGGGATTACTCCTTCTTTTCCAATCCTCATCAAGTGTACTCTCAGATAGACTTATTTTTGATTCCACATTACTTGTTATCAACTGTCTTAGAAACCAGCATTGGAAATATAACTTGGTCAGACCATGCTCCCATCACTTTGTGCCTTTCCCTGTCCAGCATAGCTCATCCCCAAGAGAGATGTTGGCGATTAAACAAAAGTTTACTCCAGAACCCCGAAGTGAGAGAAGACGTAAATAAAGAGATGATAGAGTACTTTCAAATAAATGATACCCCAGGAAGTGATCCGTGTATGGTCTGGGAGGCCCATAAGACAGTGATTAGATAGATTTTGATCAAACATGGATCAATTCTGAAGAAGAGAAGAGAGAAACAAACTAGGATCCTACTAGAGGAGATTCACGCATTAGAAACGCAGCACAAAAACGTACAATTACCCTCGGTAGGTAGGGAAGTAGGACATCTGAGAAGACAGCTAACTGATATTTTGCGCTTTAGAGCCAAAGCTATAATACAACGAGGAAAGAAAGCAAATTACGAATTAGGAGATAAATGCGGTAAACTGTTAGCCGGGAAAATTAAAGAAAAAACAGATCAACATATATACCACAAATAAAAGGGAGAGAGGGACAATTAATACGGACACCAATAGAAATTGCCCAGACCTTCGGAGAGTATTATTCTGCCCTCTATAATCTAACACAAGCACCTGCGCCATTGTCTACTATAGAAGAGTACCTTTCATCAACAGGTCTTACTAGGCTACCATCCCAAACTCGCCGTAATTTAGAAAAGCCCATATCCGTTGAAGAACTGAATGAGACATTAAAAACGATTAAATATGGAAAATCCCCGGGTCCAGACGGCTTCGGGATAAGATACTATAAAGAGTTTTCGGAGATATTGAGTAAGCATATGACAAAGGTATTTAATGCCGTGGGCCAGACCTCCGCATTCCCTCCGGATACATTAAGGGCTCATATTACGGTAATCCCGAAAGAAGGGAAAGATCCGGCGGAATGTGGAAGTTATGGACCCATCTCCTTGCTCAACGTTGATTTAAAACTCTTTACTAAAGTATTAGCGGCTAGACTTCAACCATGGCTTTCGCATTTAATAGACTTAGACCAAGTGGGCTTTGTCCCTACAAGGGAAGGCAGAGACAATACAACTAAGGTTCTTAACTTGGTCTATCATGCAAATGTGATGAACACACCGTGTGTGTTCTTGAATACTGATGCTGAAAAAGCATTTGACCGAGTGAACTGGCAGTTTCTTTTTGAAGTATTGAAACAGGTAGGCCTGGGAGATCGTATGGTCAACTGTATCTCAGGTGTCTATACGACCCCACAGGCGGCGGTAAAAGTAAATGGTGTTTTTTCAAAATCTTTCAGGATCTCAAATGATACGCGCCAGGGATGCCCCCTCTCTCCCTTACTTTTTGTTCTATCACTAGAACCTTTATTGAATAAAATTTGCCAAAACCCAGACATACAAGGATTACAGGTAGGAGAAGGTACCCATAAGGTCTTTGAGAAATACGGTACCCTGTCCAACTTAAAAATAAATCATACTAAATCTGAGGCTATGAGTGTCGCTTTAAAGCCATTACTATGTAATACTATCCAAACAAATTTTGGTTTTAAATGGGGAAAGACACTTAAATATCTGGGTACAAATATACCAGCACAGGAAAAAGATACCTTCAAAATAATTTTTTACCGATATATAATTTAATACGATCACTCCTTGATAAATGGCGGCATGGTCTACATTCATGGTTTGGTCGTATAAATATAATTAAAATGACCATCCTTCCAAAAATTTTATATTTACTTCAAGCATTACCATTTACGATCCCCACGACCTTTTTGTGTCAGGTACAAACACTCTTTACAAAATTTATATGGGCAGGGAAACGTCCAAGGATTAAACGAGACCTGCTGACGCTGCCTAAATATTCAGGGGGGATGGCCGTTCCTGATATAACAAAGTACTACCAAGCAGTGCACCTGTTGAGGGTTGTCGACTGGTGCAGACATACTGATTTTAAAAGATGGATTGCTATAGAACAACAGATGAGCTCCGTTCCCCTATGCAGAGCGCCTTGGTGTTACTCAGTACTACCGATCTTGCTCAGGAAACATCCTATAATAGGCACAACTTTACGGGTTACAGTAAAGATCTGCCAAAATGTGAATTTTTCTTCAAGACAATCACCCTTGTTTTTCCATTTTGGGAAATCCTAGTTTCAACCCAGGCATGAAAGGAGGAGCATTTCAAAATCTAAAAGAAAAGGGCCTATACCAGGCCTCACATTTTCTTATTTCGGAAAACTGGCCAACTGTTAAAATTTTGACTCAGGTAGGGGGGTTATTTGAAATAAACTTTTGGCAAGCTTTACAAATTAATCATTTCATGAGATCCCTGGGTCCACCTATAAATTTTCAACGACAATTAACGGCTTTTGAATTACTTTGCGATGAGAAGGAACCACTCTTTCAGGGGATCTCTAAGATGTATAGATTGCTAAATAAACCCCCAGATGATTTTGAGTTGTCGTAAATTAGTAAATGGGAGAAGGATCTAAAAAGGATTTTTACCCCACTACAACGTAAACAGATTATCTATCTGACATTGAACTCCTCAGTCTGTACGCGGATTCAGGAAGCCAATTACAAAATTCTGACTCAGTGGTATTATACCCCTGTACGACTTCATAAAATTTCTAATGAAAACTCGGACAGGTGTTGGAGATGTGGGGAGGAAAGAGGATCACTATTACATACCGTATTTTCCGGCGTATAAGGCGACTGGGCGTATAAGACGACCCCCTAATTTTCCAGATAAAATTTGGGTTTTGGGATATACTCGCCATATAAGACGACCCCCCTTCCGACTAGCCATACCTCACTGTGCCATTGCATACCTCACTGTGCCCCATTGCATGCCTCACTGTGCCCCCATTGCATACCTCACTGTGCCCCCATTGCATACCTCACTGTGCCCCCATTGCATACCTCACTGTGCCCCCATTGCATACCTCACTGTGCCCCCAATGCATACCTCACTGTGCCCCCAATGCATACCTCACTGTGCCCCTGCATGCCTCACTGTGCCCCATTGCATGCCTCTCTGTGCCCCATTGCATACCTCACTGTGCCCCATTGCATACCTCACTGTGCCCCCATTGCATACCTCACTGTGCCCCCATTGCATACCTCACTGTGCCCCCAATGCATACCTCACTGTGCCCCCAATGCATACCTCACTGTGCCCCCAATGAATACCTCACTGTGCCCCCAATGAATACCTCACTGTGCCCCCTACCTTATCCCTGGCATGTAGAATCTGAAGTCAGACCGCGGCCGTCCATTTTTCAAAAGCCGCGCCTCCTCCTCGTGCTGTTCTGTGATAGGCGGAAACACTCAGCTTCCCAGCAGACACTGTGTTCAGTGTTCCGCCTATCACAGATGCCCTCTCATCCGAGGCCGAGGATGAGAGGGCATCCGTGATAGGCGGAACACTAAACAGAGGCTCTGCTGGGAAGCTGAGTGTTCCGCCTATCACGGAACAGCTCAAGGAGGCGGCGCGGCTTTTGAAAAATAGACGGCCGCGGTCTGACTTCAGATTCTACATGCCAGGTACCGGCGTATAAGACGACCCCCGACTTTGGAGAAGATTTTTATAGGGTAAAAAGTCGTCTTATACGCCGGAAAATACGGTATATTTTGGTCATGTAAAATAATAAGATCATACTGGACGAAGATTGAAAGAATTATACAAGAGCTTACGGACTTACAGCTACCAGATGACCCTGCACTCTTTCTTCTCCACTGCTCACAGACACCTGTTCAGACTTATAAAAGATCACTACTGTGTCATATGATTAATACTGCTAAAGCAGGGATTCCGTTGCATTGGAGAGATACTAAACCTCCATCAGTTTTAGAATGGTTAAATAGGATTAGAGAGACAGAGGCCATGGAGGACTTGGTTCTCTCAGCCAAGAACAAGAAAGCCCAATATGAACAAACTTGGAGTAGGTGGAATCTCTATAGGAATTCGGAAAAGGGCAAGAGATTACTGGAGGAAGAATAGTAGAATGAGTATTTAATGGGAAGTATATATTAGAGGTCGACCGATATATCGGCTGGCCGATATATCGGCCGATATTTGGCCATTTTTGATAAATCGGCATCGGCCGATTTATTATCAAGATTAGGCCGATATTTCAGACTGACCTCCGCTCATTCTTCCTTCTCCACACTCAGCGGCTCTGGCTGCATCAAGCGCCGCGCTGAGTGTGTGAGCAGAGAGGAGAGAGAGACAGAGAGGAGCTGTCAGCTTGATGTCGGAGGTGGGCGGGACCCGGCCGGGGTGGGCGGGACCCGGCAGCTAAATTACACCAGCCAATGATTGGGCTGCTTTAGAAAGGGGGCGGGGCCACATACACGTAGCGACCCGCCCAGATACCATCCCATTAGCTGGTGTAATATAGCTGCTGGGTCCCGCCCACCCCGGCCCGGGTCCCGCCCACCCCGACATCGAGCTGACAGCTCCTCTCTGTCTCTCTCTCCTCTCTGCTCACACACTCAGCGCGGCGCTTGATGCAGCCAGAGCCGCTGAGTGTGTGAGCAGAAAGGAGAGAGAGAGAGGAGCTGTCAGCTCGATGTCGGGGTGGGCGGGACCCGGCCGGGGTGGGCGGGACCCAGCAGCTATATTACACCAGCTAATGGGATGGTATCTGGGCGGGTCGCTATGTGTATGTGGCCCCGCCCCCTTTCTAAAGCAGCCCAATCATTGGCTGATGTAATTTAGCTGCTGGGTCTGCAAAATCAGTGCAATCTGTCAGTGCCGCCAGCCAGTGCCACCGCCAGCCAGTGCCACCCGCCACCGCCAGCACCACCCGCCACCGCCAGCCAGTGCCACCCGCCACCGCCAGCCAGTGCCACCCGCCACCTCCAGCCAGTGCCACCCGCCACCGCCAGTCAACGCCACCGCCAGCCAACGCCACCCGCCACCGCCAGCCAGCACCACCCGCCGCCACCGCCAGCCAGCACCACCCACCGCCAGCCAGCGCCGCCCGCCACCGCCATCCAGCGCCACCTGCCACCGCCAGCCAGCGCCAGCCACCGCCAGCCAGCGCCACCGCTAGCCAGCGCCACTGCCAATCAGTGCCATCTGTCCCAAACTAGTGCCATCTGTCAGTTCCAAACAAGTGCCACCTGCTAGTGCCAATCAGTGCCAGTCAGTGTCAATAGTGCCATCTGTCAGTTCCAAACCAGTGCCACCTGCCAGTGCCATCTGTCAGTTCCAAACCAGTGCCACCTGCTAGTGCCAATCAGTGCCACCTGCCAGTGCCAATAGTGCCATCTGTCAGTTCCAAACCAGCGCCATCTGCTAGTGCCAATCAGTGCCACCTGCCAGTGCTAATCAGTGCCTCCTGCCAGTTCCACACCAGTGCCACCTGCCAGTGCCACCTGCCAGTTCCAAACCAGTGCCACCTGCCAGTGCCAACTGTCAGTTCCAAACCAGCGCCATCTGCTAGTGCCAATCAGTGCCACCTGCCAGTTCCACACCAGTGCCACCTGCCAGTTCCACACCAGTGCCACCTGCCAGTTCCAAACCAACGCCATCTGCTAGTGCCAATCAGTGCCACCTGCCAGTGCTAATCAGTGCCTCCTGCCAGTTCTACACCAGTGCCACCTGCCAGTTCCAAACCAGTGCCACCTGCCAGTGCCAACTGTCAGTTCCAAACCAGCGCCATCTGCTAGTGCCAATCAGTGCCACCTGCCAGTTCCACACCAGTGCCACCTGCCAGTTCCAAACCAGTGCCACCTGCCAGTGCCATCTGTACTGAGGACATCAAGTGTGTGCTAGAGTGACGGGAGTAAGCAGGAAGGAGTGGAGTGGGTGAGGGTTTTTTTTTTTTTTTTTTTTAATCGGCCACACAAAAATCGGCCACAAAAATCGGCCACAAAAATCGGCCATCGGCCGCCCAAATTTCTAAATATCGGCATCGGCATCGGCCAGCGAAAAACCCATATCGGTCGACCTCTAGTATATATATTATATATATGGACTACTTAAAGGAGATGTGCACCCTGTGCTGTGTACCTGATAGCCTTGCCATCTCCCTCTCTCCTCTTGGATATTTTTGGAAATAATTTTTTTTTCCTCCCCCCACCCCTCCCCTATTTTTACCCGGATGTGGGGATGGGAGGGAGGAGGGGAGTGGGGCTGGGGAATGAGTTTGGGGAATTGGGGAGGTTTGAAATACATTTTGTCAATATTTATAATTATCCCCAGTATATGGGGGAATGTTTTGCTTGTTGCTTTTTTCCTTGTGAACGACAAAACTTGGAAAAATAAAGAATATATATAAAAAAAAACTTCTCAGGGTATTCAGGCTATTCTGCATACTTCTTGCATAGCACCAAGTCCCCTGTCTACTATATATGATATACCATAATACGCAACAACCAAAATTCTTCATATTAATAACCACCTATCGTTCACAACCCTTTGGTTTTTCATATACACGCAATTGGGCATCTGGTCCCCCTCCCCTCATGGCCCCACATCTTGTCCCCAAGCTGGAGGGGGGCTTTCTATCCCTTTTCTATTTCCCTGTCTCATTGCAACTCTCTTTGTTTCAACTTATCCTATTTCCCCCAATCCCCCCCCCCCCAAAAAAAAAAAAGGAAAAAAAAAAAAAGGGAAAAAAACAAAGGGAGCTTAAAGCCCCACCCTCTCTCTTTCGCACCCCTCAGGTCCAAGCCCAATAGCATCCGCTCAGTTTACATCTATAAGAGTCTTTCCCTTCTCAGAGTATTTAAAAAGGTTCCATGCCGACCATGTCTCCAGATAAACCCCCCGTTTCTGCAGAGAAGTCAAGACCAAATCCTCCATCATGTTCAAGTATTCTACACGTTTAAGCCACATCCGTACTGACGGCGGCTTGGTCTGCTTCCACATTACTGAGATACATGCTCTTGCCGCGTTTAGGAGATGACAAAGGATTGACTTCCTATACCGTTTAACCGCGGTATCCGTGTTCTGTAATAAAAAAAAAAGTCAAATCCTCCGGCCTCTCCTCCTCTCTAAACTTTTGCGCAATTTCCCGGACCTTCTTCCGAAAACTATTATGGGACAAGTCCAGAAGACATGTATTAACGTCCCTCCTTTTCCCCCACACCGCCAACATTTATCTGGTATGTCTGGGTAGCATCTATTTAGGACGGCCGGGGTACGGTACCACTGCGATAGGATCTTAAAGTTCATCTCCTACGTTCTTATACACACTGAGGATTCAAACATGTCACGTAGTATCTTATTCTTTTGTTCTCCCGAGAAAACTTTATCCAACTCCCTCTCCCATCTCCCAAAAAAGGGCAATCGAAAATCATCGGCGGGAGTATTCAGCAGGTCACTTATTTTGGAGATAGTATGCCACTCCCATTGCAGTACTCCTCAAACCTTGTTAACGTTCGTTCATGTCTACTCAGTGAACTCAGAGTATCAAGAAAATGTCTCAGTTGCAGTGCCCTCCAAAAATACAATTGATAGGATGTAGATCCTATTATCATCTCCTGTATCGAGGGCCATGCTCCTGCTTTCACAAAATGGTAGGCTTGAAACAGCCCCTGTTCTATTAGCTTACTAAAAGGTCCTTTGTTCAGTCCCGGTCCGAACTTTGGATTCCCTAAGATGGGGAAAAGGGGTGAGTCTAATGTTGATAGTTTCCCCTTCGCAAATAACCCATATCCCATCCTAAGAGTAGGACCTATCAGGGGATGTGTCTTCATACATTTCGGAAGGTCCCTATAACACCATGCAGCTCGATGAAGTAGACTACTACATTGGGCTTGTTCTATCTCCGGCCAAATTTCCCCCTCACCATGTCGGCTCCAATCAATCAGGCGACTCAATAAGGCCGCCTGGTAGTATTTGTATAAGTCTGGCGCAGACACCCCTCCATATCGTTTGGGTAACGACAGCAAGGATCCCCTAACTCTTGAATGTTTATTTGCCCATATGAATCTACTGAAGAGGGACTGTATCTGTTTGAAAAAGTATTTGGGTATAGCAATGGGGAGGGTCTGAAAAAGGTATAGGAATTTCAGCAAGATATTAATTTTAATAATATTGCACCTCTCAAACCATGAATGGAACTCTTTCTGCCATCCATCCAGGAGGATCCGCACTTTAGATAATAGTGGTAAAAAATTAAGCTTATATATATGTGAGAGATCCGCCGGGATGGAGGTCCCTAGATACGTCAAAGCTTGATCTGTCCATTTAAATTTATAGTTAGATTTCAGGGTATTCAGTTCATCCTTGGGGATCGCAACTCCCATTGCTTCACATTTTACGTAATTGATCTTAAAATTTGATAACCCGCCGTATGTCTCTAGTTCTTGGAGCAGGTTGGGAAGGGATACCAATGGGTTGGTCAAGTTATACATCATGTCATCCACATAAGCTGATATCTTATACTCTATACCTCCCACCGACACCCCCTTGATGTCTGGGTTCAGTCGAATCCTGCTCAATAAGGGCTCTACAGATAGGGCAAATAAAAGTGGGGACAACGGGCACCCTTGTCTTGTCCCGTTAGATAACTTAAAAAGTGGGGACAATACACCATTCACTTTAACCTGGGCAGTAGGGTGGGGTATATTTACTCAAAATCCATTGTAGCATCTTATTCCCAAACCCCATGTGTCTCAGAACCGAGAACATGAATTGCCAGTTTATACGATCAAAAGCTTTTTCTGCGTCTGTCCCCAGGAAGACACATGGGGTTCAGGATGTACCCACCAAATGGATCAAGTTCAGAGTCTTAATCGTATTGTCCCGGGCTTCCCGCGTCTGCACAAACCCTGCCTGGTCTTTATGGCCAGGATCTTGGAAAAGAGCTTCAAGTCCGTATTTAACAGTGATATCGGTCTATAGCTCCCACATTGGGAAGGGTCCTTACCTTCCTATGGTATGACCGCAATCAAAGCTTTCAGAGATTCTGTATCAAAAGAGCTTGTGTCTCCTAGTCCATTGTTTTGCTTTTGCGTTTATCTAGCAAGGTTACTCTGTGGTATAACAAGGAAGCTGAGACTTCTGCAGTGTGTAAATGTGCTTTTACTATGGGAAAAATGCTGCGTACACTGTTTAGGAAGAGTAAAGCTGCAAAGGTTTCTGGTGTCCAGGAGGACTTGAAGGGGTGCACCTTTCCTATCTGGGCCAGAAATAGTCAGTGGATGTCTGTTGCAAAGGAACTGGCTGGATATGCTTCTCCTTTGAACAGAGCTTGGGGGGATGGAGTCTCTGATCTTTCCTCAGATTTTAGTCTCAAAAGTTTTGGGTTCAGTAAGGGAGAGATGCGGGCAGTTGCTGTGTTTGGTTTGCATTTCCTGCATGCTCTACATATTGAATCTGAAAAGAGGGAAAAGGCAGAATTAGAAAGAGATTTAATGAAGGAGCAGCTTGCAGTAGCATCCAAGTGTTTGGAAGAAACTGCAAGCAGGGCAAAAGATTTAGAAAGTAGGGTAATCAAAGTTAAACCTGCAGTGGCTTCGAAGTGTGTTCAAACCACTGTAGGACAAGCTAAAGATTTGAATGAGCGGTGTGCAGCCCTCATGACCAAGTTTAATGATGGTTTAACAAAGGACAAAGGCCCAAAGCCTGTAAGCAAAAGTAGGACACGTGCTACTGTTACTTCTCATAACCGGGAAGCTGAGGATTTGATCAGCTCAAATTACAGAGTTGATTCAGATACAAGGAAGACAAGGCCTATGATCTCCAGGAGACACATGTGGGTTGATTTACTTAAGGTGGGGGTCCCTAGAGAGGAAATAGATGGGATTCCTACACCAGCATTGTTTAAGAAGTGGAAGCAAATGGTTGGGATTGTTAGATTCAGTCACATTAAGTGTTTCTGTTGCCACAAAATGGGGCATTTTGCAAAAATGTGTCATATTGTGAAGCAGCAGGCCTCTGTTCTTCCAAGGATGCCACGGAGAGACATGCAAGTTCATTCGTTATGTTGGAAGTCAATGCCTTTCCGTGAAAGTGTTTCAAGGCAACAGTGGGCACCCTACAATAGTTTTGCAGTTAGAAATGGGCAGATAGAGAAATGTGAGCAGTGAGCTATGTTTTTGGCACAGTTGGAAATGAACATATAATCTGCTTTTGTCTCTTACTCTTTTTAGATATTGAGCATCGAGAGGTGGAGCAGGCAGAGCAGACGACCATGCTGGGTGGGAGGAGGAAGACCAGAAGAGAGCTTGATGAAGATGCGGATGATGTCCTAAAGGTGGCTAAATTGGAGTGGATTTTCATCTGAGCATTTCCTTATGACCAAGAGGACAACAGACTTTCATCTGGGACTTTCTTTACACAAACTGCCAAAGACATTAACCCTGCTCAAAAGTAATGTTGCAGCCTTCCAGGGACGAAGCAAAAGTCTGATCGCCCGGATGGGGGTCAAAGGGGAATTTTTTTCCTCCCGTTTAGGGTTTTTTTCGCCCTTTTCTGGACAAAAGGTTTTAAGAAGTTTTCTATATTATTCTATAAAGTCAAGAGGTGGTATGTGTTGCTATGGCAATTTCTATGGTGACTTTATAATAATAATATAGAGTTTAGGTAGTAACAGGATGTGTAAAGAGCCCCTTCCCTCCCCCTTCATTGATCAGGAAACAGGAAAGGGGGGGTTTGAAAAGGTTTTGGTGGAGAGACATGTTTTGAACAACAGTTGTGTTTGGGAAGGACAAAGGAAGGAGTTGGTCTTTGGAAGGAGAAAGGAAGTAGACATCCCTGCCTGAAGCTGGATAACTTTGGAGACGCTTTTGGGAGTTGGACTGAGCAAGGAACTATGGACATTACATCTTGACCTCCAAGTTGAGTAATTATTTAGTTTACTTAATGTATACGGTACATGTTGTACATGCTTATATATATTTGTAGGCATATATTTTGTAAGCTATTAAGTTAAGTGTGTTGTATTGTGCATCCTACAGTTGTATGTACAGCATCTTGTATAGTAAAAGCACATTTACACACTGCAGAAGTCTCAGCTTCCTTGTTATACCACAGAGTAACCTTGCTAGATAAACGCAAAAGCAAAACATTTGGGGGCTCGTCTGGGATTTGTGCTATAATTCAATTGAAGCAGACTTGTTTTTCTGTAGTGTGTTGTGTAGCTTGTGCTAGGTAAAATGCTGTGTAAGCAGTTTAGGAAAAGCAAGGCTGCAGAGGGTTCTGGTGACCAGAAAAAAGTGTGCAGCTTACCTATCTGGGCCAGAAATAATGAGTGGGAGCCTCTTGCTAATGCATTTGTGAAGTATGCTTCTCCCTTGAAGCTGACTTGGGGTAATAAAGTCTCAGATCATTTTGTAGATTTTAGCCTTAAGGGGTTGGATTTAAGTAAGAAAGAGAAGAGGACAGTGTCCACCGTGGGTTGGTACTTCCTCCATGCTCTCTATACTGAATCACATAGAAGGGAGAAGGCAGAGGCAGAAGTTAAGGTATTAAAATACCAGCTAGCAGTTGCTTCAGAGTGTGTACGTTCAACCGCTAGTCAGGCTGATGATTTGCAAGAGCGGTGTGCAGCCCTCATGACCAAATCAACTAATGCCTCAAGGAAAAGGAAGGGGCGTAAACCTGTTAGTAAAGCCAGGGTACGTGCCATTGTCACATCCCAAAACTGGGATTGTGAGGATGTGCTCTCCTCAAATGATAGTGAGGATGAGGAGATAGAGTTTGATATTTCAGAGGATGATCTGCTAGTGGGAAAGAAAAAGTATGCCAGACCTCTCATTACTAAGCATAGGAAACGGCAACATGATAGAGAGGATATGGCAGATGGGGAGGTGCATTATCGCAACCCCAGAGATGTTGAATTTGAAGAAGTACGGGAGTTTTCACAAACTGAACTCCATGAGCTGGCAAAACAATACAAACAAAGGTCTGGGGAGCCCCTATTGGGTTGGCTCCTACGCTTATGGGATGAAGGGGCGGACAGTGTTGTTTTGTCAGGTAAGGAAGCAGTGGCTATGGGAGTGTTAACCCATGATCCACAATTGCGTCAGGCAATGCGAAAAGCCCGAGAGTTTAGCGTGAATTTTTCACTGTTAGACCTTGTGAGAGATGGAATAGTCCGAGTATACGCTAGTCCTACTGACCTGGAAAATACCTACTCCTGGAGATCAATAGGAGAGGGTATTTCCAGGTTACGTGAGATGGGCTGTATAACCGGATTAAATACATTTCCAGAATGGATAGGTCCAGATATGGAACCCTTTACGTCTGCTCTGCGCTCTAAGCTGATGAAGTCTGCGCCATTTAATCTCAGGGCTCCATTATTGTCCTTGTTGGGAGGCCTGGGATTAAACAGCAAGATTCATGAAGCCACAACCCTTTTAAGCCAGTTGGGGGAGATAGAGAAGACTAAAACAAAACCTGTCAGGGCAGTAGATAAGGTCAAGGCCAGACAGGAAGAATACAAGCAGAAAATAACAGAGAAGAAATGGAATGGGGTAGAGAAGACAGAAGGTGAAGAGAAAACCAGGCTAGTTGTTTCTAGGAAAGAAATGTGGGTGGACCTATTAAAGGCAGGAGTACCTAGAGATGAGATAGATGGCATTCCTACTGCAGAAATGCTGAAGAGGTGGAAACATTTAGTAGGGAAAACTGTCAGGGTTAGAAACACTACTCCTAGTGAAGATAACATCAGCCTAGACTTAGAGGAAACAGAACAGACCCCTCCTGTTAGCCCCAAACCAATTCCCAAAACTGAACATGAACCCAAACCCAAATCCCTTTATCCTGGGGAGGAGTTAGAGAGAATCAGAAAAGGGGATTGGGAGGTTCCTTATCCTTTATGAAGGGAAGGTGAGTCTCCTGTAATAGCAGCAAGGGCAGTGACAGCAGGAGACCGACGCCCATATGCACCTGTCACTGTATGGTGGGGGAAGTCATCTTCTCCTACACATGTAATGGCTTTAATTGATAGCGCAGCTGAAGTTACACTTTTGCAAGGAAATCCTTCCCATCACAAAGGAGAATTGATTTATGTAGAAGGTTTGGGAGGGCAAACTACACCAGCAGTTAGGATACGGGTGAAATTGGCTATTGGAAAGGGATCAGGATTTATGACAAATGTTTTGGTATCAGAGTTACCCGAAAATATTCTTGGGATGGATGTACTTCAAGGTCAGTCAGTTCAGACTGAAAGAGGTACATTCACATTCGGGTATCCTAATAAAGCGTATCTGGTAAGGGCGGTGAAGGCTGTGGTCAGAGGTCATGCGAAATGGACCCCTGTCTACATTCCTCCACCAGAGAAGCCAGTCTGTCTCAAGCAGTACAGACTTCCTGGAGGCCACAAAGAAATTGGGGAGATTATTCAAGAACTGTTGAGAGTAGGGATCCTTAGACCTGCTGTAAGTCCTTTCTCATCTCCGGTGTTCCCAGTAAAGAAACCTGATGGGACATATAGAATGACTGTGGATTACAGAGGTCTAAACAAAGTGGCACCTCCATTGAAGTCAGCTGTACCAGATATGATCTCAATTGTTGAGAAAATTGCTAAAGATGCAGAAGAATATCATGCTGTGATAGACCTGGCTAATGCTTTCTTTTCAATTTTGATAGACCCAGATTGTCAAGACCAGTTTGCTATGGTGTGGGACGGCCGCCAGTACACTTTCACTGTCCTTCCGCAAGGCTATCTTCATTCTCCAACGATTTGTCGTGGACTAATTGCCCGAGATTTAAGTACCCTGAATTTGATTGTCGCTGTGTTTCACTACATTGATGAAATCATGATCTCTGGGACAAAAGAAGATGTAACTGAAGCACTGCACCTGCTGATACAGCACTTGGAGAACAGAGGATGGGCTATCAACAGAGACACTGCTGATACAGCACTTGGAGAACAGAGGATGGGCTATCAACAGAGACAAAGTCCAAGGACCTGCCACAGAGGTGAAATTCCTAGGAATGATGTGGACTGGGCCACAGAGGAAGATTCCAGAGACAGTTGTGCAAACTATCCAGGCGCTGTTGCCCCCTACTACCAAAAAGGAGGCACAGAAGTTCATTGGAGTTGTGGGATTCTGGAGATCGTTCATTCCACATCTTGGACTGATTCTGAGGCCTATATACAATGTTACCAGAAAAAAGACTGAATTCTCATGGGGTTCAGAGCAGCGGACTGCATTCCTGGCTGCTAAAGAAGCTATTTTGCAGCATCAGGGATTGGGACCCGTGAGACAAGGAGTACCATTTCAGCTGGATGTAGTGGAGCAGAATGGTACCATATCTTGGAGTCTGTGGCAGCCAAATGAAAAGAAAGGACTGAGAGCAATACCTATTGGATTTTGGTCCAAACAACTGACAGGGGCACAGACGAGATACACGCCCCTAGAGAAGTACCTGTTTGGGGCCTACACAGCACTTCAACATGTAGAGACCATTACAGGAAAGGACACAGTCACCATCCATACTGCATTGCCAATAGCAGGATGGGTGAGAGATAATGGACTCACCACTAGGGCAGCTGTAGCCCAGAACCAGACACTGATGAAATGGAAGTGGTACCTTCAAGAAAGAGGGGGTATTGCAGCTGGGGATGTTAGAGACATTTCAAAACAGTTGGCAGGGCTTGTTACTTTTACCAGCACCCGGGCAGAAGAAGAAATTCCTGTGCTGCAGTCATCCCCCATTCAAGAGGCTCCACCCTTTAAGTCTCTGTCAGAAGACATGAAGGAGTCAGCATGGTTCACTGATGGTTCAGCCATAATCACCTAGCCTGGGCGTAAATGGACAGCAGCAGCCTACAACCCAAGTACAGACACAGTCCTGCAGGAGTCCGGAATCGGAGGGTCCAGTCAGTATGCAGAGTTGAAAGCTGTAGTGATGACTCTTCAGGAGGATCCTTCTTCCCATGTCACTATCTACACTGACAGCTGGGCGGTTTTTAAAGGACTGACAACTTGGATGCCCACGTGGAAGTCCAATGAATGGATGATTCATGGAAAGGTGGTGTGGGGAGGCAAGGAAGTCTGGGACTACATCTGGAAGGAAGCTCACTCCCGCACCATAAAAGTGGGGCATGTTGATGCACATGTGCCCCTAGTACCAGACTTTGAGAACTATAACAGAGTTGCAGATGAAATCGCCAAAGTGAAGGCAGTTGTGCCAATTGATCCTGTTTTGATGAACTTGGCCAACTGGGCCCACAAGCAATCTGGACATTTGGGGCAGAAAGCAACATATGAATGGGCACAGCAGAAAGGATTGCCTATATCCAATGGACATGATAAAGACTGTAATAGGGAACTGTACAGTGTGTGGAGAAGTGCGACAATGGCCATTGCAAAAGTACTCCAGCGGGTCGATTAAGAGGGGTGAGAGGCCTGCAGAGATCTGGCAGATTGACTTCATTGGTCCCCTGTCCCGGGAAAACAACGGACTGAGATATTGTTGCACTGCAGTGGACACCTATTCAGGACTTATGCTTGTTCATCCTTGCAAACGTGCAGATCAAGCCGCAACGCTTCAACTGCTTCAGAAACTTGTCGTTGCTTATGGTTGTCCCAAACAAGTCCAAAGTGATAATGGCTCACACTTCACCGGATTAACAGTACAGCAGTAGGCCAAAGATTGTGGAGTGTACTGGTTGTGCCACATCCCATACCATCCACAGGCAGCTGGTTTGATTGAAAGATACAACGGGCTATTGAAGGACCAGATACGCAAAATTACACCCACACATACACTAAGGGGGTGGGATCGGGTCCTCACACAGGCAGTCATGTTGTTAAATTCTAGGCCAATAGCCAAAAGCACACCATATGAGAGGATGGTAGGGGCTGAGGCACAGATTCCACAGCTGGAGTGCAGAGTTCAGTATTTATGTAAGGTTCCTGAAAAGAACAGGGTTTAACAGATACCATGTTACTGCTTCCCATGACATAGAAACCAAGAGTGACGTATCTGAAGCTGAAGCCTATCTAGGAATGAGAGGGAATCTGGCAGGAAGGTTTGAAGTTATATTTGCATTGGCAGATGAGCTTCAAGACAGTGGCTGGGACTCTGACTGGTTAGTCGATACTTCTCAGCAAGAGTGGAAAGTGAGGCTACATAACATCAAACCTTCCAAAATAAACAGCAGTGATTTTCTGGGAAATTTTAGTATATTTCCTCTCCTCCCTATTGATGTTCTTTGGGAGGGTCAGAGGTGCATACAGGCAGGTGGCAAAGTATTGGTCAGATATCCAGGCAAGAAGCCATTTAGAGGAGAGATTGTAGCTGAAGGGCCAGGATCTACTGTTTATGTATTGTTAGAAGGAACAGATAATCCACTTTGTTTTCAACTCCACAGGCTGTCTCCGATTTGATCCATAGGAAGATCAGAGAAAAGTGGTTACATGATGGAAAGAATGACGGAAGATCGCAAGAGCTGTGGAGAACAAGGCCTTTGATGTATTCCAAGCCTGGACTTGTTTGTAAAGAACTTTAGAATGGAGTTTCTAATGAACTTTTATCCAAAGACTGAAACACCTTCCCAGTGACAGAAATATGGGAGGGGTTGCACTTAAGGAAAAATTCATGTGTATATTGAGTTTTTAGTAATGAAGAGATTTTCTGTGTGTGGTCTGAGAGAAAAAAAAATAATCCTAGGGCGGAATGTATTGCGTTTGTTAAAAATATGATTTTTATTATATTAATCAGACATAGGATACATGCGACAATTTTACAATAGTGAGTTGGTCAGATTACCTGTCAGCCTTTTTGGTTTGAGTAGATTTCTCAAACAAATGTTTTTTTTTACAATGGGATTAGACACCATTGTTGTATTTAATATGCTAATGTCTCTATAGCCACAGTAAGACATTACCTGTTTGAGATTTCTTTCAGCTCTCAAACTGAAAAGAATTCGTTTGAGTAGACAATAGGTAGATAGCATTGTTGTATTCAATGCTATTGTTGAAATACAGCTACAGTAAACATCTATGTTTTCTGTTTGGTAACAATGGTAAACAGCACAGATAAAAGCAGGCCTAAGCTAGGAGGGAGACACACACCATGTTGCTGTAAGATCATGAAGAAGAACAGAACCTGGTCTCCAAGAAGAATTATTGTCAATGGAGATCACGAGTAATCGAAGATAAGTAACCTTTAAATGTATTTGTAGTTATAGACCATAGGCCAGTGATGGCGAACCTTTTTGAGCCCGAGTGCCCAAACCGCGACGCAAAACCAACTTATTTCTTTCAAAGTGCCAACACAGAATTAAACCTGCCATCGTCTCTGTACAGAGGATGGGACTGGTCATCCCTCTGAATAAGCCCTAAGGGACCAAAAACGTACAATTCTGCCAGATTCGCTCAGAATGCAGGGTTTAGGAATGCATTGTGCAACATACACTGACCTACCTGACACATAGACTGACCTACCTAACCATGACACTCACCTACCTGACATGACACTCACCTACCTGACATGACACTCACCTACCTGACATGACACTCACCTTCCTGACACATGCACTTACCTACATGAAATTGCACTCACCTACCTGACATTTAACTCACCTACATTACACATGCAGTCACCTACATGACATTACACTCACCTACCTGACACATGCACTTACCTACATGACATTGCACTCACCTACCTGACATTTAACTCGCCTAACTGACATTTAACTCACCTACCTGACATTTAACTCACCTACCTGACATTTAACTCACCTACATTACACATGCAGTCACCTACCTGACATTACACTCACCTACCTGACATTTAACTCACCTACCTGACATTTAACTCACCTACATTACACATGCAGTCACCTACATGACATTACACTCACCTACCTGACACATGCACTTACCTACATGACATTGCACTCACCTACATTACACATGCAGTCACCTACCTGACATTTAACTCGCCTAACTGACATTTAACTCACCTACCTGACATTTAACTCACCTACATTACACATGCAGTCACCTACCTGACATTACACTCACCTACCTGACATTTAACTCACCTACCTGACATTTAACTCACCTACATTACACATGCAGTCACCTACATGACATTACACTCACCTACCTGACACATGCACTCACCTACATGACATTGCACTCACCTACATGACATTACACTCACCTACCTGACACATGCACTCACCTACCTGACACATGCACTCACCTACATGACATTACACTCACTTACATTACACATGCAGTCACCTACCTGACATTACACTCACCTACCTGACACATGCACTGACCTACGTGACACATGCACTGACCTACGTGACACATGCACTGACCTACGTGACACATGCACTGACCTACATGACACATGTGACATGCACTGACCTACATGACACATGCACTGACCTACATGACATTGCACTCACCTACATGACACATGCACTGACCTACGTGACACATGCACTGACCTACGTGACACATGCACTGACCTACATGACACATGCACTGACCTACATGACACATGCACTGACCTACATGACACATGCACTGACCTACATGACATTGCACTCACCTACATGACACATGCACTGACCTACATGACACATGTGACATGCACTGACCTACATGACACATGCACTGACCTACATGACATTGCACTCACCTACATGACACATGTGACATGCACTGACCTACATGACATTACACTCACCTACATGACACATGTTTCCTGACTACTCACATCCCCACCCCCCCCCCACACACACAGTACAATGTAGATCGGAGGAGGCATCCTTCTTCTTACCTTTTCATGGCCTCATCGTCCAGCTCTCACCGGGCAGTATTGTAGGAATCCCCGCCATCCAGCTGCTCCTCGATATCCCGCCATCCAGCTTCCTCTCAATATCCCGCCATCCAGCTGCCCCTCAATATCCCTGCCCATCGGAGGTCAGCTAGCAATCACTGCACCTCCCCTCATGGATGACCTGCTCCAAGCACCGCCCCTCCCCCTCCTCTTAGGGCAGACTGAACCAAAGTCATCCTGGAGCAGGGGGAGCTGCCGACGTCACTGGCACTGATACAAGCTAGGGAGCCGGCTCCTCCGTGCCACACGTCAGTGCAAGTGACTGTCTGGCTGAGAGATTCCCCTGGCGTGCCGACAGAGATGGCTTGGCGTGCCAGCTGTGGCACGCGTGCCACGCGTTCGCCATCACTGCCATAGGCTGTTCTATTTGCTAGGCATTTTCCATGTTATAGAAATCTGTCAGTCTTGTATTTTAGTCCTAATATTGTAATAGTTTTGTATGTACAGCATCTTGCATAGTAAAAGCACATTTACACACTGCAGAAGTCTCAGCTTCCTTGTTATACCACAGAGTAACCTTGCTAGATAAACGCAAAAGCAAAACATCCATTAAACATTTTTACAAGATATGGTCCTAGAATAGGGAGAAGGAGTCTATAATATTGAATGGTGAAACAATCTGGACCCGGTGATTTGCCTCCCTTCCCCTCTTTCACTGCCTTTCCAATTCCTGACTTACCGCTAGCGTCAGACTAGAATACCTGAAGTTGCTATATACTCATCCATTGCGGTTTGGTTCTGAGAACTTGATTGCAAATTATACAAGGATGTATAAAAGTCTCCAAACCGCTGTGCTATCTCTCTAGGGAGCCTACGGTACGTTTTTCACCTCCCGCCCCTATAATCATTGGTACATAAGTCTTTGGTCAATGAGCAAGCCAATTGCTTCCCACACTTGTTACCAAATTCATAATTCTGTCTCCTGCCTGTCTGTATTGCCCACTTTGCTTTATACAGAAGTAGCTCTGTAGTCTGTCTATCTGCGTGCCGCCTGCAGGTCCCTTTCCAAGCCTGGAATAGGACTCCGTTTGTGTAAAACTTCTAGACGTGAGATATCTACCAAGAGAGATGTTAACTTTGCGTCTCTTTCCCTCTTAATCCTTGCCCCATGTTTCATTAATACTTCCCTTATCACCGCCTTATGGGCCTCCCAGATCACTCCTGGATTACAGTCTGGTGTGTCATTAGTCTGGAAGTACCACCTTACTTCTCTTTTGATGTCCTCTAGCACTACGGCGTCCTGTAGAAGACTTTCATTCAACTTCCAGGTCGCTGACCCAGGAAGCTGAAAATCTGCTAGTGTGTATTTAAAAAAAATTGGTGCATGGTCTGACCAGGTAATTTTCCCTATTCCAGCTTCTTTAACTGCATGCAACTGGTTATGTGGAATAAGATAGTAATCTATACGGGAATATATCTTATGGGGTGTGGAGTAGAAGGAATAGTCTCTCTCTCCTGAGTGTGTCAGTCGCCATACATCTAAAAACCTCGCTTTCTGTATCAGCCTCAAGATCCGTTTCTGGGTGCCTGCCGAAGCTGCCGAGCTTCCGGAAGAGGTATCCAAACTGGGGACCAGTGGGATATTCAAATCCCCCCCCCCCAGAATCAACTGTCTTTCCTGAAATCCCATAAGTTTATCCAGGAATTTCCCCAAAAATACATCCTGTTGTGGGTTAGGGGCATAGAAGGAGGCCAGTGTTACCACTGACCCCCCAATCACAACTTTCAAGATCAGGTATTGTCCCCCGGCGTCCACCAGGGAGTCCATACATGACCATGGAATCTTACTTGAAATCAGGATAGATACTCCCCCCTTCTTTGCCCCCGGGTTTCTAGCATGATATCCAGTCGGATAGGATCTATTTCTAAGGAAGGGGAGACCCCCTTCTCTAAAGTGTGTCTCCTGAACAAATGCTATGTCATTCCCTGCTCGTTTCAACTCCTGCAAGAGTATCTGTCTCTTTTCTGGAGTATTTAACCCCTTTGCATTGATTGACACCACTGATAGGGCATCCATTTCTTATCAATCAATGCAAGGTTATATCCAGGAGCAAGAAATAAAGACGGAGTACCAGGGCACCCCTGGTGAGAGAGAGCGGTGCCTCAGGAAAAGAGAGATAGAAAAAAATAAACAAGGGGGGAACCCCCCTCCCCTCCTCTAATATCAAATAGAGAGGGAGAGCTATGGTCCTTTCTCCCCACAGATATGCAAAGCTATTTAGCTTTAAACACTCCTGTTCCCTTACCCTAACTGAGTGTTGACCTACTGGGGGGGATTGGTTGAGCACGATCCCGAGAGAGGAGTCCCCGACCCCTCCTCCAGCCCCTCCTATCTGTATCTCAGTGCCCATTTGTGCCATTGGTCCCGGGCCATTGTCTTTCGTCATGCTGCAAATTATTGCATCGTTTAATGTAGCGCATTCTTTTCTTCTTTCTAATGGTAGAATAAAGTTTTATTTTTGCTGCTGATATTCACACAGAGTTCTGACAAACGTATTTCTTTATTGTTTCTTGTGATCTCATAATTTTTCGTATTTTATTTTAAAGGCAGATCTCAAAAATATATATTTTTTTTTTGTTAGTGATTTGAATCAAGATCTCCATAATTTTTTGGGGGTTTTAATATTTTCTTGTGATCTCCATTTTTATTTTCTGGTCAAGTTACCATAATAAAATTATTATCTTGTATTTTGTTACCTCAAGGAGGTTGGTTGGTGTCCCTTGCTAATTACACATTGTATTTATGAAATGTACCTTCCTACTCATAAACAAACTGTCCTTTTTAAGAAAAACACATAGGCAAGTATTTAAATTAAATCAAATATCCATTTATTCTGGTAACAAAATAAAGAGGAAGTCTAACGATGGACAAATTGGTTGAATTTACACAGCCTTTGGACCCCAAGGCAGACATCAAGTGTGTTGTAAATAAAATCAATAACTTAAGGAGTCCATAGAATAGGGAGCACAATCTGAACCCCAAATCACAGAAATCAGGAGCAGCAGCAGATGTCATATATGTCCCCAGGCTATGGTACTACAACAGCCTGCGTCTTCTGGCAGAGCAAACTGAAGCCAGGGAATCACTTTCTGGTCTTCCTTGTAGCCTTCCCTCCACGACTCCCTGCAGCGTTCCCTCCACGGCTCCCTGCTGCATTCCCACCACGCTTCCCTGCAATGTTCCTTCCACGGCTCCCTCCACGCCCCCTTGCCGGCTGTGGCTCTAGTGGTGGAATTGTGGCAAGAGGAGGAGGAGGAGAAGGATGGCCAAGATCACACAGATGGGTGGTCTCTGTCAGCTGGCCCCTCACCGCCTTCTGAAGGACCATACAAATAAGGCCCTCAGAGAGGGTACGTTGTCCCTCCTCCATTTTCTTGAGCCTATTGGCCACATAGCAGCCATAGGCCTCTTAAGGGTTGAGGGGGGCTCTCATTATCTCGGCTGCGTCCCTTATGATTCCCAGGGATTCCTCCTCCACCTGAGTCATCTTCCTGGCTCTTTTTTGTCTAACGTGGAGGGCAAGCACCTGTGACTGGGTGCTGCCACTTGGCCTGGGCACTTGCTGGCTGCCACTCGGCCCGGCCACCTCCTGTCTGCCACTCACCCCTGCCTCCTCCTGGCTGTCACTCACCCCTGCCTCCTCCTGGCTGCCACACTCCAGAGCCTTGTCCTCCTAGCTGACCTCATCCTGTGTATGAAAAAGGGACATAGTTTTAGTTTTTGGTTCATCAATCACACACCATTTTCAGCTCATGACTGTTGCAAATTGAATGATAAAGAAATAGAAAAGACTCTCATTCTGACCCCAGCATTTTTCATTCTTGTCCCAATCATTTCTGGCCACTACTGTCTATTGATATGTAAATTGTTTTTTGTTTAATCCTTAATTTGGGAATAATAACATCTAGTTCCCAACAATCATTATAGGACAATAAATATGTTGAAAAATACTATACCTGGCTATAGATATTCAAATCCGGGTCTTCCAGGTCAGCTCCTCGTCACCCTCTGCAGGGGTGGAGGGAAGGGTGGAGGGAAGACTGGAGGGAAGGGTGAAGGGAAGGCTGGAGGGAAGGCTGGAGGGAAGGCTGGAAACTGAGTCCCTGGGTTCTAGCTGGTCATCCAGAAAACGCAAGTGTTTGAAGTACCACAGCTTGGGGACATGCACTTTGTCTGCTGCTACTCCTGATCTCCGTGATTTGAGGATTTGAATGTGCTTCTTCCTGTACGTATTCCTCAAGTTATTGACTTTATTATTAACCATGTTATTGTCTGCCTCTGGGATCCATGTCTGTATAAATTCAACCAATTTGTCCATTGTTGCCTTCCTTGCGTCGCGGTTATGGTACAAACTGTGTTTTAGCTCCCACAAATTTCTGAGCTCCCTGTATTTATCTATGAATGCTCTCATAATTTCAGGATCTTTAAATTTCTGCAAGATAAAACACAAGACAAAAACACTAGGTCAGCCTAAACTGTCATAATCTTATCCCAATATAGGCCTCAATCATGAATCAGTATAGGCCACTGATGCCCCAAGTTTAAATTTTACCTTCGTTTATGACGTTCGTAGCTTTCGTTCCTCCTTTCTCCGCACATAGAACGTAGTTACGACACATGTGTGTTAGCATTATATACAATGCGCATGCGTGAAACTCCGCCCGCGTCGCCTGCCCCTGACGTTCTTTCTAGTATATTTGCCGCCCCTTCTCTTTCGGCGCGCAGTAGGAGCGACATGGCGGAGTCAGAGCAGGTGCATGATAATTTGTCTAACGACAACACAAGACCGGAGGGCGGAACGTCACGATCAAGGAGGCGATACAAGGCATCTAATATGTCATTCACAGAGATGGCGGAGATGGTGGACATATTAAAAAGTCGGATTATGATGGCAAGCATGGGCCGTATACCCACCCTAATCTAAGGAAGGCAAAAATTATAGGAAAAGTAGTCAAAAGTCTTCATCAAAAGTTTGGGATGAAAAGATCGAAAGAGCAGCTTAGAAAGAGGTGGTCTGATTTTAAACTGAGGGAGCCAAAGCAGTACAGGAGCATAAAGAGAATGCTTCAAAAAAGTAAGTACCGTAACGTACTTAAAATCAGGGGAAAATCGTGGGTGCGTGTTATACGCCGATCCCCCGCCGATCCCCTGCTGAAACAAGCGAGAGGAGCCGAGATACACCGATATACACAAAGCCGAAGTACACTCGGCTTTACTCAGCGCCTCTCGCAGTCCCGCCCATCTCCACTGATTGCACCGCTGACATACAGAAAGCCGAGTGTACTTCGGCTAGTCTCGGCTCCTCTCGCAGTCCCGCCCCTGACTGTGAGCAGAGCCGAGTCTAGCCGAAGTACACTCGGCTTTCTGTATGTCAGCGGCGCAATCAGTGGAGATGTCAGTCAGAGGCGGGACTGCGAGAGGAGCCGAGTCTAGCCAAAGTACAATCGGCTCCGCTCGTTCCTCTCCACACGGAAATCGGTGCCAATTTTAAAAATCGCAGAGACTGGCAAGGCTGCAAAGGCACTGGGCAATGCTGCAAATGCATTGGGCAAGGCTGCAAAGGCACTGGGCAAGGCTGCAAAGGCACTGGGCAAGGCTGCAAAGACACTGGGCTAGGCTGCAAAGGCACTGGGCAAGGCTGCAAAGGCACTGGGCAAGGCTGCAGATGGACACTGGGCAAGGCTGCAAAGGCACTGGGCAAGGCTGCAGATGGACACTGGGCAAGGCTGCAGATGGACACTGGGCTAGGCTGCAATGATGGACAAGGCTGCATTTAAATGTAAGTTTTTTTCCTTGAACTTCCCTCCTAAAAGTTTTTTTCCTTAAAATTCCCTCCTAAACTTGGGGTGCGTGTTATACGCCGGCGCGTGTTATACGCCGATAAATACAGTATTTCTCCTGTGTTCCTCTGATTTTATTATCATAACTTGCATGTTGCTCCATGTTTATTTTTTGACTATTGGACACTTGAAATTGTCAAATTTCAGGTTAGTGGGCACAGTAATCGGTCATTAGACACATCGTTGACCCACTACATACGATGTTTTTTGAAGCTACAGGGTAAAATTCCTTTTTTAAATGCCTGTTTGTATTCCAAGCATGTTATAACATTGTTGTCTAGATGTGTTTGCCACAAAGGGACCCACTATATCCATGGCTATCCTCTCGAATGGGACCTCAATTATGGGCAGAGGGACCAAAGGGCTCCAGAAGTGGGTCACCGGAGCGGTCAACTGACAGGTGGGACAAGAGGCACAGTATTTCTTTACCTCTGCTTTCAGACCTGGCCAGTAAAACCGGTCGGTGATCCGTGCTTCCGTCTTCTCAACTCCCAGGTGTCCCCCTAACACATCATCATGGGCCAGGTCCAGAACCTTTCGTCTATATTGTTGGGGTACCAACAATTGTTCTACCACATTTTCCCTCACCTTGGTAACCCGATACAACAACTCATTATACATTGCGAAGTGTGGCCACCGCTCATTTGCACCTGGCTCTTGGGGAACCCCATTTACTACTACAACTTGTTCCCGTGCACGGGCCAAAGTGAGGTCCTGCATCTGAGCAGTACCAAACGCCCCCTGGGGAACACCCAAATCTGGCAGGGCAGGGGTAGAGGCCACTTCCTCGTCCTCTTCCCCCAGCATTACCTGAAGTGGGGAAGATCCTCCCCCCTCAGTGTTTTGGTAGATCTGTGGACCACATGTCTTGACATTATCAACATTATCAGCTCTACTTTCATCACCATTAACCCAACCATTAGCAATTTCATCATTTGGATCCACATTAAGAACATTTGGCAGTTCAGGGTTATTCCTCTCAGCAGCAGGAACAGGGAGGCTAGTTTCTCCCCAATCTCTGAACTGTTCTCCTTGTTCCCATAGTTTTGTAAACAACGGACAGTCTCGTCCTATTATAACATCATGTACCAAGTTCTTTACCACCCCCACCTCTTGAGTACCAGTGCCACATGCTGAGGAGATGGTCACCGAGATGAGAGGGTACTCTCTAGTGTCCCCGTGAATGCACACCACCCGTAAGGTTTTTCTTACCGGACCGATCTTCCCAATTACTCTAGGATGAACCAGGGTTACCATGCTTCCGGAGTCCAACAAAGCCCGGGCAGGGAGGTGGTTCACTTGGACTTCACACTCAAATTTTTCCTCACCCAGGTCGAGCTGTGTGGTGCATACTTTATGGGCATAAAAAGACCCCCTCCGAAGAACCCCGCATTCCATGGGCTCCTCTTGCAGTGGGCAGTGTGCCCGGGTATGACCCAGGAATGACATCGCCAACATTGTACATCATCGGGTGGCAGGTCAAAGTAGGCTTTTTGAGGATCTCCGGTGAGAAAAGGGGCAATGAGGCTGGCCCACTGGTCCTGAGGCCACCCTTCTCTCTCTGCCGTCCTCTCAAATGTAGCAAGAAATGCCTCTACATCATCGCTCAGGGACAATTTCTGCAAAAAATGGCTTGCCCTCACAGTCACCTGGTTGCCAGGGGCAACAGCCGCTTGCTCCCGAACCTGAGATAGCTGCTGCACTGCTTCCTTTAAGACAGCCACCTGAGCCTGCATAACCTCTTGCTGGGCTGCTTGCTGGGCTGCCAACTGGGTCACCAACAGGCGGGTATTTTCTTGCTGCAGCTGATTTGCTTCCTCATGGCGAGTTTGCGCTTGCATATTAGCCAGGGACAGCTGTTTAATTAGCTCCTCCATTGCTTCAGCTTTCAACGTTTGTGCAGCTTTAACCCAGGACATAAATCCAATGTACTGTCCCTTTAACTGTCAGTTCAATGCAAAAAAAAACAAACGTTTATTTAAACTTAAATGGCTTCACAGCAGCAAAACAAAAGAAATGACAGTCTCACCGACTTGTAGAGTTTATAACTGCTGTCGCAGTTAAACAGTCCTTCCTTGGTGTTGCAGGTAAGTTTCCCAGATAGCAGGCTTCCATGCAGGCCACTGCCATGTACATTCACAGCTTCCCAGAGCTTTTCACAGCCTCCACAGCTTTTGCAGTGTCCACCATTCACCATGCAGACTTCACTACACTCCTTCTCTCTAACCTACAACTTCCTGTCTCTCTTAAACCACTTCCTTGGACAGGTGTGTTAACCATTGCTGTTCCCTTAAAGGAACCACAGCCCAAACAGAGGGGAAATATAGCGTCCTTTCAGGACCCAGCCACGGCGTCCTGTACAGCCGATACTCCGTCGAATTCCCCTGCTGAAAACGAGCGAGAGGAGCGAAAGCCGAAGCCGAAGTACAATCGGCTTTACTCGGCTCCTCTCGCAGTGCCGCCCATCTCTGACTGCGCCACTGACATAGAGAAAGCCGAGTGTACTTCGGCTAGTCTCGGCTCCTCTCGCAGTCCTGCCTGTGACTGTGAGCAGAGCTGAGTCTAGCCGAAGTACACTCGGCTTTCTCCGTCAGCGGCGCAGTCAGTGGAGATGGGCGGAACTGCGAGAGGAGCCGAGTCTAGCCGAAGTACACTCGGCCACGCTCGCTCCTCTCCACAGAAATCGGCGCCAAATTTTAAAAACCGCCGGGACTGACACGATCGCAAAGGCACTGGGCAAGGCTGCAGATGGACAGATGAACACTGGGCACGGCTGCAGATGGACAGATGGACACTGGGCATGGCTGCAGATGGACAGATGGACACTGGGCAAGGCTGCAGATGGACAGATGGACACTGGGCACGGCTGCAGATGGACACTGGGCAAGGCTGCATGCTGCATTTAAATGTAAGTTTTTTTTTTCCTTGAATTTCCCTCCTAAAAGTTTTTTTCCTTAAAATTCCCTCCTAAACTTGGGGTGCGTGTTATACGGTATGTGAATTCTTACTAAAATTTTACAACGCACAAGTGATTGTGCAAAGAGTAAAAATAATTTTATAAGCAAGATGTGTGGCTTCTTCTTTCTATGCTCAATACCAGTTTGAAAATTAAGTTCTTGTTTACTGTGACAATGGAGGTTACTTACTAAAGACAAATCCACTTGCCAGTTAAAGTGCACTAGGAGAATCTGGGAGACAGATAAAAGAAACACAAGCAATAATGACAAATCTAGCTTTTCACAGAAATTAATTAATTTTTTTTTTATTGGAAAAAAATTTCAAATACAAAACTCACCCACATTGGTGTAAAACATACAAACATTCCTATTTCCATTTTCTCCCTATTACCTATTTCCCGTTACCCTTTTCCCCCACAGCCCCTGCCCTGATCTGCCCCCCTCTCTACCTCTTTTTATCTTATCATCTGTCTAATTCAGTCATTTCCTGTGCATATTTGTCTGACAATTTGAAGGCTCTCCATTTCTCCCATTTTGTTCTTTGTCTTTCATCTCCTCCCTGCTCTTCAAGGCCCAGGTATTCCATTTCGGCTACGTAGTCTATTCGTTGTATCCACTCTTTTATAGTCGGTTTTGTTGTTTCTAGCCATTTTTTCGGGATTAGTCCCTTTGCCGCGTTAAGCAGCAATGGGACCAAGGTTCTTTCATACTGTTTTTTTTTTATGTTTGTTCCGTGGAACAAACATGTCCAGGGGTTTAGTGGAATCTTCTCGCCAGTTATGTCTTCTATGTACTCTATTATTTCCTCCCAGTACTCTCATATTTTTGGGCACTCCCACCAAATATGCATTGTTGTTCCCTGTTGTTTACAGTTCCTCCAACATAACGGGGAGTTGTTTGGGTGGATTTTATTCATTCTCTCTGGGGTCAAATGCCAGCGTAACATACACTTGTAGTTTTCTTCAATTGTCATTATGTCAGTTGCGCTATTAAATACTGCCCTAATCATTTGTGGTTCCTCAAGCTTTATGCCCATATCCTGTCCCCATTTTTCTATACATACTAGTGTTCCCTGTGTTTCTAATTCTGTTAATATTTCATAGGTTTGTGATATACCGTGTTTCAAGGGCTTTTCTATACTACAGAGTTTTTCCATGGAATTTAGTGCCTTTTCATCTCTGATTGGTTGTGGAAGGGTACTTACTAGGTGTGTTAATTGAAGATATTCCCATTCGCTAAACTGCTGATCCCTGTGTAACGTTTTTATCTCTTGTTTTGTCTTTATTTTGCCCAGTGTCATTATATCCTTTAATTGTGTAGATCCCAATTGCTTACCTAACCGTGTCCCATTTCCTGGAATAAAAAAAATTGTGCCTGCTAGTGGAATTAATGGTGAATTATATTTCCATTTTTCACGCCGGTGGATTGTATCCCATACTTTAAATACATTTTTAGTTATACTATGTGTTTCTGTGTCTAGTGTTCTTAATTTTGGAGGTATCCAGATGTTTTTATGTAGGAATGTCATACTTAATATATTTTCTATTTGTACCCACTTCTTTTTAGTGTATGGATTTGCCCATTCTGCCAGCCTAGCTAATATGACCGCTTTATAATATCTCTGTACGTCTGGGAGTGCCAACCCCCCCGTTTTTTTTTCCGACTTAAAAGTGCGTAGTTTACTCTGGCCTTTTTACCCTGCCAAATATAATTTGAAATTATGGTTTTAATCACCTTAAAAAAGCTTTGTGGTATTTCTATTGGGAGCATTTGAAATTTGTAGGTTATTTTTGGTAGAATCATCATTTTTAGGACGTTGACCCTTCCTATCCAAGAGATAGGTCTCCTCACCATATTTTTCATTTCTAGTTTAATCTCGTTAATTAAGGGGATGAAGTTGACCGAATATAATTTATCTAATGTTGGTGTTATTTTTATCCCTAAGTATGTTAGTGCTTTTGTCTCCCAGGTAAATAGGAATTCTTTCTGTAATACTTTTTCCTCGTTTTTGTCTATTCCTAAGTTTAAGATTACGGTTTTTATAGGGTTAATTTTAAAGTTCGAAAGTTCTCCATATTTTTTTATTTCTCTGATTACGTTAGGCAGTGATATCCTAGGCTTAGTTAGGTATAGGAGTATGTCGTCTGCATACGCAGCCACCTTGTGCTCTTCCTCGCCCACTATAACCCCTCCTATATCCAGGTTGTTCCGTATTTTTGCCAGTAACGGTTCTAATGAAATTAAATATAGGAGAGGTGAGAGTGGGCATCCCTGTCTTGTTCCATTGAACATCTCAAACACAGACAACACTCTCCCATCGACCTTGACCCTGGCTGCAGGATGGCTGTATAAGTTATTTACCCATCTCATAAACCTAGGCCCCATACCTATACTCTGGAGTGCTTCCATCATAAACCCCCAGTCGACTTGGTCAAATGCCTTTTCAGCATCAATTGACATGAGTACGACTGGGGTTTTTCTCTCTTTACCTTTACGCATCAACAACACCATCCTTATGCTAGTATCTCTTCCCTCTCTTCCTGATACGAAGCCCGCTTGGTCCACATTTATCAGTTCCGGCATTAGGTTTTTTAATCTCGTTGCCAATATTTTTGCGTATAGTTTTATGTCCTTTCCTGCTTTTGGTATCACTGAAATATTGGCAAGGAGTGACTCTTTTCTTATTTCTTCTTCTTCTCCTATTTTATTCAAATAATTACATAACTCCGGGACTAAAATTTCTTTAAATCTCTTATAGTACTTAATCCAGAATCCATCCGGCCCTGAGCTTTTTCCCCCTGGCGTTTCTTGGAGAGCTTTGTTTATTTCTTCCTGGGTAATTGGATCTTCTAGGGACTCAGCACTATCTAGTGGGATCTTTGGTAGGTTAGCTTCCTGTAGATATTCTTGAATTTAAATTTTTCTATTTTCCTCTTCCTGTCTTGTCTCATTAGTTCTGATAGAATATAGTATGCTGTAGTATGTCTTAAAAACGTTGGCGATTTCGGAGGTTTTACATTTCATCTCTCCTATCTGGTTCTTTATCTTTTCTATGTAGTTAGATGGGTTTTTTTTACTTTCGATAGTCTTGCCAAATATTTCCTCGGTTTATTTCCCCATTTATATCTTTTTTTTGCTACGTTGTTAAATATTTTTCTTGTTTCCTGTTTCATCAGGTCTCTAAGTTGGCCTCTCTTGATTACTATCTTTTGGTGCGTTTCTCTTTCTTGATATGTTTTGTGTTTTTGTTCCAGATCCTGTAATTCCTTTATTGTATTTTTCATCAATAATTCTCTTTCCTTCTTTTTTCCCGCCCCAATGGAGATCAATTTACCCCTGATGTAAGCCTTATGGGCTTCCCATATTGTTGCTGAACTTACTTCTGGTGTATTGTTTGTCTTGAAATATTGTTGGATTTCCCTCGTTATTATTTTACCTACTTCTAAATCTTCTATGAGGTCTTTGTTTCTTCGTTTAAGTTCCATGTCCCCATTCTTTGTTCTATACCTTTAAATCGTATTTTAACTATTACCGGGGCATGGTCTGAAATTGATGTTATACCGATTGAGGTTTCAACTACATATTCCAGGACCCAATGGTCTACCAGCATGTAATCGAGTCACAAATACGTGTTGTGCACCGATGAGCGATAAGTGAAATCCTTTATACCTGGGTGTCTTATTCTCCATGGGTCAACCAGTTGCTGGTTGTATAATTTTTTCTTAACCAATTTTAACTGTTTTGTATCTCGCATCGGTGCACCAGACGTCTTTCCTGAAATCCCATAAGTTTATCCAGGAATTTCCCCAAAAATACATCCTGTTGTGGGTTAGGGGCATAGAAGGAGGCCAGTGTTACCACTGACCCCCCAATCACAACTTTCAAGATCAGGTATTGTCCCCCGGCGTCCACCAGGGAGTCCATACATGACCATGGAATCTTACTTGAAATCAGGATAGATACTCTCCCCTTCTTTGCCCCCGGGTTTCTAGCATGATATCCAGTCGGATAGGATCTATTTCTAAGGAAGGGGAGACCCCCTTCTCTAAAGTGTGTCTCCTGAACAAATGCTATGTCATTCCCTGCTCGTTTCAACTCCTGCAAGAGTATCTGTCTCTTTTCTGGAGTATTTAACCCCTTTGCATTGATTGACACCACTGATAGGGCATCCATTTCTTATCAATCAATGCAAGGTTATATCCAGGAGCAAGAAATAAAGACGGAGTACCAGGGCACCCCTGGTGAGAGAGAGCGGTGCCTCAGGAAAAGAGAGATAGAAAAAAATAAACAAGGGGGGAACCCCCCTCCCCTCCTCTAATATCAAATAGAGAGGGAGAGCTATGGTCCTTTCTCCCCACAGATATGCAAAGCTATTTAGCTTTAAACACTCCTGTTCCCTTACCCTAACTGAGTGTTGACCTACTGGGGGGGATTGGTTGAGCACGATCCCGAGAGAGGAGTCCCCGACCCCTCCTCCAGCCCCTCCTATCTGTATCTCAGTGCCCATTTGTGCCATTGGTCCCGGGCCATTGTCTTTCGTCATGCTGCAAATTATTGCATCGTTTAATGTAGCGCATTCTTTTCTTCTTTCTAATGGTAGAATAAAGTTTTATTTTTGCTGCTGATATTCACACAGAGTTCTGACAAACGTATTTCTTTATTGTTTCTTGTGATCTCATAATTTTTCGTATTTTATTTTAAAGGCAGATCTCAAAAATATATATTTTTTTTTTGTTAGTGATTTGAATCAAGATCTCCATAATTTTTTGGGGGTTTTAATATTTTCTTGTGATCTCCATTTTTATTTTCTGGTCAAGTTACCATAATAAAATTATTATCTTGTATTTTGTTACCTCAAGGAGGTTGGTTGGTGTCCCTTGCTAATTACACATTGTATTTATGAAATGTACCTTCCTACTCATAAACAAACTGTCCTTTTTAAGAAAAACACATAGGCAAGTATTTAAATTAAATCAAATATCCATTTATTCTGGTAACAAAATAAAGAGGAAGTCTAACGATGGACAAATTGGTTGAATTTACACAGCCTTTGGACCCCAAGGCAGACATCAAGTGTGTTGTAAATAAAATCAATAACTTAAGGAGTCCATAGAATAGGGAGCACAATCTGAACCCCAAATCACAGAAATCAGGAGCAGCAGCAGATGTCATATATGTCCCCAGGCTATGGTACTACAACAGCCTGCGTCTTCTGGCAGAGCAAACTGAAGCCAGGGAATCACTTTCTGGTCTTCCTTGTAGCCTTCCCTCCACGACTCCCTGCAGCGTTCCCTCCACGGCTCCCTGCTGCATTCCCACCACGCTTCCCTGCAATGTTCCTTCCACGGCTCCCTCCACGCCCCCTTGCCGGCTGTGGCTCTAGTGGTGGAATTGTGGCAAGAGGAGGAGGAGGAGAAGGATGGCCAAGATCACACAGATGGGTGGTCTCTGTCAGCTGGCCCCTCACCGCCTTCTGAAGGACCATACAAATAAGGCCCTCAGAGAGGGTACGTTGTCCCTCCTCCATTTTCTTGAGCCTATTGGCCACATAGCAGCCATAGGCCTCTTAAGGGTTGAGGGGGGCTCTCATTATCTCGGCTGCGTCCCTTATGATTCCCAGGGATTCCTCCTCCACCTGAGTCATCTTCCTGGCTCTTTTTTGTCTAACGTGGAGGGCAAGCACCTGTGACTGGGTGCTGCCACTTGGCCTGGGCACTTGCTGGCTGCCACTCGGCCCGGCCACCTCCTGTCTGCCACTCACCCCTGCCTCCTCCTGGCTGTCACTCACCCCTGCCTCCTCCTGGCTGCCACACTCCAGAGCCTTGTCCTCCTAGCTGACCTCATCCTGTGTATGAAAAAGGGACATAGTTTTAGTTTTTGGTTCATCAATCACACACCATTTTCAGCTCATGACTGTTGCAAATTGAATGATAAAGAAATAGAAAAGACTCTCATTCTGACCCCAGCATTTTTCATTCTTGTCCCAATCATTTCTGGCCACTACTGTCTATTGATATGTAAATTGTTTTTTGTTTAATCCTTAATTTGGGAATAATAACATCTAGTTCCCAACAATCATTATAGGACAATAAATATGTTGAAAAATACTATACCTGGCTATAGATATTCAAATCCGGGTCTTCCAGGTCAGCTCCTCGTCACCCTCTGCAGGGGTGGAGGGAAGGGTGGAGGGAAGACTGGAGGGAAGGGTGAAGGGAAGGCTGGAGGGAAGGCTGGAGGGAAGGCTGGAAACTGAGTCCCTGGGTTCTAGCTGGTCATCCAGAAAACGCAAGTGTTTGAAGTACCACAGCTTGGGGACATGCACTTTGTCTGCTGCTACTCCTGATCTCCGTGATTTGAGGATTTGAATGTGCTTCTTCCTGTACGTATTCCTCAAGTTATTGACTTTATTATTAACCATGTTATTGTCTGCCTCTGGGATCCATGTCTGTATAAATTCAACCAATTTGTCCATTGTTGCCTTCCTTGCGTCGCGGTTATGGTACAAACTGTGTTTTAGCTCCCACAAATTTCTGAGCTCCCTGTATTTATCTATGAATGCTCTCATAATTTCAGGATCTTTAAATTTCTGCAAGATAAAACACAAGACAAAAACACTAGGTCAGCCTAAACTGTCATAATCTTATCCCAATATAGGCCTCAATCATGAATCAGTATAGGCCACTGATGCCCCAAGTTTAAATTTTACCTTCGTTTATGACGTTCGTAGCTTTCGTTCCTCCTTTCTCCGCACATAGAACGTAGTTACGACACATGTGTGTTAGCATTATATACAATGCGCATGCGTGAAACTCCGCCCGCGTCGCCTGCCCCTGACGTTCTTTCTAGTATATTTGCCGCCCCTTCTCTTTCGGCGCGCAGTAGGAGCGACATGGCGGAGTCAGAGCAGGTGCATGATAATTTGTCTAACGACAACACAAGACCGGAGGGCGGAACGTCACGATCAAGGAGGCGATACAAGGCATCTAATATGTCATTCACAGAGATGGCGGAGATGGTGGACATATTAAAAAGTCGGATTATGATGGCAAGCATGGGCCGTATACCCACCCTAATCTAAGGAAGGCAAAAATTATAGGAAAAGTAGTCAAAAGTCTTCATCAAAAGTTTGGGATGAAAAGATCGAAAGAGCAGCTTAGAAAGAGGTGGTCTGATTTTAAACTGAGGGAGCCAAAGCAGTACAGGAGCATAAAGAGAATGCTTCAAAAAAGTAAGTACCGTAACGTACTTAAAATCAGGGGAAAATCGTGGGTGCGTGTTATACGCCGATCCCCCGCCGATCCCCTGCTGAAACAAGCGAGAGGAGCCGAGATACACCGATATACACAAAGCCGAAGTACACTCGGCTTTACTCAGCGCCTCTCGCAGTCCCGCCCATCTCCACTGATTGCACCGCTGACATACAGAAAGCCGAGTGTACTTCGGCTAGTCTCGGCTCCTCTCGCAGTCCCGCCCCTGACTGTGAGCAGAGCCGAGTCTAGCCGAAGTACACTCGGCTTTCTGTATGTCAGCGGCGCAATCAGTGGAGATGTCAGTCAGAGGCGGGACTGCGAGAGGAGCCGAGTCTAGCCAAAGTACAATCGGCTCCGCTCGTTCCTCTCCACACGGAAATCGGTGCCAATTTTAAAAATCGCAGAGACTGGCAAGGCTGCAAAGGCACTGGGCAATGCTGCAAATGCATTGGGCAAGGCTGCAAAGGCACTGGGCAAGGCTGCAAAGGCACTGGGCAAGGCTGCAAAGACACTGGGCTAGGCTGCAAAGGCACTGGGCAAGGCTGCAAAGGCACTGGGCAAGGCTGCAGATGGACACTGGGCAAGGCTGCAAAGGCACTGGGCAAGGCTGCAGATGGACACTGGGCAAGGCTGCAGATGGACACTGGGCTAGGCTGCAATGATGGACAAGGCTGCATTTAAATGTAAGTTTTTTTCCTTGAACTTCCCTCCTAAAAGTTTTTTTCCTTAAAATTCCCTCCTAAACTTGGGGTGCGTGTTATACGCCGGCGCGTGTTATACGCCGATAAATACAGTATTTCTCCTGTGTTCCTCTGATTTTATTATCATAACTTGCATGTTGCTCCATGTTTATTTTTTGACTATTGGACACTTGAAATTGTCAAATTTCAGGTTAGTGGGCACAGTAATCGGTCATTAGACACATCGTTGACCCACTACATACGATGTTTTTTGAAGCTACAGGGTAAAATTCCTTTTTTAAATGCCTGTTTGTATTCCAAGCATGTTATAACATTGTTGTCTAGATGTGTTTGCCACAAAGGGACCCACTATATCCATGGCTATCCTCTCGAATGGGACCTCAATTATGGGCAGAGGGACCAAAGGGCTCCAGAAGTGGGTCACCGGAGCGGTCAACTGACAGGTGGGACAAGAGGCACAGTATTTCTTTACCTCTGCTTTCAGACCTGGCCAGTAAAACCGGTCGGTGATCCGTGCTTCCGTCTTCTCAACTCCCAGGTGTCCCCCTAACACATCATCATGGGCCAGGTCCAGAACCTTTCGTCTATATTGTTGGGGTACCAACAATTGTTCTACCACATTTTCCCTCACCTTGGTAACCCGATACAACAACTCATTATACATTGCGAAGTGTGGCCACCGCTCATTTGCACCTGGCTCTTGGGGAACCCCATTTACTACTACAACTTGTTCCCGTGCACGGGCCAAAGTGAGGTCCTGCATCTGAGCAGTACCAAACGCCCCCTGGGGAACACCCAAATCTGGCAGGGCAGGGGTAGAGGCCACTTCCTCGTCCTCTTCCCCCAGCATTACCTGAAGTGGGGAAGATCCTCCCCCCTCAGTGTTTTGGTAGATCTGTGGACCACATGTCTTGACATTATCAACATTATCAGCTCTACTTTCATCACCATTAACCCAACCATTAGCAATTTCATCATTTGGATCCACATTAAGAACATTTGGCAGTTCAGGGTTATTCCTCTCAGCAGCAGGAACAGGGAGGCTAGTTTCTCCCCAATCTCTGAACTGTTCTCCTTGTTCCCATAGTTTTGTAAACAACGGACAGTCTCGTCCTATTATAACATCATGTACCAAGTTCTTTACCACCCCCACCTCTTGAGTACCAGTGCCACATGCTGAGGAGATGGTCACCGAGATGAGAGGGTACTCTCTAGTGTCCCCGTGAATGCACACCACCCGTAAGGTTTTTCTTACCGGACCGATCTTCCCAATTACTCTAGGATGAACCAGGGTTACCATGCTTCCGGAGTCCAACAAAGCCCGGGCAGGGAGGTGGTTCACTTGGACTTCACACTCAAATTTTTCCTCACCCAGGTCGAGCTGTGTGGTGCATACTTTATGGGCATAAAAAGACCCCCTCCGAAGAACCCCGCATTCCATGGGCTCCTCTTGCAGTGGGCAGTGTGCCCGGGTATGACCCAGGAATGACATCGCCAACATTGTACATCATCGGGTGGCAGGTCAAAGTAGGCTTTTTGAGGATCTCCGGTGAGAAAAGGGGCAATGAGGCTGGCCCACTGGTCCTGAGGCCACCCTTCTCTCTCTGCCGTCCTCTCAAATGTAGCAAGAAATGCCTCTACATCATCGCTCAGGGACAATTTCTGCAAAAAATGGCTTGCCCTCACAGTCACCTGGTTGCCAGGGGCAACAGCCGCTTGCTCCCGAACCTGAGATAGCTGCTGCACTGCTTCCTTTAAGACAGCCACCTGAGCCTGCATAACCTCTTGCTGGGCTGCTTGCTGGGCTGCCAACTGGGTCACCAACAGGCGGGTATTTTCTTGCTGCAGCTGATTTGCTTCCTCATGGCGAGTTTGCGCTTGCATATTAGCCAGGGACAGCTGTTTAATTAGCTCCTCCATTGCTTCAGCTTTCAACGTTTGTGCAGCTTTAACCCAGGACATAAATCCAATGTACTGTCCCTTTAACTGTCAGTTCAATGCAAAAAAAAACAAACGTTTATTTAAACTTAAATGGCTTCACAGCAGCAAAACAAAAGAAATGACAGTCTCACCGACTTGTAGAGTTTATAACTGCTGTCGCAGTTAAACAGTCCTTCCTTGGTGTTGCAGGTAAGTTTCCCAGATAGCAGGCTTCCATGCAGGCCACTGCCATGTACATTCACAGCTTCCCAGAGCTTTTCACAGCCTCCACAGCTTTTGCAGTGTCCACCATTCACCATGCAGACTTCACTACACTCCTTCTCTCTAACCTACAACTTCCTGTCTCTCTTAAACCACTTCCTTGGACAGGTGTGTTAACCATTGCTGTTCCCTTAAAGGAACCACAGCCCAAACAGAGGGGAAATATAGCGTCCTTTCAGGACCCAGCCACGGCGTCCTGTACAGCCGATACTCCGTCGAATTCCCCTGCTGAAAACGAGCGAGAGGAGCGAAAGCCGAAGCCGAAGTACAATCGGCTTTACTCGGCTCCTCTCGCAGTGCCGCCCATCTCTGACTGCGCCACTGACATAGAGAAAGCCGAGTGTACTTCGGCTAGTCTCGGCTCCTCTCGCAGTCCTGCCTGTGACTGTGAGCAGAGCTGAGTCTAGCCGAAGTACACTCGGCTTTCTCCGTCAGCGGCGCAGTCAGTGGAGATGGGCGGAACTGCGAGAGGAGCCGAGTCTAGCCGAAGTACACTCGGCCACGCTCGCTCCTCTCCACAGAAATCGGCGCCAAATTTTAAAAACCGCCGGGACTGACACGATCGCAAAGGCACTGGGCAAGGCTGCAGATGGACAGATGAACACTGGGCACGGCTGCAGATGGACAGATGGACACTGGGCACGGCTGCAGATGGACAGATGGACACTGGGCAAGGCTGCAGATGGACAGATGGACACTGGGCACGGCTGCAGATGGACACTGGGCAAGGCTGCATGCTGCATTTAAATGTAAGTTTTTTTTTTCCTTGAATTTCCCTCCTAAAAGTTTTTTTCCTTAAAATTCCCTCCTAAACTTGGGGTGCGTGTTATACGGTATGTGAATTCTTACTAAAATTTTACAACGCACAAGTGATTGTGCAAAGAGTAAAAATAATTTTATAAGCAAGATGTGTGGCTTCTTCTTTCTATGCTCAATACCAGTTTGAAAATTAAGTTCTTGTTTACTGTGACAATGGAGGTTACTTACTAAAGACAAATCCACTTGCCAGTTAAAGTGCACTAGGAGAATCTGGGAGACAGATAAAAGAAACACAAGCAATAATGACAAATCTAGCTTTTCACAGAAATTAATTAATTTTTTTTTTATTGGAAAAAAATTTCAAATACAAAACTCACCCACATTGGTGTAAAACATACAAACATTCCTATTTCCATTTTCTCCCTATTACCTATTTCCCGTTACCCTTTTCCCCCACAGCCCCTGCCCTGATCTGCCCCCCTCTCTACCTCTTTTTATCTTATCATCTGTCTAATTCAGTCATTTCCTGTGCATATTTGTCTGACAATTTGAAGGCTCTCCATTTCTCCCATTTTGTTCTTTGTCTTTCATCTCCTCCCTGCTCTTCAAGGCCCAGGTATTCCATTTCGGCTACGTAGTCTATTCGTTGTATCCACTCTTTTATAGTCGGTTTTGTTGTTTCTAGCCATTTTTTCGGGATTAGTCCCTTTGCCGCGTTAAGCAGCAATGGGACCAAGGTTCTTTCATACTGTTTTTTTTTTATGTTTGTTCCGTGGAACAAACATGTCCAGGGGTTTAGTGGAATCTTCTCGCCAGTTATGTCTTCTATGTACTCTATTATTTCCTCCCAGTACTCTCATATTTTTGGGCACTCCCACCAAATATGCATTGTTGTTCCCTGTTGTTTACAGTTCCTCCAACATAACGGGGAGTTGTTTGGGTGGATTTTATTCATTCTCTCTGGGGTCAAATGCCAGCGTAACATACACTTGTAGTTTTCTTCAATTGTCATTATGTCAGTTGCGCTATTAAATACTGCCCTAATCATTTGTGGTTCCTCAAGCTTTATGCCCATATCCTGTCCCCATTTTTCTATACATACTAGTGTTCCCTGTGTTTCTAATTCTGTTAATATTTCATAGGTTTGTGATATACCGTGTTTCAAGGGCTTTTCTATACTACAGAGTTTTTCCATGGAATTTAGTGCCTTTTCATCTCTGATTGGTTGTGGAAGGGTACTTACTAGGTGTGTTAATTGAAGATATTCCCATTCGCTAAACTGCTGATCCCTGTGTAACGTTTTTATCTCTTGTTTTGTCTTTATTTTGCCCAGTGTCATTATATCCTTTAATTGTGTAGATCCCAATTGCTTACCTAACCGTGTCCCATTTCCTGGAATAAAAAAAATTGTGCCTGCTAGTGGAATTAATGGTGAATTATATTTCCATTTTTCACGCCGATGGATTGTATCCCATACTTTAAATACATTTTTAGTTATACTATGTGTTTCTGTGTCTAGTGTTCTTAATTTTGGAGGTATCCAGATGTTTTTATGTAGGAATGTCATACTTAATATATTTTCTATTTGTACCCACTTCTTTTTAGTGTATGGATTTGCCCATTCTGCCAGCCTAGCTAATATGACCGCTTTATAATATCTCTGTACGTCTGGGAGTGCCAACCCCCCCGTTTTTTTTTCCGACTTAAAAGTGCGTAGTTTACTCTGGCCTTTTTACCCTGCCAAATATAATTTGAAATTATGGTTTTAATCACCTTAAAAAAGCTTTGTGGTATTTCTATTGGGAGCATTTGAAATTTGTAGGTTATTTTTGGTAGAATCATCATTTTTAGGACGTTGACCCTTCCTATCCAAGAGATAGGTCTCCTCACCATATTTTTCATTTCTAGTTTAATCTCGTTAATTAAGGGGATGAAGTTGACCGAATATAATTTATCTAATGTTGGTGTTATTTTTATCCCTAAGTATGTTAGTGCTTTTGTCTCCCAGGTAAATAGGAATTCTTTCTGTAATACTTTTTCCTCGTTTTTGTCTATTCCTAAGTTTAAGATTACGGTTTTTATAGGGTTAATTTTAAAGTTCGAAAGTTCTCCATATTTTTTTATTTCTCTGATTACGTTAGGCAGTGATATCCTAGGCTTAGTTAGGTATAGGAGTATGTCGTCTGCATACGCAGCCACCTTGTGCTCTTCCTCGCCCACTATAACCCCTCCTATATCCAGGTTGTTCCGTATTTTTGCCAGTAACGGTTCTAATGAAATTAAATATAGGAGAGGTGAGAGTGGGCATCCCTGTCTTGTTCCATTGAACATCTCAAACACAGACAACACTCTCCCATCGACCTTGACCCTGGCTGCAGGATGGCTGTATAAGTTATTTACCCATCTCATAAACCTAGGCCCCATACCTATACTCTGGAGTGCTTCCATCATAAACCCCCAGTCGACTTGGTCAAATGCCTTTTCAGCATCAATTGACATGAGTACGACTGGGGTTTTTCTCTCTTTACCTTTACGCATCAACAACACCATCCTTATGCTAGTATCTCTTCCCTCTCTTCCTGATACGAAGCCCGCTTGGTCCACATTTATCAGTTCCGGCATTAGGTTTTTTAATCTCGTTGCCAATATTTTTGCGTATAGTTTTATGTCCTTTCCTGCTTTTGGTATCACTGAAATATTGGCAAGGAGTGACTCTTTTCTTATTTCTTCTTCTTCTCCTATTTTATTCAAATAATTACATAACTCCGGGACTAAAATTTCTTTAAATCTCTTATAGTACTTAATCCAGAATCCATCCGGCCCTGAGCTTTTTCCCCCTGGCGTTTCTTGGAGAGCTTTGTTTATTTCTTCCTGGGTAATTGGATCTTCTAGGGACTCAGCACTATCTAGTGGGATCTTTGGTAGGTTAGCTTCCTGTAGATATTCTTGAATTTAAATTTTTCTATTTTCCTCTTCCTGTCTTGTCTCATTAGTTCTGATAGAATATAGTATGCTGTAGTATGTCTTAAAAACGTTGGCGATTTCGGAGGTTTTACATTTCATCTCTCCTATCTGGTTCTTTATCTTTTCTATGTAGTTAGATGGGTTTTTTTTACTTTCGATAGTCTTGCCAAATATTTCCTCGGTTTATTTCCCCATTTATATCTTTTTTTTGCTACGTTGTTAAATATTTTTCTTGTTTCCTGTTTCATCAGGTCTCTAAGTTGGCCTCTCTTGATTACTATCTTTTGGTGCGTTTCTCTTTCTTGATATGTTTTGTGTTTTTGTTCCAGATCCTGTAATTCCTTTATTGTATTTTTCATCAATAATTCTCTTTCCTTCTTTTTTCCCGCCCCAATGGAGATCAATTTACCCCTGATGTAAGCCTTATGGGCTTCCCATATTGTTGCTGAACTTACTTCTGGTGTATTGTTTGTCTTGAAATATTGTTGGATTTCCCTCGTTATTATTTTACCTACTTCTAAATCTTCTATGAGGTCTTTGTTTCTTCGTTTAAGTTCCATGTCCCCATTCTTTGTTCTATACCTTTAAATCGTATTTTAACTATTACCGGGGCATGGTCTGAAATTGATGTTATACCGATTGAGGTTTCAACTACATATTCCAGGACCCAATGGTCTACCAGCATGTAATCGAGTCACAAATACGTGTTGTGCACCGATGAGCGATAAGTGAAATCCTTTATACCTGGGTGTCTTATTCTCCATG
Source organism: Rana muscosa (assembly GCA_029206835.1). NCBI lineage: Eukaryota > Metazoa > Chordata > Amphibia > Anura > Ranidae > Rana > Rana muscosa. The sequence continues at coordinate 460,131,750 of CM055117.1, forward strand.
GGTCAACCAGTTGCTGGTTGTATAATTTTTTCTTAACCAATTTTAACTGTTTTGTATCTCGCATCGGTGCACCAGACGTATTATCGAGCTTGTGTTCCATTGAGGAATTAAAGTCTCCGGCCAGGATCACATAGCCTTGTTTAAAATCCATTAGGGCGTTCAGGATCCCCTTTAAATATTTTTTAGTATGTCTATTAGGACAGTATACATTTGCTAAAGTGTGTTTTTTCCCCTGAAGTATCCCTTTCAAGAACAGGTAACGACCTTCCGGGTCTACTCTCCTTTCTTCCACAGTGAAACTAATGTTTTTCCCCACCCCTATGGCTACTCCCTTTGCTCTTTTATTTGGGGAATCTCCGTAGTACCAGGTTGGGATCGCCCGTGAATATAATTTTGTGTTAGAATCCAATGCTATGTGAGTCTCCTGTAAAAAAATTATTTCTGCTGAATACCTTTCCATCTCCCTTAATACCATGTGTCTTTTTTCTGGAGAGTTGAGTCCTCTAACATTATATGTTATAAAATTTACGTCAGTCATATGATTTATTTTTCTTTGTTCTCCCACTTCTTACTCCTACAGATGTTTTTTTGTTTTGAGGTGTGCAGATCGTGCTCCCCTCCTCTTTCCCCCCCTCCTCCCCCCCTCCCGTCCTGTCTCCCCCTCCTCCCCCTTTCTCTTCCCTCCCTACCACCTTTTTCCCCCCACCCCGCCCCTCCTCCCCCTTCCCCCCTCCCTAGTTGGAACCTTGACCTCATGGTCTAAGTGCAGGATTTTCTCCCTTAGTACCCCGCTAGGTGCTCTGCACCTTAAACCCAAGGTGGAGTTCTGTTAGGCACCCTTAATCCCCACTCCCCTACTTCTAGGGGAATGTCGCCAGCGCAGTCAGTGAGTCCAGGTCTCCAAGTACCTCTCTGTATGTTTTTATTTCAATTTAATTCATCTCCCCTTTCTCCACACCCCCTCCCCCACCTCCCCCCTAAAAAAAAACAAAAAAACACCTCCCCTCTATCTCTTCGTGCCGCCTTTCCGCTTTGTTCTATTTAGACATCTGGTACTGGAATTTCAAACTTTCTACAAAATTCGGGTATATCTTCGGTAAATCTCAGTCTCGCCGAGATGCCATTTTTCCTCCCAATCAAGCATGCTGGGAAACCCCAATTGTACTGAATCTCGTGGTCCGTGAGAACCTTCAATAGAGGTTTTAAGTTCCTTCTTCTTCTCAACGTTTCTTGCGATAAGTCCTCAAAAATTTGAATGTAATTTTCTTCCACTTATATTGGTGACTTTCCCCTCAGGTTTCTCCACAATTGATTTTTTTCCTCCCAGTTTTCAAATCGCACAATAATGTCTCTCGGATTTTCCTGCGGTATTTCTTTTGGTCTTCTTATTCTTTTCATAATTCTTTATTTTTTTTCTTCCATATTTGTCAATAACAACAAAGAAAAAAGATACATTTACAACAATTTCCATATCCAGTGGGATATATATTGACAAAAATGATTATTTCAAAACCTTTACCCGCTCTATCCCTCCCACCCCCACCCCCAGCAATCCATAATCTACAACCCCTCCCACCCCCCACCCCCAGCAATTCATAATAAATAAAAAAAAGAGGGGGGAGGGGGAAGCAGAAATATCCGTCACCAGTTCCACGAGAGGCACACTTCTCTTTCCCCTAAGACCTATGTTTCTCATTAAATATTTCTTATACCTCTACACTTTCTTCAAATAGTTTCTTTCCCTTTTCTGAGTTTCTAAATATATTCCAACTTGACCATGTTAAATCATATTGTTCTTTCTTATTTTTGGCGGAGAGGACTAAATCCTCCATGGCCTCTATCTCTCTAATCCGGTTTAGCCATTCTAAAATTTATGGAGATCTAGTATCCCTCCAGTGCAGGGAAATCCCAACTTTAGCTGCATTGATCATGTGGCATATTACTGATCTTTTATAGGACTGAACCGGGATCTGTGAACAGTGAAGGAGGAATAGTGCAGGGTCATCTGGTATTTGTAATTCCGTAATTTCCTGGATAATTTTTTGAATCTCCAGCCAATATTGCCTTATTTTCTTACAGGACCAAAATATGTGTAATATTGACCCGCTCTCTTCCCCACATCTCCAGCACCTATCTGAGACCTCCTTTGAAAATTTATGAAGTTGTACCGGAGTATAGTACCACTGCGTCAAAAGTTTATAATTAGCTTCCTGGGTTCGAGTACAGACTGAAGAGTTGAAAGTCAAATAAATGATTTGTTTACGTTGCAATGGGGAAAAGGTCCTGTTTAGGTCTCTTTCCCACTTACTAATGCAGGGCATCACATAATCAACCAATGGTTTATTTAATAGTCTATACATCTTAGAGATCCCTTGTAAGAATGGTTCTTTCTCATCACAATATGATTCAAAAGTCGTTAATTGCCGTTTGAAATTTATAGGGGATCCTAAAGATCTCAGAAAATGGTTAATTTGAAAAGCTTGCCACAGATTAATTTCAAAAGGGCCCCCCCACTTGGGTCAGTATTTTGACAGTTGGCCACGTCTCTGATTTGAGGAAATGTGATACCTGGTATAGCCCCTTGTCTTTAAGATTTTTAAATGCACCAGTTTCCATACCTGGGAGAAAACCTGGGTTTCCCAGGATAGGAAACAGGGGTGATTGTCTTGATGAGAAGTTTGTATTTTTACAGATCCTTGCTGTAATTCGTAACGTTGTTCCAATTAAGGGGTGTTTCTTAATAGAACTCGGCAATACTGTATAGCACCAGGGTGCTCTACATAAAGGGACGGGGCTCTTCTGTTGTTCCATATTAACCCATCTCTTAAGGTCCGTGTGTCTACACCAGTCTACTACTCTGAGTAAATGTACTGCATAATAGTATTTCTCTATGTCCGGTTCTGCAATCCCCCCTCTTCTTATTCTATGTGCTCTCTCGATTTTCATTGGGGACATTATTTCTCTGTCTAGCAATGGATTACAGATTTTCATTATTATTTCTGTTAAGTTCTCCGAGTGGGATAGCTCGGGTACGCCTCGGATTCTTATGTTCTTCCTTCTGTCTCTGTTCTCTTGATCTTCTAGTTTATATGCTTGTTCCTGTTGTTCTTTTTTAATAGATTTTATTTCTCCTTACAGCTTTTTTATAGTGATTTCATTACTGTCTGCTTTTTTTTCCACTTCCTCTACTCTTTCGCGCATGTACCCCATATTTTCCTGTATAACTTCCATTTGCGCTTTTAGCACTTTTTCCAGGGCTGCAAACATTTTGGGGTTACCCCCCCTCTTGCTCCCTTTCCTCTTGTATTCATGTTACTTAAGTTCCTTAATCTGCCTTCCCTGTGTTTATTAATGGGGGGGGGGTGTGTTTCTTCTATGGACTGTTCTTTAAGGTTGTTGTTCCTTCTGCTATTTTCCACCCTTTTGTCTGTTGCCGTGCCTGTGTCCTCACTACTAGTACACTGTTAGTGCACTGTCCACCAACCACTCAGCATCCGTCACCAGGAGTGACACTTCTTTTGTGCCCCCCTTTTCTCTCTTTCCCCTCCTCCTTCCTCCTTCCTCCCTTTATAAGATCCGGGACAGTTTACGGTTGAAGTTTAACCATAGTTCAGCTTTTCATGGGTTCTTGGGATTCACTACTATCTTACTGCTAGTACACTTTTCCACTCCCGTACAGCCCCGAACCGTGCTAGGGAGTATAGACAGAGTGTAGACCCAGTAGACCCAGTAGCAATGTGACAGTTCTGATATGCCTTTCTCCTTTTTTTTTTTCCTCCCCTTTCCTTCCGTAATCACAAACAGTTCATACTTCACAAAACAAATAAGTAGCAGTAGATTTTCTTTGCTTATAGGAGGATATGGCAAAAAAAAAAGGGGGACAACGCAAAGCGCAGCGACAGGTCTTTATGATACTCACTATCAGCCCGTAATTCCAGTTCAATACTTCGGAGGGGGAACAGAGACTAGCAATTTTACTAGTTTTCTATGTTTTGTAATGTTCCTAGCGGCTAATAAGCTGCAGAAATCAGTAACAGGTGATAGAACGTTTCCTGGTTCTCTATTGGTCACTAAGAGAAGGTGCGATTTAATCAATTTTAGCACAGCTGCTATGTATAGGAGTGATAACCACCAAATTTCTGTGCATCCTCCACTGTTCTCTGTCTCACACAACTCCGCTTCACCTCAGCTTGGGGCGCTAGAAGTAGGGGTTAGTAGGGGGGAAGAGAGTAGAGAGACCACTTTTTCTGTCCTTTCTGTCCTTTTATTGTGTTTGCTGCCCTTTCAACATTCAGTGGTTCTTGGTCAGGCACGGGAAGCTCTTCCTAAGGCACTGGTAAAGAGCCAAGCAGCAAAAAAAAAAAGAGGGGGTTCTTCCTCCTACCCCTTTGAGGCATACGCCCAGCACACCTCTCTAGGTCAACTAGATGTACAGTCCATTTTCACATCCACATGTGCTTACATCAAAAATAAATGGACAGATATTTATCGATCATACCTCTATGTCTTCTCCTTTTTTTTTATTTTTCCTTCTCCGCTCTACTCACCACTACCTCTGCTCTGGAGAAAGACAGGAAAGTCCATGCAGCTTACTGGAGACAGCAGGGGGGGGGGGTCTGGAAGAACCAGGTACAGCATGAGCGTGGGGGAAGCGCGCTCCCTGTTATGGTTCTTTTAGGTGGCAGGCTTCAGGCTGCAGCTCTCCCTGGTCCCCGCAAAGTCTCCTGTCTCTGTACTCTTTCCGGGTCTTCTTATTTCTCATGTGGCGTCCACACTCAGCGTGGTTAGCTCAGCTGCAGTTCCGAGAGTCCCTCTCTGACCACGTCACTGCGGAGAGCGAGAGGGTAGGTGCGGTGCAGTGCGGGGGGGGTAGCGGCGGGGGGATAGCGGCGTTCAGGCAGTGCTATGCATGCTTCTGGAGCGAGGTAGGCTGGAGATCTGGCTTCTCACCTACGTGCTCCGCCGCGGGGTCAGCGCCATTACGAGACTCCTCCCTCCTCCTCTTCACAGAAATTAATTATTATTATTTTTTTAATAAAAAAAATAAGAGATTGTCTGGCATAGCAATGGCCCCCCTACCCGTAAAATAATCAACGTATTTCTCTTCACGTGCGCTTTGGGGGGCCAAGCCAGTATGGCCAGTATCCAGGCCTGTCAGGGTATTGTCAGAAAGTCCTGCCTCAGGCCCAACTGTTGTCAGATAATTTGCAGAATTTAGCCTCAAATAATTGTGCAGTATGCAGCAGCTGAATATAATGTGATTACGTTTGTATTCCGCCATGTGTATGGATGTAAGAAACAGGCGGAACCGGCTGGCCATTATCCCGAAGGCAATCTCAACAACCCTTCGGGCTCTGGCCAGCCTGTAATTAAAAACCCTCCTCTCCGGGGTGAGGGTCCTCTGGGGAAATGGCCTCATCAGGTGCGGTCCCAGTCCGAAAGCCTCATCAGCAATAAAAACAAACGGAAGGCCCTCAGCGTTGTCTTCATCAGGTGGCAGTGCCAGGCCACCAGTCTGGGGACGTAGGGCAAATTCCGTCTGTGCGAACACACCACCATCCGACATCTGGTCATTCTTCCCGATGTCCACATACAGAAATTCATACTATGCCGATACCACTGCTATTAACACAATACTATGAAAACCTTTATAATTATAAAAGTATGACCCCGAATGGGGTGGTGGCACTATGCGGACGTGCTTCCCATCTATTGCCCCTCCGCAGTTGGAAAAGTTCCACCGGTGGGCAAACTGGGATGCCACAGTCTGCCATTCCTGTGGCGATGAAGGAAACTGTGGAATCAAACCAGAATTTTTTTTTTACTTTTGCATAAAACATTGCAAGCAGATTACACAAAAACATTATTGGCCAACATCAGTATAACATTTATTTAAAGGAGTATTTAAAGTCAAAAATAGAAGGTCTAATTATCAAATTCCTCACCCCCATTTGATAAATTTATGGGGGGGAAGGGTTCTAGCTGAGTTTGGGCCCTCCAAAAAAAGCCTCTGCCACTCTGCCTGAATTTAATGAGAACAAAAACATTTGTACACATTTTGGGGGGGGGGGAGCACTGCAATGGAGCTGACCAAATACATTGGTTAAGTGACTAGGCTAGGGGTGTATGGGCCCAGGATAGCATGCTGGAGAGGTAAGTGAAGGAAAATATGCATGTAGGCCCAAAGAGGAGCATTAAAAGCTTACAGCATGCATGGGGACAAAGGGGACATTCACAGCATATTACAATCATGGTAATTAGGGAAGGATGAAAGGAATACAATACATTAGCAAGCATTATATACATAGAATGTGATGTTAAAAGAGAAAAATTACCTAATATAGTCCTTCTGCAAAACTTGAATGATGGCAGAACAGGTTTCTGGGATAATGATCCCAAGAGCCTAGGGGGAGATGCCTGTCGTGAACTTGAGGTCCTGCAGGCTTCTCCCAGACGCCAGATATCGCAACGTGGCGATTAGCCTCTGCTCGGGAGTGATGGCTTGGCGCATCACAGTGTCCTGCCTCGTGATATAGGGTGTGAGGGGGTTAGCTCGGCAGCGGGTGTGTGTGACCCCCGGGATGGGCTCCCCACACAAAAACAGGCCCAGCAAACGGAGGTTGTGGTTTTCAAAAAAAAAAGGTGCGGTTTATTTTCTATTTACAGTGACAAAACACAGCAAAGCCAAAAGAAACATAAACAAAATAAATCCTGGTCAACTTGACCTCTGACTAAACATACAGGTTTCCTAACTAACAACTGGGATCAGCCTAGTGCTGTCCTAGTCCCTAAGTCCCTGGTTTTAAATGTCAAAGCAAATAGCCACACAGGCTTTGTCTCACCGCACAGGGGTTCACTCTCCCTAGACAGTCCACACAGGTCTGGGTCCAGGCATGAGCTAACATCTAATGAATCTGGGAGTTTTTATAGAGGCCTAAATGAGCTGACAAGCTTCAGCTGGTCTCATCAACTCCCTGTCTGCACGACGCCCAGCACTCTCCCTAGAGGTATGAGTCATCCATGAGCCCACTAGCCTTAGCTGGGCTTATACAACTCTCCACCTAGTTGTATAAGTCGGCGTAAAGCCTGAATCTGGGCGAAATATATCTACCCCCCTGGATGCAACCAGGTGACTTTACCTTCCTGCTGTCACATACCCCCCCCTCTTGTTTTAACCTCGGGGTTGGAACACCAGCAATCAGGCATTCATGTACTCGAGACAAAGCATCCACATTCCCCATTTGAACGCCAGGGCGATGCTTTACTGTGAAGTTGAATTCCTGGAGGGCCAGGAACCACCTATTCACTCTTCTATTTGTTTCCTTGTTTTGAGCCATCCACTTTAACGGAGCGTGATCCGTAACCATGTCAAAGTGCCTACCTAGCAGATAGTACCGAAGGGAATCTAGAGCCCACTTCACCGCTAAACACTCCTTTTCAACGGTGGCGTAATTTACCTCATGGGACTTCAACTTCCTGCTGAGGTAAATGACTGGGTGCTCTTCCCCGTTCCAGACCTGGGACAATACTGCTCCTAACCCCACATCTGACGCATCACTTTGTACGACAAAGTCTTTAGAGAAGTCTGGTGAGTACAACACTGGCTGGCTACATAAGGCTTGTTTCAAGAATTGGAATGCTGCCTCAGCCTCGGGGGTCCATTTAATCATGACCGACCCTTTCCCCTTCGTTAGGTTGGTTAGGGGCACAGCCTTAGAAGCAAAGTGGGGAATGAATCGCCGATAATACCCAGCGATTCCCAGAAAGGCTCGTACCTGCTTCTTGCTGTTGGGACGTGGCCAACTCTGGATGGCCTCGACTTTGTTGAGTTGGGGTTTTATTACTCCCCTCCCAATGGTGTACCCAAGATATTTGGCCTCCTCCTGCCCAATGGTACACTTCTTGTGGTTAGCCGTAAACCCCGCTTCCCGAACAGAGTCCAGGACTGCTTGCACTTTTGGCAGATGTGTGGCCCAATCTGTGCTATGGATAATTACGTCATCCAGGTAAGCCGCAGCATACTTCCGATGGGGCCTCAGCATCTGGTCCATTTTCCGCTGGAATGTGGCCGGCGCATTCTGTAACCCGAACGGCATTCTCTTATATTGGAACGCCCCGTCTGGGGTTACAAATGCGGTTTTCTCTTTGGCCAATTTGGCCAGGGGGATTTGCCAATACCCTTTTGTGAGGTCAAGAGTCGTCATGTATCGGGCTGTTCCCAGCCGGTCGATCAACTCATCTATACGTGGCATGGGGTAGGTGTCAAATTTTGTAACTTTGTTCAACTGACGAAAATCGTTACAAAATCGCCAGCTCCCATCCGGTTTAGGCACCAACACAATGGGACTAGACCAATCACTTTGGGACTCCTCTATCACCCCTAAGTTCAGCATTTTCTGTACTTCCTCCCGTATTGCCTCCCGTCGGGCCTCTGGGATCCGATAGGGTTTTAACTTCACCCTTTCACCGGGCGGGGTAATGATGTCATGCTCTACCCCAGATGTTTGTCCCGGCAGCTCAGAGAATACCTCCTTGTTGCGAAGCACAAACTCCTTAACCTCCTGTTGTTGGGGTTGTGACAAGATGGCTGCTATTCCAACCTCAGGAATCACGCAACCAGTTTGAGCTGGTGACCAAGTGTCTGCGACTAGGGACTCTCTATCCCTCCAGGCTTTCAACAGATTAACGTGATAGATCTGTTCGGGCTTTCGCCTTCCTGGTTGTCTGACCTTGTAATTCACTTCGCTCACTTTTTCCATTATCTCGTAGGGGCCTTGCCATTTGGCAAGGAATTTACTTTCAACCGTAGGGACAAGTACCAGTATCCTATCCCCCGGGGAAAAGGTACGGGTCTTGGCTCCACAGTTGTACACTCTCTGCTGTGCTAACTGCGCTTGGGCCAAATGTTCCTTCACGATGGGCATTACCTGTGCAATTCGGTCTTGCATCAGGGCGACATGCTCAATCACACTCCTGTGGGGAGAACTCTCACTTTCCCAAGTTTCCTTGGCAATATCCAACAGCCCTCTTGGGTGTCTCCCATACAGTAACTCAAAGGGGGAGAATCCCGTAGAGGATTGGGGCACCTCCCTAATAGCAAACATCAGATAAGGAAGTAGACAGTCCCAATCCTTTCCATCTCTATCCACCACTTTCTTCAACATTTGTTTTAGGGTTTTGTTGAATCTTTCAACCAGCCCATCGGTTTGGGGGTGATACACAGATGTACGTAATTGCGTCACTTTGAACAATTTACACAGCTCCTTCATAACCCGGGACATAAAGGGTGTACCTTGGTCCGTAAGCAGTTCTTTACAAATACCCACCCGGCTAAACACAAGAGATAGCTCTTTGGCTATGGTTTTGGCCGAGGTATTTCGGAGAGGGATCGCTTCTGGATAACGGGTGGCATAGTCCATTATGACTAATATGTACTGGTGCCCCCTAGCGGACTTGATTATAGGACCTACCAAATCCATGGCGATCCTCTCAAACGGGACCTCAATGATGGGTAGAGGGACCAGCGGGCTACGGAAATGTGGCATCGGGGCCGACCTCTGACACACAGGGCAGGAGGAACAATAATTTTCTATGTCCTTCATCACCCCCGGCCAATAGAATCTCTGTAATACCCTCTCTCGGGTTTTCTCTGTCCCCAGATGACCTCCAAGAATGTGCCCATGGGCCAACTCCAACACCAACTTCCTGTAAGGTTTGGGCACCACAAGCTGCTCAACGGTTTCTTCTGCCCTTTTTGCCACCCGATACAGTAGGTCCTTCTCTACGCTGAAGTATGGGTAAGTGCAGGTATTATCTGGGTTCACTAACTCGCCATCTATTTTCACTACGTTTTCCCGTGCCTTTATTAGGGCGGGGTCTTTCAACTGTTCTGTGGCAAAGTTTTCCCTGTGAACCTCAAGATCAGAAAACTCCACAGACGGTAGGTTTTCGTCTGAGGAGGTGGGCTCCTCTCCAGTTTCTTGAGTCTCCCCTGCCAATACTGATAAGGGAAATTCCGGAGAGTCCTCACCACTCTCAGGGGAGTTCTGGCTATCACATTCCTGGTACATAGGGGCACCAGTGGGGGGCTCAGGATCATCCCACAGTTCCCAGAACTTCGGAAAATCCCTTCCCACAATGGCGTCATACGGTAACTGAGATACTAAGCCCACTGGATGAGAGAGGGTACCTTTGGGGGTCTCGAAACACACTGTAGTCACTGGATACTCTCGGGTGTCCCCATGCACACAAATAACAGCTACCTTGCTATTCCCAGAGACCTCTGTTTTAACTAACTCAGCCTTTATCAGGGTCACAAGGCTACCTGAATCCAGCAATACCACAACATTTCTACCATTAACACACATTTTGCATAAATGTTTCTCAGTTCCTCGAATGGCAGTGCATGCGACTGTCGCACACAGCGACTGACGTCTGCCCGTCAGAAAGTCACACTGCATGGGTTCCTCCACAACCGGGCAATTGGCTGCAATATGTCCCGCTTGCCGGCAGCGGTAGCAAACGATCCTTCTTGCCGCCTCTTGAGCCGCTGATTTCCCAGGCTGTTCTCGCCAAACTTGGGGTAGAGCTCCCACCCTCTCACTCTCTCCACCCTTACCCCTTGGAATCCTCTTATCCGCCCCTGGGGATGGTCTGGTCTTAGGGTGGAAAGTCCGAGTGTCTCTGGAAGAGGCCGTCAGGTTCTCTGTAGCCAAGTATTTCTCCACACGATCCACAAGACCATCGGCTGTCTCTGGGTCTCCATGGCTTACCCACTTTTGGATGGCAGTAGGAAGAGCTCTCAAAAACCGATCCATTACAACACGTTCCACAATCTTTGGTGCGGACAAAGTCTCTGGCTGTAGCCACTTTCTGCTCAGGTGAATGAGATCATACATTTGAGACCTGGGGGGTTTTCCAAGCTGGAAAGTCCAGTTATGCACACGCTGAGCCCGGACAGCCTGGGTGACACCCAGCCTTGCCAATATTTCAGCTTTTAGCATCACATAGTCTTTTGCTTGGTCAGGCTCTAGGTCATAGTAAGCCTTCTGCGATTCACCAGTTAACAGAGGAGCCACCAGTCCAGCCCACTGCTCCTCAGGCCACTTTTCTCTTTCAGCAGTCCTTTCAAATGTGGTCAAAAATACCTCTGGATCATCCTCTCCAGTCATTTTTGTCAATAAACGACTCACCCCAAAGGACGCGGTATTAGTGGGACGGCTTTCCTCACTGGTCTGCGGACGTTGCTGCATTACTGCTTCCATTTGTTGTAGTCTCTGCTCTTGCTTCTGTAACAGGTCTATGAAGCGGGCCTCAGATTGCTGCTGGGCTTGTTGCTGAGCTTCCAGACTCTGTTGGTGAGCTTGCTGCTGGGCTGCAAGGCTCTGTTGATGAGCTTGCTGCTGGGCTGCGAAGTTCTGTTGTTGAGCTGCAAGGCTCTGTTGATGAGCTGCAAGGCTCTTTTGCAAACCTGCATTTGTCTGCTGTTGATTGGCATTTGCTAGAGCCAGCTGCTTCAGTATCTCCTCCATGCTGGCTTAAAAAAAACTGCCACTGGTTCTCCACCAACTGTGAGGGGGTTAGCTCGGCAGCGGGTGTGTGTGACCCCCGGGATGGGCTCCCCACACAAAAACAGGCCCAGCAAACGGAGGTTGTGGTTTTCAAAAAAAAAAGGTGCGGTTTATTTTCTATTTACAGTGACAAAACACAGCAAAGCCAAAAGAAACATAAACAAAATAAATCCTGGTCAACTTGACCTCTGACTAAACATACAGGTTTCCTAACTAACAACTGGGATCAGCCTAGTGCTGTCCTAGTCCCTAAGTCCCTGGTTTTAAATGTCAAAGCAAATAGCCACACAGGCTTTGTCTCACCGCACAGGGGTTCACTCTCCCTAGACAGTCCACACAGGTCTGGGTCCAGGCATGAGCTAACATCTAATGAATCTGGGAGTTTTTATAGAGGCCTAAATAAGCTGACAAGCTTCAGCTGGTCTCATCAACTCCCTGTCTGCACGACGCCCAGCACTCTCCCTAGAGGTATGAGTCATCCATGAGCCCACTAGCCTTAGCTGGGCTTATACAACTCTCCACCTAGTTGTATAAGTCGGCGTAAAGCCTGAATCTGGGCGAAATATATCTACCCCCCTGGATGCAACCAGGTGACTTTACCTTCCTGCTGTCACAAGGGGGACAGCAAATCCAACAGACGGTGAAAAACAGGGTCCGTTATCCGGAGATAATTCCTGAACTCATCAGGATTATTCTCCTGGATTTCCCGCAGCAGAGGCTGTTTCGCTTTGCTTCTATCTAGCAAGGTTACTCTGTGGTATAACAAGGAAGCTGAGACTTCTGCAGTGTGTAAATGTGCTTTTACTATTCAAGATGCTGTACATACAAAACTATTACAATATTAGGAATATACTACAAGACTGACAGATTTCTATAACAAGCAAAATGCCTAGAACAATAGAACAGCCTATGGTCTATAACTACAAATACATTTAAAGGTTACTTAACTTGGATTACGCTTTGTTCATGATCTCCATTGGCAATGATTCTTCTTGGAGATCAGGTCCTGTTCTTCTTCATGATGAGTGGCTTCTCCTCTCTTACAGCAACATGATGTGTGTGTGTGTTTACCATTATCAAAACTGTAGCTGTATTTCAACAAAAGCATTGAATACAACAATGCTATCTACCTATTGTCTACTCAAAATGAACCTGTAATCTAAACTGTGATTTCTTTCAGTTTGAGAGCTGAAAGAAATCTCAAACAGGTAATGTTTACTGTGGCTATAGAGACATTAGTATATTGGATACAACAATGGTATCTAACCTATTGTCTACTCAAAATGAAACCTGTAATCTAAACTGTAATTCTTTTCAGTTTGAGAGCTGAAAGAAATCTCAAACAGGTAATGTACTAAAATACAACAATGGTATCTAATCCCATTGTCATTTGTTTGAGAGATCTACTTAAACCAAATGCTGACAGGTAATCTGACTATTGTAAAATTGTCCCATGTATCCTATGTCTGATTAATATAATAAAAATCATATTTTTAACAAACGCAATACATTCCGCCCTATGATTTTTATTTTTTCTCTCTCAGACCACACACAGAAAATTTCTTCATTACTAAAAACTCAATATACACATGAATTTTCCTTAAATGCAACCCCTCCCATATTTCTGTCACTGGGAAGGTGTTTCAGTCTTTGGATAAAAGTTCATTAGAAAGTCCATTCTAAAGTTCTTTAGAAACAAGTCCAGGCTTGGAATACATCAAAAGGCCTTGTTCTCCACAGCTCTTGCGATCTTCCGTCATTCTTTCCATCATGTAACCACTTTTCTCTGGTCTTCCTATGGATCAAATCGGAGGCAACCTGTGGAGTGGAAAACAAAGCGGATTATCTGTTCCTTCTAACAATACATAAACAGTAGATCCTGGCCCTTCAGCTACTATCTCTCCTCTAAATGGCTTCTTGCCTGGATATCTGACCAATACTTTGCCACCTGCCTGTATGCACCTCTGACCCTCCCAAAGAACATCAATAGGGAGGAGAGGAAATATATTGATATTTCCCAGAAAATCACTGCTGTTTATTTTGGAAGGTTTGATGTTATGTAGCCTCACTTTCCACTCTTGCTGAGAAGTATCGACTAACCAGTCAGAGTCCCAGCCACTGTCTTGAAGCTCATCTGCCAATGCAAATATAACTTCAAACCTTCCTGCCAGATTCCCTCTCATTCCTAGATAGGCTTCAGCTTCAGATACGTCACTCTTGGTTTCTATGTCATGGGAAGCAGTAACATGGTATCTGTTAAACCCTGTTCTTTCAGGAATCTTACATAAATACTGAACTCTGCACTCCAGCTGTGGAATCTGTGCCTCAGCCCCTACCATCCTCTCATATGGTGTGCTTTTGGCTATTGGCCTAGAATTTAACAACATGACTGCCTGTGTGAGGACCCGATCCCACCCCCTTAGTGTATGTGTGGGTGTAATTTTGCGTATCTGGTCCTTCAATAGCCCGTTGTATCTTTCAATCAAACCAGCTGCCTGTGGATGGTATGGGATGTGGCACAACCAGTAAACTCCAGAATCTTTGGCCCACTGCTGTACTGTTAATCCGGTGAAGTGTGAGCCATTATCACTTTGTACTTGTTTGGGAGAACCATAAGCAACGACAAGTTTCTGAAGCAGTTGAAGCGTTGCGGCTTGATCTGCACGTTTGCAAGGATGAACAAGCATAAGTCCTGAATAGGTGTCCACTGCATTGCAACAATATCTCAGTCCATTGTTTCCCCGGGGCAGGGGACCGATGAAGTCAATCTGCCAGATCTCTGCAGGCCTCTCACCCCTCTTAATCGACCCAGTGGAGTACTTTTGCAATGGCCATTGTCGCACTTCTCCACACACTGTACAGTTCCCTATTACAGTCTTTATCATGTCCATGGATATAGGCAATCCTCTCTGCTGTGCCCATTCATATGTTTCTTTCTGCCCCAAATGTCCAGATTGTTTGTGGGCCCAGTTGGCCAAGTTCATCAAAACAGGATCAATTGGCACAACTGCCTTCACTTTTGCGATTTCATCTGCAACTCTGTTATAGTTCTCAAAGTCTGGTACTAGGGGCACATGTGCATCAACGTGCCCCACTTTTATGGTGCGGGAGTGAGCTTCCTTCCAGATGTAGTCCCAGACTTCCTTGCCTCCCCACACCACCTTTCCATGAATCATCCATTCATTGGGCTTCCACGTGGGCATCCAAGTTGTCAGTCCTTTAAAAACCGCCCAGCTGTCAGTGTAGATAGTGACATGGGAAGAAGGATCCTCCTGAAGAGTCATTACTACAGCTTTCAACTCTGCATACTGACTGGACCCTCCGATTCTGGACTTCTGCAGGACTGTGTCTGTACTTGGGTTGTAGGCTGCTGCTGTCCATTTATGCCCAGACGAGGTGATTATGGCTGAACCATCAGTGAACCACGCTGACTCCTTCATGTCTTCTGACAGAGACTCAAAGGGTGGAGCCTCTTGAATGGGGGATGACTGCAGCACAGGAATTTCTTCTTCTGGCCGGGTGCTGGTAAAAGTAACAAGCCCTGCCAACTGTTTTGAAATGTCTCTAACATCCCCAGCTGCAATACCCCCTCTTTCTTGAAGGTACCACTTCCATTTCATCAGTGTCTGGTTCTGGGCTACAGCTGCCCTAGTGGTCAGTCCATTATCTCTCACCCATCCTGCTATTGGCAATGCAGTATGGATGGTGACTGTGTCCTTTCCTGTAATGGTCTCTACATGTTGAAGTGCTGTGTAGGCCCCAAACAGGTACTTCTCTAAGGGCGTGTATCTCGTCTGTGCCCCTGTCAGTTGTTTGGACCAAAATCCAATAGGTATTGCTCTCAGTCCTTTCTTTTCATTTGGCTGCCACAGACTCCAAGATATGGTACCATTCTGCTCCACTACATCCAGCTGAAATGGTACTCCTTGTCTCACAGGTCCCAATCCCTGATGCTGCAAAATAGCTTCTTTAGCAGCCAGGAATGCAGTCCGCTGCTCTGAACCCCATGAGAACTCAGTCTTTTTTTTGGTAACATTGTATATAGGCCTCAGAATCAGTCCAAGATGTAGGATGAACGATCTCCAGAATCCTACAACTCCAATGAACTTCTGTGCCTCCTTTTTGGTAGTAGGGGGCGACAGCGCCTGGATAGTTTGCACAACTGTCTCTGGAATCCTCCTCTGTGGCCCAGTCCACATCATTCCTAGGAATTTCACCTCTGTGGCAGGTCCTTGGACTTTGTCTCTGTTGATAGCCCATCCTCTGTTCTCCAAGTGCTGTATCAGCAGGTGCAGTGCTTCAGTTACATCTTCTTTTGTCCCAGAGATCATGATGTCATCAATGTAGTGAAACACAGCGATTTTCAAATCCAGGGTACTTAAATCTCGGGCAATCAGTCCATGACAAATCGTTGGAGAATGAAGATAGCCTTGCGGAAGGACAGTGAACGTGTACTGGCAGCTGTCCCACACCATAGCAAACTGGTCTTGACAATCTGGGTCTATCAAAATTGAAAAGAAAGCATTAGCCAGGTCTATCACAGCATGATATTCTCCTGCATCTTTAGCAATTTTCTCAACAATTGAAATCATATCTGGTACAGCTGACTTCAATGGAGGTGCCACTTTGTTTAGACCTCTGTAATCCACAGTCATTCTATATGTCCCATCAGGTTTCTTTACTGGGAACACCGGAGACGAGAAAGGACTTACCGCAGGTCTAAGGATCCCTACTCTCAACAGTTCTTGAATAGTCTCCCCAATTTCTTTGTGGCCTCCAGGAAGTCTGTACTGCTTGAGACAGACTGGCTTCTCTGGTGGAGGAATGTAGACAGGGGTCCATTTCGCATGACCTCTGACCACAGCCTTCACCGCCCTTACCAGATACGCTTTATCAGGATACCCGAATGTGAATGTACCTCTTTCAGTCTGAATTGACTGACCTTGAAGTACATCCATCCCAAGAATATTTTCGGATAACTCTGATATCAAAACATTTGTCATAAATCCTGATCCCTTGCCAATAGCCAATTTCACCCGTATCCTAACTGCTGGTGTAGTTTGCCCTCCCAAACCTTCTACATAAATCAATTCTCCTTTGTGATGGGAAGGATTTCCTTGCAAAAGTGTAACTTCAGCTCCACTATCAACTAAAGCCATTACATGTGTAGGAGAAGATGACTTCCCCCACCATACAGTGACAGGTACATATGGGCGTCGGTCTCCTGCTGTCACTGCCCTTGCTGCTATTACAGGAGACTCACCTTCCCTTCATAAAGGATATTGAACCTCCCAATCCCCTTTTCTGATTCTCTCTAACTCCTCCCCAGGATAAAGGGATTTGGGTTTGGGTTCATGTTCACTTTTGGGAATTGGTTTGGGGCTAACAGGAGGGGTCTGTTCTGTTTCCTCTGTCTAGGCTGATGTTATCTTCACTAGGAGTAGTGTTTCTAACCCTGACAGTTTTCCCTACTAAATGTTTCCACCTCTTCAGCATTTCTGCAGTAGGAATGCCATCCATCTCATCTTTAGGTACTCCTGCCTTTAATAGATCCACCCACATTTCTTTCCTAGAAACAACTAGCCTGGTTTTCTCTCCACCTTCTGTCTTCTCTACCCCATTCCGTTTCTTCTCTGTTATTTTCTGCTTGTATTCTTCCTGTCTGGCCTTGACCTTATCTACTCTCCTGACAGGTTTTGTTTTAGTCTCCTCTATCTCCCCCAACTGGCTTAAAAGGGTTGTGGCTTCATGAATCTTGCTGTTTAATCCCAGGCCTCCCAACAAAGACAATAATGGAGCCCTGAGATTAAATGGCGCAGACTTCATCAGCTTAGAGCGCAGAGCAGACGTAAAGGGTTCCATATCTGGACCTATCCATTCTGGAAATGTATTTAATCCGGTTATACAGCCCATCTCACGTAACCTGGAAATACCCTCTCCTATTGATCTCCAGGAGTAGGTATTTTCCAGGTCAGTAGGACTGGCGTATACTCGGACTATTCCATCACTCACAAGGTCTAACAGTGAAAAATTCACGCTAAACTCTCTGGCTTTTCGCATTGACTGACGCAATTGTGGATCATGGGTTAACACTCCCATAGCCACTGCTTCCTTACCTGACAAAACAACACTGTCCGCCCCTTCATCCCATAAGCGTAGGAGCCAACCCAATAGGGGCTCCCCAGACCTTTGTTTGTATTGTTTTGCCAGCTCATGGAGTTCAGTTTGTGAAAACTCCCGTACTTCTTCAAATTCAACATCTCTGGGGTTGCGATAATGCACCTCCCCATCTGCCATATCCTCTCTATCATGTTGCCGTTTCCTATGCTTAGTAATGAGAGGTCTGGCATACTTTTTCTTTCCCACTAGCAGATCATCCTCTGAAATATCAAACTCTATCTCCTCATATTCACTATCATTTGAGGAGAACACATCCTCACAATCCCAATTTTGGGATGTGACAATGGCACGTACCCTGGCTTTACTAACAGGTTTACGCCCCTTCCTTTTCCTTAAGGCATTAATTGATTTGGTCATGAGGGCTGCACACCGCTCTTGCAAATCATCAGCCCGACTAGCGGTTGAACGTACACACTCTGAAGCAACTGCTAGCTGGTCTTTTAATACCTTAACTTCTGCCTCTGCCTTCTCCCTTCTATGTGAATCAGTATAGAGAGCATGGAGGAAGTACCAACCCATTGTGGACACTGTCCTCTTCTCTTTCTTACTTAAATCCAACCCCTTAAGGCTAAAATCTACAAAATGATCTGAGACTTTATCACCCCAAGTCAGCTTCAAGGGAGAAGCATACTTCACAAATGCATTAGCAAGAGGCTCCCACTTATTATTTCTGGCCCAGATAGGTAAGCTGCACACTTTCTTCTGGTCACCAGAACCCTCTGCAGCCTTTCTTTTCCTAAACAGCTTACGCAGCATTTTACCTAGCACAAGCTACACAACACACTACAAAAAAAAAAACAAGTCTGCTTCAATTGAATTATAGCACAAATTCCAGCCGAGCCCCCAATTGTTTTGCTTTGCTTCTATCTAGCAAGGTTACTCTGTGGTATAACAAGGAAGCTGAGACTTCTGCAGTGTGTAAATGTGCTTTTACTATACAAGATGCTGTACATACAAAACTATTACAATATTAGGAATATACTACAAGACTGACAGATTTCTATAACAAGCAAAATGCCTAGAAAAATAGAACAGCCTATGGTCTATAACTACAAATACATTTAAAGGTTACTTAACTTGGATTACGCTTTGTTCATGATCTCCATTGGCAATGATTCTTCTTGGAGATCAGGTCCTGTTCTTCTTCATGATGAGTGGCTTCTCCTCTCTTACAGCAACATGATGTGTTTACCATTATCAAAACTGTAGCTGTATTTCAACAAAACCATTGAATACAACAATGCTATCTACCTATTGTCTACTCAAAACGAACCTGTAATCTAAACTGTGATTTCTTTCAGTTTGAGAGCTGAAAGAAATCTCAAACAGGTAATGTTTACTGTGGCTATAGAGACATTAGTATATTGGATACAACAATGGTATCTAACCTATTGTCTACTCAAAACGAAACCTGTAATCTAAACTGTAATTCTTTTCAGTTTGAGAGCGAAATAAATCTCAAACAGGTAATGTACTAAAATACAACAATGGTATCTAATCCCATTGTCATTTGTTTGAGAGATCTACTTAAACCAAATGCTGACAGGTAATCTGACTATTGTAAAATTGTCCCATGTATCCTATGTCTGATTAATATAATAAAAATCATATTTTTAACAAACGCAATACAGAGGCATATGAGAGATATGGTCCCGCTGGAGCAACCAATTATTGGTCCATGAACTCCTCCTCACCCTGTTCATGGACTGGACACGAGTTAAAGTATTAACCGCAACACCAAGCCCATACACAGCACGAGCTCTACGATGAGAACGTACTTCCAACATGGCTAGAAACCGGTCGGCTGGTCAGAATGAACTTAAACAGAACGCACTGAGGAACAGAAAGTCCTATGAAGAACGACCTGAAAACCAGAAACGACCTGACTACACGCACTGAAAGACAGATACGAACCCACAAGCACAAACTGAAACGCAGAAAATGATCTGGAAAGCACGGAGACTGAAAATCGCGAATCGGCTAACACCAAACTTTTACTAACACGCGGTAACACGAAATCAGCAAAAGCAGCCCAAAGGGTGGCGTCGTTCGATTTGAACTTCCCCTTTATAGTGCCGTCGTACGTGTTGTACGTTACCACGTTTTGGACGGTCGCAATTTGGTCTGACAGTGTGTAGGCAAGACTGATGGAAGACAGCTTGAACGGAATTCCGAAGGAAAATTTCATCGGATTTTATCCTATCGGAAAAAACGATCGTGTGTACAGAGCATAAGTGTAGCAATATGATTACATTTAATGAAGGTACAACATTTAGCAACTCACATGGTTGATGATTAAAAGAGGCACATCTAAGTATGCAGACATCCGGGGTAAACCTGTCCACATAGACCGCCCTCCGCACTGCCGGCTCTCACCGCTGTCAGTCTGCAATCGTGACCGGGAAGTCTACCCTGCAGTAGAGCGATCTGAAAGCGTGGCTTAAACCGATTGTGGAGCACAGAGTGGAAGGGATGACGTCAATGGCGGTGACTATGAGGAGGATGATTTATGTGGGCAGCTTTACCCCAGATGCCTGCATACTTAGATGTGCCTCTTTTAATCATCAACCACGTGAGTTACTAAATGTTGTACCTTCATTAAATGTAACCATATTGCTACACTTAGTGGCGCCTCTCTTCTCTTTTATACTCAGTTGTGACATGACGCTACTTGTATATCAAGACATCGTTTGTATATCAAGTTAAAATTGATTTAAAAATGTTGCTTGTGCAGCCCCCTGTTCCTAAAGAAATGGGGCTGTAATGTAAATTTAGTTTTTGGCTGAGCTGTAAACAGCTCAGATTGATTGTATATAGTTTATTTGGTTTCTGTCTTGAACTTGGCTTGTTGTGCATTTCTCACTGTTGCCAGTAGGTGTCACTGGTACCACAGGCCAGGGTGAGAATTACAACAAGCTGAGCTTGGCCGCTGTGCATTCTGGGAGAAGGTATTTATGGGGCAGACGCCATGTGCTCACTCTCTTCTTGCCTCGTGGCCTTCCAGGCCTGAGGCCACATTACTGCAAGTTTTGCAAGTAGGCACAGAAGCCTGTCTGGGGCCTACTAATTCTGAGGTGATCCTGGGCTGTCTTGCCTGCGTGGAAGAAGCCAAGCCAAGCTGAGAAGATCCCAGGGGAGGACCCCTTGCTGGAGAGAGCCAGGATGAAGGCTGGTCTCTCAGGAGGGCCTGGTGACTCATTTGGAGGACGCACCTAAGCTAAACTACCCTCACAGTACTGCCGGTTGGCTTAAAGGTTCTGGTACTGTGAAGCTGATCTACAAATCTACTTCAAGGTAACTAATTCCTGGCTGCTAAGTCTATGAGAGAGACTTATCCGTGAGTGCTACTGGCTGCTAAGTCTGTGAGAGAAGCTTGTCCAGGAGTTCTGCTTGCTGCTAAGTCCTGTGAGAGAGGCTTATCTGCTGTTTTTGTCCTTTGGATTCAAGGAGTCCGCAAGTGATCTGCTAAAGGTATCTAAAACCTCCCCTAACCCTCTATCCTACCACTACTTCCAAGTTATTCATTAAAGCATTGAAAAATACTAAAGTGATGGCGCCCACATTTGTTCTAAACTTCCCATTATAGCCATGGACTCAGCCCTGGGGTGAATGTAAGCTCGCTCCCTGTCCCCGAAGGTACCTCTGTGCTCCCAGTATACCTAGGGGGGTGCTACACTTGTCTTGCAAAACGCTCTCAAACCAAGTTACTCTCAAACCAAGGTTTTACTGTACTAGGTAGAAAATCTAAGTTTCCTTCATATAAAGTTTTTACCTACTGTATGTCTTTCTATATTTGCCTTGTTTTGTTCAGCACACCCAGAAGGAAAACAAGGTGTGTCAGTGAGAGGTAACTGAAGTGCATATTGGAGAGGCTTCTAATTCAGTTATAAGTCCACCTATAGTGTTGGGAAAAGAATATGCCATAAATAGGGCAGGAAAAAAAAATTCCCTCCACCTTTTTTTCAGGCTATAAAGGGCTTAGGATTTATTTGAAGGTGTAATGTATCTGCTGTACAAATGTTGTTTTTATTAGTATATGCACTAGCAGGAAGACAGCCTTTTAATGATCATTGTCAAAGTAGTTAAAGTTTAACTAAAGGCAAAACTTTTTTTTTTGTTTTGGACAGAGTGGAGATGGATTACAGCACCTGGTTTTTTATTGCTACCTCTGCCTCCATTACGGAAATCCACCCTATTTGTCTTGTTTACCGTTATCATCAAAAGAGAAAGAAAATTCAAAATTTTGGGCTGTCCCCAGAACAGAAATAGAGGGTAAATCTTCCAATGAGGACATTAGTTCTGGTGACCTGGGGGCCCCAATGAATTCCCTTAATTTGCAGGAATTTCCTTTCACTTCCTGTTTTGCTTATTGGACAGGAAGTGAAGGTAAATCTCCCCAATGGGACACAGATGGAAAAAAGCTGACTGGAATTTTAACCCTCCCTTACTCTATTCAAAATGGAAAAGGTTTTGCCTATAGTTCTACTTTAACCACTTGCCTACAGGGCACTTTCACCCCCTTCCTGCCCAAGCCATTTTTCAGCTTTCAGCACTGTCACACTTTGAATGACAATTGCGCGGTCATGCAACACTGTACCCAAATGAAATTTTTATAATTTTTTCCCCACAAATAGAGCTTTCTTTTGGTGGTATTTGATCACCTCTGCATTTTTTATTTCTTGAGCTATTAAAAAAGAAGAGGGACAAGTTTGAAAAAAACACAATATTTTTAACTTTTTGCTATAATAAATATCAATTTTTTTTAAACAAATTTTTTCCTTAGTTTAGGACGATATGTATTCTTCTACATATTTTTGTTTAAAAAAAATCGCAATAAGCGTATATTGCTTGTTTTGCGCAAAAGTTATAGCAGCTACAAAAAAGGGGATAGATTTATAGCATTTTTATTATTTATTTATTTTTACTAGTAATGGCGGCGATCAGCGATTTTTATCCTGACTGCGATATTGTGGCGGACACATCGGACATTTTTGACACATTTTTGGGACCATTCACATTTATACTGCGATCCCTGCTATAAAAATGCATTGATTACTGTATAAATATGACTGGCAGGGAAGGGGTTAACACTAGGGGGCGATCAAGGGGTTAAATGTGTTCCCTAGGTTGTGATTCTTACTGTGGGGGGAGGGGACTGACTGGGGGAGGTGACCGAGGGTTGTCCCTATGTACAAGGGACACACCATCGGTCTCCTCTCCCTGACAGGAAGTGGATCTGTGTGTTTACACACACAGATCCACAGTCCTGCTCAGTTACTGGGCAATCGCGGGTGCCCGGAGGCCATCGCGGCCGCCGGGCACGCGCATTGGTTCCCCAGTAGGGATGAGCTCGATTTTCGAGTCGAACATCGCCTGTTCGTCTATTCGCCGAATTGCGAACATTATGGGCCGTTCGCGCCAAATTCGTGTGACGCGAACGGCCCACAATGCACTGCGCCATCGCACTGCATTTCCGGCGTTGTGATTGGCCAAGCATGCACTGTGCCCCCGCATGCTTGGCCAATCACAGCGCCGGCAGCGAGGAGAGCCATAATTGGCCACAGGCAGGATGCCTGTGGCCAATCATAGTTCAGGGGGGTTTAGTACACGCCCCACACTATAAAAGGCCGCCAGCGCGACGGCCTTGTGCAGTGTGTTCCGGCGTGCAGGGAAAGAGATACATAGGCAGGGACAGTGTGTTCTATGTTCTATTCGTTTCTCAGGCATCTGCAGGAGTTCGTGGGTGTTGTGTGCCTCCAGCACAGTATACACCTGGATCTACACTTTATTGCTGTTTTCTTAGCTAGATAGGCAGGCAGGGAAAGAGATACATAGGCAGGGACAGTGTGTTCTATATTCTATTCTTTTCTCAGGCATCTGCAGGAGTTCGTGGGTGTTGTGTGCCCCCAGCACAGTATACACCTGTATATATCCGTCATTGCTGTTCTCTAAGCTAGATAGGCAGGCAGGGAAAGAGATACATAGGCAGGGACAGTGTGTTCTATGTTCTATTCTTTTCTCAGGCATCTGCAGGAGTTAGTGGGTGTTGTGTGCCCCCAGCACAGTATACACCTGTATATATCCGCCATTGCTGTTCTCTAATACAGGCATCTGCAGGAGTTAGTGGCACAGTATACACCTGTATATACCTGTCATTGCTGTTCTCTAATACAGGCATCTGCAGGAGTTAGTGGCACAGTGTACACCTGTATATACCCGTCATTACTATTCTCTAATACAGGCATCTGCAGGAGTTAGTGGCACAGTGTACACCCGTATATACCCAACATTACTGTTCTCTAATACAGGCATCTGCAGGAGTTAGTTGCACAGTGTACACCTGTATATACCCGTCATTACTGTTCTCTAATACAGGCATCTGCAGGAGTTAGTGGCACAGTGTACACCTGTATATACCCGTCATTACTGTTCTCTAATACAGGCCTCTGCAGGAGTTAGTGGCACAGTGTACACCTGTATATACCCGTCATTACTGTTCTCTAATACAGGCCTCTGCAGGAGTTAGTGGCACAGTGTACACCTGTATATACCCGTCATTACTGTTCTCTAATACAGGCATCTGCAGGAGTTAGTGGCACAGTGTACACCTGTATATACCCATCATTACTGTTCTCTAATACAGGCATCTGCAGGAGTTAGTGGCACAGTGTACACCTGTATATACCCGTCATTACTGTTCTCTAATACAGGCATCTGCAGGAGTTAGTGGCACAGTGTACACCTGTATATACCCGTCATTACTGTTCTCTAATACAGGCATCTGCAGGAGTTAGTGGCAAAGTGTACACCTGTATATACCCGTCATTACTGTTCTCTAACACAGGCATCTGCAGGAGTTAGTGGCACATTGTACACCTGTATATACCCGTCATTACTGTTCTCTAATACAGGCATCTGCAGGAGTTAGTGGCACAGTGTACACCTGTATATACCCGTCATTACTGTTCTCTAATACAGGCATTTGCAGGAGTTAGTGGCACAGTGTACACCTGTATATACCAGTCATTACTGTTCTCTAATACAGGCATCTGCAGGAGTTAGTGGCACAGTGTACACCTGTATATACCCGTCATTACTGTTCTCTAATACAGGCATCTGCAGGAGTTAGTGGCACAGTGTACACCTGTATATACCTGTCATTACTGTTCTCTAATACAGGCATCTGCAGGAGTTAGTGGCACAGTGTACACCTGTCTATACCCATCATTACTGTTCTCTAATACAGGCATCTGCAGGAGTTAGTGGCACAGTGTACGCCTGTATATACCCGTCATTACTGTTCTCTAATACAGGCATCTGCAGGAGTTAGTGGCACAGTGTACACCTGTATATACCCGTCATTACTGTTCTCTAATACAGGCATCTGCAGGAGTTAGTGGCACAGTGTACACCTGTATATACCCGTCATTACTTTTCTCTAATACAGGCATCTACAGGAGTTAGTGGCACAGTTTACACCTGTATATACCCGTCATTACTGTTCTCTAATACAGGCATCTGCAGGAGTTAGTGGCACAGTGTACACCTGTATATACCCATCATTACTGTTCTCTAATACAGGCATCTGCAGAAGTTAGTGGCACAGTATACACCTGTATATACCCGTCATTACTGTTCTCTAATAAAGGCATCTGCTGGAGTTAGTGGGTGTTGTGTGCCTCCAGCACAATATACACTACCCAATTGCTGGTTTTCCCATCTCCCTGCAAGCCATTACTATGTCTGGAAGGCCAACAAAGAGAGGCAGACAGTCATGAGCCAATAAAAGAGGGCAAGCAGGCTCTGTGTCTGGGGGCAACAGTGCTGGTCGTGGACGCGGTGCATTGTTATCAGCATGTGGCCATGGGACACGCTTGTCCTTATTTTCAGCAGCTGAGAAAAAAGAAAAAAGAAGGGTCTGGTGTCACCAGTGACACACCTCCATCCCTGAATTTCATGAAAAAATGAAGAGAGATTCGCCCTTGGGACTTTGAGTGAGGTGAGCACTGTTAGGCCAATAAAAAAAAAAAATCGCAAGAATAATTGCAGTGTATATTTATTCAGGTAAAGAGCAGTACATACATTGATGTCATGAACATGGGCCAATTCATACAAAATACAAGACCAATATAAATTAGGTAAAATGATATTACGAGTATCTGACAGTAATTATGTAAACACATAGGCATCAAAAGTAACGCGAGGCTTGGCTCGCTCTTCAGGGGTAGATGCACGTAGTGTACCTAAAATGAGAGTGATATAGTATAAAGCATGATATGAAGGCACAGGGGGGGGGGCCTTAAATATGGAAAACCCCATACTCACCACTGGACATTGCCAAAAGACAGCGGGGGTGAAGCTCAAACGGCGGCAGCGACTGTCTCACCAGGGAGCTGAGGAGGCGGAGCCAAACAAAGCTCCAAATCGGAGTCAAACGGAAGGAAGGCCACAGCATGGATGGAATAGGTGTAACCCCAAAAGTGTCAGTGAATCCAAGAGGAATGTTGGCTCTAAATATAAATATGTATATTGAATAATTAAAATATGGGAGTATACGAGTATGTGGTAACATATGTGTCTTTGCATGTATAAAAGACATGAGCCAAGAATGGTTAGAGTATGGAGACTGAGGGGGAGAGTGAAAAAATACCAGATTGACTAGTATGATTAAGGAAAGATCAGAGAGGAAAGTAATGAGTGAAAGAGAGTGTGAATGGAATGAAATACAGGTGTGTGGTGAGGACTGTGATGAGAAAACAAGTTGCATGTAAATGCTTGCAGCGAGTAATATATAAACATATAAAAGTATACCTTGGTGAAGTAGGTCTAAGAGTAGTAAATTCCAAGGGAAGGACCTGCACTTGTGTGTCTGTCCTCAGTGAAAGAAAGCAAACAATGAGATCCATGCTGTGCAAACCTCCAATATATACCCCCGAAGGGGCCCGAGAGGCTCCGCCCCCAACA
Organism: Rana muscosa; assembly: GCA_029206835.1. Classification (NCBI taxonomy): domain Eukaryota; kingdom Metazoa; phylum Chordata; class Amphibia; order Anura; family Ranidae; genus Rana; species Rana muscosa. The sequence continues at coordinate 460,158,464 of CM055117.1, forward strand.
CCATGTGCAAATGACCAGCAAACGAGTGCCTAAACCCACCAACCATCAAAAAGGCGGTGTGTGAGCCAAGACACTCCCAGGACCATCTTGATGGTAGTAATGCCTGCAGCCACAGCGATGCTGCAAAATCACAGACATCGCGCGGCCGACGCATTAACATGGTGCCGATGTGCAAGTGGCCCCGCCCGCTCAAAAAGGGCAGGCGGGGACAGCAGGGGACAAGGATCCCCCTTGTGATGCACATCGCAGCTCCCAGGGAGAAATAAAGTAGCACCGCCGCCAACAGAGAACACCACACCAGCTGGATTGGGATAAAAGTCCAATGCGAGATGTTATTGGATATGTTGGAATAACAAATGGCTAGTGCATGATAAAAATGTAAAATCCATACATATATGTATGTTTTTGTTTTTATTGGCGAGTGTGACCGCAGACCAGTTTTGGGCTATTGGGTGTCTTCCACCCGGGTATCTTTGAGAAAAAAGCTCTTTACCTGAATAAATATACACTGCAATTATTCTTGCGATTTTTTTTATTGGCCTAACAGTGCTCACCTCACTCAAAGTCCCAAGGGCGAATCTCTCTTCTTTTTTTCATGAAATTCAGGGATGGAGGTGTGTCACTGGTGACACCAGACCCTTCTTTTTTCTTTTTTCTCAAAGATACCCGGGTGGAAGACACCCAATAGCCCAAAACTGGTCTGCGGTCACACTCGCCAATAAAAACAAAAACATACATATATGTATGGATTTTACATTTTTATCATGCACTAGCCATTTGTTATTCCAACATATCCAATAACATCTCGCATTGGACTTTTATCCCAATCCAGCTGGTGTGGTGTTCTCTGTTGGCGGCGGTGCTACTTTATTTCTCCCTGGGAGCTGCGATGTGCATCACAAGGGGGATCCTTGTCCCCTGCTGTCCCCGCCTGCCCTTTTTGAGCGGGCGGGGCCACTTGCACATCGGCACCATGTTAATGCGTCGGCCGCGCGATGTCTGTGATTTTGCAGCATCGCTGTGGCTGCAGGCATTACTACCATCAAGATGGTCCTGGGAGTGTCTTGGCTCACACACCGCCTTTTTGATGGTTGGTGGGTTTAGGCACTCGTTTGCTGGTCATTTGCACATGGTGTTGGGGGCGGAGCCTCTCGGGCCCCTTCGGGGGTATATATTGGAGGTTTGCACAGCATGGATCTCATTGTTTGCTTTCTTTCACTGAGGACAGACACACAAGTGCAGGTCCTTCCCTTGGAATTTACTACTCTTAGACCTACTTCACCAAGGTATACTTTTATATGTTTATATATTACTCGCTGCAAGCATTTACATGCAACTTGTTTTCTCATCACAGTCCTCACCACACACCTGTATTTCATTCCATTCACACTCTCTTTCACTCATTACTTTCCTCTCTGATCTTTCCTTAATCATACTAGTCAATCTGGTATTTTTTCACTCTCCCCCTCAGTCTCCATACTCTAACCATTCTTGGCTCATGTCTTTTATACATGCAAAGACACATATGTTACCATATACTCGTATACTCCCATATTTTAATTATTCAATATACATATTTATATTTAGAGCCAACATTCCTCTTGGATTCACTGACACTTTTGGGGTTACACCTATTCCATCCATGCTGTGGCCTTCCTTCCGTTTGACTCCGATTTGGAGCTTTGTTTGGCTCCGCCTCCTCAGCTCCCTGGTGAGACAGTCGCTGCCGCCGTTTGAGCTTCACCCCCGCTGTCTTTTGGCAATGTCCAGTGGTGAGTATGGGGTTTTCCATATTTAAGGCCCCCCCCCCTGTGCCTTCATATCATGCTTTATACTATATCACTCTCATTTTAGGTACACTACGTGCATCTACCCCTGAAGAGCGAGCCAAGCCTCGCGAAACGCGTCGGGTTACTTTTGATGCCTATGTGTTTACATAATTACTGTCAGATACTCGTAATATCATTTTACCTAATTTATATTGGTCTTGTATTTTGTATGAATTGGCCCATGTTCATGACATCAATGTATGTACTGCTCTTTACCTGAATAAATATACACTGCAATTATTCTTGCGATTTTTTTTTTATTGGCCTAACAGTGCTCACCTCACTCAAAGTCCCAAGGGCGAATCTCTCTTCTTTTTTTTATTTTCAGCAGCTGGACGTGTTGAGCCGCATCATGCCGAAGACTTGGTAGAGTGGATGACCAAGCCCTACTCATCCTCCTCATCCTCTCTCACCCAGGCTCAGGGTACTGGCAAAGCAGCTGCCAAAGCGTCCTCTTCCCTCGTGTGAGCGCAGAGAGAGGGGATGCTCAAGAAGGACAGCAATCTGGCAGTCATGTTCCAGCAGCTGCAGCATACTGCCAGATTGGCTCCAGTGATGAGGAGGGAGGGGATGATGAGGTCACTGACTCCACGTGGGTGCCTGATAGGAAAGAGGAGGAGGATGAGGAGGAGGCACATCTCCAACGAGGCAGGATGCCCTCCGGGGGCCAGCGTAAGGGCAGCACACGGACTGAATCACACCGCAGAGCTACGCCTGTGCAGGGCGCTGCCTCTGCCCGTTATTCCAAAAGTTCTTTGGTGTGGGCCTTTTTTGAGTCGAGTGCATCAGATCGCACCGCTGCTATTTGCAACATATGTCTCAAGCGTATCTCGCGTGGCCAAAACATCAGCCGCTTGGGCACCACTTGCTTGACCAGACATATGTTGACCTGCCATGCAGCTCGTTGGCAAGCGTACCTTAAAGACCCACACCAAAGAACAAAGCGGACCTCTCCTTGCTCCTCATCAGCTGGGATCTCCAACCCCACTATACCTTCAGTCCTCTCTGAAACCTGCACTGAGAGGAATGAAGGTGTAGAATTAGGTGTGTCACAGCCAAGTACTTGCGGGCACTCTGCTAGCAGTACACCGACGTCCGATTGTAGCAGGCAAATTTCCCTGCCCCAGCTGCTAGACCGTCAAAAGAAGTTCACTCCCAGCCATCCACATGCCCAGCGGTTGAATGCTAGCTTGGCTAAATTGCTAGCAATTCAACTGCTGCCTTTTCAGTTGGTAGACTCGGCCCCCTTCCGTGAGTTTATGCAATGTGCGGTTCCTCAGTGGCAGGTTCCCAAACGCCACTTTTTCTCACGGAAGGCGATTCCGGCTCTCTACCGGCATGTGGAAGGCAATGTCCATGCCTTGCTGGACAGGGCGGTCAGCGGTAAGGTGCATATTACCGCTGACTCATGGTCCAGCAGGCATGGACAGGGACGTTACCTTTCTTTCACGGCCCATTGGGTAACTCTTTTGGCAGCTGGGAAGGATGCAGGACAAGGTGCAGTAGTGTTGGAGGTTGTTCCGCCGCCATGCCTCCAAAATGCTACTACTGGTTGTGACACACCTCTCTCCTCCACCCCCCTCCTTTTCTTCTTCCTCCATGGCCTCTTCCTGTGCTTTGTCCTCGGAACCAGCGGGGCTCCGTAGGCGTTCAAGGGGCTACGCAAGTACGCAGGCAAAAAGATGCCATGCCGTGCTTGCGCTGGTGTGTTTGGGGGACAGGAGCCACACTGGGGCAGAGGTTCTGTCAGCTCTGCAGGGGCAGGCCGAGAGGTGGTTGACGCCACGCCAGCTTAAGCCAGGAATGGTGGTTTGCGACAATGGCACCAACCTCCTCCTTGCCCTTCGACAGGGACAACTGACTCATGTGCCCTGTGTGGCTCACGTCCTTAACCTGGTGGTGCAGCGGTTCTTGGGCAGGTACCCGGGCTTACAGGATGTTCTGAGGCAGGCCAGGAAAGTCTGTGTGCATTTCCGCAGATCAAATAATGTCAGTGCTCGGCTGGCTGAGCTGCAAAAGGAGTTGAACCTGCCCAAGAACCGCCTTATATGTGACATGCCCACCAGGTGGAACTCAACGTTGGCCATGCTGCAGCGGCTGCACACGCAGCAGAGGGCCATCAATGAGTACCTGTGCGACTACGGCACCAGGACAGGGTCAGGGGAGCTCAGGTTTTTTTCACCACGCCAGTGGGGCATGATCAGGGATGCATGCACTGTCCTGGCACCATTTGAGGAGGCCACGAGGATGGTGAGCAGTGACAGTGCATGCATCAGTGACACTGTACCTCTTGTCCACCTGTTGGAGCATACGCTGCGTGGAATAATGGACAGGGCACTTGAGGCAGAACAGAGGCAGGAAGAGGAGGACTTCCTTGCCTCTCAAGGCCCCCTTTACCCAGACAGTGTTCCTTCTGTCCCACCCATCGCACAGGAAAAGGACAAGGAGGAGGAGGAGGATTGTGTCAGCATGGAGGTGGAGCCTGGCACTCTGCATCAACAGCAGCAGTCTTTTAGGGATGATTTACAGTCCCAAGAAACCCGTGGACTTGTACGTGGCTGGGAGAAGGTGGCTGCGGATCATGTCGTCCTTAGTGACCCAGAGGACTCCGGACCGAATGCCTCAGCTAACCTAAGCTGCATGGCCTCCCTGATCCTGCAAAGTCTACGGAAGGATCCTCGTATTCTTTGGATCAAGGAGAGGGACCATTACTGGCTGGCCACTCTCCTTGATCCACGGTACAAGGGTAAGGTTGCGGACCTTATCTTACCGTCGCAGAGGGAGCAGAGGATGAGACATCTCTGGGAGGCCTTGCAGAAAGGTCTGTGCAACGCGTTCCCAGAGACTGGGAGGTTACAAACTCCTGGTCCTGGACAACGAGTTGCTGAGGCTTCGGTCAGTCAAAGAAGGAGTGGTGGGGAAGGTGGCCGTCTGACCGATGCGTTCAGACAATTTTTTAGTCCGCAGCCCCAAGGTATGATCGGTTCCAGCAACCATCACCAGCGTCTGATATACATGGTGCAGGAATACCTAGGGGCAAGGTCAGACTTGGACACCTTTCCCACCGAAAATCCTCTGGCTTACTGGGTCTTGAGGATGGATCACTGGCCAGAGCTTGCACAGTATGCAATTGAGCTACTGGCCTGTCCTGCATCCAGCGTTCTTTCGGAACGCACATTCAGTGCTGCTGGAGGCTTTGTCATGGATCACAGGGTGCGCCTGTCCACCGACTCGGTTGATCGACTGACCTTCATAAAGATGAACCAGTCTTGGATCACCACCAGCTACCAAGCACCTGAAGCTGATATAACAGAATAATTTATTTTGAAATGTCACATCCCTTCAAGACTGCCTATGACTATGCTGATGCTGAGTGACTGTCCTGTTATGTTGACTGACTATCCTCCTCCTCCTCAATGATCCGATTCATGATGATAGCTTGGAAGAACATTTTTGTTTCTGGGTGCTGCCACCAGAGGCTAAGGCCCAATTTTAAGCCCCTGTTTAACAGGGGCATGTAATTACAATTTTTTATGCAATGCTTTGCAGCAGGGCTCATTCCTGCACTCCAACTAGAGTATCTGGAAGTGGTTGCAGTGTCGTGGCACCAGTGCCTAAGGCCCAATTTTTCAGCCCCTGTTTAACAGGGGCGTGTAATTACAATTTTTGATGCAATACTTTGCAACAGGGCTCATTGCTGTGCTCCAAGTACAGTATCTGCCCACCAAGAGTAACTGTGAGGGCTTACAGTGTTGTGGCAACACCGACACCTAAGGGGCAAATTTCTGCAGAGTATATACGGCAGGCCCCTACTTTCAAACATCCAACTTACAAACGACTCCTACTTGCAAACAGAAGGAGACAACAGGAAGTGAGAAGAAATCTACCCCTAGGAAGGGAAATTCTCTCCTGTAAAAGTTAATATGAGAAAAAGGTGTCTCTTCTCTACTGATGCTTTATCACCAATCCTTGTTTCAATAAAAACCCCACTTTTCCAAAAACATTTGTCATTGGGACGGAAAGTGAGGTGAAATGTTCTGAACAGGTGCACAGACAGCAAAACAAATGTTACAGGGGTGATAACCCTTCCCTATGTTCTAGAAAAAGCTTAAAAATAGATTTTTTGGCTAGAGCTACACTTAAAAACTGTACCTGTTCCAAATTAGAAAAATATTCTACTTAAGAACAAACCTACAGTCCCTGTCTTGTTTGCACCGCCTCTATGCTGCTGTTCAGAGTATATAGGGCCTTTTTTTAATTTTGGGTGCAGGGTTCCCCTTAATATCCATACAAGTGGGGTGGGGGGTACCCATGCCATTTTTCTCAATGATTTTCATCCATATTGCCGGGACCAGACATTACATTAAAGCCGCAAGCAGTTTTAAATGACCATTTTTTTCCTTTAGAAATGTCATTTTGTGCAGGGACAGTTCTAAACACGGGAAACACGTGGCACTTCACAGGCATACTTTAGACACCCCCCAGGTACGATATTTAAAGCAATATGTCACATTTTTTTTCTCACTTTATGCATCATTAAAATGACTGATCCCAAAAAAACTGCAGTTTTTAAAACTTTTTTTTGCATTGATACATGTCCCCTGGGGCAGCACCCGGGTCCCCAAACCCTTTTTAGGACAATAACATGCATATTAGCCGTTAAAATTAGCACTTTTGATTTCAAACGTTCGCATCCATTGTATTTAATAGGGTTCTAAAGTTTGCGCAAACTTTCGGTTCGTTCGAAAGTTCTGGTGCGAACCGAACCGGGGGGGTGTTCGGCTCATCCCTAGTCCCCAGTGACGTGGCTTGTGAAGGCTATCACGTCATATAACGTCCGCCCAGAACAAGAGGGTCTTCCTCCATTTGACGGCGGGCAGTTGACAAGTGGCTAAAGTGATTGTAAAGGTTCCCGTTTTCTTTTTTCTTAAATAACAAACATGTCATACTTACCTCCACTCAGGTAAATAAAACAGGGGGGGGGGCTGGGGGGCTGGACACTGCAAGGTGTTTTTTCACCTTAATGCAGAGGATGCATTAAGGTGAAAAAACACATAGGTTTAACCCCTTTAAGCTGTATTTAGTTGCGGTTGAAAAACAGGGGTCCCCAAAGTAATTTAATAAAAAGGTTACAGTGTTTAAATGAAAGTAAAAATTGCATTTGTTTTAGAGTTTACAACCCTGTTGGCTAAAGGGACACTAGACCATATCCTTGTTCTTCACAAACAATCCATACACATCCACTACTTAAAGCAGAGCTTCACCCAAAAGGGGAAGGGGGAAGTTCCGCTTTAAGGCCCCCTCGCCCAGTCCTCTTTATTAAATAGCACTTTTTTTTGGGGGGGGGGGGGGCTTTGTGGGTCACAGGAGTGCACTTAGTTTTGCACTTCTATGATGGAGTTTCAGCCGACAGAGGGCTAAAGCCCTCTAACGTGGAGTTGAATCACAGCATTAAGCACTTCAAGACTGGACACTTTCACCCCCTTCCTGCCCAGGCCATTTTTCAGTTTTCAGTGCAATCACACTTTGAATGACATTTAATCAGTCTTGCAACACTGTACCCAAATAAAATTGTTATCATTTTTTGAGACAGATAGAGCTTTCTTTTGGTGGTATTTAATCACCACTGTGTTTTTATGTTTTTCTATATAAAGGAAAAAAAAAAACATTTGAAAAATACAGTTTGGAAAAATAGCATTTTGCAAATAAATTATATTTTTTCATAAATTTAGGCCAAACTGTATTCTGCTACATTTCCTTGGTAGCAATACCCCAAATCACTATATTATTTAGTCTGTGTGAAAGTCTTAAAGCCTAGTACACATGACCGAGAATCTCATCGTAAAAAAAAAACTTGTTTTTCTCGACAAGTTTCTTGTCAAGCTTGACGATATTCTTGTCAAGCTTTCCTTACATACACACTGTCAATTCCAAATCTCGTCGTTGTAAAGCGCGGTCACGTACAACACATACGACGGCAGTATAAAGGGGAAGTTTGATTCCAATGGTGCCACCCATTGGGCTGCTTTTGCTGATCTCGTGTTACCGAGTGTTAGTAAAAGTTTGGGGAGAGACGATTCGCGCTTTTCAGTCTTCGTGCTTTCAGTTCGTTTTATGCGGTTCAGTTTGTGCTTGTGGGTTTGTATCTTGTCTTTCAGGGCGTGTAGTCAGGTTGTATCTGTTTTACAGTGCGTTCTTGTCCGCTCGTTTCAGATTTTCAGGTCGTTCTTCATAGGCCTTGCTGTTCTTAAGTGCGTTCTGTTTAGTACGTTCTGATCAGATGACCGTTTCCGAGCCATGTTACGTTCTCGTCGTAGAGTTCGTGCTGTGCGGGCGCTTGGTGTTGGTCTGCTTGTCTTGGACCAAGACCAGTCCATGAACAGGGTGAGGGAGGAGGAGTTCATGGACCAAGAATTGGTTGCTCCAGCGAGACCAATTCTGTCATATGCCTCTGCTGCGGGAGATCCAGGAGAATAATCCTGATGACTGACTATAATAGTGTATAAAAGGAAATCAACTGCCCTCTTCTTCCCTTATACACTCCACTGTGCTTTGGGAGCAGGTCTGCTAAATGCAGACCAAAAAAACCTTACTAGCTGCTACTATACAAAAAACATATAATAAAAAAGTATTTTGAATAAACAAAAATAGTAGCGCTTCTGTGTATCACACCACAAATCTAGATACTATAGAAAATATATATATGTCTCGTAAAGAAATACATATAAGTGAAAAACTGCAAAACATATACTCTAAAAATATATGTGCACATACAATAAATTAATAAGTGTTCATAGCGTTCAACTATTGTTTTCAAACCATTTCAGGACACCCGAAGAGGCAAGTTTTGATCGGGCTGTTAAACTAAGACTGGCACAGTATGGTCCTAACCCTCCAGCGGAGATCATAGACCTAGTTATAGCGGCTGTGGACGCAAATTGGCTACATCAAAAAGGTGCTGCAGAAGCAGAAGTCACAGCAGCACCAACTGCAAGGAGAGGAGAGGTACAGATACCAGCCGCCATGGAAGAGGAAGTCAGAAGGAGGTTACAAGAGATGCAGATACAGCATAGAGGACCAGTATCAGAGGAGCTCCTGCTGGGATGGTCTGATTCGATCCGCTGCGAACTCTGGAAGAAAGCGCTAGCTCTCGAGAAGCAACACCAGGGAAAGGTTCTCCCCTCCATCTATGTAAGGTACTGGTCGCAGTATGATGTACGAATGCCGTTATTGGGGGAACAACCAAAGTAGGAGTGGACAACTGAGTTAAGCAGGCTGATCCGGGCAGAGATGCGGTTGGACGAGAGCTACAGAGCCCTCCGGTGGTATGTAGCCCAAGAGTGCCCATGGTCAACGGATGACAGCCCCACGGAAGGCTTTGACTATGATGGCCTGGGATTGTTGTATTGGAGGCTGTCCAATGACCCTGACTTTGGGAGTGATCGGGAGTGGCGTTTGGAGGAAATAATGGAGCACAGAGAGCGAAAACTGAATGTCTTGCAAGGGCACTGGGCACAGGAAGATTTGGAGTTTCTGGCCATTCAGGAATGGGAGCTGGAGATTGCCTACAAACAGATGCTAGACTCTACTCAGCAGCAGGGTTGGGCCCCCTTTGCCTGGGACTATCAGGAAATACCAGTTGACAACTATGAAATCCTGGCTGAAGAATCGGCAGTGGAAAATCTGAAGATTGCCACCCCTAAAGCCGAAGTGGATGATATGGAGTTCCAGGGAGCTAGCCTGGCTGAAGAATCGGCAGTGGAAAATCTGAAGATTGCCATCCCTAAAGCTGAAGTGGATGATATGGAGTTCCAGGGAGCTAGGGCAGTTGGCTCATCTTCCCAGCTACAGATTACAGAAGGTATGGACTTAAGGGACTGTTCAGAGGATGTTATGGATTATGCATCGCCTGCCCAAGTACTGGCAGCAGGACAGAGTACTGCAGACCCCTGCTCTACACCCGTGGCAGTTTTGGAGGCCCGAGCTGAGAAGGTGATGGTTCCTCTTTCCCAGGGGATTTCAGAGATGCAGAGGGGAGAAGCAGCCCTTTTCCCTCCCCAACAGTTAGCCAGAGCAGATGGGGTGGAGTCCCCAGCAGAAGTGCTGGCAACAGGGCAGAGTGCTAGCAACCTCTGCCCAGCACCGGAAACAACTATGGAGTTTCAGGGAGCCGGGGCAGTTGGCCCATCTCTCCAGCAACAAGCTGAGGTGGTAAAGCTTTTACCCCCAGCTGAATCACTGGCAGCAGGGCAGAATGCTACTGGCCGCTGCACACAACTGCCACTTGAGCGGATATCGGTGGATGGGACTACGGTCTCCACTCACAGCAACCCAGTGGAAGAGCTGGCAACAGAGCAGAGTGCCGCGGGCCTCTGCTTTCAACTAACAGAAGAGGGAGTTCCTGTGGTACTGGATGGGACTTCGGTCCTCACTGACACAACCCCAGAAAATGGTGTGACACTGGGACAGGAGGATGTCAGCCTTGCTTTGCAAGCACTGAGGGATTTTCACCTACCACAAGTGGATGGGACTTCGGTCTCCACTTGTGTACCTCGGGGATGCTGGGCAGTCGGCCCGGATCCCCAGCGGCATGAAAGACTGAGCCCAGTCACCCTGTCTTCTCCCCAGCGGCGGGTATGTTCTCTGAGAGAGGCAGAGGTTGGCTGGGTAAGTGATGCTCTGTTTGGAGCAATTTACTTGGGGTGCGGTGTGGATGCCGGCATTCGAAGAAGGGACCTATGGACTAACTTCGGAGTCAACCCGTCTGGGGTCCCCTCCTCTGTTAGTCTCCTGCCGAAAGGGGAGAGATGTAACGGGAAGGCCCGGGGAACTCAGAATCGCTTAGAAAGTATGAGCTACCCTTGCTTCAGCTCCCCCAATGCCTCTTATGTGTCAACCACCCTGTGTCTCTATTAGGGGCACAGGGTGAATGAAAACCCCAATATGGTCTATGATAGCCATATTCAATGCTGCACATACATTGTATCTAGATTTGATGTGTACTGTGAGGGGGGGGGGGGGGTTGTGTAATCATTGCTGTGAGGAGTTAAGGTGATTTGCATTCTATTGTCTATTACGAATTAAGTCTGCTACTGTGACGATGTGGATTGGAGCTTGGTAAACCGTCTGGCTCCATATTATGGGATGTGGAAGTGTCTTCTGTGAGGAGGGGGGGGGAATCAACCCTCCTGCCTAAGACTGTTTATCAAAGGAGAAGTTTAAACACACCTGACCTGTATCACCATTGTCATTGGACAGTTTAACCCGCCCTGTTCCCCAAAGGATGGGAGGGGAGGGTTTTGAAGAGAAATGTGTTACTATGTGTTTTGAAAATAAAGTCATTCCCTGTTTTGGAACTTGAATACAGAGCGTTGTCTCGTATCTGGGGGGAGAATCATTCGTATGGGGTCTTATTCGGCTGGTTGGAGTGTCTGGTGGCTGTCGTGTGGTTGGAAAGGGAATATCCTAACGGTGTTAACCCCTTTCATACTTGGGGTGCCGTTACACCAACCATTTCACTGGTAACACCAAAAATATACACAAAAAAGGTTATAGCGGATTTGATAAAGAAGCTACACTTTGTTGTTCAAAAATTTTACTCTGTGCACATGCACACATGGTAAATATAACATTTTTGGTGTTATAAAATATAATTAAAATTTTTTGGTGGCCATAAACAGACCATTTTTTTTGTATTAAAATACAAAACTCTCATTACCATACTCTCTATTACCTCTAGGCAATATCAGACATTCAATTTTAGGAAAAATGTCTCTATCTACCATTCATAATATGGGGTGTTGTCACCCCTGAACAAGCCAAAATTTGAAGATGCACACAATTTTTAGGGTTTTTAAAAAGGGGTATTTCCCTTCTGATCCCTATTGTCAACATATGCTATCTGCCATCATGGGTGATCAATGGACGTGTTTTGGGGGTCCAACCCCTTCTTCCTTTCACCTACTTGAGATGTGAGGAAGGGGTTGCACCCACAAAACACGTAAATGGATATCCCCTGATGGCAGATAGCACATGTTGACACAGTGTGTGCATCTTCAAATTTTCGCTTGATTGTAAAAGTGCAAAATTTTAGAATAATAAAACATAGAAAACTAGAAAAAGGGGGGTTTTGTGCTTCATTCAATTCGCCCCAAAACATCAATGAATCAGATAAATTCTCCCCAGTCTTTCAAGAATTTATATTAAAGGCTCTAGAGTACTTGTTGACACATAATTTTTTTTATGTTTGACGGGGGCTACTACCTCCAGAGATGCCGGGCCTCGATGGGAGCCAAGTTCTCCCCCTCCTTTGCCAACCTTTTTATGGGTTGGTGGGAGAGGTCCCGCATCTTTGGACATAGTAGTCCCCGTCGTCTCGATACCTCCTTTTACTGTTGCTACATTGATGATTTATTGTTTATTGTTTCTGACAATACAGTCAACCTAGAAGATTGGCTTTCCCACTTAAATGACAACATTCTGAATTTAAAATTCACGGGCAATCTTCAAACAACTACCATTGAATTCCTGGATATCAAACTTTCAGGAATCAATGGCAAAATTATCACCGGGGTTCATAGAAAAAGTACAGCTGGAAATGCCCTGCTCAGGGCTGACTCAGCACACCCCAAACACACCATCAGTGGTGTACCTTATGGCCAGTTTTTGAGGCTTAAACGCCTCTGTAGTGCCCCAGATGATTTTGTAAGGGAAGCCAATTCAATGTCATGCAGGTTCAAGGAGAGAGGCTATCCTGATAAAATCATCAACAGAGCCTTAAAGAAAGCCAGTAACGTTCCCAGAGAAACTTTGCTACAGAACAGCAACAAGAGTTCTGCTAAAGAGCGATCTAGGAATCTCAGTAACATCCCTATTTTCTCCACACCCTACAGCCTGGAGTTTGACAAAATTAAACACACGATCAACAAATATCTTCCCATCTTATATAATGACACAATATATCAAGAAATCCTAGAAAAAGGAATTAAAATATCAGTTTCCCGCAGAGCCCCCACATTAGGCAGTTCACTTTCACCCAGCCTATTCTTGAGCAAATCAGCTAATAACAACTGGCTCCAATTCTCAGGCACTTTTAAATGTGGTATAAAGGGCTGTAGATATTGTCGCCATATTAAGATGGGCCAACACGTACATTCATACACTACGGAAAAAAGCTTTGAAATAAAACAGTTTATTAATTGTAACACCGAATTCATAGTGTATGTTATTAATTGCGATATTTGCCAAATACAGTATGTAGGTCGTACTATTAGGAGATTGAAGGACAGACTGTGTGATCATTTATATGACATCGAAAAAAAAACACAATACCAATGTTGCTACTCATTGGAACACAGTACATCATAAGGATGTTTCCAGCTTGTCCATTCAGGGGATTGAGAAAATTTTCACTCCTATCAGGGGGGGGGGGGGGTAATAACTTTAAGCAGCTATGCAGACAAGAAGTATTTTGGATATTTTCCCTTCACACTAGAATACCCAAAGGGTTAAACTTTGAATGGGATGTTTCCCACTTTTATAACTGAACTTTTCCGTCCGCTTTTACATAGCTCTTTATGTTATATTACTCTTTCCATCGGTTCTCTACACACTCTTGCCGAATCTTACCTCTTTCTAACACAATTTTCAATCGTTGAGCCCTTCTTTTACCATCCCTGTTTCTTTTCTTTGCCATCTTTGAAATTTCCTTTTATGGCTTTTTTGTTTAAGCATTATTCAGGCATTTACACACATGTCTTCTGAACATACACAACAACATCATAGTATGTCCTTCTAACAATATGGTTTTAACGCTTAATTAGCTGTATTAACTTCACACTGGACCTGTCCATCTTAAGATATGTACGGACATCTGGACGCATACGCCAATCTTTTATGGCAACATGGACAGACCCGGTGTGACCTATTGTAGCTGTCTCATTGATTATTAACAATATACAGTCTTTTGAGGGTCCTACACCCAAATATTAAACTTTTTTTTGGTTATATGGATACATATTTTCCTGATTATCTTTCTCTTCCCTTTCAGGAATTATCTATTTGTATAGGTACATCGAGAAACGATCCTGCAGGTTCACTTTTATTGGGATCTATATTTAGCATCATTTTGGTTAAAAATAACAATAAATATTCAAGTTTATAAATAATGAATTTACATGCTAGATGACCCATTTATAACCATCATTTAGTTTTAACACTCACCGTCACCCTACGGAGTGAACGGGTTTTTATGTCTCTCTTAATGTGTCTCCAACCATTTTTACGAGTATATATGCAAGCACTATGAGTAATGATGAATACGTTTACTTTTTTATACTTTAATATGACATTGTCATCATCATTCTGCTTTTATTTTCTATTCGGTAACCATAGTTAGACTTATACACATATGCACAGGTTTCACACTGTTACAACTGTTTTTTCACTTTCCTTTCATACCACACATATTTTCATGTGCATATGAGATATAGAAACGATATCCACTTTTTGTTCACATCTTTCTGGATCACATTTGTTACTATACATTTATATTTACTCCTCATCAGCATTACTACCTGATTGCGAGAAAAACACACGATCTTGAGCCGATTTGGGAGTTGTGCAATTTGTGCATGGACATACACGGATGTTTTCCTCCGGTTTTTCACTTATTTATTTTCACATGCATCAGCTCGCAAACTATCCCCTAATAGGCTCATTTATTCTTACTACATCATTAGGACAAGTTCCTTTCACACACCACATCTGTATTATTATTTCATTGTTAATTTTTTTTACTGCTTCACCGGCACTCTCACTTACTCTTAATTTTAATATCCCTTCATATTATATAGAGGAATATAATTTAATCAAACAAAAATAAATGAAAAATAGAAAAGAAATTAAAACGGTTATTAAAGATAAATGTTATAAAAAAATACATAAAAGACAAAGGATAATAAAAATATTATTACAAAAATAAAAATAAAAAAATGATTACAAATACAAATAAAAATGAGGATATTATCAATCTTAAAAAAAAAAAAATACAATATAGGCAATGAGTAATGAGAGCATACAATTGGCAAATGCATATGATAGTAAATACAGAGATACATAGTAATAATTGGATGTAAATGAACAACTCAGGTAATGTGATAAACACAACCGGGCATCGAACATTTAATAGAACAAAATTATGTAGAAAATGTCATTAATAATAACACACACTGAAACATAATTAATATATGGAGAAAAAATTTATATTTTGTTTCTCTTTTCTGTTTCTTTTCCCTGTTCTGTCGTCATCCTTTTGCTCAGAGTCGCTTCACCCACGTCTTTATTCCTTTACATTAGTATTCTGCGTTTTTTCACACACATTTTCTTCTTTCTTGCCTCTGCTTTTGTCTTTATATTTATATCCACTTCTCTGTTACATATTTTATCCTCATGTCGAATATGGTCATTGTCAATTTTTGTTTCCTAGTTTTAATCTAGCTATGTCTGTTTTTGGCTTTAACTTTGTCTTCATTCCATTTTTTTCATTTCTCATTTCACTCTATTATATCTTATTTTGTTTGCACTTTTACTGTTCATTATCACTACTCCACATAATACACTTCACACACTGGTACGTGCACATATTATATTGTATTATAAATGTTATGTTTTCCTTGTCTTAAGGTTGTTGTATATTTTTTATTGGTCTGACCCTGTGATCGCACACACACAACTGCCGATGGTTAAGATCAACGGCCGTCGATTGACATTGATTGCCAGAGAACCACCATACGTAGCTGTGAGTCATGTGAGATTTGAACTTAGATATATATGTAGCGCTACCCCCAGTTAAGAGAGCCGCTGAATTGATTTCGGGCCCTGAACGCAACACCGCCAACCCCCGGCAATCTTACTCGACCCACTCTGGCACAGTCAGTCTAGGGTTAAACTCCTATCACTCTCAGGTGTATTGTACTTAACAATCTCTAAACGGTTCAGGCAACACACTGAGGCAAGAATATAAAACATATATCAGCTTTACTGGTAATGAAGGATTCAAGGTATAACATGCAACTTGTATATATGGGCCTGCAGAGCCCTGCATCAATCAATGTACTAGGTGCAGCACAATAATATGGCGCCGCGCAGTATCCACCACACGGAGCTATTATGGCGTGCGTTCGCCTATGGCGTAGTAACACAAACTTTCTAAATTCCCCACCTAAGTCAGGCCTGACATAAGATGGAACTAAGTCTCTTTCCCCAGGGAAGGAAGGTTTCTTCACCAGCCAGCTTTCGTTGGTGCAATTAAAGAAATAACCGTTTGTAATCCACATTGGGTGTTAACTTGAAATAACAGGGTAAAACGGGGGAGGGGTAGGTACTTCAGCTCTGTCCCAACTACCGAACTCCCCAAGAACACTGGTGAGCGAACAGCAGGCCTAGGCAGTCTACAGGCCTGAACACAACTCAGTCTATTGATATGGGCAGGTGCCCGCTCACCACTCCAGGCGCAATCCCAGCCTGGAACTTCCACCTCCTGTGTGTTGCACACAGCGTCTGCTCCGATCGAGTCCTCGATCCAACTCACGTCCTATCATGACGGGTCAGGATCCACCCAGGCTCCGCAGTATGGTGGAAGGCTCTTTGGACTTCAAGCAAGGCCTCAGGCTTCAGGACTTGCTCCACAGCCGATCCGCGTGGGATGACTTGTTGCTTGACGCGCCGTGTCCCCGAGAGAGCGAGCTCTGCCTCGCCTATCCCTTAAATAACCCCTCCCATGAGTCTTTGCGGTGGAACCTCCGCCTTGGGGCCGAATGGGGTTCTGGCTAACGTAGTCCTGGGGTCGTAAAAGAGACCCCGCTACACACTCCCCCCACTTGAACTCTTTGGTCCCCAAAGATAACATAACTTTAGGCTACACATTTAACAACATCCATCAATACTCCATATGATGTCGGCAGAGGAAATTCCCACCAGAAACGAGGCGGTAAACTCCTCTGCCCACAGGACACATTAACAACAGCATCCTGTCTAACTGTGCCAGAGAGTGAGCTGGGGTTGCCTCCCACCAAATGAACAGTGGGAGGGTCAGGGTCTTCCATACTCCTTCTGGCAGTGAATACAGTGTCTTCCGCACTCTTCCCCATTTGTGGGTAGGTTAATCTCCTGAGAGATTTTATTGCCCTCCGCTCCCTCTGTCCTCTGGGACTTTCTGTGGGGACAGACTCTTCTTCTGTAACCAACTCGGGAGTTCCTTCTAATTCAAGAGCATCTGGCTCTGGGGCAGGAAGATACATTGCTTCCCTTGGGTCCTCTTCAGGGGATAGTTCACCCACACTCTCCCAAGCATCTGACCAGTGACTAGATGGAATGAACTCCGTAGCTTCTGCATTCAGTGTGTGATCCTCGGTGTCTTCGTCAGGTGGAAGATCAATAGCAGAAGTCGTGGGGCCCTGGGAAGGCCAAAGCCAGCCAATTTCCTCTCCCTCGTCTTCACTCTTTTCTGAATCCTCTGTATCCTCTATTTGAGGGGTCTGAGACCGAGTATTGGGTCTAGGGGTGTTCGGAATGGACATGGGTCCAGGAGAATCCATCCTAGGAGGCAACCGAACTGCTTCAGCTAACGGAAGTAGGTGGTTCCGATGCCAAGTCTTCAAGGGCCCCAACTTCCCCTCGGGTTTAAGTCTATAGACAGGTTGGCCCGGTAATTTTTTACAAATGACATAAGGTTCTGGTCTCCATCTATCTGCAAGCTTATGTTTTCCAGGGACCCCCAAGTTCCGCAACAACACTCTGTCTCCTGGCTGTAGGTCTTGGATCCTAACTTTTAGGTCGAAATTCCTCTTGTTGCGAGCCCCCCTCTGTTCCGAGGTCGCCTGAGCTTGCTCATAGGCCATCTTCAAGTTGTGTCTAAGCCTATCCACATATCCCTTGTGGGAAGCAGCAGAACAATGATCTATGGAAGTGCCATAGGCCAGATCCACTGGCAATCTTGCTTCTCTCCCGAACATGAGTCTGTAAGGTGAATATCCTGTAGCATCGCTGACTGTGCTGTTGTAAGCATGTACAAGGGCTGCGATGTGATTACCCCAATTTTGCTTCTTTTCGCCACTTAAAGTTCCCAGCATGTTTAGTAGGGTTCGATTGAACCTCTCCGGCTGAGCATCACCTTGAGGATGATAAGGAGTAGTCCTGGTCTTCTTGATCCCTAAGGCATCTAATAGTTTTCGTATCAGTCTACTCTCAAAATCTCTCCCTTGATCTGAGTGGAGCCTTTGCGGCAGCCCATAATGTATAAAGTACTTCTCCACAAGTATTTTGGCCACAGTAGAGGCCTTCTGGTCCTTGGCTGGAAAAGCCTGTGCATACCGGGTGAAATGGTCGGTTACTACCAGAACATTTCCTAGTCCTTTCAGGTCGGGTTCGAGGCAGAGGAAATCAATGCACACCAGGTCAAGCGGACCTTCACCTTGTAAATGGCCCATTGGGGCAGCTTGATGGGGCAGAGTCTTTCTCTGTATGCATCGTGCACATGAATGGCAGTATTCTTCAACTTCAGCTCTCATGCAGGGCCAATAGAAACGGTCTCTAACAAGTTGGAAAGTCCTTTCCGCTCCCAGGTGACCATGGTTGTCATGTAAGGCAATCATGACCGTCTCCCTAGGTTTCTCCGGCAGGAACAACTGCCACTTGTCTTCTGGGTCGTCAGAGGGGCCCCTTCGGTAGACCACTCCCTGATGCACCAGTAACCTGTCCCACTCTTTCTTCAACAGGCGAGCTTCCTTCGAGGGGTGACGTAGGAGTATATTTGGGTTCTGGTTCTCTAATGCTTCTAAGACCAATCTCCCCATAGGGTCTTCCAATTGGTGGGATCTCAACTCCTTTTTAGTCAGTCTGGGTAAGTTATCTTCTCCCAGTAAGGTTGCTCCACAGTACTGCTTGGGGACTCCTACGATAGTGACCCCTATCTCTTCTGCTCTTGAGCCTCCCTTGGCTTGGAGCTCAGCCCCTTGACAAAGGGCCCGCACCCCGTCAGGTGCCACTTGGGTCCAGTCTTCACTACTGTGGGTGGGGACATGAGACCTTCTAGACAGGGTGTCCGCATCTCGGTTTCCCGCCCCAGGTCTATATTTCAAGCTGAAACTGAAGGCAGACAACGCCGCCAGCCATCTATGTCCTGTGGCGTCCAGCTTCGCTGTGGTAAACAGGTAGGTAAGGGGGTTGTTATCCGTTTTGACAGTGAAGTCTGCCCCGTATAGGTAATCTCGAAGTTTGTCTACTACGGCCCACTTGAGGGCCAGGAACTCCAACTTATGAGTGGGATAGTTCTTTTCAGAGGGAGTCAAACTTCTGCTCACATACGCAACAGGTCTCTGTTGCCCTTCCTGCTCCTGGTAGAGTACTCCTCCCAGACCATCATGACTGTCATCCACATGGAGTTCGTAAGGCTTCTTTGGGTCTGCATAGGCCAGAACAGGGGCGGTGGTTAAGCTCTTTTTCAACATCTGGAAGGCACTTTCACACTTCTCATTCCACTGGTCCTTGACTGACTCCCCCGGCTTCCGGGGCCCCGAGTCATCCTCTTCCCCCTCCGTTTTCAGTAGCTCATTCAGGGGTCTCGCTATTCGAGCAAACCCCTCCACGAACCTCCTGTAATAGGAACAGAACCCTAGGAAGGACCTGAGTTCTGTTACGGTGGTGGGTCTTGGCCAGGAGGTGACAGCCTCCAGTTTTTCAGGGTCTGTAGACACCCCATCTTCGGACACTATGTGTCCCAGATAGTTAACTGAAGACTGGTAAAATTGGCATTTTTCAGGTGAGAGCTTGAGTCCTTCTTCACTCAGTCTCTTCAAGACCTTCTCCAGCCTTTCTTCGTTTTCCTCCAAAGTTCTACCAAAGACTATGATGTCATACAAGTATACAAGGACCTCGATGAGGTTCATGTCTCCCACAGTCTTCTCCATGAGTCTTTGGAACGTGGCTGGAGCTCCAGACAGACCTTGAGGCATTCGGTTGAATTCAAAGAATCCCACTGGGGTTATGAAAGCCGTCTTTTCTTTGTCTTCTGGGTGCATTGGGATTTGATAATACCCACTCTTTAAGTCCATAACACTGAACCACTTGGCTCCGGACAAACTCTGCAAGGCATCTTCTATTCTTGGAGTGGTATACTGATCCGGAGTGGTTCTCCTGTTGAGGGTTCTATAGTCAATACACAACCTTAGTGACCCGTTCTTCTTCCGGACCACTACTATAGGGGAGGCATACGGACTTCTAGATTCCTGGATCACACCTGTTCGCTTGAGCTCAGCAAGCTGTTCCCTCAAATCTTCAAAATCTGCCAATGGAACTCGCCTAACCCTTTCTCTGAAGGGCTTTTCTTCCTGGAGGCGAATTCGATGGGTGGCACTCCTAGCACACCCCACATCAACTGGTTCCGGGCTCTCTCCCTCCAAGCCCTGGGCAGGTTTTGATTCTCCATGGAAATCTTCTCCCACACTGTACTTCCTCAATCTGTCTTCACCACATCAGATGAGGCAACTGGTGTGGCTGTGCTTACCCGGCCCAGTAACAGCCTGGCTGGGACTTCCATGGGACCATCCGTGGTGTTTCTGACACTCACAGGCACTTTGCAGTGGGCCTTCTTTAGAGCCCTCACCGGGACCACTTCCGGGACTACCTCCAAGCCCGAAGGTTCTTCTCTTGGTTCGGGTTCCAACATCACAAAAGGGCCCGGCTGCTCCCAAGTGAATTTCACTGTGGCCTTCAAGCAAGTTACTTCACCGGGTTGCAGCACTATCCCTTTTTTTCCCAGTCTCCAGACCTTCCCTACCCCCTCTTCCGGGGCCTTTTGCTCCAAGATCAGCCGTCGAAAGGCAGTCTTCAACATTGGATGAATCTCCGTGACTAGGAGGTTCTTCCTTCTTGTTAGCGGGACCAAAAGTCTTCGGACCAGATCCGTGTTGGTTCCTATTATCAGGGAACTCCTGTTAGCTCCAGGCGGTCGGGGGCACACCACAGCTAAGGTGTCGAACACTTCCCCTTTCCCAGCTATGGATGGGTCAAACGTCAGTCTTATGGGTAGATAGCCATCATAAGGGAACTTCTCTGTTCCAATTCCCCATATCTCCAAGTCTTCAATCCTCTGGATGGGTAGGTGACTTAGGTGCCTGTCGTAGAAGTCTCGATACAACAAGGTCACCTGCGCTCCAGTATCCAACAGGGATCTTGTGTAGATCCCCTCCACCTGAATGGATACAATTGGTGAGGGACCCACCAGTTTCTCTGGGTACTGCTTTGAAGGGGTCTCTTTCCTTTGCTCTTTGCTCTTTGCTATTCCCTTCTTGACTTTCCTTTCTCTTTTTGCCTTTGGACCTAAGTCTCTCCTGGGCCTGGTATGCATTAATCTCTCTCCTCTATCTGGGTGTAGCTACCCGCTGAGGGACATTATTGTGTTTCTTTGGAGTGCATTCCTTCTGAGGAACCCTTGGTTTCTTCTGTGGGGTCCTGGCCCCTTCTTTCACGTGCTTCTTATTCAGTATGGAGTTCCTGGAAGATGATGGGCACCCGGTTGACTCCTTCACCGGGGCCCGTTGAAGTTTTCCGGCGGCTTGCGGTTATTCAGTCTCTTCTTCTTGGGACTGGCACATACTTTGGCCAGATGGCCAGCTCCCCCACAATTAAAACAGATCACATTTCCCCAATTCTCCAGGGATGCGGGTGCCGAGGTATTCTGGGACCGGTTCCTTCCTCTGACTTTCCCTCTCTGGTACCCTTGACTCCTTTTCCATCAAGGAGGTCAACATTCCCAGCACTTGGGACATTTGCGACATCCACCTCTGCATCTCTTTCTAAGGTCATGGCCGTCCTGACCATCACCGGAGGAGGGTTCACCGTCTCAACTGGTTGGCTCCTCTTTTTCTCCTCCAGCATAGCTTCTTCTTCTCTGACTACTCGGATCAAGTCAGGGTACTCCAGGCTCTAACCGTCCTGTCTTGTACGTAGCGCCAGTGCGATGGGATCCAAGGGTTGAGATCCTCTCATCACCTGTTGGACCCGGGCCTCATCCACCTTCTTCGGGTCAATCCCCTTCTTTAGGATCATCTTGTGCAGTATTTTATCTAGGCGCATCATGAACTCTGATAGCTTATCCCCTGCCTTTTGGTAGCAATGCTCCAGTTGGTAGGTAAGTTCAGTAATCTTCTCTGTTCCCCCGAACACATTCTGCAGAATGTCTATATAGTCCTGCGCAGTACAGTCTGTCTTACTCATCTTGAGGTTGCGTACGGCCTCTAAAGCAGGCCCCTTAAGCTCTCAGCAATTCTCTGCTTCTTCCTGTGGTCTGGGACCTCCCACTCCTCCAGAGCCTGAGTTGCACCGTCTAACCACTCCTCAAATCCTTCTTCGCCTGAAGGTACAGGTTTCCTTCCTGAAAACATTCTGAGTTTTTGGTATCCTGATATTTGATAATCGGCCGGGTCTTTCTTGCATTGCGCTATGATTTCTCCTAAAACCGCGCATAATTCTGTGCTGAGGGTGCCCTGTGGCGACCCGGAACTCTCTTCTTTCTTTACATCTTTTAGGTTGGGTGGAGCGTGTATTAGCTTATAAGTTTGTTTATCTATCGTTTCTATGCTTGGCTTCTTGAAGTCTTCTGGGACTCCATCCTTCCATTTTATCAGTACATATGTCAAAGGAGGTTCTGATCTGACATCCACTATCCATGCCTTCTGTTGTGGGGACAATGACATCACCAACTGTTTCACTGCATCCTCTTGCCATATCCCTGGGAGTTCTATAATCACTGCCCCATTTGGATCTGTGTTGACTGCTGCGCACCACTTCACTACTTCTGGTGGGTCCATGCTGGTACTTTTTGGCTGCTATTTGCTGCAACAGGATCCCGGACTCACGAGCCCCCACGTGTAGAGCTACCCCCAGTTAAGAGAGCCGCTGAATTGATTTCGGGCCCTGAATGCAACACCGCCAACCCCCAGCAATCTTACTCGACCCACTCTGGCACAGTCAGTCTAGGGTTAAACTCCTATCACTCTCAGGTGTATTGTACTTAACAATCTCTAAACGGTTCAGGCAACACACTGAGGCAAGAATATAAAACATATATCAGCTTTACTGGTAATGAAGGATTCAAGGTATAACATGCAACTTGTATATATGGGCCTGCAGAGCCCTGCATCAATCAATGTACTAGGTGCAGCACAATAATATGGCGCCGCGCAGTATCCACCACGCGGAGCTATTATGGCGTGCGTTCGCCTATGGTGTAGTAACACAAACTTTCTAAATTCCCCACCTAAGTCAGGCCTGACATGAGATGGAACTAAGTCTCTTTCCCCAGGGAAGGAAGGTTTCTTCACCGGCCAGCTTTCGTTGGTGCACTTAAAGAAATAACCGTTTGTAATCCACATTGGGTGTTAACTTGAAATAACAGGGTAAAACGGGGGAGGGGTAGGTACTTCAGCTCTGTCCCAACTACCCGACTCCCCAAGAACACTGGTGAGCGAACAGCGGGCCTAGGCAGTCTACAGGCCTGAACACAACTCAGTCTATTGATATGGGCAGGTGCCCGCTCACCACTCCAGGCGCAATCCCAGCCTGGGACTTCCACCTCCTGTGTGTTGCACACAGCGTCTGCTCCGATCGAGTCCTCGATCCAACTCACATCCTATCACGACGGGTCAGGATCCACCCAGGCTCTGCAGTATGGTGGAAGGCTCTTTGGACTTCAAGCAAGGCCTCAGGCTTCAGGCCTTGCTCCACAGCTGATCCGCGCGGGATGACTTGTTGCTTGATGCGCCGTGTCCCCAAGAGAGCGAGCTCCGCCTCGCCTCTCCCTTAAATAACCCCTCCCATGAGTCTTTGCGGTGGAACCTCCACCTTGGGGCCGAATGGGGTTCTGGGTAACATAGTCCTGGGGTCGTAAAAGAGACCCCGCTACACATATATTTGTAGTGTTTTTTCATTTGGATTCAGCTATGACTAAGCACTAGTTCCCAGTGCGAAACATGTCAGTTGTACCCCCTTTTTGTCTGCTGTGATTTGTAGTGCTTTGCAATTTTTAAATAAAGGCTACCTTAAAGTTTTTTTTGGAGTGCGACTGTCCACATATTTATCCTATTTCTGGCAGATAGCACATGTTGACACAGTGTGTGCATCTTCAAATTTTCGCTTGATTGTAAAAGTGCAAAATTTTAGAATAATAAAACATAGAAAACTAGAAAAAGGGGGGTTTTGTGCTTCATTCAATTCTCCCCAAAACATCAATGATGTCCTTAAATGTTTGCTCCATAACATTCATCCTTTTCTTCATTATGTCCAGTTCACTACTACACTCCATAACTTGCTGGATGATTCTTTGGGCACTAACACTTGAGAAACGAGGACTTTCTTCCTCAACAACATGTTCATCCCCTAAAAAAATGTAAAAAAGGTATTATAATTCTGCAGGCCTACATCTCTTACCTGAAGCTGTGGTGACAGACACTGACCTGTTGTGGTAACAATTTCCACCATGTCATCCACCTCTCCTTCCTCCACTTCTACTTCCTCCACATCCTCAGGTTGGGGTTCTTGCTGAGGTTTGGGTTCTCTCTGTGGTGTGGGGTTACTGTGCTCCCTGGAGTGGTGTCCTCCCAGTCTTCTCTCCCCTATGAGAATGAAACAAAAGGTATAATTATGACACAGATATTTTAGGGAAAAAATAGGAACATGATACATTGATTGGAAGTGGGGTACAAGTGTCTGTTTGGGCAGAGTTACAAGCTGAAAACATAATTTAAAAAAAAGCCAAATCTTGAATATTCACCTTTTTGGGACACGTTTTACACATGGAGACACCCCAAGAATACACTGAAGCACCTGTGTGGGGCACCCTAAAAAGGTTGTTCTGGTGGCCCACACTATAGTGCTCCAGAGTGCAGATGTGTAAACAGCTGCTGAGTGTCCTCTCCTTTACACTGATTCAAGTTTGCATTTCATTCTAGTTCCAAACACATCATCTAGACAACAATGTAATAACATTTATGGAATATAAACAGGCATGTCTAAATTATTTTAACCCTGTATCTTCTAAAAACATTGTATGTAGTGGGTGAAAGATATATCTGTAACGACCGATTACTGTGCCCACTAAATTTGGCGAGATGTCATTTTCTAAGGTCCAATAGTAAAAAGCAAC